>CM039587.1:1344556-1970854 GCA_022457205.1 Saccharum spontaneum | reverse complement strand
AGGTACTCCTTCTTCTACTTCAAATCTTGGACCAGTAAGAATGTTCTCAAGACTTGGGGCAGAAAATTCCTGTAAGGTCTTCTGTGCCATCACTTCAACAATTGGTAGCTAGCTTCTTCTTCCTTGATTGCTTTGGTTCTGATGATGAAGAATTTAATTCACCAAAGTCAATCCTGATATACCCTGTAAAAATATAAACATAGGAAAACAACAGGGTGAACCTGCCAAAGCAGAGGTGCCTTGCTATGATTTCTCATTTATATAGTAGCTGTTATGCAATTATTTCTCAATAGTCTAGTCTAAAATTTTATTTGAAAAACCTTGACCGACTTCCTGACTTTCCTTACCGTTCCCCGGCAACGGCGCCAGAAATGCTTGTTGACACTAGCTAATACCACTTGAATACTAGGTTGTCATCCCTAGCATGGTGCTAGAGCGTACTAAGGTATTTATAAACATAATGGCTCTCTAGAAAATAATCTATTCTATCCGCAAGCGCACAGATAAAATACCTCATTGTAGCATTTCACCAGGATAAGTATTCCAGGTATCGTTATTTATAATTTTGCTTAAGAGAACGGCGAAAGCGAAAACAAGGGTAAAATCTATCAAGGCTTAGACTAGAGATAAACTTGCAAGAACATGATTACTACTGAGAAACTCGTCACACAGTCACTTGCTTTGGCAGGGGGTAAGCCATAATAATAAAGATAATGAAATATAAGCTCATGGGTAAATAACACAGCGATTAGAAATAGACTACTCCACATAAATGTAAGGTGACGTCGGACTAGCAAGAGAATGGATTCTAAGTATCTACTATTTACTAAGTCATAATCTACTCTAAGCATCTACAAGATCATATATAGCACAAAAGACTCTTCATTCATGTATAAGGAACATTGCTAAAGTAAATCAGAACATAGCAAGACTTACTCCGCAATACAAATTCTGCCTGTCCTATCAACGGAGGGTGGACTATATAAGAATCAACGAAGCTATCACCATCGCGAACTACCACACGACCCGGCCAATAGGATACATTTGCAGGTAAATAACATCTAAGCACCACGCCTACATGTGATCTACCACTTAACTCCCACGTGAAAAGAGCTAAGCGCTTTGCAAACTCATACATGAACTCATCATCAATCATAACTATATCACTTATAGAACTAGAGCAAACTAGGAACATAATAAATAAAGACATAATGCAATTAGAATAAAGTCGTAGAGAAAGATATGAAATAATACCAATCTTTATTGACGAAGATCCAAAATCCAGAGCGTTAGGCCCTACTTCTCTAATTCTATCTAATCAATCCTATAAAACTTGAAAGAATTGGGAGTAGCTAAATCTAATTCTCTGCGGGAGAGAGAGTTTCTAAACCCTAAACTTGATGGCTTCCTCTGATAATGATTTCTCCTCCTCCCCTGGGGTGGAGAGGCCCTGCTTATATAGCCCCCTCAAATGATCGTGGGTCGTCGGATCAAACTGACATTAATCACACGGTTTTCCTTGATCCTTTAGGTCGGTGGAGCATAATCCGCGAAGTTGACGCTGATTGGCCATGGGAGTAGGGCGGCCGCCCCAAACCCTAGGGCAGGCGCCCTGGGCTGGGCCCCGTTCGGCCTCCCGTTCGTTCACGTGTCTTCTAGAGTCTTCTAGATGATAGAAAATTAGCGCACATGTTAATATCTCTATGTAAACCCGATGTGTGGGCCTTCTCTCCGTATTTTCTGATAACCCCCTGCAGAAATAGACAAACACCAAAACTCGTGGAATTCTGTCAGATAAAACCCTAATTCTAGATGTCTAGTGCATATTGATCCTTTTCCATGTTTAGTTGACAATTAAATTTGATACTTAAGGATCGTCAACATTGGGGAAGAAGGCGAAGTTGACTAAGGCCGAATCTAGAAAAAGTGTTAGTGGGCCGGTCCAGCCAGTCCCATCTATTGAGGACCTCTTCTCCCACTCCTATTCTCCCCCACCCAGTTGGGCAGCAAAGCCACTCTCATCTCGCTGGGTTTGGGTAGCCGCCGCTAGGGTTTGGGGCTCAGGCGAAGCACCTCCGCCGCGTGCGTCCAAGCATGACGGACGGTAGGTCATTCGTAGAGGTAGCCATGGAAAAGCGTTAGTTTCAATGCCGTGAAGCTAGAGATGGAGATTGATCCAGAGATAATAGAGATGGAGAGTGTTTCAATGAGCGATTTAGAGAGGGGCGTGATGGCCGGGATGGGTACCAGGGCCCAAGGCAGGATGGTTGAGATTACCAGTCTCATGATGGGCGCGATCTGCGAGTTCCTCAAGATCAGGGCAACAGGGATCCAAGGCAGAACCGTCAGCCATATAGAGGTCAGGATCAATGGGAGTTTCAAAATCACAAGAGGGTTGGGGACCATCCTGAGGAGAGGGATGTGTGCCAGATGACTGAAGAGGATCTCCACCACAAGATCGAAGATCACAGAAGGGGGTACAATGTTCAACAGAACTGGGGTTCGAGCGCAGGTTAGTCCTCAAGCCTTCCCATGAAATGCTTCAACTGCAATGAGTATGATCATCACCGATCTACCTGCAAGAAACCCCCGTTCTGCTATAGTTGTAGGGATACGAGCCACAAATCCAATCAATGCCCTTTGATGAGATCTAACAAGGGTTTGCGTATCTATGCTTATGTCATGCCTGGTCAGATTTTTATGCTTTAGATTTTCCTGAGCCCAAGGCAGAAGCCAAGTCTAATACAGAGGGACAAATTAGAGCTATTGTGTCTATATTGGAAGGAAGGGGTACCAAGCTTAGAGTTAAGACTAAACTCCAGTATCTGATGGACTCCAAGTGGGATTGGCATGTCAAGCGTATTTCTGGAAGTGAGTTTTTGGTTAACCTGCCATCCAGAGTTGCTTTGAATTTGCTAGTTAAGATGAAGAAGATCAAGTTCATCACGTTAGATATTGTGGCTGTGGTTGAAGAGTTAGATATGGACCCCTGATGTTTTTCAAGTACTACAGACAGTTTGGGTTAGAGCTATTGGCATTCCTAAAATAGCTAGAACTAAGTTTGCTGTCATGGAGCTTGCTCGGTTGGTCGGTGATCCGGAGGAGGTGCACTTACCTTCTTTACAATGGAAATCAGTGTGGGTCAAGGTATCTTGTCACAACCCTAATCAGATAGGTGGGACGTCTGAAGTTTTTATCAACAAGCAGGGTAGGAAGATCACCTGGTATTTCTCAGACAAGCTTCAGAAACACCCTCCATCCAAACTAGATGATGACCTAGATGATGAGGATGATATTACCGATGAAGAAGACCCGGAATCCCACGAAAGTCATGGTTGGCTGGAATCTGGTAAGCCACTACCTGGTGCTTCAAATTAGAAAGATGGGTCTGGTCCTTCTAACTATCAGGGAAAGCAAGCTGCTACTGAGGCTACAGATCACAATGCTACAGTAACAGATGAGGTAGAGGTGCTTGTTTCAGATAATACACATGATTGTCAAAGAATGATGAAAATGTTTGATATATTTCAGGACATGTATAACCTGGCTATCAATTTGAATCCTCGGGGTGAGCAAAAAGCTCCGATGAATGAAACCATCAGTGTGGAAGAACATGTGAATGAGGGGATGACTGAGTTTCTTGAATTTGGAGGTGGTGCCAATCCTATATTGGTCACTACCGGAGAAGAGGAAAAAGCGAGTCATGACGGTTTACAAAAGTCAGCAGAAGGGTTGGTGATCCAACTAGAGAAGGAAACAACTGTTGATGGGCCAGTAACGGATATGAATGTCGCAAGGGGTGATAACAAGACAATGAAAAATTCGGTGGCTGAGGAGGAAGGTTTAAAGGTCGGGGTACAGGGGATGGTGGTGGGTCTAAAGAATACATCGGTGGCAAGGGCTACTGGGTTAACAAAGGACCAGGAATGTTCAGTTATTGGCACCACTAGACACAGCTTGAGAATCCAGGTGCAGGGGGAGTTCATGCTTGATAAAGCTATGGCTAAGAAAACCAACACTAAAGGTACTACCTCAAATTCCTTTTCCTCTACCTCTTTGAAAGGTCCTTGTTTGGTTTTGGTAATTGAGTGACAACTTAGGTGGACTAATATGTATTTAAGTGAGATACATAGGTGATTAGTCCACAAGTACATGTATGTAAGCAATATATGCCATGACGGTGAAGATGACTCGGAGATGTTGCAAAGCTTACATATGCGATGATGAAGGAGCTCATTGCACATGAGACATGCCATTGAGTCATGTGATCAAGGTGGAGAAGATCAAGACATGACTTAGTTCGATGGACCAGTTGCAAGTGTGAAGGGCAAGTTGAGTGATGACTTGGCACCGATGGACCGATACAATAGTGAAGAGCAAGTAAAGTCAAGATCGATGAACCAATACGGTCACGTGATGATATGAAGTGGATCATATCATTTGTGATTGGTTGGTGCATGTGTTGCATCAACATTAGAGGAGATAGAATGGAATGCGCAAGGCAAAGGTATAACCTAGGGCATTTCATTTCACCAGTCATAGGTGTGTAGAGAAGTTGATGACCGAGTTTAGGATAGATGGCCGTACTATCAAGAGGGGCAAACTTGTTTGCATATCGGTCATCTAGTGTCACTCGAGTGGCGTGGCAAGTTGAGTGGCTAACTCCTTCAAAATGATTGTGAAAATGCTAACACACATACACATGCTGGTGTACACTTGGTGGTGTTGGCACATTTGCAAAGGAGAAGAAGTTGGTGAAGAAAAGGAGTTGATCGTGCTGGTCATGGGGTGACCGGACGTGTCCAACACTGAGACCGGACGCGTTCGGTGTGCCAGACTCGGGCAGGTGATGCAGACGTGACTAGACACGTCTAGAATTACGATCGGACAGGTCTGGTATTTATCCCGGTCATGATCAACTGGGGTGCGTGATCGGACTCTAGTTCGAAGAGGTGACTGGACGCTGAACAATCATTGTTCATGCATCAGGTCATGGTGACGTGGCACGTGGAGTTTGATCTAGAGACTATCAAATGCAGAGGTGCGTCTGGTTGGGTGTACCAGACACGTCTGGTCGTCGTTTTTTGTCTCTGGACCCTTACTAGAGTCGATCGGACTCTAGATGGCCGAGCGTCAGGTCGCGTAATGGTGCATCTGGTCTCCGTGCAGAGCAAGGTGGCGCACAGGCGATCGGACTCCGTGTGGGTGCGTCCGATCATGGGCCTGTGCGTCCGGTCAAGTCAGTGTTCAGCGCGTGAGCGAGTTACCCGTTGGTGGCAACAGCTATTTCAAACGGCTAGTGCCACGTGGAGGTGGTACAGTGACCGAACGTGTCCGGTCAGTGCACAGAGTGTCCAGTGAAGCGGTAATGGCTCTATTTGTTCGTGGGGTTATAAATAGTGCCCTTAGCCGGTCTTGGGCCGGTTGCTGAGCACATGAGAGCTTTATGGCTTGTATGGTGGTGCTTGGGAGCACTCTAACTCACTCTTGCTTGATAGTGTTCATTCGATTGAGTGAGTGAGCGATTCTAGTGCGATTGCATCGTGAGGTTACATCGAGTGGCACTAGGAGATCGAGTTGCAAGCCGGTGGTGCTTGTTACTCTTAGAGGTTGCCACCTCCTAGATGACTTGGTGGCTTGTGACTCCGTTGAAGCATGCGAGAAGCTTGTGCAGTGCTCCGGAGAAGGATTTGTGAGGGGGATTGTGCTCACCCCGCGGGGATCGAGCAACTCTAGTTGAGCGTGTCATTGAGCTACCCTCACTTTCAGGGTAGGTTCTTGCGGTGCCCGACATGCGGGCTTGGCGGGTGATGCCAATTAATCGCTGAACCACCAAGTGAGCGGTTGACACAACGGGGACGTAGCTTGGTGGCAACCAAGTGAACCTCGGGAGAAAATCACCATGTCAATATTGTCTGCATCATCTTCTCGGTGGTTTGCATTCCGCGCAACACAAGCTTGCATTACTTCCTTTTACATTGTGCGTGTGTAGTTGCTCTTGTAATTAGTTAGCTTACGTAGCTTGCTAGTTACCTTCTTGCTTGTGTAGCATAGAAGTAGCTCCCTTGTGTGGCTAATTTGGTTTTAGTAACCTTGTTAGTCACATTGCTTAGTTTGTGTAGCTAAGTGTTTTGCACTCTCTAATTTGGCTTGTGTAGCCTTGTTTTTTGAGCTTTGCTAGTGAGCTTAGGAGCTTTGTGCTTTTGCTTACTAGAGCTCTCCCGGTTGGCAAAGTACTAGTTGCATAGGTTTGTGTGACCTTGCCACTAAATTGATTAGGTGAGCTCTAGCTAGCTTGGTTGCATAATTAGGATCTTTGTAAGGTGCTAGAGAAAATAGATAGAGGGGTGTAGTCTTGGCTAGACCGATAGTTTTAATTCCATATTTGTCTCGGTTAGCCAGCGCAATTAAGTTTTAGAAAGGACTATTCACCCCCCTCTAGTTCGCCATCTCGACCCTACACTCTTTAAATGACTGTTCTTTAGATTCCATGGCTAGAATTTGTGGTTTCTCCCTGGGTTAGGAAGAAACTACTAGACTAGCTAATATATCGCTTATCCAAGCTAAAGAAGAAGCCTTTCTTGCTTTGTAAAAAGTGAAACACAAAGTTGATTTGAGCTCTATGGCCACAATTGAATCAAAAAATAGAATTATTTCTGAAAATGAGAGTTCTGTAGTGATGATGTCCCTGTCTTAGAGTTGGAGGGGATCAGTGCAATTCATGAGGATAATTTATTACCTATCGATCAAGGATGAAGATCCTCTTTTGGATTGTTAAGGCCTAGGAAATGCAGGGAGAAGAAAGTTGTTGTTAGAGTTAGTCAACAAACATTCTTTTGATTGTATATGCTTACAGGAAATTATCAAGTCTTCATTCAAGCAAAGAGAATTAGAGAGATTTACTGGGCAAAAAGACATGTTCTGGCATGGTTACCTTGTTCTGGTCACTCAGGTGGTTTGTTGATGGGGGTAGACAAAAACCTAGCTACAGTTATAGGTGAAGAGATGGGCAATTTTTACCAGAGTTTCAACCGCACTATGAAATCAGATGGGTTTCAGTGGACTTTGTTCAATATTTATGATCCTGCCCATGATGATAGAAAATTAGAGTTCTTAGAGGAATTACTATCCAAAATTCAGAGTGTTGATTACCCCATGCTGTTAGGTGGAGATTTTAACATGATTAGGAAGGTTGAGGAGAAATCTAGTGGAAATGTTAATATTCAATTGATGGAAGCTTTTAATGTGATGATCAACATCATGGCTTTAAGAGAACTTCACAGGTCTGGCAGTAGGTTCACTTGGACAAACAAATAGAATCCCCCTATTATGTGCGTTCTAGATAGAGTTTTGGTATCAAATTCGTGGGAAGATAAATTTAACTTGACCTCTGTTGTGTCTGCTCCTAGGCTTGGTTCTGATCATAATCCTCTTCCAGTAGACACCGGGAGCAACTTGTGAGGTCATCAACATTATTTTAAATTTAATGCCCATTGGCTCCAACAAGCTGGTTTCATGGAATGGATGAGAGATAAGTCGCCACGTAGATTTAAACATGATCCCTTGGATCATTGGCACGTTGTATCTAGTAAGCTTAGAAGAGCCATAAAAGGGTGGGGCAGAAATCTGGACAGTCAGCAGAAATAGTTTAAGTAAGAAACCCTGAGAAGAATAGCTATTCTAGATGAATGGGGTGATAACAGGGAATTATCCTAGGCTGAATGGGAAGAGAGGTATGACCTGGAGAATGCTCTGAACCAATTGCTATCTGATGAGGAGATTCAATGGCAAAGACGTGGGGATGAAAAATGGCTTTTAGCTGGGGATTCAAATTCGAGTTATTTTCATAAATGTGCTAACAGGAGAAGGAGGAAAATGCACATTTCCATTCTTGAAGTGGAAGGGAAAGAGGTCGTGGAGCCACAATCTCTGAGATCACATATTACAGAGTGCTACATGAAACTGTTTGGAAGCGAAGATGTTGCAGATATGCATCTAGAGATGTATCTATAGTCAAGTAACCAGCAAATTCAACAGGATGAAAGAAATTTTTTTGACCAGACCGTTCTCCCTAAATGAATTGGATTAGGTGATAAAGGAGATGAAGAGCAATACAGCTCTTGGACCTGATGGTTATTCTGTGGAGTTCTTTAAAGCTTTATGGCCTCTGATTAGAGGAGATATAAAGGAATGCTTGATAACCTACATAATGGCCAACTAGAGTTGTGGAGATTAAACTATGGGGTTATCATTCTGGAACCTAAAGTTAAACCAGCTACCAATGTCAAACAATTCAGGCTAATGTGTCTCTTGAATGTGATTTATAAAATCATCACTAAAACTCTCACTATGAGATTGACGACAGAGGTTGGTAGAGTGGTGAGTCAGTTTCAAACAACATTTATTCCTAGGAGGAACATTCTTGAAGGTGTGGTTATTCTTCAAGAGGTGCTTCATAAGTTAAGGAGTACTAAATCATCTGGTATCATTATCAAATTAGATTTTAAAAAAGCTTACGATAGAGTTAATTGAAATTTTCTTGAAGAGGTCATACGCAGAAAGGGTTTTACTGAGAAATGGATTCAGTGGATGAATAAAGCGGTTAGAGGAGGTGGAGTGTGCATTGATCTCAATGGCGAGAGAGGGAAATATTTTAGAAGCTTTAAAGGACTGAGACAAGGTGACCCCCTGTCTCCACTTTTGTTCAATTTGGTAGCTGATGCCCTCTTTGCTATGTTGTCTAGAGCTTGTTCAGCTGGAGTCATCAAGGGTCAGTACCACATCTTTTTGAAGGGGGTTTGACACCTCTACAGTATGCTAATGATATTGTACTAATGTTGCATTTTGATCCTGGCAATCTGAGAAACATTAGAATGATCCTGTCTTGTTATGAAGCTATGTCAGGAATGAAGATCAACTATAAGAAAACTGAGATTTTCACTGTGGGGTTGTCTCAAGAGGAGCAGAATTTTGCAGCTGAGGCTTTGGGCTGTAAGGTTGGCGAATTTCCAATGAAATATCTAGGAATACCAGTTAGCAGTCACAAAATATCCAAAGCTCAATTGAGTTATGTAAATGAGAAAACTAGAAAGAGGTTGGGGACTTGGCAATATGAGTACCTGTCGTCTGGAGGGAAATCCACTTTGATTGATTCATGTCTGTCAAGTATTCCTATGTACACTATGGGTGTGTATCAGTTGTATGAAGGAAGCTTTCAGGTTCTAGATATTATCAGATCTAGATTTTTCTGAAAAGAAACAAGCAAAAAAAGGAAGTACCATATGATAAAATGGGAAGCTTTGAATAGACCTAAAGAATTTGGAGGTTTAGGTTTCACGGATGTTAGAGTTATGAACACATGTCTTTTAGCCAAATGGATCGATAAGCTTGAGAGGGGGGATAATAGTCTGTGCTACACCCTGCTAAGAAACAAATATTTGGGCGAGAAAAGTATTTTTCAAATTAAGAGTAGAAAAGGATATCAATTTTGGAGGTCTCTATTAGAGGTGAGAAGTTGGTACCAAATGGGTAGATGTATTAATATAAATTCAGGGAAACAAACTCGGTTCTGGCATGACTGTTGGCTAGGAGATTGTGCTCTGAAGGTAAACTTTCCAGACTTATTTCAGGTTGTTGTACATCCAGATTTAGAGGTTGCCAAAGCATGGGTGGATGATCAATGGCATTTGAGTTTTAGGAGACAGCTAAATGGAATATTGGGGGAGCAATGGAGAAATCTTCTAGAGTTATTAGACGGTGTCGTTTTGTCAAACAACAGAGATGAGGTATACTGGGCTTTGGAAAGATCGAAGAAGTACTCTACAAGTTCACTATACAAGCTAATGACCTCTGGAGGTGTAGAAGATGTTCAGATGATGCTAATATGAAAGTGCAACATACCCTTGAAAGTGAGATTTTTTTATGGATGGCCACTCATGATAGAATTCAATGTGGTGTTCAATTGAAAAAGAAGAAATGGTCGGGGCCGGTGGCATGTTTCACCTGTGATAAACTGGCAACATCAGATCATATCTTGTTCCAGTGCCCCATTGCCGTGTACCTATGGTCCTTTCTGAGAGAGTGTCTGAGTTGGCCAATATCGCCAACTAGCTGTTCTTCATTGTTCTTAGAGATCATGGAAAGGTTTAGAGGAAAAAACAGCAGGTGACGTTGTTCTTATGTGCAGGTGCATTATGGTCATGGACCATCTAGAAGGCGAGCAATGACGTGGTGTTTAACGAGAAGGTGGTGACATCTCCGGTGGCGATCGTCTACAAGACGTTGATGTTGGTGAAAACCTAGCGTCGGTTGCTGAAGCCTAAGCTAAAACGCCTGGCCGAGGAAATGATTAGCTTAGTTGCTTCAAATGTGTCTGTTGCGATGTAATGATTGGGTTGTGTCCCAAAGTCCCTATTATAAAACATTTTATCTATTGTCTATTTGCTTCGAAACTTTGGTTTAGAGTTGTGGTTCAGTATCTTGCTTTAGAATTGTTAAGAAGTCAAGAACAAGTTCGGATCCTTTCATTGTAAGCTGGAGTCCCTTGCAGGATCTTGGGCTTTTGTTAAGCTTTCAATAAGGCTGGCTGAAATGCCTTTGATCTAAAAAAATGTCTCCTTGGAGCACAACTTATTTTTTTTGAAGATATTGGAGCACAACTTATGAATCGCCCATGGAAATCTTCCCGGCAGGAATCTTCCTCTAGAAGTGCAAATTTGTTTTAGGTATTACAACTTATTTCATCCAAAGCACAAATTCAATATTGAAGAACTTGTCGTTATGTAGATGGCTTCCGGAATAATATCACAAAGGCTAGGAAATTTTATGAGTGAAGGACGTATTCAACATGGAAGTTATTGCTAGAGATGATTTTGATCATCTCTAAGAAAATCACTCCTCACAAGTCAGTACACGTATTTACATCTGCTCACACTTGTCATAAGATCTGATAACAATGGAGAAGATTTCGATGAAACAAAAGATGCAAAAAAATCTGAATAACCTCATACGGGAAAGTAAATCCTTGCGGATTTTGTGCCTATATGGGAGTAATTGTTTTGCCTTGAAGATTGCATTTTCCAAACTAAAGCATCTCTGTTATGTCTCTACATCAAGCATTGATGCATCTGGTCTTTGTGAAATTTTTTGAGCTGCACCATATGGAAGTCATCAAGATTCAAAATGTAAATTGTAAGGAAAAAATGAGCTTTTGTGGTCTAGGTGACCTACCGAAGTTGCGGAAGTTGGATCTTCCAGGGATACTTTATCACGGATCCGCCACATTGGGCGATTAACCACTCTCTAGGAGTTGAGTGGGTTTTCTTTTAGGGGAGAATGAGGGCACCAGATGGAACAACCGAGGAATTTAACTAGACTTTAGAAAGTTTGTTTGGAGAATGTTTAGAATGTTCATAATCATGCTGAAGAAGGCTCTGCTGAATTAAACAACAAGCCAGACATTAAATTACTTCATTTACAGTGGTCGAGTGATGAAGACCAATTTTATGATTATGAGATACTTGACAGTCTCGCTCCTCACAAAGATCCCTAGTAACTGATAATGTGGAGATACAATAATGGTGCTATACACCCCAGGTGGATATACAATACTTGCCTTCCTAATTTGTTGTGCTTGAAGCTTGATGGATGTGCGGAGTAGGTTTACCTTTCAAAACCTAGTACGCTGTGTAAACTAACACATTTGTATTTAGACCGGCTTCTCAAGTTGGGGAAACCAACAAACCGACTCAAGACACGACATAGTTTGAAGATTGAATGCCACCTTGCCTCTTAACCTTTGTTGTGAATGATTGTCATGCACTTTCAAAGTTATCTGACCTACCATTAACTCTTTAGCTGCTAGATATATCCGATGCTAGACTAAGTCACCTACCATCCATGTCCATTGAGCAACCAAGAGATTCTTCTACACAACTATCTTAGTTGCGCTTTAATTCATGCAAACGCTTGGCCTGAGTCTTGTCTCAAGCAGTTGGGTGATTACAAAGCATTGGGCGACTTATCAATCATCAAATGCATTACTATTAGTTATCCTCGCGCAAAGAGTATTTTTAGACGATTATTTAAGTTAGAGAAGATTAATATCAGTGATCGTGAAAGATTGTCATCATTGGGTGGACTGGGTGCCCTTGGTTGCCTTAGAGAGCCAAATAAATCCGCAAAAAAGAAAGCTAAATATCAAGAGTTGTCCCAACCTAGTTTGGGTCCTATATTGAATAGGGAGAGAAGAACCTAGCCAAAGTATTAGTAAAGTAGTAATTGGCCAAGATATCCTTCCTAAAACCCTAGGCTCTATTTATACAAGGGGTGGTGTGGTGTGTGTAGAGGACTCTAGACAATGTTTTTAAAGAGTAGGTGCTCCAACATGGAGTTAGAGTCACTACTACAATAATGATTTTAAGAGACAACCTCTCTAATTAGAGACGTTTACATCTAGGAACCAACTCTGTAAATGGCAGGCGTCCTCTAAGAAAATGCCCACTTGCAGGCATCCTAAGGCATCCGCCTATGTTAATCGAGGCCTCTATTAATTATCGATTAACAGAGGTTGTCACCTTAGAATACCCGCATCTATAAATCGATTAACTGAAACGACACCTTAAAATGTCTGCCTCTGAAAATCACTATTAATAAAGGTGGGCATTCTAAAGGTCCACATGTATAAATCGATTAACAAAGACACACATCTTAGGAGGTCCATCTTTAGAAATAGTTATATCTAAAAATAATTCATATATTTTTCATATTAACTTGGATGAAAACAAACTTTACATCAAAATTGTAGCTTTCAACGTGATTTACATCTTTGTAGTTGAGAAGTTTTTTATTTGAAACTATTTAGAGTCCCAAAATATTGTTTTAAGTTCCTAAATTTTAAAATCTAAAATTTCAAAACAACCTCGATGTTGACATGGTATATACCAAAAGTTTATTGTTGATAAGTTTTTTTTATTTGAAGTTATTTAAAGTGCCAAATATTTGTTTTAAATTCACATAATTTGAGAGTCAAATTTTTAAAAATTTCAAACAATCTCGGACGAAGACAAGTCATATATCAAAGTTGTATTTAACAAGATTTAATATTTTGTAGTTGGAAACTTTATATTTGAGTTCATTTAGTACACAAATATTTTTAATACAAGATTGCGATATACTCACAAATAGTCCAATGGTACTGAAGTGTTGCATGTGTTTAAGAAAGTCTTGGGTTCGAATCTGAAGACACTTTTTTTTTTGTTTCTCTAACAACTTCGCGAGGATATTTTTCAAGACTTTTCGAGTCGCTTAAATTCTGGTGTGGAGTGTAGTGTAGTCCATCAAACTCTATATTTGTCCCATGTGATTTTGGCAGATGTTCATAAGTCCCATGTCCATTTTCCAGAACGGGTGATGCTCGTAGTAGCATCATGATGTCTGAATATGACAAGCGGTGGAATTTGTATTATATGTCTGGATATCTGTTTTATCTGTCACAAAGGGGGAGAGGACGTATTGCACTTCAACACTACGTACGCATACACGTATTGTTGCTCGTCCATGGTACTCCCTCCGTTAGAAGACGTTTTGGCTTTTTCTAAATTGGCAGCTTTCGTTAGGTACCTAGACATAAGTCATGTCTAAATACATAATAAATTCTGTATTATCTAAAAATGCCAAAACATATAGAGGGAGTACTAGATCATAGGTAGATGGCCCTTTAGTGCACACGAATTGGTACACTGCCTGTGCACCTGACAGACATGGACGTCTCACCGTTTCTTGCACTGGTGCTCATTGCCGCACTCTCCCTCCTGCTCCTGTTCGCCATCCGGAAGCCGTCTCAGAACCGCGGAGATGCCCGGCGTCTACCTCCGTCGCCGCCGGGCCTTCCCGTCGTCGGCCACCTTCCCTTCCTTGGCTCCCTGCCTCACCGCAAGCTTCGATCGATGGCCGCGTGGTACGGCCCCGTCATGCTCCTGCGCCTGGGCCGCGTGCCCACCGTGGTGGCTTCCTCGGCGGCCGCGGCGCAGGAGGTCATGAAGACCCGCGACCTGGCCTACGCGAGCCGCCCCAGGGTGCGCATGGCCGAGCGCCTCTCCTACGGCCGCGACATGGCCTTCGCCCCCTACGGCGAGCACTGGAGACAGGCTCGCCGCGTCTGCGTGCTCCACCTCCTCAGCCAGCGCCGCGTCCACTCCTTCCGCCACGACCGGGAGCAGGAGGCCGCCGCGCTGGTCGACCGCGTCCGCAGAGAAGGTGCCCGGGACGACGCCGTCAACCTCGCCGCCCTCCTCATCTCCTACACCAACGGCATCATCTCCCGCGCCGCGTTCGGCGACGACGGCAGCTCCGGGAATTACGGCGGCAAGAAGCTCACGAAGCTCTTCGCCGACCTCGAGGAGCTGCTTGGGACGATCACCGTGGGCGAGTTCGTGCCGTGGCTGGCGTGGGTCGACACGCTCATGGGGCTGGACGCCAAGGTGACGCGCACGTACGAGGAGATGGGCGCCCTGCTCGACCGGGTCATCGAGGACCACCGGCAGAGGCGCCGTGCCGGGGGCTACCGGAAGGACGACGATCACCGGGACTTCGTAGATGTGCTGTTGGACGTGAACGAGGCTGCGGAGGACACGGACGCCGGCCGTGGAGTCATGTTTGACAACGGCTCCATCAAGGCCATTATCAGGGTACGTACGTTCTCAACTGCTAGACATTTGAGGATGGATTGCAACTGCATGTAACATCGGGTTCAACTTGCGGCATGTCCAGAACATGTTCGCCGCCGGCACCGACACGACCTACACGACGCTGGTATGGGCCATGGCGGAGCTCATCAACCACCCACACGAGATGCGCAAGGTCCAAGACGAGATCCGCGCGGCCGTCGGCGGCGGCGGCGGCGCCACCGAGGACCACCTGAAGAAGCTGCGCTACCTCAAGTGCGTGATCAAGGAGACGTTACGGCTGCACACGCCGGTGCCACTCCTGCTGCCCCATGAGACGATAGAGGACACGGAGCTGCTCGGCTACCATGTCCCAGTGCGCACCCGCGTCGCCGTCAATGCCTGGGCCATCGCACGGGACCCCGCGACGTGGGAGCGCGCCGAGGAGTTCGTGCCGGAGCGGTTCGCCGGCGACGACCTCACGAAGAACTACTTGCCCGGGCAGGACTTCAGGTTCGTGCCGTTCGGCGCAGGGAGGAGAGGATGCCCAGGGGTGGGGTTCGCTGTGCCAACCTTGGAGCTGGCATTGGCGAGCTTGCTGTACCACTTCGACTGGGAGCTGCCGGCCGGCGCGGGGTCAAAGCTGGAGATGGACGAGGTGAACGGGCTATCGGTACGGCTCAAGGCGACCCTGTATTTGGTTGCTAAGCCATGGGTTCCTCAGTAGGATCACGCCGTGCAGTGGTAAACTGGTAATGGCGAATGTTGTCTGAATGCATGACGACTAAGTACAAGAAAGAAATTAGAAGTGTCAGATGAATGGCACATTCTGTGTCTAGGGCGCTTCTAGAGGTGAGATTCCAGTCCATGAGGAGAGAGCAGAATAAAAACGCTTATGAACTTGCGCGGTTGGTGAATCGTACCTACCACTCGATCAGTGGTGTGTGGCGTGCACAAGTTCCTCAATGCGTGGTGTTGTTGACTATGAGAGAATGTAACGGGTTTCTTGAGTGATCAATAAAACTCTCTCCTTTTTCTTTTCGTGAAGCTAAAGAGCAAATAAAATTCCTCCCACCACAAATTTCATCAAGGTTTATTTGAGAGAAATCATATCTTCCCGTTTCAAGCAAAACAATAGAATCTATTTGCTCCTCCCAAATGTCAGATTTTTTAAGATAACTGGAAAATTTCAGTTTCAGACATGTTTAAAGAAGAAGCATCAGACTACGGTTCTTACAAGCGCACACATCCATGTTTAAACTTATTACAAATACTCAACTATAATCCAAGGCAGAAAAAAAATAAAAGGCGCGGCTAGCCATTCACTGCAAAGAAAAGTGTGGCTCTTGGGTCCAAAGTTCGCACGCCTTTATCATTCATTTGTTATTGTGATCCGAGCGCTGCAACTGTGCCCACGAGCTGAGACCTGATCCAGTGGGTCTCTCTAAAGAGTACTTACAAGAGAATTTTAGATTTTCTTTATCAAACACTATTAATTTCTTATGAGCCAAATTGCCCAACACAAGACTTGGGTCCTGTCAATAATAGGTGATTTTATTTGGTATCACCTAATTTGACCAATTATAACTCTAAAGAGTACTTACAAGAGAATTTTAGATTTTCTTTATCAAACACTATTAATTTCTTATGAGCCAAATTGCCCAACACAAGACTTGGGTCCTGTCAATAATAGGTGATTTTATTTGGTATCACCTAATTTGACCAATTATAAGTTGTTTGAGTTTAAAGATGGCTTTAAGCCAAAAACAAAATAGACTGCATGGCAGGCCTTGTTTAGATGCACCCCAAAAGTTAGAATTTTTTCACTCTCTCTCCATCACATCAATCTTTGGACCTATGCATGAAGTAGTAAATGTAGATAAAAAAATAACTAATTACACAGTTTAGTTGGAAATCACGAGATGAATCTTTTGAGCCTAGTTGGTTCACGATTGGACAATATTTGCCAAATAAGAAGAAAGTGGTACTATTCATCGGGTTAAAATTTTTTGCAATCTAAACGTGGCCTGGGCGTAATGCCACTCCAAAACAAATGTTGACTCGACTCAGACTTGTAGAAAGTATATGTCTAACTATTGTTCCGGCCAGTTCCTCCTAGCAAGATTGTCTTTCGTAAGAATTACCTCCTTCTAGCTAGTTTGTTAAATCCTTTCGGAGTGAACAGTGGTATCCTCCAGAGTAGGTTAGCACTATTCCCTCTTCATAATTTCACTTCAAGCTCCATTCATCATAGTTATTTAGAGTATACTACGACCTAATTAAAATCTTATTTTTAGTAAAATACAAAGACAAAGTTTTGAATAAAATGTACAATAAGACTAAAAAGTTTCAATTTAACATGAGAAATAAAAAAATCTAGATTTATGATGTCATTAGGCACATGGGCTATAACAAAGATTTATTATAGTTATACTAAGATTTAAAGTTTTTTTTGCGAAAAATACTAAGATTTAAGTTGAATACATATTGAAGATACACATAAAGTGTCATGCAGAGGACTGAGGAAAAAACTACATATGAAAACATATAGAATAATTGATAAGCCGTCACAATCAGACAGAATATCTATTTGGGTATTGCGTTAGAAAATGAACAAAGAGAGAAAAAAAAACACAAAGATAAGCAATTGGATTAGTCGTAGGTACTAAACATGTCATCTCAGCATTTATATCTCCAAATATTTTAGTCCCTGCAGGAGCACAGTTAGGCTAGTGTACACTAATTAGTAACTGAAGTGTATCACAAGCAATTACATACAGTTTTTGTATCTTCATTGTTAGTGCTGTGTTAGAGAAAGCATGACTAAGTAATTTTAATTAGCTATGAGGTCTGAATGTATATATCTCGGTTATAGTATTGAAATACTATTAGGGGGTGTTAGGTTTGGGGTGCTAAATTTTAGTCCGTGTCATATCGGATGTTGACTAAGTTTGACCATATGGTATTCGGATACTAATAAAAAAACAAATAATTTATTCCGTGAGTAAACCACGAGACGAATTTATTAAGCCTAATTAATCCATCATTAGCACATATTTATTGTAGCAATTAGTGCTAATCATGGACTAATTAGGCTTAAAAAATCGTCTCGCAAATTATCCTCACCGTATATTTTTAGTTTCATAAATAATCTATATTTAGTACTCTATGCATGTGTCCAAAGATTCGATGTGATGGGAATTAAAATTTAGTTCAGGAACCAAACACCCCATTAGTCGTGTGTCTTAAAATAAAACCATGTGAAAGCATTGGTTATGGACAATTGGACATTGTAATAATTAGTCTATTTTCTCTTACTGATTACTGTGCCCCCACTTAGTCCCTAGATGGGGGTAGCGATGAAAACAGACAAAAACGGACGGAAAAACTCTATTTTTACTTTTGTTTCTATTTTTTTTTTGCGGAAACGGGATCGGGTTCGAAAAATGCGGGTTTGGAAACGGAATCGGGATATGCGGATGCACGGAAACGAACAAATACGGATGGAGAGCCGGAAAATTAAGTTAGAATAATATGATTAAATATTCATGAATATACATGAGCAAAGTCACAAATTAATATACACATACAAAGTTATTGGTCTAATATTCACTAGCATGCCATGTGTTAACATGCATAATTGGTAATTAATAGGTTTATGAACATATTAATCTCTACACATCTCATATAGATTTAAAACGGGATGAAAAACGGGATAAATACAGGTCAATTTCGGGTGAAAATGGGATCCACGGAAACGGACAGAAAAACCCCTCTCCTATTTCCGTAAATACGAAAATGGGACCCACAAATACGGAACGAACGGACAAAAGTAGAGAATGGAACAGATCGGAACGGGAATTTTTCCATCCGTTTTCAACGCTAGATGGGGGTTGATTTGGAACCTAGCTTGCCACCACTTGCGATGATTGTGTCCTGCAAAATGTGCGCTTCTGATCTGGAAAGAAACAACATGCTCATTTTCAACAAATATCCTCCTAGCTCATGTAGCCAAAATGACCACGATCTCATTTCTCATCTAGTGATAGCCACACGACGGTTGTGCTGCGATCGCAGCGCAGTGCAGACATGGACGTCTCACCGTTTGTTGCATTGCTGCTAGTTGCTCTCCTCTCCCTGTTCCTCTTCGCCACGAGGAGGAAGTTTGACTCTCCGCCCCGCGGCGGGGATGGCCGGCGACTGCCTCCGTCGCCGCCGGGGCTTCCCTTCCTCGGCCACCTGCCCCTCCTTGGCTCCCTGCCGCACCGTCGGCTCCAGGCGATGGCGGCCTCGCACGGCCCCGTCATGCTCCTGCACATGGGCCGCGTGCCCACCGTGGTGGCCTCCTCGGCGGCCGCGGCGCAGGAGGCGATGAAGGCCCGCGACCTGGCCTTCGCGAGCCGCCCCCGGGTGCCCATGGCGGAGCGCCTCTTCTACGGCCGCGACATGGCCTTCGCCCCCTACGGCGAGCACTGGCGCCAGGCGCGCCGCGTCTCCGTGCTCCATCTCCTCAGCCAGCGCAGTATCCACTCCTTCCACCGCGCCCGGGAGCAGGAGGCGGCCGCGATGATCGGCCGCGTCCGCCGCGCCGCTGGAGGCCGCGGCGACGACGCCGTTGTCAACCTCAACGCCGTCCTTATTTCCTACAGCAGCGGCATCATCTCCCGCGCCGCGCTCGGCATCGGCGACGTCCAGAGCTACGGGCTCGACGGCACCGCCAGCGCCGGCGGTGAGGGTGAGAGGCTAACGAAGCTGTTCGACGACTTCGAGGAGCTGCTTGGGACGGTGACCGTCGGGGAGCTGCTGCCGTGGCTGGCGTGGATCGACACGCTCATGGGCCTACACGCCAAGGCGGCGCGCACGTCCGCGGAGATGGACGCCTTCCTTGAGCGGGTCATCGCGGACCACCGCCAGAGGCGCCGTGGCGGCTACCGTGAAAGGCGTGAAGGTGGTGGTGACGATCACCGGGACTTCGTCGACGTGCTCTTGGACGTGAACGAGGCGGAGCACGACGACGCCGCTCGTGGAGTCCTGTTTGACAACGACTCCATCAAGGGCATCATCCTGGTACGCAACGCATGCATACATGTTCTTAACTACTACTACAAATCTGAGAGTGGATTGCGTGAACAGAACATGTTCGCCGCCGGCACCGACACGACCTACACGACGCTGGTATGGGCCATGGCGGAGCTCATCAACCACCCACACGAGATGCGCAAGGTCCAGGACGAGATCCGCGCAGCCGTGGTCGGCCGCGGCGGCGACGACGTCACGGAGGACCACCTCCAGGATCTGCGCTACCACCGGCGGGTGATCAAGGAGACGCTTCGACTGCACGCGCCGGTGCCACTCCTCCTGCCCCGTGAGACGATGGAGAACACGGAGCTCCTTGGCTACCACGTTCCGGCGCGCACCCGCGTTGTCATCAACGCCTGGGCCATCGCGCGGGACCCCGCGGCATGGGAGCGCGCGGACGAGTTCTTGCCGGAGCGGTTCGCGGACGACGACATGAAAACAACGGACTACTTGCTGGGGCAGGACTTCAGGTTCGTGCCGTTTGGAGCTGGGAGGAGAGGGTGCCCTGGTGTCGGGTTCGCCGCGCCGGCCATGGAGCTGGCGCTGGCGAGCCTACTGTACCACTTTGACTGGGAGCTACCGGCCGGCGGGCAGCCGAAGGTGGAGATGGACGAGCTCAAGGGTCTTTCGGTGCGGCTCAAGACGACCTTGCATTTGACTGCTAAGCCATGGTCTCCCCAGTAAGATCACATATGAGAGTGACCTCAGCATGTACTTCTTCCGATCTAAATCGAAAGTTATTCTGAGTTTCTCGGTTCTAAATTGTAACTTTGTAAGTCATTCTAACTCTAGGTATATATGGCTCTTACTATACACCTATGTATTTGATGACTTGTAGATTTTTTTTTCGCGATCATACACTGCACGTATTTTATTAAGGAAAAAGAAAATTTCAGCGGCTTAAGCGACCATGCAGCGGGAGGCGAGTGGCCTCCCGGCCCAATGTTGGCCCAATTCCTGTAGGGGCTAAGCCCCAACAGTTTCTTCAAAAAAAAATGTTGGCCCGAAGGTGATACACACGGTGTTGGTTCATTTTCCGATTAATTTGGCCGAGGTGAGCAAACTGGACTTTGGATAGTCCTAATGGGACATTAATAATGGTCTCTATTCCTATTAAATGAAATGTCACCTAAGTAATATGCTGACATGACAGTCTAATTATGTGAAGACACATGCACTGTGTGAGATAGTTTCTATGTATGATTTTTTACTGACGTGGCTGCTATGAAAACCGGTGTGTAGTTTCAAGCATTGAGACTGCCCTTAGAACAAGTGACTTTTTTTTTGAAAATCTCAACAAGAGTTTTTCTGAGTTAATAGAAATCTGAAACAAAACACCACACACACATCAAGGCGAGGAAAAAAACAAGAAAATAGAGAGAGAAAAAAAGGCTACTGCTAACATTGGGGTGCTCAAGCAGCCACAATCCACCAAGACTTAGAGCTTCAGGAAAAGTACTTTAAAACTGCTGCCACTTGAAACCCAAAGCCGCAGGAGTTTGCACCGTTAAGTTGGCACATCCTGCCTAAAAGCCAGTTTGTATTGTTGTACATCTTCCTTGATAATGTACGCCAGTTGCAAGGGTTGCATGACTGAATATTGAAAGATTCGTCGGTTGCCCTATTTCCAAATGTTTTACCAAAAGTAAACCATTAATCCATCGAATTCTCACTGCTCATCTTTCTGGATGTCCATCTTGCCTTCCTCCAACATTTGTAAATGGACCCTGAGAGGTCATGACTTAGAAGTTGGTGAAGACCAAACCACGGTAGAATGATTTCCCAGACTTGTTTGGTGAAAGAGCAATCTCTGCAAAGATGTTTAGAGGTTTTTAGTTGTGATACACAGAGCCTACAAATCAGGTCATTAGGTCATCCACGCTTCTGAAGATTATTTGGCATAAAAAATTTCTAGTGCATCAACATCGAGGCAAAAACCCTACACCTTGGTTGTGCTTTTGCTCTTTGGACATAGATTTAATTTCGTGAGCTACCACTGAATTGTAAAGTTTGCACTTTTAGTTGAGTAATTTCCATCCGTTGTCCACCACCACTGTATGGCACCGTGGAGGTGTAGAATAGTTCTGTGTCTCCATTTCCAATAGTGACGACTGTGGAGGTGTAGAATTGTTCTGTGCTGATGTTGTCACACGAGACTTCCATGTGTGTCCAACCCGGCCTTTATTTGTCCACTTATGCCATAACCATATGGCATTCCCTACCTGCCTAGTTCATTTGGACGTGCAGTAACTTTCCATTTGACCAACCAGTGTCTTCTCTTTACATTTTCCGGTTCATCACCATTCCATAAAAAACTACAACGAAACCGACCAATATGTTGGAAAAGACATTTTGCATGGAGAAAACCGTCAGATAATAAATTGGTTGCGACGAGAACAATGTTTTGACTATCATTTCCCACCCTGCTGAAGACAGAAGCATTCCTTTCCAGCTCGGTATCTGACGCCTGATTTTATCAATGAGAGGTTGGACATGTACCCGTCAGAATTTCCGTATGCAAGAACAAGTTATTTACTATTTGAAACAAAGGACTAATAAGTCCAAGTGAAAGAAATGGTACACGGGAGCACGAATCAGTAATTGTTTTCCTGATGATTTGCAAAGCCATCGAACATCTGTGTGCAGGTTTATGTATAGCAAAACTACGTGCGATGTAGTACATTATACTTTGCTCCAAATTACTTAAACCGAGACGACGGTAGTTTTATTAGGAACGCTGTACGTAGGGTCGACCTGAACTCGTGTTGCATCGATCATTAACCATCAAATAGAATCGATGGCAACAAAGCTAGCATTTTGGGTCGCATAAGGCGCAGGTGGCCCTGCACTCTTGTAAGGCCCAGTTTAGTTCCAAATTTTTTGGTAAAATGGGTACTGTAGCATTTTCGTTGTTATTTGACAAATAGTGTCCAATCATAGTCTAATTAGGCTTAAAAGATTCTTCTCGTGGATTTCGTCTAAACTGTGTAATTAGTTTTATTTTTTATTTATATTTAATACTTCATGCATGCGTCTAAAGATTCGATGTGACGGGGAATGTGAAAAATTTTGCAAAATTTTTTGTAAACTAAACTGGGCCTAAGTCTAAGTGGCAATACTCTTTGCGGCTACCGTCGGGGCAACAATAGCATACATTGAACCTGGGATTAAAGTAATCGCAATGCACCCTGGAGCAAAAAATCAAGGTCAACTTTCTTTCATCTAATGAGGTAGTGGAGTTGATAGTCGTAGTAGCAATAGAACTATTAGTATCCAGGTGACCTGCAATGTTATTTGCATCGTTTTTCATCAGAAAAACAAACAAGCAATGGAAGGAACACACATCATACATAGTATATATATATATATATATATATATATATATATATATATATATATATATATATATATATATATATATATATATATATATATAGGGAAATTCCATTATACACGTACGTGTATCTACTCCGACCTGCTAACCTACGTGCGCGAGCGAGCGCAGGCAGCACCGTGCGCGTAGACGCGGACGGGCCGATGACGGCGTTATATCGCACCGTCCCCGTTCCATATTTTCAATTAACGGGTTAAAAAAATCGGATCCGTTATTTCACCCAAGCAACGCCAGTCCAAGCTCGCAGACGCCCATGGTGACGGCGCCTCCCCCAAGCAGTCGACGGCGCCGCGGCACCCTCCACCCCACAGGCCGCCGGCGGCCACCCTCCCCCGCGTGCCCCTCGAGCCTCCACCCCACAGGCGACGCGCGGCTCCTCGTCTGCGTCCTCTGGATCTGCCGACGAGCCTCACCAGTGGCAGTGGCGGCGGGGCTTCCCCCTCCCGGCGGTAGCGGCGACTTCCTCATCTCCCAGATGGCACGCGGCCCCTTCAAGGAACTGCCCTCCGGCGGCGTCGCGAAATCCAGGTAAGGTAGTCTGAAGTGCGGCGGCATGTTCTGTAGCTACTCCTACCTGATAGCGTACACACGGCACATCCAGGTAGTCCCGCTCGCCGTCGTACCTAGCGGGCCGACGACGTAGGTGAAGCTCGCGGGTTAGACCCGATTTACAGTGCCATGCCGACCTTTCGGCATTGACGTTCCTGCAGCACTTTATTGACGTTCCAGGACGCTGGTGCTGGTTGTCCTCAACAAAATCTGTTGCATCGCCCTTGGTGAGATACGTCCTGAACTCCTCTGTTTCTCTTAGCCTGAATTTTCGACACCTGTTCTGCTGTTCCGTTTCCAGATTGTATCATATTAAACTTACTAGACTAGACAAGTATCATTGCATACTTTCTCAGATTTAGTATGTGGATGTACTTGGCTCAGATTATTAGTATGGGTTGATACTAAATGACGATTTATTAATTGATTAGTATGGGCAGATACGAAATGGGATTTAGCATGTAAATGGTGACTAGGTAATCCGAATCCTTTCAATCACATTCGACGACAGTACATCCCTGCTGTGATCCTTGGCGCTCAACAGCTGAGCACAAGACAGGAGGAGCAATAGAGCCTGTAATTCCATGCTTTTGTTCTCCAAATTTTTGTGTCATCTGATACTTTTTAGACTAGATAGAGTATCCTCGTATACCTTTTCTGGTTACATCTAGTATGACTTCATGATTTTTTTTAGTTTTCAGTTCAGTTGATAATTTGAGTATCACCTAATATTTATTTTTTATGTCAGAGTATTAACTGATAGTTTTTTCTATTCAGATGGGATCTAGTATCGTAATAATTTTTTATTTTAATGTCGCCATACAGTTCATACTCTCTCAGATTTGCGTATCACCTCACACTTTTTTTGATGTCACGGTGGTCAGTTGATACTTCTACACTTATTTCTCAAATTATCATCCAGGATACATATTCTGAAAAAGTATGAACACCTGCATACAGTATACTTCTCCGATGGCACACCCTCCATAGTAACACTAATATAATCTCCTTTCACACCACATGCCTACTCTGATGAGTTTATGAGTACACTAAAGCTGATTCCTATTTAGATGCTCTGAATTTTTAAGTATGTATGAAAGGGATGATCACGTACTTGCTCTGAATTATTACTTGTTGGTCTGTTCACTTACTTTGCCCTGAATTCTAAGTGCCAATGCATGGGGAGCCCACGTATTCGTTGCCCCAAAGTTTTGGCTGCGACAACCCAAAGTTTATTTCCACTCTGTGTACTTGGCATATAAATCAAACTAATTATTTATGTTGCTTGCTTTTAAGATGGCGAAAACACCCAAAATGCTCAATGGTTCAGGGTCTGGATCCAGAGCAGCCTTTGCAAAGGCTCTGCATGCTATTCGACAGAGGTATGGATTTGTTGCTAATCCATGCTGATTTTGGAGACAGAGGTATGGGCCACCCAGATCTCGAAGAGCTGGTTGCATCTGAGGGGTGATGCACAGGTGCACCACGGGCCCCGGCGTCGGCGTGGCCAGGTGCGTGTGCACGTCGAGCCCTGGATGCTCTTGTTTTTTCCTTGCTTTTCCCTTTTGGATGCTGGCCGTATGCCTAAATGGTTTCTGCAGCCTATATATCACATGTTGTTCATGAAATTGATGCTAGTTGCATAGAGCCAGTGGATTTGATGCTAGTTGCAGAGAGCAGAGATGGAGCAGCAAGGTTTTTATGGAAATTTGTTCCAGGTTACAGTATGTATCAGTTTATACTATTCTCGGATTAGACTAGAGTATTGTACATACTTTTTCAGTATTAACATATCCATACATACTTTTTTTCAGATTAGTGTATCGCTTGATACAATTTAGATTATTCTGTATCAATTTGATACTTGTCTTAAACCTAGGGTATCACTGGATACTAATGTGTTCCCTGAGAAAATTCCTCACATCCTAATCCAGTAATCCAAATTTGCATAATGTAGGGAAGACATATATTTGTAGTATGAGGATATACTCATAAAGATTGGTAGTTTGGATTGATACTAAATGATGTTTAATTAATTGGTTAGTTTGGCCGGATACTAAATGAGATTTATTATGTGGATGTACTCATTCATATTTGTAGTATGGACTGATACTACATGGGTTTTATTAATTGGTTGATATATTCAGGTTTGAAGTATGGACTGATACTCAGATTATTAGTATGGATTGATACTAATTCAGATTTTACTAATGAGATTTGTATGGATTGATACTAATTAGATTTAGTATCTTGATTAACTGAAAGAAGGCAGAGGCATATGCACAGACTACGTAAAATGCTTATTTTAGGGCAGAATAGGGGAATATTGTCATCTGCAGGCGTGTTAATCATCTCTTCATTGCTTAGTAGTCCCTGTTAAATATGTAACTGTTCATTCTCTCCTGGGCTGTACTCCCTACTATAATATCACTTCATCCAGATTTTTTTTTCAGATTAGAGTGTGTATCACTTGATGCTGGATTGGTGAAGTGGTGCTCTTGCTTGCTAAAATTAATCACGAGGATATATATCGAGATGACACCGCAGGCAAGATGTCCCATGTGCCTGTTCTGATGCACGGCCGATTGTAGCTGAATACTGACGAAGTGAACTTGCGAAGTAGTACATACCCAGAGTATGGAGTATGTGTACATTCTTACAATATAAAGTATGTGTCCATACTCAAGAGTCAAGAGTATGAAGTATGTGTACATACAGTATAAAGTAACTGTGCTTGTTTTCTGGAGCAGTATCTGCTCATACTATTTTTATTATAAAGTATTGTTCCATTCTATTATATATGTTGGACTAGTATTTGTTTATGCTTTTTAAACGAAAGCATGTGTACAATATTTTCATAGAAATATGCAACTGACCGTCGGCTAACCAAACTTGGCCAGCTTGTTGTTTAGATTAAACAAAGTATGAATACATACCCATTGACACAAGAAGTATCCATGCATACTTAAAAAAATAAGGTATATACACATACGTACCCATTGACGGAAGAAGTATCCATGCTTACTTTGAAAAAAAAAGATAGATCCGCTTTCTCCGTCAAAAAATATCCGGTCGGGTACAATTATTATTCACGTATATACTCTCACAAAAACACGTACATATACCATCGCTACCGGAGCATGTGGAGCGTATCAATTCCAAACCCGTTAGTACAGCAAACGGGCCGAACCCAACCCACGACGTCTCCGTGTCTCCGTTCCGTTCCTCCAACCCCGACGTCTCTGTTCGGTTTCCTGTGGGCGTCGGTGCCTGTATCCCATATCGGTGTAGATACTCGTAGGTGTAGGAAAAACTCGTCCTATATATATATATATATATATATATATATATATATATATATATATATATATATATATATATATATATATATATATACTTACACTCCGTAGGCCCAAAAAGCATAGCGAATAGGAGCATGGCTATAGCAATGTTGTTCCTCATATTGGATCATTAATTTGATCAAAAGCTAAGTGTATTATCGATCCTGCCTGTGATGTGAGATGTATAAATATATATAGAGAGCAAGTGGGTGTGCCAGCCGAGCAGTGTGTACGTTATGCAGACTTGCAGAGTGATAACTGAAGTTATGGATTTATACGCATGGTTAAAATTAATTAACCATTTAGCGTATGTTTTCTTGTGTGGCGACCATTTATAGAGTAAAGCAGCCCACGTTATCAATGGTTTTTGCATGTGAGCTAGTAAATGAGAGAGGGAGAGATCAATGAAATAAAACATGAATAAAATTCTCACTCTTAATGAAAAGTTTCATTCTATGATTTTATAGGCACTTAATTTCGTGACTCATAGAGAGTTGGTAATCGTGCTAAGAAACTCTCTCTATCATTACTACAGAACTGATAATCAGTATGGGTTGCTTAAAAACCGGTAGTGATAACCCTTCACCGACGTGTCATAAATTAAAATTTCGAAAATGATTGGGGGGGGGGGGGGGTCCTAGTGACCCGGCAGTAAAGGTCAGTATCATGTCGGCTCAAGCCACAAGGCAGCAGTGACATTTCATTGCCGATTTAAGCCACAAGCTGGTAGTGATACTATAACTATCAGTGTTGTGGCTTAAACCGACAGTGAAATATCAGTGTCGGCTTGTTGCTTGGACTAGCAGTGAGATAGAGCCTATCACTATCAGCGTGTGTCTTGAGCTGGCAGTGTTATGTGTACACAGTACAAAATCCTCCTTTCTCGTCCCTCCTTCCTTCCATCCTGAGCACACTCATCCAAGGAGCATCTTTCCCCACCTCTCGCTCCCTCCATCGTTTTCACCAAAATGCTCATTGAAGGCGGTCTTGGATTTTAAAGGATGAGCATAATCTTCTTGCCTTTAAGGTTAGAAACAGGCATCCACTTCTTTGAATATGTAGCATTTCAATTATTTTTATGACTAGATTACTTGATTCTCATGCTAGTTATTTCTCCATTTTAGAGAGCATTCTTCAATTAGATCTTAAGTAAGGCATTCAAATTGTGGTGAACCGATCCTTCAAAAGGTTGATGTCAACAAATCCATTTAATTTCTAGCAAATTACATGATGGTTTCGATGATGTTAGCATGTGATGCTTTAATTCTTGCATGGAGTAGAATTTTTTAAATAGGATACCAATTTGTGGTCATTAATTATTATTCTAATTTCTGTGCAAGTCGAACTTCTCTACTTTTGATTGATATATAAGTTCTTGATAAGTGCACTGTCATATTTGAGGAAGAATTTGATGACGAAACTAATTTGATGTTATGGATACACATTTTTTTAGATAATGATGTCATGGATACACATACACACCGTATTGATGCAATTTTCGATTAATTTGGTCAAGGTGAGCAAACTTGACTTAGAACAAGTGACTTATTACAATTTGAAACAAAGGACCAAGTCCAAGTGCAAGAAATGTACACTGGAGCAATTGCTTTCCTGATCGTTGCAAAGCCATCGACATGTGTGCACACGATTTTTTTTTTGGATAAAGCGTGTACAGCAAATTAAAACTACGTCATATACACTGATGCGATGTACATTATTTTTTCTCCAAATTAAACCGAAGCGACGGTAGTTTTATTATTAGGAACGGCCGACCTGAACTCGTTGCATCGATAATTAACCGAATCGATGGCAAGCTAGCATATGGGTTGGCATAAGGCGCAGCTGGCCCTGCACTCTTCTAAGGTTAAGTGGCAATTCTCTTTGCTGCTCGCATCCGGACAACAATAGCAAGTGTCATACAAGGGATCAAAGTAGTTGCAGTTCACCGCGGTGCAAAAAATCAACTTGACCTTTCTCTCATCTAATGACGTCGTCGTGGAGTTGATAATCGTCGTAGGAATAATAGAATTCCTATCATCCCCTAGCAGCTGACGGCGACCTGCGATATTATTTGGCGTGGTCCTTCATCAGAAACACACATCAAATATATAATCATATAAATTCAGAGAAGAAAAAAAAGTAAAAAAAATTACTACCAAACACCTACATTTTCCTTGAATAATAGACAAAGTCGTTGATTGTTATTAGTAGTAAAATGGGACAAACTTTTCTTAAATCGAATCGTAAGGAGGAAGAAAGGATCGATAATCATGTATAAATACTTACACTCCGTAGGCAATACCAGGGATCCAAAAAGCATAGCGAACAAGAGCATGGCCATCGCAATGTTGTTCCTCATATTGGATCTTTAATTTAATTTGATCCTGAGCTAATAAGCTATATAAACCCATGCTTCTCCGATCTGCATATATATAGAGAGAGAGAGAGCAAGGGTGTGTGCGCTGAAGTAGATCTCTCAAGATTCTTGCAACAGTAACGCAGATGGAAATGAAATTAATTCATTTCCATTCCCTTACGGTAACATCCACAGCTTTAATCCCATATTCCCTTTACATAACAATACTATAACCAAACAGCACCTAATTAACCAGCTGTGCCAGCCGAGCACTCTGTACATTACTCCTTGTGTGCGACCATTTCTAAACTTCCATGTGTGGTCAAAACTTGTTCGATGTCCCAGCGTATGTTTCCTTGTGTGCGATCATTTCTAAACTAAAGTGGTACACGTGATTAATGGTTTAATTTCCCGCGTGCGTGTGCATGAGCCGAGGTTTGTGCCTAGCTAGTAAATGAGTGATTAATTTATTTTGCGAGTGAATGAGAAATTAAGGTCATGTTTGGGAGAGCTCCACTGTTAAAAAAAATCAGGTTTGAAGCACTAGATCCATCATATAGAGCAGCTCCATTCTCGTCATGGATTTGGGCTCCACGTACCATCCACAACAAAGTTTGGGAGAGCTCCACCGTGGAGTTTGAGAGAGCTTCATCTTATGTTTCCTTGTGTACGACCAATTCTAAAGTAAAGTGGCATTCGGGATTAATGGTTTCATGCATGCGTGTGCATGGGCCGGGGTTGGTGCCTAGCTAGTATTGCCTCCATTCATAAAGAATGCAACTATAGTATTTGTACCTAACAAATTAGTCCAAATACAACCAAGTTTAAAGTGATACTGTTCATGTTTATGTCTCCAAATCGGTTTATTTTGGAAATATATTTTATAATTAATCTAATGATACTTATTTTGTATCATAATTGTTAATATTTTTCGTAAAATTTGGGTCAAAGTTGAAAACATTTGATTCCTCGAAACGCAAGATTTACGTCCTTTTGTAGACGGAGAGTAGTGATGTGATGAGCTACTAAATGAGAGATTAATGAATATGCGCATGCATTTAGGTCAGCGCAGAGTTTCAATACACGGTTCAAATACTAAGATACTTTTGAATGCACATTTTTTTCCCAAACCCTACATTTTTCATGTTAAGTTGAACTTATTCTTATGAAATACATTTACAATTCAGCTAAAATTCATGTTCCTTTTAGCAGCTCCAGCAATACCACCCAAAATAGACTATCTACTTGTCTGTTTTTGGTAGCCACCTATTTCGATACTACTTATTTTATGTTTTCAACTCCAGCAATACTACCTAAATCATGATTCTTAAACTCATTATAGCAGTTAATGACATGTGGAACCCACATGTCATCCTCTCTCTTTAGCAATTGACGAAGTCGGCTGGGAGCGGGCCGCCGGGGAGGGGAGTCGCCGGAGGTCGCATTGGGGAGGGGAGTTTGCCGGAGGTCGTGCCGGGGAGGGGAGTCCACTGGAGGTCGTGGGGAGGCATGCGGCCGTGGAAGCGTGGCTCGACCTCGCCGTGCCAAGATCTGGGACGGCCGTCGGCCTATGAGGGAAGATGAGGCGTCGTGCAGGGACTGCTGCCGCGCTGCCTCCCGCGTCGGGGATGGCCGCGTTCTGCGGCAGTGTGGATGCTCCCCTGTGGCGGATCGAGTGCTCGGGCAGAAGAAAGAGCCGCGCGGGGAGGAAAATAGACGAACGAGAAAACTAGACGATTCCTCGCGCGTTGCTGCGGAAATTTGTTGCTTTTTAAGGATGATTTACTTGAGTGAACGAGAAAACTAGACGATTCCTCGCGCGTTGCTGCGGAAATTTGTTGCTTTTTAAGGATGATTTACTTGAGTGACACTCAAGTAAATCATCCTTAAAAAGCAACAAATTTCCGCAGCAACGCGCGAGGAATCGTCTAGTTTTCTCGTTCGTCTATTTTCCTCCCCGTGCGGCTCTTTCTTCTGCCCGAGCACTCGATCCGCCACAGGGGATTTACTTGAGTGATAGTTCTCACTATTTGATTTTGGCTTCTTATGCAACCAAGAACACATGTGAATCTAGTTTCTTTGGACCATAAGATAGACCAAAATTACACATGGTAATAGACCTAGTTCTAAGTTCAGATAGTACATACTCCCTCCGTATCGGATTTAGAAGTCGTTTAGGATAGCGACACGGTCTCTAAAACACAACTTTGACCTCTTGTTTTTATAAAAAAATATTTATGGGAAAGTGATATATGTATACTTTTATGAAAGTATTTTTCAAAACAAATCTATTCATATAATTTTTACATTTGCAAACTCAACAACTTAAAAGTTATTGATGATTTATATTCCCAATATTTGACTCAAACCTTGTCCAAAACAACTTCTAAATCCAATACGGAGGGAGTATATGGTACCTATGAAGGCAGCAAGCAGCTCCATCCACACCCACTCTCTGTCCTTCCATGTCCTTGCCTGGATTTCTCTCACATGACAACTGTCATTGTGTGTTTGCGTCTCGATTATGATTCCTGTGGCTTGGTGTTGTCCTTCCACGTTGCGCAATACCATGCACGATGCCGCGCTACACTACCCATGATGCCATCTCCCGCTGGCCTGTCCTATGGTCAACGCCTTTCTGCGTATGCGAAGACTTCATTGCCCATACCTGTTGAAATGATCTATTAAGGGTCGTAGCTGTCTACCTTGGTCCCTCTTCCATGATGTGGCTCCTCCACTCTACCGCTTACTTGCTGTGGCGGCCAGAAGCTCTTTGGAGCACTTCTGTTCCGCTGTCTATCCTTTGGAAGAGAAAAATAGAGAAAAAAAACAAAATAAAATTAGAGAGGTAGAGCGATAGATCAATGAAGGACAACGCTTGGACCAAACAATCTACCACCTGATCTCTTTGGACAGTTTAGTGGATGAACAAATATATCCTAGGCTGGGAGTAGCGATGTATAGTCCCGCTAACCACCGGCCCACCACCTGATCCGATGAGGAGGATGAGACTCTTGATTTTTTTACTACATTAATACATTAATTGCCATCGATTGTTACCTATGCCACCACCTGATCCGATGAGGAGGATGTGACTGTTGGCTTTTTCACATTATTAATACATTAATTATTTGGCATCGATTGTGAATGGAAAATGGAGCCGTTAGGCAACTGAAGAGTGGCGATGGGAGGGGAAGCAAAGAGACAGACCACGCATGGTTTCGTATTAAGGCCAGTCTCAATGGAGAGTTTCATTACGTTGTTTCCAAGACTGCCATGTCATTTGAAATGAAATGAAACTTAGATAAAACACCTACTTTCAATGGAGAGTTTCATTCCGTGGTTTCATAGGCATTTAATTTCAAGACTCATAGAGAGTTGGTAATCGTGTCAAGAGAGTTTCATCTAGATGAAACTCATTTCTTCTCTCTCTTCTTAAATACACTGCCATATCATCAAAAGTGCTTATGTGGCAACCCATTTAATGCAAATGAAACTCACGTGAAACTCCCACTGAGACTGGCCTAACTGATAGACAGATGGGAGAGAAGCGTTGTGTGTTAGTGAGATGGTGGGACCCTTAGGATAAAGTGGCTTCACAGAATTGTAGAGAAATACAGTAGTGGAATTTTGCTTTATAAGAGTATAAGATAAGATATGATAGGTAGGCATTGTTAGCCCAATAGAAATAGGTAGTGAGAGGAGGAATTTGTTGGGCCAACAAATTTAGGTAGTCTAGTAGGTAGTCTGCTGAAGTAGGTTCTTTTGACCTCCACTACAGAGAAATATGATAGGTAGTTTATTTAGGCAGTTTGCTAGAGATGCTCTTAGAGACCCTGATTTGACGGCATCCTAGCTTCCAAGCTACCCCATGTCCATATTCACCACCACTATTAGACTGGCCTACTTTCATGGCGACATTCCTTCCAAGATCATGCCAAAAGTTGCAGACAAAAAAACCTTTCAAGTATGGATGACAGACACCTTGAAATCTCATCTTAATAGAGTTTTGGATGTCTCATTATTGGATCTGATGTCCAATCTCAATAGTGAGTTTTATTAGTGCGCTAGTTTTCAGGAGCGCCACATCGGTTTTATAGGATTGGTTTGATGAATGAAATAGCATCTCTCACTATATACTTTCATCTCACAATTTCATATACTAGTCACAGTATTAAAATAGTTACATGATTTTATGATCAAATGTGCCATATAAATAATATAGCCATTGATAATACTATCTAAATTAAGGACTAGCATACAAAATGTTAACCAAAATAGTTTAATTTACTTCAATGTTCGTGTGATAAACATGGGGGGCACATATGTAAATAAATTACATATAGTGCATGATAAACATGGGAGGCGTGGTTTTGAAGATGTGAGCCATATGAGATCAGCCAAAAAAAACATTGGGATGAAGCCATAATGTGTCAATATAAGTTTCATTAGAGTTTAATTTACTAGGAAACAATGACAACTAGGTTCATAGGATGAAACTCATTCCTCTCCCTCCTTTTAATTTTCATGTCACCTCATTATTTTTGTTGATGTGGCGCTATAATAAATAAGTAGAAACATTGCTAAGACCGGCTTGATTATTGATGCATGATGCTACGTCTATATCTCCTTGTACTAAGTGTAGAAAAATGTTGCACTTATTGGGTTGCTTTCGGTTGTTAGCTTTGTGTTTCGTTTTCTTGCTAACAACCTTTAAGGTTGTGGTTGTCGTTGATTTGTTGTAGCGTCTGGTCTCAAGTTCTCAACTTTCTTTAATATTAATATATAACTAGCAAACATGTGCGATGCTTGTGCCAGCACGCCACATTTTGGTATTATTTTTTTAAAGTCTATTTTAGCACTCGTGTCTGACGTCCTCGCTCGCCAAGGGTTAAAACTTTATGCTTTGCATCTCTTACGGTCAATATAGTAAATGCAAGTACAAAAACATAGTGGCACAAGGTAGGAGAATATTCTTTATTTTCTGAATAATAATCATTCCAATTAGAAATCCCATGTGTATGTGTGTGTACATAATCTAGACAAAATCAAATTGAAGAGTTTGATAAAAGCCCACGTATATATAAAACGAATTAGAATTTGTCCTCTTTTGTTTCCTTCCTTGACATTTACAAGTTTAAATAAGTGCCCTATCCAAACATAACTTGTAGAGAATTATTATCGCCAACGACACTATTGACCTGACCTACAGCTACACTAATGTCGCCAGACACTATTAACCTGACCTACATCTACACTAATATCGCCATCAACACTGTTGACCTGACCTGGCCTACTGCTCGGCCATTCACTTCACACGACACGATTGTAGATAGGTTTGTCATTTTGTTAGCACAAACCGAAATAAAAGGGCAGCGCACACAGTTTGTGCTGCGACGCTGCAAGCATGGACGTCTCACTCTCACTGTTTCTGCTGCCCCATTGCCCTTCTCTCCCTCGTGTTCTTCTTCTCCACTCGCAGAAAAACTTCTCGGTCCCACGGTGATGGCCAGAGGAGCTTGCCTCCGTCGCCGCCAGGCTTCTCTCTCCTCGGCCACCTGCCGCTTCTTGGGTCGCTACCCCACCGGAAGCTCCGGGCGATGGCCAGAACGCACGGCCCGGTCATGCTCCTGCGCTTCGGCCGCGTGCCCATCGTGGTGGCCTCCTCGCCGGCCGCGGCGCAGGAAGCCATGAAGACCCGAGACGTGGCCTTCGCGAGCCGATACCGCGGACCGATGGTCGAGCGCCTTCACGGCCGTGACATGGCCTTCGCTCCCTACGGCGAGCACTGGCGCCAGGCGTCCTCAGCCAGCGCTGCGTGCTCTCCTTCCGACGCGTTCGGGAGCAGGAGACCGCCGCTCTGCTCGACCGCGTCCGCGGCGCCGCCGCCGTGAACCTGAGCCATCTCCTCGTCACCTACTCCAGCGTTGTCCTCCTGCGGGCTGCGCGTTCGGCAACGACTCCAGCAATGGGCTCGGCGGAGAAGGGAAGATTCTTAGGAAGTTGTTGGTCGACTTCGGGGAGCTGCTGGGCTGGGGCACGCTCGGCGAGGTCGTGCCGTGGCTGGCGTGGGTGGACTCGCTGAGAGGGGTGCATGTTAGCTAAGTTGTTGCAATATCTTTTGTAATCTTTGCTTCCGTTGAACTTTTAGCGTCGGTTAAGATAGAGGGTAACATGATCGTTGACGTGCGCGATCATGTTTAACCCGGTTGAGTCGGTCGAGCCACGTCGTGGCGTGCACGGCGCATGTGGCGCGCACCGCGGTGCAACGGTGACGCGCACCTGTGCGGCACGGCGTGGGGATGTATCTTGAGCTTATAAATAGAAGAGTCAAGAGGTCCGAGAAGCTGCGATTTGGCAGCAACCTAAACTACTTTCCCGTGTTCTTCGTTCTCACGTTTTTCCATCTTCTCGGTTCTCGCCACGATCACCGCGCCGCCGACGTTCGTCGCCGCTCCGGGACGTTCCCGGGCTTGTTCCTGCGCCTTCAAGTGGTATCGGAGCGAGGGGGGAGACGTTCGCCGGCGTTGAGAAGGAGTAGAGGAGGTCTGGTGGTGAGATCTACCAGGGAGAAGAAGAAGGAAGTCGTGAACGCCAGATCAAGCCGCCATGAGTGACTCAAGCAACGAAAAGGAGGTCATGGAGCGGGCGTTCAACCAGGCCGCTGGAAATCTCACGTGGCCGATGTTGACCCACACAAATTATCAAGGTTGGTCGTCACATATCCAGTGTAATCTTGAGGGTATGTATCTCTGGGACGCGATTGAAGATGCCAAGGTCGAGAGACGCCGAGATCGGTTGGCGCTGGGAGCCATGCTCCGGGGAGTGCCACAGGAGATGCATTCTATGCTCCTGAACAAGAAATCGGCGAAGGAGGCCTGGGAAGCACTCAAGACAATGCACCTCGGTGCAGATCGTGTCAAGGAAGTGAATGCCCAGAAGCTGTTGGCTGAGTTTGAGGCGATGGCGTTCAAGCCGGGTGAAACGATTGATGATTTTGCCATAAGGATCACCAAGCTCGTCACCGATCTACGCGGCCTCGGGGAAGAGAGCGTCACCGATACACGCGTGGTGAAGAAATTCTTGCGTGTGGTGCCGCCTCGCTATAGCCAAGTGGCGGTGGCCATAGAGTTAACCAAAGAGCTGAAGACTCTCACCATTGAGGAACTAGTCGGCCATCTGCAAGCTGCTGAGGAGAGGCTTGAGCCCTTGGTAGAGCAGGTGACGGAGAAGACCTCAAAGCTTCTCTTGACGGAGGAGGAATGGCTTGAGAGGAACAAGGCTCGCATGGTGACAGAGACGCCAGTGTCTGGTACAAAGGGCAATGGCGGCGGTGGAAACTATGGCAAGAAAGAGAGGCACTGGAAGAGGAAGAACAATGGTGGCGGAGACGGGCGTAATCCTGCGCCACGCCGTAAGGGCAAATGCCGCAAGTGTGGCGAGTACGGGCATTGGGGCAAGGAGTGCAAGAACAAGGTGAAAAAAGAGCGGCAGGAGGCTGCGCACCATGCAAATGCCGACGACGATAAAGGAGCATTGCTCGTGGCCCAAGTCTGCAACGTGGTGCGGACGTCTGGAGTAGCAGTGCAGCAGGTGTTCCTGAACCAAGAACGCGTATTCCCATCAACATATGACGCAGGGGCTTGGGTACTTGACACCGGAGCCACGAATCATATGACGGGGTGCCGTGAGGCATTGACATCGCTTGATGAGTCTGTAAAGGGGGCGGTGCGGTTTGGAGATGGGTCGAAGGTGGAGATCTGCGGGATCGGTGCAGTCGCGATCGCCGGGAAGAACCAAAACCATCGAGTACTCACGGAGGTATATTATATACCGTCACTTCGTTGTAACATAGTCAGTCTCGGTCAGCTGGAAGAGGCAGGCTGTCATGTTGAGATGGACCATGGTGTGATGGAGGTGTTTGAGCGTTCCAATGGGAAAATGAGCGTCCTCATCAGGGCGGAGAGGAAGAGGAGACTGTACATTATGCAGGTCAATCTCACTGCTCCTGTGTGCCTTTTGGCGAAGCTGGACGATATGGCGTGGCTGTGGCATGCACGCTACGGGCATCTGAATTTCAGATCACTCCGTGATCTTGGGAAGAAAGAGATGGTGGAGGGAATTCCGCTGATCCAGCACGGAGAACAAGTGTGCGATGGCTGTGCGCTTGGGAAACATCACCGTGCACCCTTCCCACGAGCATCGGCGTACCGGGCAACGACAGGCCTGGAGCTGGTGCACGGCGACTTGTGTGGACCGATCACCCCGGCGACTCCTGGTGGTAAGCTGTATTTTCTGTTGATCGTCGATGATTACAGTCGTTATATGTGGATTGAATTGTTGAAGACGAAGGATGAAGCTTTTGCAAGTTTCAAGAAGGTGAAAGCAGCAGCTGAGTCTAAATCTGGCAAACGCCTGAAAGCATTCAGAACAGACAGGGGGGTGAGTTTAACTCGGTTGTGTTCACGATGTACTGCAATGAGCAAGGTGTCAAGCGAAATACTACGGCTCCCTGGACACCACAGCAGAATGGAGTGGTAGAGCGCCGGAACCAATCAGTTGTGGAGATGGCTCGATGCCTGTTGAAGAGCATGAAAGTCCCCGGTAGATTCTGGGGGAGGCAGTTTCATTGGCAGTTTATCTGCTGAACAGGGCGCCGACGAAAAGCTTGAATGGCAAGACACCCTATGAAGCGTGGTTTGGGAGAAAACCTGGAGTACGACATCTAAGAACGTTTGGATGTTTGGCCTACGCAAAGAAACTAGGGCCGGGTGTGTCGAAGCTGTCAGACAGGTCGATCCCTGGCGTGTTCCTCGGCTATGAGCCGGGTACAAAAGCCTACAGAGTATTTGATCCGGTGAACAAGAAGTTGATTATCTCTCGCGATGTCATATTTGACGAGAGGAAGGGCTGGAATTGGGGGGGAGAAGAGAACAGATGCGGCCTTGAGCGTAGATGGTGCGGCCGATTTGGAGACTGAACCGCGATTCAGTGTTTTCTATCCTGATGAAACTGAGCAGGGTACTGTAGCAGATCCGACAACAGACGATACTGACCTGATGCCTGCTGATCCTGAAGCTATGGTTGAGCCGGCTGATCATGCTGAGCCAGGGTCACCTGTTCATGCAATTCCATCCCCTGGAGATCATGGTGATGCGTCACCACACACTCCGGTGCAGTCGCACGATGGATCAAATGGAGGCAATCTGATTCAGTGGGCAACTCCTCCCACTGATGGTGAGGAGGATTCAGAAGGAGTGCCTTTGCGGTATAGAACTATACCCGACCTGCTGGAATCTACAGAGCAGTCTCAGCTTGAGTACAGCGGGGTTTGCCTTGTTGCAGCAGAAGAACCGAGTACAGTGGAACAGGCACTGACAGAACTCTGCTGGAGGAACGCCATGAAAGCTGAAATGCAGGCAATTGAGGCAAACAAGACTTGGGAGGTAAGTGAACTTCCAAGGAACCACAAGGCAATTGGCCTTAAGTGGGTTTTCAAGGTGAAAAAAGATCCTGATGGCAACATAGTCAAGCACAAAGCTAGGCTTGTGGCGAAGGGATATGCTCAAGTGCAAGGGGTGGACTTCGATGAGGTGTTTGCACCGGTTGCGAGGATTGAAACAGTGAGAGTGCTTCTGGCTCTAGCAGCTCAGGGTGGATGGCAAGTGCACCATATGGATGTAAAAAGTGCATTCCTGAATGGAGATTTGTCTGAAACAGTTTTTGTTAAGCAGCCTCCTGGTTTCGTTGTGGGCAATGGTGACAAAGTGTTGAAGCTCAAAAAGGCCTTGTATGGCTTGAGACAGGCTCCTAGAGCCTGGAACGCCAAACTCGACAAAGAATTGTTGGATATTGGCTTTGTGAAGAGTAAGATGGATCATGCTGTGTATAAGAGGAACAACAAGACCTCTCCACTCATTGTAGAGGTATATGTTGATGACTTGATAATCTCAGGACCGAATGTGCGTGACATTGAGCAGTTCAAGGCTGAGATGAAGAAAAAGTTCAGCATGAGCGATCTCGGCCTCCTTAGCTACTATCTGGGGATAGAGGTAAAGCAAGGAGATGATGGGATTGTGATCAGTCAAGGGTCATATGCAGTGAAGATACTTGAAAGTGCAGGGATGATGACCTGCAATGCTTGTGACACTCCTATGGAACCAAGACTGAAGCTCTACAAGTCGAAGGAGGGAGAAGTCGTGGAACCGACAGCATACAGGAGCCTTATAGGGAGTCTTCGGTACATTGTAAACACCAGACCAGATCTCGCCTTCTCGGTGGGTATGGTGAGTAGATACATGGAAGCTCCTGGGAAGGCTCACTGGGTGGCTGTCAAGCGCATATTGAGATATCTGAGAGGCACCATTGGCTACGGCTGCAAGTATCAGATTGGCACTGGGATGAAACCAATATTACTTGGGTATAGTGACAGTGATTTTGCAGGAGATGTGGAGGATCGCAAGAGCACAACGGGTGTTGTGTATTTCCTCGGTGGTAGTTTGGTGACCTGGGCATCGCAGAAGCAGAAGATTGTTGCCTTGTCTTCATGCGAAGCAGAATATGTGGCAGCGGCAGCAGCAGCCTGTCAAGGCGTTTGGCTGAGTCGCTTGATAGCTAACGTACTGGGAATAAAGGAGGCGCCGGTGAAGTTGCTGATGGATAACATGTCCGCAATCGCGCTAAGCAGGAACCCTGTGCATCACGATCGCAGCAAACATATTGATACAAGGTATCATTTCATTCGTGAGTGCATAGATGAAGGCAGAGTGGAGGTTGAACATGTTGGAACGGCGAATCAGCTTGCAGACATTTTCACGAAGTCACTCAGCCGGGTCAAGTTCGTGGAGCTTAGGAGCGCGCTCGGCGTCGTTGAAGTGCAACAAGTTAGGGGGAGATTTGTTAGCTAAGTTGTTGCAACATCTTTTGTAATCTTTGCTTCCGTTGAACTTTTAGCGTCGGTTAAGATAGAGGGTAACATGATCGTTGACGTGCGCGATCATGTTTAACCCGGTTGAGTCGGTCGAGCCACGTCGTGGCGTGCACGGCGCATGTGGCGCGCACCGCGGTGCAACGGTGACGCGCACCTGTGCGGCACGGCGTGGGGATGTATCTTGAGCTTATAAATAGAAGAGTCAAGAGGTCCGAGAAGCTGCGATTTGGCAGCAACCTAAACTACTTTCCCGTGTTCTTCGTTCTCACGTTTTTCCATCTACTCGGTTCTCGCCGCGATCACCGCGCCGCCGACGTTCGTCGCCGCTCCGGGACGTTCCCGGGCTTGTTCCTGCGCCTTCAGTGCATGCCAAGGCAACACGGACGTTTGATGCGCTGGATGGCTTGCTCGAGCGGGGCATTGCAGACCACTGTAAGCGCCGCCGTGGAGGCCCGCGGGAGGGAGACGGCAGCGACGACGACGTCGACAGTCGCCGCAGTTTCGTGAGCGTGCTGCTGGATGTGAAGGAGGAGGAAGAGACGGGAGAAATCCTGTTTGACACGGTAGCCGTCAAGGTCTTTGTCCTGGTAGGTATACTCCCTCCGTCCCAAAACAAAACAGTTTTAAATTTAAAACAAACCAAATTTATAAAGAAAATAGCATCAGTATTTGTCTCTAAATAACTGTACTGTAGAATTATTTTTCATAATTAATCTAGATATACTTATTTGGTATCATATATATTTATATTTTCCATATACATTTGATTAAACTTTAAATCATTTTACTCCTTACATGGTCAGAGACAACACGCGGCATTTTTTGTTGCGCTATTATCAAGATATATTTTCAGAGCAGAATAATCCATCTTCTACTTTAATCCATTTCATTTTTCCAAGTTATCCCTAATAATAAGGTACAGGCGTACAGCATGCACTTTGTTCCACGTGTTTGAAAATACATCTTTTAAGTTACAAATCACTGTTGCTAGAGTGTTGAGTGTTCGAAGCCGAAACCCTACTGCTTTTTATGATCACCATCTGGACCTTTGTTCAAATCCGACCAACTCAATCTCTAAATAAACCTAGGACAAATTTGACCTCGACATGTGTTGGGCCCACCGATACGAATAGGAGATGGAAGAAATTACTATTTTCATGTCCATCTAGCTCCTCATGTGAGAGTAGATTTTTAGGGACTTCGCCGTGGAGCTATCAAAAAAACACCTATTGACACAAAATAGCTCTAAAAGAGCTCCCTAAAAAACAAACAACACGATTATACGAGAAAGACAGACTTATGGGAGGGAGCATATGCATGTGGGAAGTCGCAAACCAGTTTCTAGAAAAGGAAATGGTGAAGGTTGCACGTGTAGAGGATGCCACGCGCTCATGTGCAATGCACAAGTATGATAATAATTTTATTGCTAGACTAATCAATATTTTATTTGACGTGGATAAGAGAAAGAAGGAGAGAGATGAGAGCTCGTCTAATGCAAGCAATAAGCTTAATACGAGAACCTATGCAGTAGTGTGTCTGGATAACGAGTGGATACGAGAAGTAAAAAAAAAGAATGTACAGTACAAAACATGGATAAAAAATAGTATAATATAGTAATAAAAACATTTTATAGATAAATAAAAAGATAATTATTGTATAGCTTATTAGTTTGATTATCAGGTTTGCTCTATGAACGTCGCAAAAAAAAAAGGTTTGCTCTATGAAGATTGATTATATAGTGACATTTTTTTTAATTAAGGAACAAATGTATTTCGGTCTCCCGCGTTCATAATCGAATGGGTACAACCAAACTAAACCAATACAAAACCACGATCTAAAGATCAAAGACTGCTAAGCAGATTAACCCCAACTCCAGACTATACAGTGACTTATATGTGTATGGTGCAGGATATGTTCGTATAGGTGGCTCGGATACGACAAAACCTCCGTTCTAGAATGGGCAACGGCGGAGCTCATCAACCATCCGGACGAGATGCACAAGCTCCAAGACGAGATACGCACGGTCATCACCTCGGTAAGCTGCGCCACCTCAAGTCGGTGCTCAAGGAGACGCTCCGTCTGCACACGCCGGCGCAGCTCGTGCCGCGGGAGACGGTCGAGGACACCGAGCTGCTCGGCTACCATGTCCCAGCGCGCACCCGCGTCCTCATCAACGTCTAGGCCATCGCACGGGACCCCGCGACGTGGGAGCGCGCCGAGGACTTCCTGCCAGAGCGGTGGCTCGCAGACGAGGCCGCCGCTGCGACGGATCATTACGCGCCGGTGACGGGGCGGCACGACGACGACTTCGCGTTCTTGCCGTTGGGCGGCGGCCGGAGAGGGTGCCCTTGGGCCGGGTTTGCCATGGCGAGCGTCGAGCTAGTGCTGGCGAGCCTGCTCTACCACAGTACCACTTCGACTGGGAGCTGCCGGCCGGTGGGCTGTCGACGGTCGACATGGACGAGCTGAGTGGATTGGCCGTGCGGTTGAAGAAGCCTCTGCGTCTGGTCGCTAAGCCATGGTCTCCTTAGTAAGACGATCGATCATGGTGTCGATCTCGATCCTACTCTTCTTCATCAGGAAATTAAATAAAGAGCTTAATTATCCGCACGGGCCAGTACTTTACATCCATGGTAAAATGCAAAATGTAAAGTTTCGATGCAAGATTTATATTATGACATATAAGCATCCATATATAGGTCATGTTCATCCGACTTATAATCCGTACTTTTTAGTTTGTTTTTTTAGCTAGAATAATTTTTTCTCTCACAACAAATCAGCCAACAGTGTTTTTCAGCCGACTTATCAGCACAGCTGAACGGGGCTATAGTTATCTATGTGAATATGTACTTTACTGGCTATATTATACATTATAAATATGTACTTTTCATGTAGGATGGGTTGACGAATGAAATAGCTCTCTCAGTGCACAACTTCATATAGCCACTTTTAGTACTGTATATCTAAATTAAGTATTAGCATAAAAATGTTAAAAAATATAATTTAACTAACTTTAGTGTTTGTATGGTATAAAAATATATAAGAGAGCCGTATATATGTAAAATAAATTATATATTGCGCATGATAAACATGAGAGGCACGGTGCTGAGCAAGAATGTAAGCCACGTGAGATCAATTGAAAAACGTGGGGATAAAACTGGGTTCGGATCTTTGCCATTATAACTTCACCGCTTTTGAAACACACTATTACTATTCAAGATGCCATTGGAATTTTGCAAATGATTGAAATACGCCATTATATACGTCTGGAGACGACTTGGGCCCACTGTCAGGTGTATGGAGGGGTACCGTATATCCGTATGGACAAGATTGCCCCCTTCCTCTTCTCTCTCACACTCACTGACACATGGGGCCCACTAGTTAGCCTTCTTCAACACAGCTTCCCTTCCTCTCTCTCTCTATCTTCTCCGCCTCCGGCGCCGAGTGAGCGAGCGCACAGGTAGGCTGTCGCGCCAAGTCAGCCGCTCCGTCGAGTGTTCGAGCGCGCGAGCAGGCAGCCGCGCCAAGCTAGCCGCGCCGTCGCTAGACAATCGCGCGGGTGGGGCGGCCTAGCCGAGTGCGTGGGCAAGCGGCCGCGTGAAAGGTCTTGATGGCTAGAGGGGGGGGTGAATAGCCTTTTAAAATTTTCTACAATGACAAGCTAAACAAGTTTATCAATACAACAAATAGCGAGATGCGAGTTTTGCTTAGCCTACGGGGTGTTTGCAATCCACCTATCCAATTCACAATTCTAGTATATTTGCACTCAACCGCACAAATCAAACCGAGAAGGCAACTACAACAACAACTAGCAAGCTACACAAAAGAGCTACTTTAACAAAGCAAACTAGCTAGCAAAGATAACTAAGAAAGTAATGCAGAGTTGAGTTAGGAGGGTTTCACCGAGGGGCGAAGTATTGAGCCAACCAATATGATCAACAAGGAATACCAAGACAACCGAACACCGGGATCAATCAATCACAATATGAAAGTGATGACACGAAGATTTATCCCGAGGTTCACGTGCTTGCCGGCACGCTAGTCCCCGTTGTGTCCCTCTTCACCACGTGGTTCGGTGGCTAATCGGTCTCACACCGAGCCTCTCAAAAGGCGCCACAAGAACCTACCAAATGGCAAAAGGTTGCAAATGACACGAGCAATCCACTAATGTTGCCTTTGGCGCTTCGCCGAGGTAGGCACAAACCCCTCACAATCACCGGAGGTGGCCAAGAACAATCACCAACTCTTGCCAACGCCTCCAAGCTGCTCCAAGCCGTCTAGGTGGCGGCAACCACCAAGAGAAACAAGAATCCCGCAGCAAATCAACCACCAAGTGCCAACTAGATGCTATCTCACAATGCAAATGCACTTGGATCACTCAATCTCACTTCGAATATGCAAACAAGCAAGAGAGATGAGTGGGAGGGGAGTTGCTAAGCTCAAAGTGCTCACAAGTGTGTCAAATGTCCAAGAGATGGAGCCTTGAGCCGGCCAACGAGTATATATAGACGTACCCCTTCGAATATAGCCGTTAGGAACGAGATCCAGCTGAAATCGCGCTGACCGGACGCGCTGGTCCAACTGACCGGACGCTCCGGTCGCGTAACGGCTAGTAATTGAAACGCCGACCGGACGCGCCGGTCGCAACGACCGGACGCGCTGGTCACGACCGGACGCGCCGGTCCCGTGACTGACCGGACGCGCCGGTCAACACTGAGTCGCGCAAAAAGAACCATCGACCGGATGCGCTGAAGAACTGACCGGACGCCACAGTGCCCGCGTCCGGTCGGAGTCCAGTACGCTCCCTGGACGACCGGACGCGTCCGGTCGCCTGTGACCGGACGCGCTGCGCGTCCGATCAACCAACTGAAAAACGCGCAGACGCTGAACGCTGACCGGACGCGTCCGGTCAAACAGTGACCGCGTCCGGTGCAGCGTCCGGTGCAGCGTCCGGTCACCACTGTGACCTCCGTTCGCCTCCGTTTGATTTTCGTTTGATTTCCGACTTCCGGCGTAGTGGAAAATAGGCATTTCATTTCCCCGAAATCGCCTGAATCCCCCAAACCCTCTCTACCGCTTAAACTCCAACGCCGTCGCAAACGTGCTAACACCACCAAGTGATCATGTCAAGTGTGAGTGTGTTAGCATTTTCACAATCATTTTTCGAGGCGTTATTAGTTCTATCCAAATGCATATGATCATGAAATGCACACCTAGAGGCACTTAGGAGTTCAATAGCCGCGTCATTCCCCTCTTTATAGTACGGCTATCTATCCTATAATGTAACCACACCCACTAGGTGTCTTGGTTACTAAAATACAACCCTTAAGCATATACCTTTGCCTTGATCACGTAGGGTTGCGTCCAAATCCAAGTGTGGCCATCATGATCACCATGTCCATCTTGCCACCAACCTTGGAATGTACTAATCCTCATATGCTACAAACAACTTAGGCATAGGATTAGTACTTAGGCATTGTCACTAATTATCAACACAAAACATAGGACTTTCACCGCGTCGAGCCCGCCGCGTCGTCAGCAGCTGAGAGCGCGGGCGGGATCCCCCGCCTCCGCGTGTGCGCCACACTCCGCCGCCGCGGAGCAGCCCTTCCGCGCGCCAAGCTCAAGCTCTGCGCCATCGTCGCGGCGTTCTTCTCCTTCACGGACGATGTGGCTGCCGCGGCAAACTGCTCGACAGGCTCGATGTAGTGGACCGGGAGAGGGAGCTCCTTAACGAGCTCTTCTCCAGCGAGTCAGGCACGTTGGTCACCATCCGCGAGCGCACAGGCTTCGCGACGGCTCCTAGCACAGCACCGGCTTCGCGACGGCTCACGCCAGCTCACCCCTGCGCGTCCAACCGCCTGCTCGCCTGGCGGCGGCGGAGCAGCAGCCCCCCGCACGCTCCAGTGCGGCTAGCCTCGGTTACTGACCACCAGCTGAAAGGTCTTGATGGCTAGAGGGGGGTGAATAGCCTTTTTTAAAAATTTCTACAAAGACAAGCTAAACAAGTTTATCAATATAACAAATAGCGAGATGCGGGTTTTGCTTAGCCTAAGGGGTGTTTGCAAGCCACCTATCCAATTCACAATTCTAGTATATTAGCACTCAACCGCACAAGTCAAACCGAGAAGGAAACTACAACTAGCAAGCTACACAAAAGAGCTACTCTAGTAAAGTAACTAAGAAATTAATACAAGAGAGAGTTAGAAGGGTATCACCGAGGGGCGAAGTATTGAGCCAACCAAACAATATGATCAAGAAATGAATTCCACAAAACACAACCACCGGGATCGATCAATCACAATAAGAATGATGACACAAAGATTTATCCCGAGGTTCACGTGCTTGCCGGCACGCTAGTCCCCGTTGTGTCCCTCTTCACCACGTGGTTCGGTGGCTAATCGGTCACACACCGAGCCTCTCAAAAGGCGCCACAAGAACCTACCAAATGGCAAAAGGTTGCAATGACACGAGCAATTTACTAATGTTGCCTTTGGCGCTTCGCCGAGGTAGGCACAAACCCCTCACAATCACCGGAGGTGGCCAAGAACAATCACCAACTCTTGCCAACGCCTCCAAGCTGCTCCAAGCCGTCTAGGTGGCGGCAACCACCAAGAGAAACAAGAATCCCGCAGCAAATCAACCACCAAGTGCCAACTAGATGCTATCTCACAATGCAAATGCACTTGGATCACTCAATCTCACTTCGAATATGCAAACAAGCAAGAGAGATGAGTGGGAGGGGAGTTGCTAAGCTCAAAGTGCTCACAAGTGTGTCAAATGTCCAAGAGATGGAGCCTTGAGCCGGCCAACGAGTATATATAGACGTACCCCTTCGAATATAGCCGTTAGGAACTTAAACAGCCGCAGTCGCGCTGACCGGACGCGCTGGTCGCGTGGACCGGACGCGCCGATCGCGCAACGGCTCTTTTTCGAAACACCGACCGGACGCGCTGGTCGCAACGACCGGACGCGCTGGTCACGACCGGACGCGCCGGTCCCGTGACTGACCGGACATGCTGGTCAACCCTGAGCCGCGCACAACGAAACGTCGACCGGACGCGCTGAAGAACTGACCGGACGCCACAGTGCCAGCGTCTGGTTGGAGTCCAGTAAGCTCCCTGATCGACCGGACGCGTCCGGTCGACTGTGACCGGACGCGCTGCGCGTCCGATCAACCAACTGAAAAACGCGCAGACGCTGAACGCTGACCGGACGCGTCCGGTCAAACAGTGACCGCGTCCGGTCCAGCGTCCGGTCACCACTGTGACCTCCGTTCGCCTCCGTTTCATTTTCCGACTTCCGGCGTAGTGGAAAATAGGCGTTTCAACTCCTCGAAAACGCCTGAATCCCGCCTCGCAAGCTCGGTGGGAGGGAGAGAGAGAGCCCCAAACCCTCTCTACCGCTCAAACTCCACCGTCTTCGCAAACGTGCTAACATCACCAAGTGATCATCACCATGTGCATGTGTGTTAGCATTTTCATAATCATTTTTCGAGGCGTTATTAGTTCTATCCAAATGCATATGACATGAAATGCACACCTAGAGGCACTTAGGAGTTCAATAGCCGCGTCATTCCCCTCTTTATAGTACGGCTATCTATCCTATAATGTAACCACACCCACTAGGTGTCTTGGTTACTAAAACACAACCCTTAAGCATATACCTTTGCTTTGATCATGTAGGGTTGTGTCCAAATCCAAGTGTGGCCATCATGATCACCAAGTCCATCTTGCCACCAACCTTGGAATGTACTAATCCTCATATGCTACATACAACTTAGGCATAGGATTAGTACTTAGGCATTGTCACTAATTACCAACACCAAACAAAGGACTTTCACCAGCTCGCCCGGCGTCGATGCGGCAGCTCGCCCGACGCCCTGACAGCAGCGCAGCACGGCAGCACCCCGCGCGGCGCGACTAGCCCAACGCGGCTAGCCGCCTGCTCTCCCGGTGGCGGCACGGCAGCACCCTCGCTTGCGCTCGCCGGCTGTGGTGGCAGGGCAGCGCGCACATGTAGTGGCGGCAGGGCAGCGCGCGCACGTGTAGTGGCGGCGGCAGCATCGGAGAACAGAGAAAGAGGGAGAGAGCTGCGTTGGATTTTGGATGGGAGAGGGATGACGAGTGGGTCCGATGCGTCATAGAGTGGATAGAGGGAAACTAGCAGGGGCAAAAGCGTCCATACAAAAGTACGTGGGCCTTAGGACGCCTCAAAGTGGGCCAAATACGCCTTCCAGTGTACATAATGGCGTATTTCAAAGTAGAAAACAATTATAATGACACTGACATAGTTTCTTGAATAGTAATGGTGTGTTTCAAAAATGGTGAGACTATAATGGCACATATCCAATTAACCCTTATGAGACATCAATGCAAATTTACTTGGAGTTTACTTCCTCCCGTCTAGTTTATAAAGCACTTCGTGCATGCCAGCGGTCAAACTTTATAAACTTTGATCTATAATTTGTCCAACTTTTTTAAACTATTGTAATACAAAGTTGATAGGATTAGATTTGTAATCAAATATACTATTCAATAATCACAAATTTATAATCATAAACAATATAATATAACATAAATTAAATGAATGGTTAAAAATATAATTTATGAGACCGTGTCATGTTAGACTGCACCTTTATAAACCGGACCGGAAGGAGTAGTTCACTAGGAAACAATGCCATCTGGGTTTCATGGGATGAAACACTCACCTCCTCTCTCTCTCTTAACTTTTATGCCACCTCATCAGTTTTTGGTTAATGTAGCACTACAATAAATGAGTATGAAACCCTATAAAATCCCACCGCTACCCTAATTGATGTGTGGTGCTACGTCTGTCTCAATATACTCATTGGTTGCTTTGGGTTGTTAGGTTAGATGTGTTGTTTTGTTGCTATTGTTTGTTTGTTGCTCAATCTTTGATGCCGTCGTTAATTTGTTGTATTGTCTAAACTTTTTTTGTAATATAACTAAACATGCTGTTGCGGCGGAACACGAACATACAATTTAATTTTCTGCATGGTGTTTGTGCTAATGATAATGCGTTAATTGTCTTTGTTGAATTTAATTATATATAGTCTAACCTTATTTTAATTATATCAAATAAATTGTAAGACCTATAACAATCTAGCGCAATAAAAGTAATGAGAAATGAACTGAGCTTAAATGAGTGGATGTTATGTGTATGCGCTGTGAGAGGTTAAGAATGGTGGGAGATAAGCCACACGCGTGCGGAGTCGTGATGCATACGGGCTCAGACGGCCAGCCACGATGTGAGCGGTGTAGCGCTATAGAGAGTTTTGCGACTTTAAACTCCGAAAAAGAGTCCATGAAAGTGACAAAAGGCTGGTGCGAGAGACGACTATGGGAAGACAGTAACAGGCCGAAAAGAACCCAGTTCTCCCGCGGTCATTCATTGGTTTCTGTTCCAGCAAACGATCCAACCGAACCAGCCCCACGTCTTCACCGTACGCCGTGCTACTGTGGCTGCAGCCTGCATTGCATGGCGTGGATTGGCCGTAAACAAAAGAAACTATAACCACCATGCATGTACGCATGTCTTTTTAGACTACTACTAACTGCAGGTGCATCAATCTTTTTTTATTTTCTATTTTTTCTTTTACCTATTTATTTTAAGTTATTTTGTACACAGTTTGATATTTCTGCTAATATATTATAATATTAATTTATACGTCTAAGTTCTTGAATATAACTTATACGTCTAATTTTACATCTAAGTCATTCATCAAATTATATATCTAAATTATACGAGCAAGTTATACACATAACTTTCCTTTTTTTTTGAAAATTACTAAGTTATATACACATAACTTTTATGCATGAATTATTACCACAACTTTTACAATATAATATTTTGCAGAGCAGAACTTATTAACACGAGTTTTTTATCAGAACTTTTGTTAGGCAACGTTAGCAAGTTATATAGAATAACTTACGTACATAAATTGTAGAATAATTTATGAACATAAGTTTTGTTTCATAACTTGTACATAAGTTATGTTTTCATAACTTTTTTGTTTCAAGTTTTAACATAAGTTATAAGTTAATGCATTCCTTTATGTTTAATAACTTTTGTGCTTCCAAGTTTTTGGCATAAGTTATAATTTAATTCGTTCTTTTGTGTTTAATAACTCTCGTACATAAGTTGTGCTTCATAACTTTTATGTATAAGTTAGTAAAAATAAATTGTCATTAGAATAAAATTCTTCAAAACATATGCAAGTGAGATCTAATTTTATTCATCTCGTCACATAGAACACACCGGTGCAGACGGAATTAAAAATGGATACACCGTTCAGAAGTTATAGCAATTTCAGGTATCACGACAGCCTAAAGAAAATCATACTGTTCCGTGGTTGAGACCAGCGTGTCCACACGCGCTAGCACCAACCAAATATGTCGAAGGGGTGGAATTATTTTTTTTCTAAAAGAGGAAGTAGCAGCGTGTCAGAATTTTGTTCGCCTGATTCAATTTTAATGAACGTTGGCTAATTAGTCTCCCTGCGAAAAGAATGAGAGTGAGCGATGGAGAGACGAGAGAAACATTCATACTATGTGATATGAAGTCAAAGTTAAAACAGCAAGTAATATGTCACTCACTATTCTTTGCTGTTCATCAGCCTGCACGAGCCTATATATTCTTGAGATATCTAGATATTTTGCAAGACTATGTAGTAGTGTGTTTATATATATAGATAAACATGCATACGTGTCACGTGTGTATATGAGCGGTACGGTGTGTTTCAGCCACAAAGGGAAAGGAGAAAACGAAACATGCATTTCATAAAATAAAAAAAGAAGAAGAAAAGAAAACGAAACATGCAACTATGCAAGTCTATATATACCCTCTTTGCACAGTTAGATACTGCTGTGTAGACAAGCACAGAGCAACCATGGTGACCTCGGCGTTGCTTGCTCTGCTGCTGCTCGTCGCCCTTCTCTCCCTCCTCCTCTTCTTCTCCGCCGCCGGCGGCAGAAATAATACCTCTCCGTCCCACGGAGATGGCCAGAGTTTGCCTCCGTCGTCGCGGCGGCCAGCCCTTGCTCTCCTGAGCCACCTGCCGCTTCTTGGCTCGCAGCACCACGGTCACCGCCGACTGTCCTCCGCCAGGAAGCGCGCCGACGACGGCCAGCGGCTGCTGCCACCGTCGCCGCCCAGCCTGCCGCTCCTGGGCCACCTCCACCTACTGGGCAGCCTGCCGCACCGATCGCTCCGGTCGCTCGCGGCGGCGCACGGGCCCGTCATGCTCCTGCGCCTCGGCCGGGTGCCGACGGTGGTGGCGTCGTCGGCGGCCGCGGCGGAGGAGGCCATGAAGACCCGGGACCTGGCCTTCTCGGGGCGCCCCAGGCTGCTGATGGCGGAGCGCCTCCTGTACGGCCGCGACGTGGGCTTCGCGCCCTACGGCGAGTACTGGCGCCAGGCGCGGCGCGTGTGCGCCGTCCACCTCCTCAGCCCGCGCCGCACCGCCTCGTTCCGCCGAGCCCGGGAGCAGGAGGTCGCCGCGCTCGTCGCTCGCGTCCGCACCAGCGACGACGGAGCGGGCGCCGTTAACCTCAGCGACGCCCTCATCTGCTACTCCAAGGCCATCATCTCGCGCGCGGCGTTCGGGGACGGGGACTACGGGCTCCACGGCGACGAGGGCGGCGAGAAGCTGCGGCGCGTGCTCGCCGACTTCCAGGAGCTGCTCCTCGCGACGCCCATGCGGGAGGTGTCGCCGTGGCTCGGGTGGGTGGACACGTTGACCGGGCTGGAGGCCAAGACGAGGCGCACGTTCGAGGCGCTCGACGGCTTGCTCGAGCGGGTCATCGCGGACCACCGCCATAGGAGGCGCGAAGGAGGCGGCGGCCGGCCCGCTGTTGTTGGCGTCGCTGCCGACGAAGACGATCACCGGGATTTCGTCGACGTGTTGCTGGATGTGAACGAGATGGACAGCGACGCTGGGCTCCGGCTCGACACGGACAGCATCAAGGCAATCATCATGGTACATAATATCCATTTGTGCAATCGTCATGGTTATGTAATAATGATGTCTTGAGTCTTGACGTAATTTGTTTTTTTTTCTAAAAAAGGAAATAATATTATTCGTCTGTGCACTGCATGAGCAATTGAGCAGGACGTGTTTGCTGCCGGCACTGACACTTCGTCCACGGTGCTGGGATGGGCCATGGCGGAGCTCATGAACCACCCGGAGGAGATGCGGAGGCTGCAGGCCGAGGTCCGCGGCGCCATCGCCGGCCGCTGCGACGTAACAGAGAACCACCTGGAGGGGATGCCGTACCTGAGGGCAGTGATCAGCGAGACGATGAGGCTGCACGCGCCGGCGCCGCTCCTGATCCCGCGCGAGACGACGGAGGACACGGAGCTGCTGGGTCACCGCGTGCCGGCGCGCACGCGGGTGGTGATCAACGCGTGGGCCATCGGCCGGGACCCCGCGGCGTGGGAGCGCGCGGAGGAGTTCGTGCCGGACCGGTTCGTCGGCGGCCCGGGCGCGCCACCGGTGGAGTACAGCTACAGCAAGGTGGGGGTGGGGCAGGACTTCAGGTCCGTGCCGTTCGGCGCCGGGAGGAGAGGGTGCCCTGGCGCCGGGTTCGCCGCGCCGACCGTCGAGCTCGCTCTCGCCAACTTGGTGTATCACTTCGACTGGGCCGCGCCGACGGCGCACGGCGGCGGCGTGGGGACGCCGCCCGTGGACGTGAGCGAGGTGTACGGTCTCTCTGTCCGGCTCAAGACGCCGTTGATCCTCGTCGCCAAACCATGGCTAGGATCAACTTGACGAAATGGACCGGACTTGGTGCACTAGACAAATGCATCCATGCTTATCAGTATTGTTCTGTGTGACCGTGTGGTAACCATGCATGCTTTCTTTGAACTAGCACAACTAGTGTGATACTGTCAGAAGTTCAGAACAGCAGTAAATGTAACCATAGCATTTTGGCAAATCTGTAACAGAAAAAGCAAGCATGGGATGCGAAGAACCAAACAGGACTGGACAAGAGGAATCAAAACTGAATTCCATTTGCATTAGCAGATGCAGATCGACTTTGCCAACAGAGGCACAGCACACGTTCTCTTCTCTCGGACAAACAGAACGAACCATACCACAGATACTGCAGAGTACTACAAGTACAGCCTACCCAAGCCTGTTTGTTCATAACGGCGATCAGTTCTGGTATGAGATGATGGTTCCTTAGCATTCAAGAACACTACTAAATCTACTCAGAACGAGATGTCCCCTGACAGAAAGCTGCAGGCAAGAACATTACTGATCACCAGGGGAAACAAATGGAAGCCGGCGGCGAGAGGAGATGCATTATTATATTCAGATTCAGATGGTCATCGTCTCATCCCGACGACGACGACTGTCCCTCGTCCGTCTCGTTCGTCAGCTCCATACTCTCTAGCCAAGACTCAACGTACTGGATCACCGAGCGATCGATCCTCTCCCTCTCCATCTTCCCGACGGCGTCAAGCTCTGCATGCAAAACAGCAGCAATTTATCAGGGTCAGCAAGCAAAAGCAATTAGCGATCCAGATCTATCCAAATTAATAAATGCTTACTAGTAAAATCAGATCCGAGCAACATCGATCGATGCCAAACAGCAATGCATGCAACTTTGTTCAGAGAAGAATTCCATTCATTCCGTGCATTGCTGTTTGCATGAAAGATTGGAATATGCATATATGCTGCTGTTGCCTGTCAGACTAATTCTATTCCACCACGCAGGATGTCAGTTACAGCACCAGTGCAGGCACAGAGTATGATCAGTGATGATAGATATCACGGAACTGCTAGTATATCTGATTTGGCTTCGGATTTGTAATTGTATTGTAATGTTCAAACAACACCTAGATCCTAGAAACGTACTGAACATATATTTATCAATGGTGGTCAGACAGTGATCTCGCATGTCAAGTTCAAATTTCCAAAAACTGGACTACTGGAGAGCACAATGCATGTGAACCTCCCTATGCAATTGTATCCGTCAATTCAGCAAGAAGCAATAATTCAATGCTAGTATGGTTTTGCTTGCATATAACAGAAGCATGATGCGCAGGTACGTACTACACAGCAAACAAGAACCCTAGCTAGCTTCCTTATAACCTGACGGGAGGACAGTGTGATCATTAACGAAGACATGCAGCATTAATTAGATCGATTAACTAATGAATCGGAGCATGCAGTTATCAGAACAAGAAGAAGCAATGACGTATGCACGCTCACCATCGGGAGGAGATGGCGAAGAAGGCTCGGTGTGGGGAGTCCGGGGAGGCGAGGGTGGCGACAGCTCCCAGGCGTCGAGGATGGGGCGGGAGTTTTGGAGCATGATCTCGCGGTCGTCGCTCACCGAGCAGTCCTCGCAGGAGACGACCCGCCTGGCGCGCACGTCCAGGCCGAAGAGCTTGGAGCCCTGGAGGAAGTAGACGACGCCGTGGTCGTCGGGGTCGACGAGGGCGACGTGGGGCACCTCCCCGTGCGGCAGCCCGGCGGCGACGTAGGACTCGTGCGCCCAGACCTCGGCGAAGGGCGCCTCGTACTCGAACCTCCAGGGCTCCGCCGCCTCCGGGTCGACGAGCGTCCACATCCAGACGCTGGGGTTCACCGGCGGGGGCGGCACGTCGGGAGGCACGTGCACCTCGTAGGAGAGGCCCCGGACCTCGACGTAGCGGAGCAGGCCCTCGCTGGGCGCGACGCGGCGGCGCTGCGCGAGCTCCTCCCGCATCTCGCAGTCGCCGGGCAGCGGGACGAAGCGCAGGTGCGAGGTGGCGGCGAAGGGGTCGCAGACGAAGACGCCGTAGGCGAGGGCGAGCCAGTAGAGGCGCCCGGCGTGGGCGAGCACGCCGGTCTCGGCGCAGGGGTTGCGCATGCGCACCGAGGAGGAGGTGAGCAGCGGCTTGAGGAACCACTGCAACGTCGCGGTGGAGTAGCAGAGCAGCTTGTCGCCGCGGAGGACCGACTCGCGCGGGTAGAGCTGCGCGACCAGGTAGTGGCCGCGGCTCGATGCGGAGACCGGGGTAGGGGACCGGGGGCAGGATGGTGGCCCTGCGGGCGTGGGTGTTGGAGAGGTACATGACTTCGTCCTCGGTGGGTTCGTTGCCGCCGGGGTTGTTCACGCGGAAGAGGAGGCGGCCCGAGCGGTCGGCGGCGAGGATGTAGGCGGACGGCTGATGGGCGAAGTGGCCGGGGTCGAGGGCGATGATGCGGGGGTGCAGCACCAGGTAGGAGGGCTGTGGAGGGTCGTGGAGGTCGAGCTCGACGTTCGTGCCGAGGGGCATCGCCCGAGCACGCTCGTCCCCGTCGAGGAGGATGACCGCGGTGGAGACGAGGGCCACCCAGCGTCGCTGCGGCGGCTCCGGCTCCGGCTGGTCCTGGCGGGCACGCGACGACGACTCCGCCGCCGCTTCGGAAGCCGAGATGGCTGGCGCTAGCAGCGCGAGGCGATGCGGCTGCACTGCCGAGCTTGGGGCGTTGGGAATGGGAGGGTGGCGAGGCGTGGGCCGAGGCGGTTGGTTTGGGGGGTTGGATTTGAATTGATCCGTGTGGCGTGCGTGCCTGCTACAGGGAAGGGGACGGGGATTTTATAGGCGGGGGAAGGAGCAGGGCTTGACGAGCAAGTTGGTGGCGGCGTCGTCGACGGCTGTCTGCTCCGCCGCTTGGTGGTTGCGCATAGCACGGGCACGAAGCCAAGGTGAAAAGGGTGGGGTCCACGTCAACGGAAATACGGAATGCGAGAGCCGAGAGGGGAAACGCGGCAGCAGAGCACCCACGGCGTGTGCTTCGTCTCATCTGATTCTGATGGGCCGCGAGCCCACGAGGCCACGAGCACGATCCATGCACCTTTGCAAACTACTATCGCCGTATTCTGATTTTTCTCCTCCAACTTAACTAGTTCAAGTGTTTCTAAAAAAAAAGCTTAACTTGTTCAAGTTACCTCTATGTCCTATATAGAGCGATTTAAAATGTGGTTTTAAAGTTAAAAAATGGGTAAATACTTGACTAAGTTTTTAAAACCACTAAAAATATTTATACACTTTTAAAATTATAGAAAGATTTTTAGAGATAGATTGGGATACGCTAAATCCAAATAAAAATATTTAGAGCTCATAAAGATGTCTCTAGATGCTTAAAAATAGATTTAGCTCTAGAAAAATGAGAAAAACAATAAGAAATCTCCAAAATATTCTAATCGATGTATAAATGTTTTTTTTAAAAAAAATACTTGTCCCACGAGATAGAATGGACTTTTGCTTGGCCTAGACCACCTGCATCCGATCAAGTTTGTCACTGTAGATGGTTAGATCAGCCAGGACCAATGGGCAGCATGAAGAATGGCTCAATTAGACATGGCCTGAGTAGCTGTGTGTGTAGAGCGGTTGAGCGCTGTTCTATTTATAGAGGGCCAGGGGCAACACAACGCAGAGATTGAAGAATCCTACAGCAAACAAATGGAGGGGTTCAAGAGGGATCTAGGAGCTCTATGACAGTTAGGGGGGAGGGGGGCTGGGGCTCGAGCCCCCTCTGTCCCACCGCTAGATCTGCCCCTGCTTGTGTGTGTAGAGTGGTTGAGCACTCTTCTATTTATACGGGGTCAGGGGCAACACAACGTAGAGATCGAGAGCAATTTCCCACGCAAGCTAAGAGACCCCAATCGATAGTGCCAGTAGTTGTCATAGGTGTGGCAGTGCGATAGCCAATGGGACCAATGGCAGTATGGTGCTCATCACAGCCATGCTCCTTTTCTTCGTCCTCACCGTGCAACTGGCGCAGCTGGTACAGCTGCCCGCTAGTGGTGTATCCAAGAAAAAAAACTAGGAGGGACTGAACACATACTACAATACTACGCCAATATAAGTTCGCTGTATCTGATACTAGACCAACACAATAGTTTGGTTTTGGTGTCGCTAACTCTACTTCTTCTTCTTTTTAAGTCACAAAAAAAAACTTTACTTCTTTTTTCATTCCCTTTGTGATGAATCAAACCTAATATCAGTTATCCAGTCGCTACTATACTTAGAATGAAGTGTTTTGCGAACAGTTAATCTCTCTGCGGACAATAAAGTTCAATGTGATGTAATAAGATGTTCTTGATTTTGCCGATAGTTTTGTGTTGTATAATCATCTTAAGTTTCGAAACTTTCTTGTGCTGAGGGGTCCATTTCATCATGTATTTACGAAATAAAATAACAAAACTTCAACATTTCTACTGCAAAGTACTGCCAGGGCTCTTCCATTTATGAGAATTATTTTACACAAGCTTATATAATATATTAATGTAAGATACTTAGCCAGAACTCAAGAGATGACAAAATGACAATGCAAGATACTTACAAAGCAGAACTCAAGAGATGCTACAGCCTACGCCCCCCTTGTGTGGGAATTAGACTACCCGCAGTGGGTACTCTAAAGCGATACTCTAAAGCTTTAGAGTATGAATATAGAGTAAAAACTGCTGCACTGCGTACTCTAAAACGATACTCTATCCTTTCTCTTACTCTATATTTGGAGTGGTACAATACTTACTCTATAGTGGGCAGTGGCAGGCCCCACTAGCTAAACAAAGGAAAAAATGCTATAACTCACAAACCAAAAATCCAAATTAAATTTCGATTGCACCATTAAATTCGTCTCAATAAATCCTTCAAAACTAGATCACACATGGATATATTTAGATAAAGTGATAAGTGGGTCCCACAGTGGATAGAGTGGATAGACGATGATATAGAGGATGGATGGGTGCGGGAGAATTGAGTATAGAGGAGAGAATCTTGCTGACTAGGACGTATAGAGAATGAATATAGAGGTCCATGAGTGTGGATAGCCTTACACATTATAACAACCTTAATCTGCACTCTACAAGACAAAGTATCATGCATTATTGTTAGGAACAGGATTCTATAAAGTACCGCTTGAGAGTGGGAAAATAACAAAATAATATGTATATACTGTATTAGTTAACTACCAAATGAGCATTCCTACTTTGAAGAATATATGGCACGTGTGAAGCAACATCTAGCACCTACAGTGCAAATTACTTAAGATATAAGTCTGAGACACTGAGTAATGAGTAAAAACAAAAAAAATATAGGGTACACATACAGAGTTCATGAATCAAGAATGCTGGGCACTTCAGCATTAGAGCAGATACAATAAGCCAACTCAGCTTGGCTTATAGCTAAGCCAAGTTAGCATTGGCAGAGAGAGTGAAATCGGCGCCAGCAGCGTCAACGACTTACTCCAAGGTGTTGTCGGGTTCCACGCGCACTTCCTCTCCCTCGTCTCTCACCTCTCTTTTAGAGCAGGTATAATAATGGGCTGTAAGCAAGCTGAATGTTAAGACGAAGGAGAGAGGAAAGGAGAGAGAAGAGAAGCAGGCTATAAGCTCAAAAAAAACTTTTTGAGAGAGATAAATAGGCCATGTATTAATTTTAAAGATATAACCACTATATGAATAGGCTGAGAGATAGATTATAAGGATTCATGCAGCTAGGTGCCGGCTGTATTATTAGCGTGGCTTTTGTGCTGGCGTGTTGCCTATTATTGCTGGCCTGGCACTTGCCGCGCATGCGCACACCGCCAGCGGCTCTCGAGCATGAGCTCGTTCGACGTTCATTTCCATATGGGCCACGTGATACAGGCCCAAACGTGAAGGCCCGCCAATAGTGCACAGAGCCTACCTAAAACCCGACCGCCGCCATGGTAAGCTCCCCGACCCTTCTCCGCGCCGCCTCAGAGAATCTGAGACCTCTCCTTGCCCCTAGCTATAGCTCCCGATCTGTCTGAGTCTTCCCCGTTCTTCCCATTTACTCATCATTTTTTAGCGATTATGTTATTTCTACACATTTCGTCGTGCTGATTTTTCCCCGTGCACGAGTTTTGTTGCAGCCGCAGGGAGACCACATCGAGCTGCACCAGAAGCGCCATGGCCGGCGCCTGGACCACGATGAGAGAAAGCGCAAGCGCGAGGCGCGCGAGGTGCACAGGCGCTCGCAGGATGCACGGAAGGTGCGGTCTGATTTGATAAGTTTACTCCCTTTCGGTTTTGTTTTGTTGTCCATGTGCCCCTGTTGTTGATGATTGAGCGCGTGCCCTTGTGCCTCTTGTAGTTGCTTGGTGCTAAGGGCAAGAGGTTCGCCAAGAAACGCTATGCTGAGAAGGCACAGATGAAGAAGACGTAAGTGGTTATTTGCTCCTCCTATTTATGTGCGTTGATACTTACGTAATACAAGAGAGAATGAGAGACGTACCTGAACAGAATAGGCCATGGTCAATCTCATAATTGCCTCCAAGATCAATGCCCCTGGGAGTCTGTTTATCAAATCTGACTCCAACTTTTGAGGATCCATTTTCTGCAAAAGGAAGCCTCACTTCACCCTGTCAACCATAATCAGGAGCTCTGCAGATTGAAAATGGATAATAAGCCTAAGCCTGGACGTAAGTAACCAGTGAGAGATTATCTAAAAACAAATGGCGGTGATAAATTATTTAGACATGTAACTGAGCAACGTTTCAGTCATAGGTTCCCACTTGTCAGACTGACAAGCATGAACTCAACCTAGACAGGCCCATGGTCTTTGTTCAATCAGGAAACTATACAACCACAGATGAACCACACAACTCAAGTGCCAAATATCAATTCAGCACCAAACCAGACGTATCATTTGCGCAAAATAGAGTTGAAGGCGATTATACAGTGAATATAAGTTATCCTGTACAGATGGTGATACCTCCTTGACCTTGGACGATACTATGTACATGTACGTACAAATCCCACAAGCCACAAATGATAAATTGCTGACTATCTCCTTATCTGTTCCTCCATAGTCTTACATAACTGCTGACTATCTCCTTATCTGTTCAAGACCAAACAGTATACTTCACCTTAAAATTATGATTCTATTTTAGTGCAGTTTATCATGGCTAATAATTAAGGATAAGGCTGCATAGAAATTCACTTCCCTAGACCCCATCTTGTGTGGGAGATTTCAACACTGGGTATACCATTTTATTTAGTGCAGTGAAATTAAAATGTATCACAAAATTTCAGTTGTTGTCTATCATCTAATCTGTTCAAGACCTAACAGTAGACTTTGACTTGAAACTGTAACTCTCTTTTAGAGCAACGCAATTAAAAAATCTCACAAAATCTTGAATTTGAACATGCTATCCACATCACAAGAACGACACATGTTGAACACAAATATGATGTGCTTGATTTTTCCTCCTGAATCTGCTGAAATATCTGCCAGCACATTAAGAAATTTCATATCCAAACGGATGCTTTTATACACCATCAAGAGTAGATTTGAGCAACTTAAGTTGGTGCATGGGTACTTCGAGTAGATGATGTGACCTAATAAATTTATTTACCAAGTCGGCTGGTTTATCATACCCTGAGTAGGGGTTGTGAGCATGAAAAATTGTGGACGTCACAGTTTCAAGCCTTACTTTTTGGCTGCAATTGTATTTACGTGGGGCTCTGCTTGAATTGGTTCTTTTGCAGCCTGAAAATGCACGATGAATCAACTTCACGACAGAAGGTCGATGATGATGTTCAAGAGGGTGCTCTTCCTCCGTATCTACTGGACCGTGATCAGACACAGCGTGCCAAGGTGAATTACTGTTCTTGGCTTCTCTCCAGCTAATTGTGATACATCAGCATTTTGTGGCATTGATGACTGAGGTCTGGTGAAATGTAGGTTCTCAGCAACACAATCAAGCAAAAGAGGAAGGAAAAGGCTGGCAAATGGGATGTTCCTCTGCCAAAGGTGATTCTCAACACAAGCCCATTTCTGGTTGCTTCAGTGAGTTATTTTCTACTCACATATTTTTTGCTCTTTCAGGTCAGACCTGTAGCTGAAGAAGAAATGTTCAAGGTTCTACGAACTGGCAAGCGAAAAAGTAAGTGATGATGCAATCTGTCAATGAATGTGGAATTTGGTTAGCATTTAAAGGTTTTATGTGGCATACTACTTATCTGTATATGCTTTGTGGAACTGTGGTGTGCTACATGAGAAGTCGACAACTGATTTGAGCAACAAATGTGTTCCATCTGTTAAGAGTGCATAAACGTTTCATAAGATAGGACACAATATTTTCCTTTGGTCTGAATAATTTAGCCGATCTTCTTTTCCTTATGCAGCCAAGCAGTGGAAGAGAATGGTTACTAAAGCCACCTTTGTTGGAGCTGGATTTACAAGGAAACCACCAAAGTATGAACGGTTCATTTGGCCAACTGGTCTGCGTTTCACCCAAGCTCACGTGACTCACCCAGAACTGAAGTGCACTTTCAACCTTGACATAATTTCTGTGAAGAAAAACCCGAATGGTCCAATGTACACTTCTCTTGGTGTTATGACAAGGGGAACAATCATTGAGGTATGACAAGCATCTTTACTAGTTATTGTAGTCAATATTATGTGTAGCTGACTAGTGAGTATATTAGGTGCTCGCCTTGGTTCACTGAGATTCTCTTTATATCTGCCTCTCTCCAAAATTGCTACTTAGAATGGTCTTCTTTCAGGTAAATGTCAGTGAGCTTGGTCTGGTAACTCCTGCCGGAAAAGTTGTTTGGGGTGAGAAATCTGACGAGTTTGTGCTCCTTTTGCCTAGCCTATTACCTACCTGGGACCATTGGCCCGTTTAGTTTCGCTGAAATTTGGCTTATGCGCTTATGCTTATGCTGATTTGTCGATAAACCAAACTTTTTGTGTTGCAAGGAAATATGCTCAAGTTACAAACAACCCGGAGAATGATGGATGTATCAATGCTGTTTTGCTAGTGTAGAGCCATAGTGAGATTTTGTTTATGGTCCAGTGGAGATTCGTCCCATCCGTATCCGCTCTGATTAAGAAGCTCTTCTTTGACTGGTCTCATGGCTAATCCCAGTAGTATAGTATGTTGTGCAAAACTTGCACAAGAAGCATTCTGTTTTCTTGCTGTATGCAACAAACCTTATTATTGCCTGCTACAAAACTGAGTAATAGTACAAATTTGCAGTAATTTCTTTCACTACATGGTTTTCATTGCTAACCTTACACTTCGTTGAATCGTCCTCGATACATTTGCCTGTTATGTAAGTGTCAGATACTATCCAAAAAATGATGATCATTCTGTCCCGTGCCACCAGGATGCTTCAATTAAACATACTTGGGATTTGAAAGGTTTCAATCATGTCTGTAAAACTTTAGAGCAAATCACTGCTTCCTTGAGCATCTTTAATCAAATCATCGCTTTGGCGAACATAAGGATGATGCATTGACGTCTGCTTCTCAGAAGTCAGAAATGAAATCACCCCATGGGAAGAGAAGACGAACATAGTCACGTATCATCTCTTGATAGATAATTCCATCAGGATGCGTGTCCAAGGCAACTAACACTCCTGTGTTATATTATAAATTTTAACCAAAATACTCAAGTTAATGCATATAAATAGGGATTCGAAATACATCTGATACACGGAATCTGCCTGGTTCATCATCAGGAAAACAGCAAATTAGAAACTTAGAATACATGCATGAAACAAAGCTGACTGTTCAGTATTCGCCTACCTGGTGCTAACCAAGCTTTTGCCTCATTTGATGGCAAAGGTGCTAACCAAAGGTAAACCTGGCAATAATTTGGTCTAAGCCTTTTTTTTTGGATTTGGTTTCCCTACATTTGGGTTGAAATGGGCTGTGGAGTCTAATGGGTTGGTTTGGCTTGGGGTAGTAGCTATAATGGTCTCGTTAGGAGCTTTTCATATTGGTTTGGTCCAAAGGATGACATTGCGCAAATTCATAGAATCTTCTTTAAGTTTTTGTCTCGTTTTTTATGATGGCTGTGTTTAGTTCTCAAATTTGGAGTGCTAAAATTTATTGTAGCGACACTGTAGCATTTCGTTTGTATTTGGTAATAATTGTCCAACCGTTGACTAATTAGGCTCAAAACGTTCGTCTCGCAAAGTACAACCAAACTGTGTAATTAGTTTTTGATTTTATTCAAATTTATTACTTCATGTATGTATCGCAAGTCTGATGTGACGAAGAATCTTTTTTTTTTGTATAGTGCACTTTTCAATGCAACTAAACACAGCCGATGTAGATAACCATACGTTGACAGAGACGGGCATGGACAAAATTGAAACCTTCGTGTAAAAAAAAGGGGGGGGGGGGCAATAAAGCGGCTGTTAATTCTCGTGTTTACGTGTATAAGCGCTAAGTCCATTGTTCTCTCTTGATTGCAAAATAAATCAACTGAGCATCTCCTAGAGATTAGCTAAAAAGACTAGCCAAATTTACTGATTTTAGTTATTCTCTAAAATAGATTTGGCAAAAAAAAACACTAACAGACTCTGTAAAATCAAGAGGCTGGATGCCTAGTGAGGTAGCTATCCAAAAGTAGAGAGCGAATGAGGTGGGACAGGAGCTACTAAATTTGGAGAGTTATTTATAGAGCTCGTTGAAGACGTTTTTCCTTCAATAATAACTAAGTTAACCTTTATAAAATAATTTAGCTAATCTTTTGGAGATGCTCTTAGAGTTGTTTCAAGTTAAATCTTTTTATTAAAATTAACTATTTTTTAATACAAAATAGCATCAATACGTATAATAGCAAATAAGCACAATATGAAAATATTCATGGCCGGTGACCTAACGATAATAATAACTTCATGTCATATATATTGGTGCGCTTCTCATCAAATTCACGACGGCCGGAGAGAATACGTACGGAGTACGTCGACAGCGATGCGTTATATCGGTGCTCTTTTGGTGCACCACGTGTACGTTGTTGGCAATTTGGTGCGTCTTCTCTCTTTCTCTGCAGCATTATCAGTCCAGCAGAGCCGTCCCAGCCTGCACGTGCGTGAATGAACGTGATACCTGAGGAAGTCAGTCAAATACGGATAGGATGGAGAGCGCATACGTGTACGTCCACGTTACATGCATCCCCCGTGTAGACGTGTCAGATCGGATTCATCACAGGGCCGGTTTGGTTTCAATGCGTTAAAGTTTAACTCCCATCACATCCATGTTTTCTCAAATGTATGAAGTACTGAATGTAGACTAATTGCATGCATGTCGACACAGATTAGGAGTAATTTACGAGACGAATCTATTAAGCCTAATTAATTTAAGATTGAAAATTTTTTATCAAATAAGACAAAAATGCTACCATGTTCGGTTAAACTTTAACTCCTCAAACAAACAACCCCTCGGATGGCAAGTTTGCATTGGGTGCGCTACCGTACCTGAGCTACTATGGACTAGCAGCGTATATAGTCACCGCCGCTTCACTTCCAAATCACAAGTCAGCAGACGAGACCATTAGTGCTCTTCTACGCCGACACGTATGGCGAAACTAAGCGCAACGCCGCGCCGCCCTAGTTGTAGTTGTTGTACAACACAAGTTGAATTTCGTAGCTTTAGATATTGCAGATCGGCATATAAAGTTAGTAATAGCTTGTACGGTTAATTCTCAGTCTGAGATGATTAGATAAAAGAGATTAAGGGAGATTTTTACTAATAAGGACAAAAAAAATTCTCTTGAACTCTCCCCTCCAATCCTCTTAGATTATCCTCTAAGATTAGAAATTAACCGAAAAAGTCCTTATGGATGCTAAAATTATTATTAATTGCATGCCCTAACCTATATAAAGTAATGATAAACCCTTCAGAATACTTTGTAAGTTAAATTTTACTAGTTTTGATCAAGTTTATAGAGAAATAAACAGATGTTAACATCATCAAACAAGGTTCATTGGATATACACTATAAAATAATTGATAGTGGATTTATTGTTATATTGTAGATGCTAATATATTTCTCTCGACGAAATATTTAGACAGATTTAATTTAGAGCGAAACTAAAACAACTTACAAATTAAGCCGGAAGCAATGTTTTCTACTATCCACTATAACCTTGTAACTTTTGAAGTGAAAAATTTACTTGCACGAGGAGAATCGGAAGGGACAAATCCTAATAACAAAAAATGGAGCCGTACAAATTTTAGCCTGTATTCTAATTTAGACAAAGACAATGTTCATATGTGGGGGTAGTGATCGGGAGTCTTTCCAAATACAACATGGGTCCAAGTTTTTAAGCAGTAGCAATTTGACATATTTCAAGCAAAGGCACCTTAAATCCTATCTATATAAATTTTGGTCCACTTGAAATGTCAATCGTGGATAAGCAGTGGGCCCGGTAACACAAGGCTCCATGCATGTATAAAAAAGGGAAGGGAGCATTTTTTTTATGTTGACTCCATGCACATTAGGCCTGCTCAAACATGGCTCTCGAACCACAAGTTGGCCCCGTCGCCCTCCTGCTCACTGTCCTCGTCGCCGCGCCGCTCGCCTACTTCCTCCTCGTCGTCGTCGCCGGCGGCAAAAAGAAGTCCGCTAGTGCTGCTGCTCCCACGTCACGCCACGACGGCCGGAGGCTGCCGCTGCCGCCGTCGCCGCGGGGCTTCCCGCTTCTGGGCCACCTGCACCTGCTGGGCGCGCTGCCGCACCGCGCGCTGGCGTCCCTGGCGCGCTCGCACGGCCCGGTGCTGCTGCTCCGCCTGGGCCGCGTGCCCACCGTGGTGGTGTCCTCGGCCGCCGCCGCCGAGGAGGTGATGCGGGCACGTGACCTGGCGTTCGCGAGCCGGCCCCGGAGCGCCATGGCCGAGCGCCTCCTCTACGGCCGCGACGTCGCGTTCGCGCCCTACGGCGAGTACTGGCGCCAGGCGCGCCGCGTGTGCGTCGTCCACCTCCTCAGCGCTCGCCGCGTCGGGTCCTTCTCCTTCCGGCGCGTCAGGGAGCAGGAGGCCGCCGCGCTGGTCGCCCGCGTCGCCGCCCGGGCCAGCGGCGCGGTCGTCGACCTCAGCGAGCTCCTTACCGAGTACGCCAACGCCGTCGTGTCGCGCGCCGCGTTCGGCGACGAGAGCGCGTGCGGGCTGTTCGACGAGTTTGACTCCGGCCGTCGGCAGAGGAAGGTGATCACCGACTTTCAGAAGCTCATCGGGACGGTGCCGGTCGGGGAGCTGCTGCCGTGGCTGGGCTGGGTGGACGCCATCACCGGGCTGGAGCGGAAGATCAGGCGGACGTTCGAGGCGCTCGACGGGCTGCTCGAGAAGGTGATTGATGACCACCGCCGGCGGCCTCGCGGAGGCTGTGGTGACGGCGATGGCCGGGACTTCGTGGACGTGTTGCTGGACGTCCACAAGAACGACAAAGAGCACGGCATCCAACTGGAGACCAACGAAATCAAGGTCATCATCTTGGTAAATTTATAACATATCGATCCATGGAATCCATGCATATCCATACGTATATTTGTTTTATATATATATATATATATATATATATATATATATATATATATATATATATATATATATATATATATATATATATATATATATATCGTGTCATGGTTGCTCATTTAAATACTCGGCAGGACGTGTTCGCGGCAGGCACGGACACGACAACCACGGCGATGGAATGGGCCATGGCGGAGCTCGTCAGCCACCCGCGCGCCATGCGCAGAGCCCAGGACGAGGTGCGCGCGGCGGCGGCCGGCTCAACCGGAGTCAACGAGGACCACGTCGCGCAGCTGGTCTACCTCAAGGCCGTGGTGAAGGAGACGCTCCGGCTGCACGCGCCGGTGCCGCTGCTGGTGCCCCGGGAGCCGCCGGCGGACGCCGAGATCCTGGGGTACCACGTCCCGGCGCGCACGCGCGTGCTGGTCAACGCCTGGGCCATCAGCCGGGACCCCACGACGTGGGAGCGCGCCGAGGAGTTCGTGCCGGAGAGATTCTTGGGCGGCGCCGCCGCCGCGTCCGTCGACTTCAGGGGGCAGCACTTCGAGCTGCTGCCGTTCGGCGCCGGCAGGAGGATGTGCCCCGGGATCGGGTTCGCGGAGGCAAGCGCCGAGATAGCGCTGGCGAGTTTGCTGTATCATTTTGACTGGGAGGCGGCCGGCGGCGGCGGGCAGGGGAGCCGGAACCGGGAAGGGACGCCGACGCCGTCGTTGGACATGACCGAGGTGAACGGGATAGCCGTGCATATCAAGTCCGGTCTGCCGCTTCTAGCTAAGCCATGGGTCCCTTAAACTATTGTCATTATCTCTGGTGGTTGCTTTTGCACCTGAATTCGCGTCACGGTGTGCAAGGCAACCGTCAACCGTGTTTCTTAGCGCTGATCGAGCAATAAATGGTCATTTCCCATTCCCTTAGGTCAGGCTCAACGGAGAGTTTTTTTTTCGACGAAAGAAGAATTATATTATATAATAGCTGGGTACATCAACACATTATATGCACTCTGGATTACAAAATAGTACCCACGTTGTGAATAACACAACTCAAAACATAAGGTTACGTTATTTCCAACACTGCTATGTCACGTGAAATGAAATGAAACTTGAATGAAATACTCATTCTCAATGAAGAGTTTCATTCCATGGTTTTATAGGCATTTAATTTCAAGACCCATAAAGAGTCAATAATCGTGTCAAGAGAGTTTCATCTAGATGAAACCTATTCCTTCTCTCTCTTCTTAAATACACTGCCATGTCATCCAAAATGCCTATGTGACAACCTATTTAATGCAAATAAAACTTACATGAAACTCCTATCGATACTAGCCTTATACATATGTTCTATGTTATAGCACCTGGTGCTCCCATGTTTTTTTTCACTAGCAAAATTGTCCATGCGTGGCGACGAGTTAAAGAAAAACATATACTAACTTTTATTCATCGAAGATTTAGATGTAAAAGAAATGATTGTTATGTCAAAAGATCGAATTTTATTTAGTGTGCGAACACCCATGGTAGTTGTGGGTCGTCCCCTCGACCTTGTCGACCTACTCAAACATCTCTACGGAAACATCCTTTACCAGTTTATGAAAGAAAACCTAGATGTATAACTACACCAAATATTTTATACTAAAGTGTAGACCTAGTCAAGAAGAGTTCAAAAAAATTAGTTTTGCTATCTTATGATTTTTCTGTGATTTTACACATAAATCAGAAGAAAAAGAAAAGAGACCAACACTTGGGCCACGGCTTGGCCTAGTCCACTTGTGCAAAAGGCCCATGCGGCGGATTCCAGCCCAACAACAGGAGGCCCGACGTTATCAATTTAATTAGATCCTCCCACATTTTCTTTCTCTCTCGCACTTATCCAACTGGAACCCTTCCTTCTCTTCTATTTCTTTTTCTCATCCTCTTCCCCAAACCACCGAACAGATGTGCCTGATCTTCGGCCGATCCATGCCGGCGGCAAACTATTAGGTTTTAGGTACCCCATCGGACTGGGCCTGGAGATACCAGAGTTTGTGGTTGCCGGTGTTTATCCGTGGCCACTGGCCCCATGTGACCGCCACGCCACCTTCGGCAAGACGACGCACGAGGAAACGCCGCACCACGCTAGTCGTCATGGATGAGCGCAGCAGCTTCCTACGCCGCACTACGCTAGACATACCAGAAGGGCCTTGTCGGAATGGCTAATGACAAGGATCCCCTGCTGAGCAGTTGAAATCCAGGCAGACGGCACTTTGGTTTTGCCGAAAGTTTAATGCCACATCACGCCGGACGGAGGCGAGCGTTGGAGGAACCTCCCTGAAAGAAAGCATCGAGTACTCCGTACAGCGGCGACCGCAGCGCAGAAACCCCAGAGCACGTTAACGATCTGCCGCCTGGTCCATCGTGGGGTTCGCGCGCATATGATATGGCAGCCGGCGCATCTTTTACAGCACCAGTCGCCGAGCAGTAGCCCAAGCTGACACTTTCTTCCTCGCCTCCCAACGGCGCCCACACGCGACTTGATCTCTGCTGAAGGCGTAGATGGCAAGTACCGCTGCTGCGCCCGATCACGTGAAGCCGCCTCCGCCGGCCGCGACTGAAACCCAACAACCCCTCGGCTCGGGGTCTGGCAGCACGGGTGAGAAGCGCCCACACCAAGTCGAACACGCGGGTCGTTCCGCCCGCCGCCGACCGGACGTGGAGGGCGGGGGATCGCAGACCTTCGCCGTACCCAAGCTCTTCATCCGTAGGCCTCCTCTTTATCGGTAAGTCAGCTGTCCGCAACGCCACCGCACCCCTTCAGTCTCCATCTCACGGCCATTCCTGCTACGCGACAGCAGCTTGGCTACAGCGCTGACGACCCTGGCGGCGGCGGCGGCGGCAGATTCTGTCAGAGCGGAAGCGGACCCCAGCCCGCCGTCGTCGGTCCTCAGCAGCGGCAACGGGGGCGTGGTGGGCGACGACGCTGCCCACCAGCTGGTGCCAGAGCCAGAAAGAACGGTCATCATCGACCTCGAGCTCGAACCTTCTGCTCAGTAAGTGTGCTGTCCGCTCCCCTTGATTTCATGCTCCTCGTCTCTCCCCTCGATCGCCTTATTATCTCTTCCCCACGTACCACATCACAGGCCAGATTCAGCGCCGATGGATCATCCGGTGTCCGCGGCGGAGTCCAGCAGCCAGGCGCCGGTTAACGTGGACGACGCTGCCCACCACCACCACCATCATCACCATGTGTTCAAGTCAGCATTCGGTGCGAAGAAGCAGCCTCGCCACGCTGTCGACAAAGCCCTGCAGCTGCAGGCGGCGGCTACACAAGCCTTTTTGGACGAGATCGCCAAGGAAGCTGAGCGGGCCGATGCGGCGGAGCAGCGGGCCGGCGAGATGGCTCGGCGGGCAGCCGCGGCGGAGCAGCGGGCCGACGCGGCGGAGAAGCGGGCCCACCGCCTGGCGAACGACATAGACCGCTGTCGCTCCGAAGCCCAGCGCATGGCGGATGAGCTCCAAAAGGCCGTGCACGAAGCCAAGGGCTGCGCAGGAATTCGAGCACTTCAGGTTCAATACGGAGAACCAAAGCTTGACCGGCCGGGGAGCTCGAAAAGGCCCGGGAAGAGAGTTTGAGCGCTCTCTCGCTCCGATAACAGCCGCCACGCCGGGTTGCTCCAAATGGCCGCGGGGGAGCTCGAGGGCTCTCGCTTGGAACTACACTCATTAAAAATTTTGGAACTTCTCCGCTAGTCAAAAAATCTTCTTGCTCTGTGCTCTATTAGTAACCTTTATTATTTATTTTGATTGATTGATGCTTAGGGAGGTGGTGTTTCTCTTCTGCGTGTTTGTCAGGTATCATGTCGGTTTCTCGGTTGAAATCGGAAACTACTATTCCTATAGAGTATTTTAATTAAGAAGAGTTTAATTAGTTTTTTTGATCTAAATCGAAACAAAAACAATTAACTTAGTACCACACTCTATAGACACGAATCTTGAAGCAAGATTGAGGACCGCACACGTCGCCTGAACGAAGGCTTGATTTCAGGTGCCTGTTCCTTAGAAAAAAGTGTATTTATATACTCCATTCCGTTTCTATCTAACTATTACTATTTTGGGGCTCCAATGAAGGGGTTAATTCTTGCTAGAAAAAGATAAATGCTACAAATCCTTACGTGTAACACCCCGGTGTTACGCAAGGAATTTAGACACTGCAAATCATGTATATTATGCATCATCAAGCATCATAATCATACATGCCTAATCATCTTAAATAATAACTGAAATGATGCTTTGAAACATATGAAACATGCTCGTGAAACATGAATGTTGCATACACTTGTTTAGAGTTACTTTTGCCCTAATTATACTGGCTAGGCTAATAAAACATGGTTGACTATAATTGTAAATCATCTAGGATTATTTAGCACAATTTTTGGAGCAAATTTTGTATTCAAACTTTTGACAAAATTTGCTTTTGAAAATATTATTGAAATTAGTAAAAAATCATCCCTATTTAGCTTTTACTTTCCAATTCAAAATCTGTTGGGAATTTTTAGTTGGTCCCTTAATAAAAGTTGTAGAGGATTAAATTCTAAGCAACTTTCATTTTTGGGTCATTTTCAGAAAAGGTAAATTTCTTCCTCGAAATAGAATTTTTAAACTGTTATTTGAAATTTATTTAAAAATTGGAATTGGAAAAAATCATTTCTTGCCTCAACAGGCCGCCGCCTCGTTTTCGGCCCACTGCCGAAAGCCGGCCCAGCTGCCCGCGAGCGCCCGCGCCTCGGCCGACCTGCTCTCCCGCGGCCCAGGCCCACGCCCGCGCGGCGTCTTCTCTCCGCGCGCGCGGCCACGCCGCTCCGACCGCGCGCAGGCGGCCAACGCCGCTTGGCGGCCGCATGCCGATGCCGTCGGCTAGGTGGCGCCCGGTGGCCCCCGCGCGCTCGGCTTCAAAGCACCGCGTCCGCTCCTCCCTGCCTCCTCCAGTTTCCCCTCCCGCGCTGCATTCTCTCTCTCGCCCCGTACCGAGCGCACGCTCGCGCTGCCCCTCGCCACCGCCAGCTCCGCTGGTGAAATTAGCCGTCGGTGGTCCACCGTCGCCCACAATCGTGCGCACAGCTCTCCGCCTCGCTCTCCGACACCCAGTGCTCGCGACGATTTCACTGTTTGAGCCAGGTAGAGCCCGCTTAGGGCATTTCTTTCGCCGCCGGCCATGGAGCCGCCGCGCTCGACCTCGCCGTGGAAAGAGCTTCCCCGCTCCTTCTTGCCCCCGTTGAATCCCCTTGCTGGGTTCGCCTTCCTCTCGCACACCCCACGCGCACCCCGCCGTGCCCGGTCCTGGCCGGCAAAGGCGGTCGGCCCGCTATCGCGCTGCCGTGGCGCCATGGGCGTCGGCGTGGCCACCTCTCCCTCGAACCCCACTAGGCCAAGTCGGCCTTGGGCCGGTGAAAGTCCTATGTTTGGTGTTGGTAATTAGTGACAATGCCTAAGTACTAATCCTATGCCTAAGTTGTATGTAGCATATGAGGATTAGTACATTCCAAGGTTGGTGGCAAGATGGACATGGTAATCATGATGGCCACACTTGGATTTGGACGCAACCTTACGTGATTAAGGCAAAGGTATATGCTTAAGGGTTGTGTTTTAGTAACCAAGGCACCTAGTGGGTGTGGTTACATTATAGGATAGACAGCCGTACTATAAAGAGGGGAATGACGCGGCTATTTAACTCCTAAGTGCCTCTAGGTGTGCATTTCATGTCATATGCATTTGGATAGAGCTAATAACGCCTCGAAAAATGATTGTGAAAATGCTAACACACATGCACATGGTGATGATCACTTGGTGGTGTTAGCACATTTGCGATGGCGTTGGAGTTTAAGCGGTAGAGAGGGTTTGGGGTCCTCTCTCCCTCCCGCCGAGCGTGCGAGCGCGGGATTCAGGCAATTTCGGGGGAATGAAATGCCTATTTTCTACTACGCCGGAAGTCGGAAATCAAACGGAAATCAAACGGAAGCGAACGGAGGTCACAGTGGTGACCGGACGCTGGACCGGACGCGGTCATTATTTGACCGGACGCGTCCGGTCAGTATCCAGTGTCTGCGCGGTTTTCAGTTGTTTGATCGGACGCGTCCGGTCGTCCAGGGAGCTTACTGGACTCCGACCGGACGCGGGCACTGTGGCGTCCGGTCAGTTCTTCAGCGCGTCCGGTCGCTGGTTCGTTTTGCGCGACTCAGGGTTGACCAGCGCATCCGGTCAGTCACGGGACCGGCGTGTCCGGTCGTGACCAGCACGTCCGGTCATTGCGACCGGCGCGTCCAGTCAGTGCTTCGCGAAACTAGCCGTTACTCGATCGGCGCGTCCGGTCAGTCGGACCAGCGCGTCCGGTCAGCGCGATTTCAGCTGGATCTCGTTCCTAACGGCTATATTCGAAGGGGTACGTCTATAAATACTCGTTGGCCGGCTCAAGGCTCTTCCTCTTGGACTTTTTGACATACTTGTGAGCACTTTGAGCTAAGCAACTCCCCTCCCACTCATCTCTCTTGCTTCTTTGCATATTCGAAGTGAGATTGAGTGATCCAAGTGTATTTGCATGGTGAGATAGCATCTAGTTGGCACTTGGTGGTTGATTTGCTGCGGGATTCTTGTTTCTCTTAGTGGTTGCCGCCACCTAGACGGCTTGAAGCAGCTTGGAGGCGTTGGCAAGAGTTGGTGATTGTTCTTGGCCACCTCCGGTGATTGTGAGGGGTTTGTGCCTACCTCGGCGAAGCGCCAAAGGCAACGTTAGTAAATTGCTTGTGTCATTGCAACCTTTTACCATTTGGTAGGTTCTTGTGGCGCCTTTTGAGAGGCTCGGTGTGAGACCGATTAGCCACCGAACCACGTGGTGAAGAGGGACACAACGGGGACTAGCGTGCCGGCAAGCACGTGAACCTCGGGATAAATCTTCGTGTCATCACTTTCATATTGTGATTGATTGATCCCGGTGTTCGATTGTCTTGGTATTCATTGTTGATCATATTGGTTGGCTCAATACTTCGCCCCTCGGTGAAACCCTCCTAACTCAACTTCGCATTACTTTCTTAGTTATCTTTGCTAGCTAGTTTGCTTTGCTAGAGTAGCTCTTTTGTGTAGCTTGCTAGTTGTAGTTGTAGTTACCTTCTTGGTTTAACTTGTGCAGTTGAGTGCCAATATACTAGAATTGTGAATTGGATAGGTGGCTTGCAAACACCCCGTAGGCTAAGCAAAACTCGCATCTCGCTATTTGTTGTATGATAAACTTGTTTAGCTTGTCTTTGTAGAATTTTTTAAAAAAGGCTATTCACCCCCCTCTAGCCATCAAGACCTTTCAGCCGGACCCCGAGCTGGGCCGGCTCGCCCTTTTCCCCGCATGATTTGCTCAGGCCGAAAGCGGCCGTGGGCCGGTCGTTCCCACGGGCTGGCCCAGTGGCAATAAGAAATTTGTTTTCTATTTTTTTATTATTTGAGAAAAGAAATAGTTGGGAAAATGTTTGTGTACACATTTTGGCTCCAAAAATGGTGAAATAAATTTTGTAGTGATCCTCATGAGTAGATCTATGGTTGAAAAATATTGCATGTCAGTTTTGTGATACTTTTATATAGAGTTTTTATTTAAGCATTGAAATTGCTGTTTTCTTGAAAAATGCATAATAAATCATAGAAAATTCAAAAAAATGTGGTTTCAAGTTTGTTACTCTTCTTGTGTAATTTACTTTCGAGGGAAAATACATTTCATGCATGTTATGTAGAAAAATTATGATGTGTAGTTCAAGTGCCTTTAATTGATGGTTTTTGTTATTTTTTATAGAGAGCAAAAATTGTATAAAATATGCATATGATAATGTTTGTACAGTGATTATTTACTGTGTAGAACCTAGGAAAAATACTAAATTTGTTGTTTGATACTTTTCATAATACAAAGTATTGTCATGCTCATATTTAGGCCCTAACTTGTCATTTTTGTGTAGGCTATTCCACTGATCCAAATGCCATGAAATTTTGATGGTAGTCTACTTAGGATAGTACTGTACTATGGTAATTTTCTAAGATTTTTCTATGCTGTAAAAATAGATGTTGCTATTCAAACCTATTCTTAATTAGGGTTTAATCAAATAATGCTTTATGCATGATTAAGGACTTAGTAAAGCTTTGGTGTATCTTTGAAGCATCCAAGAGATGTGTGGACTAAGCATGTTAGTAGTCTAAGAGAATGCAGTAGATGACATGCACTAGTAGTATATGTTCTTGGATGATGTGGACTACCTTGTATGAAATTTGTATGATACTCCACTCATTAAATGTATGTAGCACTTGAAGACCAAAAGAACCATCAAATGTAACAGTATATACAAAAAGAAGTCTAAAAACCGTGCCATACTCTATGCACGGGGAACGGGACTACAAAAGTAATAAGGCCTCATTTAGATGGCTAAAGTTAGAAAAATTTCGCACTGTAGCACTTTCGTTTGTATTTGGTAATTATTGTTTAATCGTGGACTAACTAGGCTTAAAAGATTCGTATCGTGATTTATAATTAAACTGTGCAATTAGTTATTCTTTTATCTACATTTACTGCTCCATGCATGTGTCTCTAGATTCGATGTGATGGAGAAAGAGTGAAAAAACTAGCAATTTTGAGCCCATCTAAACAAGGCCTAAGAATCTGTGCTTCGATGGACAATTGCTGATGGTACTAAGCCTGCGTATGTGGTGGAAATAAACAGAAATGTGCCGTAGTTTCCACTCCAAGCAATTGATCCCTGCGTACATATCCAAAAGCAGGTTTATAATCTGATGCTAAAAGTAAAGGAGGGTAACAAATAGAGTATTGTAAAGGTTTTTGGGGTGGGGGTGGGATGGGGATTGCTACTTGGTAACAAAAGGGCGGTGCAAGTCCATGGATCACGGAGGCAATGGAGTTGTATTTAGAGGGCACAAAACCTATGCGGCCTTTACTATATGATAATGGCGTCTAATACAGGAGTGCAGCTCCATTTGGACACCGGAAATTACTTTAGCTTTTAGTTAACCATATTTACGTGGGTTAGAAATGTGATGACGTGGTTCCAGGTTTCATAACATTCGCACGTTTGGAGACTGAGAAGCTATTTCAATATTCGAAAGGCACGCCAAAAAATAGTTACCTGTCAACTGTCATCTTGTAGGATGAGGTATTCCTGGTAGTCCTATAGAACCAAATAGACTGTGAGGCCCTAGTGAAGATATCATACAACAGCTACAACAGCTAGAGTCACAGAGGCAATATGCAGCTAGTGAACATGGGAGTGAATGATAGGAGATAGGAAACTGAAGTAGCAAACTTAGTCCACTGTTTAATAGCAGACGCCCACACCTGTGCTGCGGTATCTGGGATTGCGATGCTGTTTGTCCATGGGCCGCGAAATAGTCTGATGGTTACTGCCTCATTCTTTGGCATAGAAATTAATCTGTTTAAAATAACATTAAAAATTCAGGACCAGAATACAGCAGCAGGCAAGCAGAGATATGCAAGCCTGAGCAAAGCAGCAGTTGAGGACCAGAATATGTCGTTTGCCATAGCACAATCTAACAGTTTACAAATTATGCAGATATACAATTGTGAATGTAAACTCCGCATGACACATGATAAGCTGCTACGATGGAATTATATAGATATTCCAGTGTGAAGCCTGATAGTGATCCATAATCACCACAGAAAAAGGTACTCCAGCAGGATGGAATGGTCCGAGCAGTACATCAATTAAAATACACCATACAATCTGCCTCATTGACTGAAGCCCGATGACAAGACCAGCATAAACACAATCATCATTTTCACACTGGAATGATAAAATCCACAAATTCTGACCAACCCTCAGATGACGAAATTCACAGAAGTTCATTAAGTGCACAGAAACAAAATTTGACGTTGCGAAGGCGCCTGAACATTTTCCAGTCATTTATCCTGAAATGTATGTATAAGAACATGTCTTCGGTATGGGAAATATATCTATCAACTTCAATAAGGCACACATAAACATTGAATTGAACAACAAAGGTCATATTCATAATACGTAGGGCATGTGGCCACAAACTGTGATGTGCCATCAATTAGTTTGTAGGCAAACATGGTAAACTTTCTTATTAAGCAAAATATGATCAGTACAGCGCCAAACGCCAGGAAACAGATGAATAGGAAGGTGAAAAGAAAGGGCAAAAGCAGCATAGTCACCGAAAAGGCGTGCAGGAGGACCATTTGTTGTCCGAGTCACTGCGAAACACCACCTGGGCACCACAGCTGGAGGAGGAAAGGAATTAGGACTGCTGCAGCAGCAAAGAAAAAAAAACTGGGGCAAAAGGAACGCACTCACCCAAAGGACCGCCTTTTTGTAAAGAGTAAATAGGCTCTTGGCCATTACATTTCAAAAATGGAAGTGCGCGGCTTGTATCCATAGTCCCGAAAAAAAAATCATCTTCTTTGAGGTTGTGCCATGCACAGATAAGCTGGTGGTGGTTTATATATGTATCCAGCATCACAACCTAGATGGGTGGGTGAGGAAATAAAAAAATCAGAGAAGCTGCACAAAAAGGCCGACAACCTGAAAAATCAAGGAAAGAGGACTTCTGGCTGCGTCTTGAAGAGAAAAGTAAATTGATTGCAACTAAAAGGTAGCAGCCATAAAATTCAACTGGAACTAAATGTGGAGGAGATAACTCGTAGGCTGCATAGGAGCAAGAATCAATAAATCACAGCAGATAAATGTCTACATATTCCTTTTAGCTTAATTGTAGGTTTCCTTTTTTTTTTACAGACAATGAGCCATATCTTTCTGTAGTGATGGAACGAATATGTGAACAAAGAGCAATAAGATATGTAGAGGCGTCTAACAAATGAATCTATTAGTTGAATCTCGAAGAAATAAGCACAAATGCTGATCATCACAAAGCAGTTGGAGAAAACATCACAAAGTAGAACCCAAGAAGGAGGCTTGAAAATTCATTTTGATCTGGAATCGAGCACACCAACATCAGTCTACTTGAACTTTTAGTGTATGGTAACACATACCAGGTACCAAAAAAAGATACTAACCACACAAAGCCCAAATTAGAGACCGAACCATGCTACTTCAACTATGACTACAGAATACAGAATACAGATCATCAATTGAAACATAGCCACAAGTGTGTACTAACTCATGAAAAAAAAATGAAAAGCTCTAGGAGGGGGAGGAAGAAGGAGAGGAAGGGCAACCGATGCGCTGTCGCCATCCGGTGCAAGGGCGGATCATACCCTGCGATCCCAGAAACTATACAGTACATACATGTATTTTTTTGGGGGGAAAAAAAGGAAAAAACGTACCAGGAGAACGCTCGCCCTCGCCCAGCAGCCAGTGGCCGCTGGCTCGCATGCAACGCGACCGCACGCCCCTAGTGGATGACCGTAGTCACGTGACGGAAGGCCCACGCGGCCCACCAGGCCATGCAGCCACTACCACGTTCCCTTCGATCCTGTCGTACAGACGCCGCCCACAACACGTTGCCGCGCCGCGTGACCGCCCGCCGCCGTGATTGCTCTAATCCTATTCCTCGTCTGATCGTCCACACCGTGTCGCCGAGGATGAACTGATCGCACAGGAGACGGAGGCAGGCACGTGCCAGTGTGCCACTGCGCCACACGTCGGTATGAAACCTCGTCGACTGGGTAGTCGCTACTCTCGATTCGCTTGGTAAGATTTAATCGTTTCTCCTCGGTCTCTTTCGCTCTTCGTCGTCTTGTAGAAAAATTTTGTCTACTTAATTTCATTGCTATTTGCTAATATCATCATCCCTTGTGCAGGTGCACCGAGATTGAAGATTTGCCCCAACACAAGAGACAATCCAAATTGATATCATGTCACTGTTTGTCTAGTTGCATGTGAAAAATCGATCTGTAAGAGAACAATTTGTTTAATTATTTGGCATTGTATTTTCAGTATTATATAAAGAGAGCGGGGAGCCGAGGACACTGCATATCAGCATACATAAAGAAGGTGTAGGCTAGTGTTGGTTCCAATCCTTCCCCTAATTGTAAGTCTCCTACTCTCTTTTATGTCTATATTTTAAACTAGCAATATGGGGTTTGAATTATTTATATTTTAACTTGTGGATGTTTTTAACTTAATCATCGAATTTAACACTTATCTTGTTATTTAGTGTGGATATACCGAATTATACTAAAAATTTCAATTGTTACCGAATTGTCAAATGATTTTACCAAATTCAAATATGAAATTTTTTGGACGGCATACCCTGAACTAAAATCCTAGATCCGCCACTGCGGTGCATCCACGGCAAGGTCGGCCGCAGATGAGATACGGCAGCAGGTCCGGTCACCGAGCAGATCCTCCTCTAGACTGCGCGCTCTGTGCCTCCCACAACGCCACCACGTCAGGAGAGGGAGAGAGAGAGAGGAGGGGGGGAGGTCGCAGCGGGGACGCGTGCGGCGGAGAGCCAGCGGCGGGGATTGGCGGGGCCGGCGTTGAGCCCTGGTGCGGGGTGGGGCGGCCGGAGGGCACAGCTGGGGCGGCGCTCCGGCGCAGGTGGCTGAGGTTTCAGCAGCGGTGGGCTTCATCGGTGCAGTCGCCGCTGCCTTTTCTTTATTGGGACACCGCTGTGCCGCGACCGCGATCGAGGCAGGTCAATAGCCTAGGCTGTGGGGCCCCGCAGGGGTCTGTAGGGTTCGAGAGATTGGGCGCTTGGGCAGGCGTGGCGGACATCCGTTGGCGGCGGACAGGATCGGACGGGCAGCAGCGAGCAACTGTAGATTGAGGAGGAGACGGGAGGGCACTGTTGCTAAGATCACCACGTTTAAAGAGTTTTATCTCTACAACTAAAAAACCCCACATGTTATCGTTTTCGTCTCGCTAAATGCCGCTACGCGCTAATCCCCGCACTAAACATCGGCGTCCCGTTCCATCAAAAAAAATAAAAAAACCCCGACCCTCCCCAAAACCCCGCCCCCGCACGACTCCTGCTCCCGCGTTGTCTGCCTCCCCGCACGCCTTCGCTGCAACCGCCGTCTGCACGACTCCAGCCGGTTGCTCAGCCCCCTCTCCGCTCCCTGCTCTCTCCAATCCCCTCGATCCGGCGGACCGCGCTGCCGCCGCGAACAGAGCCTCAAGACCCCTGCTCCTGGCCTCCCCCGACGGCCGGCCTCCGGCTCCGGCGCGGAGATCGCCTCGGCTGCGTGCGGAGTGTGGACGGTTGACTGCTCGCTGCTGACCTCGACCAGCGGTCCTGCGACCCCGCTCTCCTTGACCCGGCGCACCTGGCCGTCGCCGCGACGCTGCCGTGACCCAACACGCGGGTGGCCTCCGGTTCTCACGCGGAGATCGACGCGAGCCAGCACGCGGGCATCCTCCAGGCTCCAGCTCCAGCGCCGCGACGTCGCCGCGACCCACACGCGGACAGGACCCAGCACACGGGCATCCGCGTCCTCCGACTCCGCCGCGGAGAGCGCAGCGACAATGCCGCTACCCAGTACGCGGCCGTCCTCCGGCTCTAGCACGTAGCGCGCCTCGACACCGCCACTTCCGCCCCTCCGTCCGCCGGTGGCTGCTGCCCACCGCCGAACCCTACAAGCTCCCTGCTGGCGAGGTATGCCATCCCTTCTCCTCCGTTCCTGCTGTGCAAAACTGAATTTTCTCTCCTGCTCTCCCTTGCTGTTAATATCATAGATTGATACAATGGCTAACAATTCTCGTGCACCATTAGGAGAAAAAATATTTTGGACTGCAATGCCGTGTTCTTATATTATTACACAAATTCAAATGCGATCCGGAGCAAACGTTGTGTGCCATTGCAGATTTTGAATCTTGATGCGCTAGCAATTTGGAGCTTAATCACATTCAACTGCAGTTTCACTTAGAATAAGGAACCAAAATCACATTCCACTTGCATTCCAATGACCTTGAGTAGAAAATGTCACTGTATTGCATTTACATGTACTTGAGCATTTGTGTCAAAAGGAAATGTACCAGATCCCATGATCTATGGTTGGTCAATACAACCATTTCCATTATTCATTTATGTAGGTTAAAAGTTTATTTATTAATACACTATAAATCATAGTACTCGTTAATGTTACATAAAGTAGAATTCGGTATCAAGCAACACTACATACGAAATACAGATCTTAGAAGAGTGCATATTAAATTGTTCAAACTGCAATGCATATTCTTTTGCTACCTCAATTTTTTTTTTTTTTGATAGTAAATCACTTAGATCACAGACTGGTCATTTCCATGACTCACAGACTGGCCAGTCTAACAACATAATCTTGAGACCACAGATGGTAACAATCTCTTACTGGTTGTGAGTGTAGTATATGTGAGATGTGGACTGACAACTCCTTCACCTTCTGATTTCGGAGGCCTTGTGGCTTCGGCCTTCACATGATTGAATTCAGTCAGGGCTATGGCTACTTGTTCAACGTACAACTATCACTACAGCAGCCAGTGGCTTCCCCGAGTGCCAGTTGCACTCGGGGAAGGCCCAATTGCACTCGGGGAAGCCTTCCCCGAGTGCAACACTCGGGGAAGAGCCTCCGGCTAATCCTCTAACGGGAAAGGCGGCTTCCCCGAGTGCCGAAAATCGTGCACTCGGGGAAGGCTTCGCCGAGTGCCGTGCTGACACTCGGGGAAGATTTAACGCCGTCGGGCCAACGCCGTTTTTTTTTTCTTTTTTTATTTTCTTCCCCGAGTGTTTTTCTTCCCCGAGTGCAACACTCGGGGAAGATTTTTGTCTCTTTTTTTTAAAAAAACCCTCATCCCCGAGTGCCGCAGCCCAGGCACTCGGGGAAGAAATTTATCTTTTTTTAAAAAAACTCTTTCCCGAGTGCCGCAGCCCAGGCACTCGGGGAAGCCTATTTTTTTATTTTTTAAAAAATCTAACCACGGCATGTAATATATGATTCGAATTCGAATTCAAATCTAATGAGATAAAGACTTTCTCAGCTGTACCTGCTGCTACGATAATCGTGGCTGCTAAATATAGACAAAGAAAAACCATAGAAACCATACACATTGTACTGGTACAGCACTACACAGCAATAACATGCTTGCTGTGCTTGTAATCGAGCTGGAAGCTAAGGAAGGTCATTACAATACATCTAGAAAAGATAAACCATAAAACTACATTAGATGATACCATAAAACTACATTTAGATGATACTATCTCCTCAATACTATCATGTATGATGATAGAGTACTACTACTAATCACAAATCTATATTCTATCATGTTTGTCCTGACATGATACTCGGCTAGTTAAAGGAAACAATCTGATCTCTTAACTGCTTGCTCTAAACCCCTGTGACTGAGGAGCCAGAACATGGCCGGCAGCGGAAGCGGAAGTGGGAGCAGCGGCAGCAGCAGCCCGCCATGCGCGTCGTGCAAGCTAATATGTATGTTTCATTGCATCACCAATATGTATGTTTCAACTAATTAGACAACCATGACTGTAGTTTCAGTTCTGCAGGCTAAGTGGGCTGGGACACAGGTGATTAATGGTTACTGAAGAAGTTGACATTTATGGTTAATGAAAAATCACAAATAGCAGTTTGATGAATGTAAAATTCAGAAAAAAAACATACCTACAATAGAATGACATGATATTGATGCCTTGCTAACACTCAACTGTATATTAGAAAGGATATACAGTGTTTAAGTAATCACAAAGATTAAAATGGATAGATTAATTGTTACCTAAATATATAAGATAGCACAAATGTGTCTAGTATCTTCTGACCAAGCTCAGTTAGGCGCCTTTCCTCACGCTCCATAGAAACTTTGTAACCTCGCCAGAACTTCCATCCTACGAAGACGAGCATAACAAAAAAAAATGATTCTATGCAACGGTTATTTCACTTCTCAAAATATAACAGAACCATGCAAGGCTATGCTCTTATACACTTCAGGTTACAGAGCATTATATATTAATTTGAAGACCAAAGAGTTAGAAGCTTCGGAAAAAAAAACAGAGGAAGAGAACTTCTGTACAACAATTGACAGTCTAACAGGTTCGATGTCAGCCAGTTCATGTGACAGTAAAAGAAATTCCAAGGGATGTGTATTTGCGCAACGTTATATCCCTATTTATTTTAAGCAGAACATCTCACACACTGAAGCTCTTATCTAGCAGGGGTCACTAAAAATACTGAGTCAGATGGATGAAACAGTTCAAACATTCCCAAAAGAAACTAGCAACCTGACTCATTTGAGATATCTCAACTTGGGTAATACCGGTTATCAAAAAAAACATGGGTAATACCAAGATAAGCAAGCTTCCATCATCTGCAGGGAATCTGATATTCTGATATACCTACAAACTTTAATCCGCAAAGGTACCCTAGCATCATAATAACTAGCCAGTGCCCCCGCGCATTGCGCGGGCATGAGCAAGAATAGCAATATCAATTACATGCATATGTACCATATAGTTGTCGATTAGGATAAAAAAAATTGTAAAAGCTTTAAGTTACATGCCCGTTCCAAGCATATACAGAAGAAAGGTAATTAAGACATTTGTTTGCATATATACATATGTACATCAGGTAGCACGCTAGATTTATTTGAATACTTCTATCTAGTACTTAGCTTTGGGGGGGGGACGATCACTGTATATTGAAATGCCTGTTAAGGCAAATAACATGTGATGATTCCAGCAATCAAATATAGAAATAAATTCATGAAGATTGCATGAAAGTATGAAGCAAGACAATGGGCAAACTGAGAGTTCAATGTCCATTGAATAATTTGGCATGGAACACATGACTTTGTTTGCCACAAAGAAGGCATTAATCCCATGGTGAATTTATCTGAACACTGATATAACAATCTGAATATAGTTGTGTCATTCTTTTCTGTAGAGGGTGAGGTTTAGTGAATGCGCTGCTCAATATAAATTAAAAGGATTAGTGCTATCATAATTTTGTCGGGCTATGTATAGATTACCTCAAGAACTAAACGCTTCATTAGGTGTTTGAAAACGTAATAGAGCAAAGGGATAGCATTTACCATTATGTCCTGTGTGGGCAGTCTGGGTGATGGTCTTAGACATGTTGACCTTTTTTTTAGGATCAACAGCAGCACACCCTTTTTTTAGGATTAGCAGCAGTACACGTTCAGAAAGTTATAGGCAGACAATCTGAAATATAATGTTAAGAAGAAGAGGTTGCTGAATTTAGTGTATCCATGGCACTGAAATAAGCAAAACATATGTATATGTAACAATAGTGTCGTAATTAGATCCAGAAAGGGAAAAATCGAGGAATCATTATGGTAAAAAAAATAGAACACGGGATGTAGCCATACAGTTCTATGAAGCTATATGGAGGGCATAATCGGACTCATAGAACTATTGTAGCAAGTACATATACCCAACGTCACAACAAAACATATGTATCTGAAATGTACTGTTAATAAGAAGAGCATGCTGAATTTAGAGTATCCATGGCACCGAAACATGTAAACCACCTAAATGACAGAAGATAGCACAATAAATTTGAAGATCATGGGGCTGACTCACTGAACCTAAAACAAACCTTTTTGTGAATGGCAGGTAGGGCTGTATGACAGGAGTGTTGGTTTTGTTCCTCAAAATAACCCTGAAGTGCAGTTCTTGTCGGTTACAGAGTTTCAGAATTGAACATACCTATAAGAAAATGGCAAACAGGAACATCGATGTTGTGTCAGCGAGAAAGCCAAGGAATTGTTAGGTTATTCGAATGGGTGAAAAACGCAGAACCTGAAAACAAAGGAATCAATTTCGTGTAACGCTGACGGAGACAAAGCAGCGAGCGTACTTGTAATCTTCCATCTGGACTGGACAGATGGGAGCGTACCTGAAGCATACAACTTTATAGAAATTGTTTGTTCTTCATGTGAGCCCTGCAACCTCTTCTTTGAGCATATTTCTGTAAAAAAAAAGAGAGACGATATCAGCACTTATGTTAATGTTTGAACAAATATGCAGCAGGATTATATACTGTCTGAGTTTACTACACCAATAATCCAATACCGGAAACCTAAATAAAATGATTCATTGGCACATTGGAAAAAAAATCTTCCAGTAATCTAACTGAAGCCATAGAAGTGTAAACTAAAATGTACTAAATCAGTTTTGCATACCATGTGTTTTATGCACTTTTGGTGTCCGCAGCAAGTTCAATTGGTAGGGAAGAAATTGGAGAATCTGTAAGGAAAAGGAGAAACGTGAGTACATGACTAAAGGAGAGTATAGATCTACGGTTAAACTGACTTTGGCCTGTGGGATTGCCTCGAAATCGTAGAGCAAGGGCACTGCAGTTGGCATTTGGACTGCATAAAGACAGGGAGACAGAGAGGGAAGAGCAAACCAGCGAGCAGACTGCAGGAGCCCGCACGGGGGAGTGAGCGGGGGATGGCCGGCCGCCGCAGGCAACAACGTTGGCCGCCACCGAAGCTCAGTCCCGGCGTGCAGGCTGGGCCGCCATGCCTGTGTGCTGCCGGGCCAGGCGGGCGAAGCGCGCCGGGGTGGCGGCGCTCTAGGCCATCCGCAGCGCCACCACGTCGGGAGAGATGGAGAGAGAGGAGGGCTGCAACGGGGAGGCGAGCGCTGCGGACCGGCGGGGGCGGGGGCGGGGGCAGGTGCGGGCGCGTCGGAGGTGCTAGGGTTCGGGATGGGAGTTGGTTCGGGTGGAGGAGGACGAAAGGTACTGGACACTCGAGGGCTGGAGGTTTTTTTCTAATTGCTGGTGGGAGGGGGATACGGTAGATCGGTGAGGAACCAAATCAGGGACATCAACGACTCTAGTGCTAAGTTATCATTACTTGAACTAAATTCGTCGGTGAAGGACACAGTGCCGCAAACTGCAAAGTCTGCGTCGTTGCCCTCCTTGCTTGACTAGAGTCCCATTTGGATCCTATGGGATTTTAAAAACCTGGAAAAAATTCTAAAATTCGAGAATCTCACATCCTATGGGATTTTAAAAACCTGGAAAATTTGTTTAGCGACGGACGATCCAACGCGGTTACTGATGTATAGCGACCGATGATCCAACGTAAAAGCAAAAAATCTATAGCAACAGACCATCCATCGCCGTATTCAATTTTAGCAACTGACTGTCCTTCACAAATCTTTAGTGACTCACCGTTCAACGTTAATTATCAACTTTTAGCAACTGCAGTTAGATGCTATTTAAGGGTTGTGGTGTAGTGAACACTTTCTCAAATACAAAAATGAACTATATATAAAATGTAGATCTTGATGAATTATTCAATCCTGGTATTCAAAAGTTTTCCATTTAAGGTCATTTAGTGCCTCGTGTGACCAAGTTTAACTAAGTCACGTCTTAGATTTTTTAAACATGTGACTAGAGTTTACTAAAACTTTCTCAAATGGAAACATGAACTATGTAGAAAATGTAGACCTTGATGAGTTCTAACACCTTTGTATTTAGAAGTTTTTCATCTAGGGTCATTTAGTGCCTCATTTGACCAAGTTTGACCAAGTCAAATCTTGGATTTTTTAAAAACGACACTTTAAATGAACCCTAAATGGTCTCAAATACAAAAGTCATGAATACAAAGTATGTCAAACTCATCGATATCTACATTTGGTGTAATGGTCAACTTTTCATTTGACAAAGTTTGAACCACTGAAATTTTGAATTTTAAATTTTTCACAGCTACATGCCAGTTTTCGAAACCCCAGATGGTCTCAACTCGAAAAGTCATGAATACCAAGATTGATCCACTCATCAAGATCTACATTTGATACACAGGCCATTTTTGCATTTGACAAAGTGTTAGGAAAGTGTAGTTGTAAATCTACATGTCTCGCAATTAGTTTCTTAAAGTCTACATGAGATTTAAGATTTTGTGACTAGTGTTTACTAACACTTTCCTAAATGCAAAAATGGTCTATGTATCAAATGTAGACCTTGATGAGTTCTAACATCTTTGTATTTAAAAGTTTTTCATCTGGGGTCATTTAGTGCCTCATTTGACCTCCTCATGTGATCACATGTGGAGATGTCCGGAGATGTCTGGGTTTTAGGCATCCGACGTCGCTAATTGCTCGAAACCTTCTCAATTTTTTATCATAGCCTGTACATGCTATAACACGATGCCCAGTCAAGTTTCATGATTTTCGGATTTCGTTTGGATTTTATATAATTTAAATACACTTTTTCCACAAGTTGTTCGCGATGGTACGGTGACAAGATGGTTGACATTTCATGTGGCTTCCTGAAAACGGACTCAACATACACCAAATAACATGAATATGATTTTTTGAATCACCATATTCTATTATTTCATGCGCCTGCAGTTCAAATCGGAAGTGTGCAAAAAATTCAAAGAAACAAAAAAAACTAACGAAATATACCAAACAAAGTCAAAATTGTCCCAAATTTGAACAAGGAGTTTGAAATGATGTGGAAAGGCATCACAAAAAAACTAGGGCAAAAAAACAAAAAAATAAAAATTCTTCCCCGAGTGCCAGGAGGAGGCACTCGGGGAAGAGGCCTCTTCCCCGAGTGCCAAATTCTGACACTCGGAGAAGAGGCCTCTTCCCCGAGTGCCAAATTCTGACACTCGGGGAAGAGGCCTCTTCCCCAAGTGTCAGGAGCAGGCACTCGGGGAAGAGACCTCTTCCTCGAGTGCCAAATTCTAACACTCGGGAAAGCTTAAAAAAAAAGAAAAAAACGTAACGGCGTGCGAAGGCGAACCGTCATGTACAATTTTCTTCCCCGAGTGCCTCTCTTCCCCGAGTGTAACACTCGGGGAAGAGGACCTTCCCCGAGTGTCATTCTTCCCCGAGTGCCTATAAATCTGGGGCACTCGGGGAAGCCTCTCTTCCCCGAGTGCATTTCTTCCCCGAGTGCAACACTCGGGGAAGAGCTAGTTCCCCGAGTGCATGTTTTTTGGCACTCGGGGAAGCCACAGACACTCGGGAAATTTCAATTCTCCTGTAGTGTATTTTTTTCGTTGCCACAAGTATTTGAACTGCAAGCAAGCAATTCGACTTCTAGAGACAAAAGAGAAGTATCCAGGCATCTAGCTATGAAACCAGGCATAAGTTATACGTGAAATTTTGTTATCATTAATTAAATAAGATAATAGTCTGATACAAGGTGCATAGTCCATCAGATACTGTTGCAATATCGAAATGCTCAGCAGCTCATGAATAAGATCAGCCAAGTAATTCTAAAAAAGGATAACATCAAACTCTTCTTGTCCCTGTATTGTGGTGATTATTTCCTTTGCAGTAAACTGAAATGGAATGTATATTTGCTGTAGGTTGAGACGATCTTACTTTAAAATTATCTGCTGTGTACTGCAACGAGCTTTCAGAGGTAAATAATATTATAGACCTTTCAAAGGTGCATAGTGTATTTGAGATATCATGTTGGCATGGCAGTAAGAATAATGTCAAATGTAGCTGCCATGGCAGTAAGAATTTTGACTTGATGTTAATCTTTATGGATAATATACTTTATTGTGGATTGTGGTTTGGAATTTCTGAACTGAGTACACACTATTTTTTATTCATTTTTGCTACTTTGATCAACGTATTTGTGTTTTCCTGCTAGCAAAATTTAGTCACACATGCGTTTGGTAAAATTGGCACTACCGGAAAATAGATCTTTGCCGAGTGTTTTTTTCGGGCACTCGGCAAAGAAGCTCTTTGCCGAGTGCTAGAGAGTCAACACTCGGCAAAGATTGCTTTGTCGAGTGCCAAATCTGACACTCGGCAGAGACTTCTTTGCCGAGTGTCAGATTTGGCACTCGGCAAAGCAGTCTTTGCCGAGTGTTTTTTTTGTTGACACTCGGCAAAGAGATTTTTCAAAATACATTTTGAGGTAGTAAATTAACTCAAATGAAAAGATTTTGAACTACAAAGTTGTTGAACTCATCAAGGTGTACAATATTTATTTTGGTCATTTGTTCATTTGACAAATTGAACGTAAATTTGTTCACAAATCTTACATGTCTCTCATAAGTTTCACGAAACTATAAGAAAAGATATATAAGATTTGTGAATAATATTAGAATCACCATGTCGGATGAACAAATGAATAAACTCCCAAAATAAAGTTTGTAGATCTCGAAAAGTTATGAAATATTGTAGTAGAAAACTTTTTCATTTGAGTTCATCTTGTCATGCTAAACTGCGTTTGAATTTCAAAAATTTAAAATTCAAATTTTTTAGACGACCTCGGATGAAAAAACTCTCAAAATAAAGTTTGTAGATCTTGAAAAGTTATAAATTATTGTAGTAGAAAACTTTTTCATTTGAGTTCATCTTGTCATGCTAAACTGCATCTGAATTTTAAAAAATTAAAATTCGAATTTTTTAAAAGAACTCGGATAGTAAAACAACCTAAATGAAAGTTGTAGATTTCAAAAAGTTCTGAAACTTTGTAGTAGACAACTTTTTGATTTGAGATCGTTTAGTGTATCAAATAACCACTTTAGTATCAGAGATAGATAACATAACATACACAAATATCATCTCTACACACAAACATATGACAGGTCAAGTGGTTAGAGCGTGGTGCTAAGTGTGGGGGTGCAGCTCGCAGGTTTGAGCCCTGCATGCCGCATGTTTCGCAATTTTCAAGCAATAAAATTGAGGTGTTGGCAGGGGCTTCTGTGTAGCAGGATGGCTGTCCTCCTGTTCAAAAAAAATTTGCTATTTTTTGGGGCCTTTTTCGGTTCGGACTTTACCGAGTGTCTAGCACTCAGCAAAGCCTTTGCCGAGTGTCCGACAAAAGGCACTCGGCAAAGACAGTTTTGCCGACAACTTTTTTACCGAGTGTCCTTTGCCGAGTGCAACACTCGGCAAAGCCTTTGCCGAATGCAAATGGGGCTTTGCCGAGTGTCCCATGCACTCGGCAAAGAACGCGTATCCAGTAGTGTGGTTGAAATTAGTTGAGAAACAAATTTCTTTATCTTGTGAATTTGTGGTTGCATTAAATTTTTTTACTTAGAAAATCTTGAATCCTAATTTTCCTGCATCCCTTGTTTATATTTCTGTAATTTGCAGTGACAGGCTCTTTTGGCTGATTCAGAACGAAGTAAGCTTTTGAGAAGACTCCGCGAAGCAAATCAAAATAACCGATATTCTGTTGTGTTGGTACACAAGGTGCAGAAATTAATTGGATTCTTTAAGTTTTTTGCCCCCTTGCAAACTCTCCACATATTTGAACTCATCCAAACATAAATCTGAATTTTTTGCTAACCTCATTTGTGTACCTGCAGTGTTGGACACTTAAGTGCATGACTTTCGATTTCTGCCCACCTTGCTGTAAGTAGTCAAAACAATCTGATGGATACACACCTGAGTTAGCTGCCCTAGATGTTAGTTGTGCATCTAAACTTTATAAGTCCCTTGGTTAATCCGAGATGAAAAACACTACAACTGAAACGACGTCCTATGCTGTTATGGTGAGATTATAGTGCAGGATGGTTAATCCAAAGCTTGACATAAGCTGCAGAAATTTAATTGGATTCTTTAAATTTTTTGCCCCCTTGAAAGTCTCACAGATCTGAACCCGTCCAAAGATAAAATTCCCATTGTGGCTTACAGGCACATTTGCCTACAGATAAACAACTGTGCTTATGAAAGGCATATTTGCCGACATACTTCATATGCCTGAATCTCATTCAAAAAACCCACCAAATCTTTGGTTCTCCTATAGCTGTGTGATCCACACCTAAGAGCCTCATGGTGTGATCTTACATCCAAATTATATGTCAGCTCATGATATAATTGTTGTTGTAGTCTTATTTTTCTAGAAGGGAGGAATCCGCGTCCTTAATCCAATATGCGAGGCGATTCCCAGTCAATAGCAGAGTCACTAGCAACCCCTCCTCTCATGCAGGTACTATGGGAAACAGAAATATGAATGATGTCCTTAATGATCATTCAATGCATTTGATATAATATAATAAAATAGCTAGAAAAATAGCAGATTGTAATAATAGGACACTGTTAGTAGTTGCTTGAATAAATAGATTTTCTGAGTTGTTAACCACAATATCTAAATGATTCACTGTTTTTCTACTGTAGATTTAGAAAATGCCCAACTAAATCACTCTGCTTGATTTAGATATGCACATGAAATCTATTATGCCATGTCAAGTGTACATTCATTGGTAAATATCAATCAGAACACCACAGGTCAACACCATGCAAAAAAAATACTTCTGTTAGGCCTTGCTATTCTGGAGATAGAGTCAAAACTATACAGGCAGGAACATGAATCCAAAGTGATGTGTATTACTGCAAACTAAGCATTTTTGTTAGCAGTATAAACTCTCTATACACAAATAAAATATTTTTGAGTTAGTAGTTTTTGGACAGCCTGCCTCCAGTTTACACGCTTGCTCGCCTCTGCTTCATCTTAGGATGATAGGCTTCATCTTAGGATGATAGTAGAAAACATCAGCTTAATGCAGTTTGCAGTTTGGTTTGTATCTCCAGTTTCCTTTGTTGGTTGCAAGACAGAGTTATTGAAATAACAGTTTTTTATTGTACAATATACGAGGAGAGCAGCTGTTAGTATAAGCTACCTATTTCCCACGTATTAATTTTCTTTCCCTGTAGTTACTTTGGTTTAAGACTTCATCAGATATATGCATAGCTATCTTTCATATTCTGAACTAATGGTTACTGTTTTAGACGAGTGGTTAAATTCAATGGAAAATTATGCCTCTCCTACACCATTGGGTGACAAGACTAACACTACTAATGGAGGTAGCCAAAATACACGGGCAATTACCATATTCAATTCAATGTATTGTTTATATTATAAATGATAATCAATAGTATATGGATGTAACATTGCAGGAAGCGATGCTAGACAATGTAAGAGAGAAAGAGATAACGCTCGATGGCACACAATGTCTCAAGAGAAAAGGGACGCACACAATAAAAAATGTCGAGAATCATATAAAAGAAGAAAGGAGCAACATCTACGTATCGAAACTACCAATGGTTGTATAGTACAAATGATGGTGAATAATAATATATATATTACTATGATGTTTCTTATGTGTGATGTGTCACAATTGGTAGATGGTCAGGATGCATCAAATAAGGAAAATATGGATCTTAATGAAGCAGATGATTGGTTGCATAGGAATGATTCACTACATGCAAACAACATTGATGATGTACTTATATCCAATCGGTTATCAGGTAATTAAATTGTTGTTAATATGACGCCAACACCTGCATTTTGGTGTTGGTGAATCTATTAGTAGCTTTATATACAACTAGAGGATCATGGACGGATATCTGGTTTGTCTTGGTTGTCTTGCTACTATTTTAACTCACACAACTATGTAGGTGATAATGCAATTACTGTTTGCAGCATAGTAAATCAAGAAATACAGTCACAGTCCACCCATGAGCAAGACAAGATGGCGTTACTTGCAAGCCAAGTTAGCTAGGTTCCTCCCTCAGGCTTACGATCCCTCGGTCGGGAGAACCTCCTTTGTATGTGACCTGGCCCCGAACTCTATATAAGGGCAACCAGGGCACCCTTTCCATGGAGATGATCGGACTCTCGAAGCTCTCATTCAGGCAGTCCATCTCCTAGGTCTAGTTCTCCTACCTCTTCCACCATTCTTGCACCCTCATTGTAAGAACTTCAGAGCATTCCAGCGAGGAACACGCACTCGATCATCTCTGGGACTAGATGTAGGGCTCCAGTCTAAACCGGTATAACTCCTCGTGTCTTTTGGATGCTACCATCGTCTTCCTGGAGCAGCGCGACATTCGATAAAATCACTAGTCGGTCTATAAAACACCGGCACATGGTTATACACTTGGAAATTCAAATTTCAGAGAAATAATCATCATTGCCTGCTGGCTAATTTGGACTACAAGAAATGGGGTTATTTTTTACAATGGCCAGATCAATGTCAATCTGTGGAAGAGGCATTTTAAAGATGAGCTAGGCAAATTTCACTCAGACTTCGGAGAGATAGCTTGTAAATGTTTTGGTTTTTTTTCTCTTTGGGCCTAGATGGTAGATGCCTTGTATTTTCCTTTTCAGCCTTTTTAGATTTGTATTTCTGTCTGGTCCAGCTGATCAGGGGCCGGCGGGCCGGACTGTGAGCCCGCCGCCGCCCGTCGGCACTAGGAAAGCACCGTCTGCAGTGCAATCGTTTTTGTTCCTGGACCTGTCGTCCACTGTACTCACGTCTATGGTACCGTTTAGTTGCCAAGAATTTTGCCAAAATTTTCAGATTCTCCGTCACATCGAATCTTTAAACGCATACATGAAGCATTAAATATAGATAAAAAATAAAACTAATTACACAGTTTAGACGAAATGGACGAGACAAATCTTTTAAGCCTAATTAGACCATGATTGGACAATATTTGCCAAATAACAACGAAACTGCTACAGTAATATTTCGCCAAAAATTTTGCCAACTAAACAGCCCCTATATTATATACTAGTACGGCCCCATGCTGCCGCGGCCAGTGACGGAGGTAGGATTTAAAAGTTGGGTATTTCTACTTGCACATGAAAAAATTCAATCCACAGTAACTGGTTGCGGTGCTGATGAAAAACCTTTCTCGTCTTTGCAGCTCTATCCCACAAAGTCCGCAAATCAACTGATTTGTTTTTGCTCTTCATTTTGCAAACCAATGCCAATAACACAGTAATTCAGTAATTGTGCGTACAATCAGTAAAATCTGTGCAGATAGTAGACAGCTTAGTAGCTTACCTCAGTTACTCAACAGCTGGACTCGCAGTCGCACTGTCCGAGAGAGCAGAGCAGGCCGCTGGCCGCCTGGCCCCCGCGGCCTCGCCTGGCACCCGGGCCGCCGCTGCCGCGCGGCCGGCCGCGTGCGCGCGCCTTGCGGCCTTGCCCCACGGTGCCACCCGTTCAATTCGCCGCCGTCTGCCGCTGATTCGTCGCCGCCCGCTCGATTCGCTGACTCCGAGTCTAGGGTTGTTGGATTGGGGATTCAGAGTTTTCAGACGGGAAGCAGAAAGGAGGCAGACGCCAGCGCCGATGCTGGGAGTTTTGAGCGATGCCGCACAGCCGCAGTGGAGTCGTGGAAGCGAGATGGGCCTCATGGGCCGGCCTGCGATGCGAGTCTGGGATGGGAGAAGGGAGAGGTAGGCTGTTTTTTGGGCCATTTTGAGCTAAAATATGGTACATATCACAGAAATACACCTTACACATTTATATATATATGAATATACATACATATCTACTAAAACTTGTACAAAAAAAGTTGGGTATTCCTGAGAATACCAAGGAATACCCGTAAATCCGCCCATGGCCGCGGCATGTATATTCTGGGGTTATATGTTTAGAGTGAGAATATGAGAAGTAGCATAAAAAATTAAGGAGCTATCCTTTCAGGTGGCATGTACTATTTTGCCGGTGCAGTTATTGTTCCACGAATACATATATTAAAATAGCATATGGAAATGTAAGGTTTAATTGTTGTAATTTGTAAAAGATTTCTTTGTACTATTCACTGACGGTGCAAATATCATTGCACAAATACATATATGTAAAATAGCATAGCAAAATGTAAGGTTTAATTGTTATACTATGTATTGCACTATTCTCTAAGTGGTACGCACGATGAGTAGTAAAAAAATTTAGGAAAATTTAAGGTTCTTCGTTTCGCTGCGGATGTCTTCTCTACCAATTTTCCTGTTGTCCAATCTAAGTTTTACACATGGTGAGCTGTTAAAAAAGGTACAAAAATGTGAACTTAATTATTGTACCATCTTAAACATCTCTTCGCACTATTTTGTAACATAAGTGTCACGTTTGATTGGTAAGCAAGAGAGGGAGAAACAAAAGAACAAAAAGTGAAAATTATAAAAAGAAAAAGAGAGAATTACTCCTATGGCCCTTTTAAAACTCATCCCTACTTTCTTGGCTCTAAAAATTTCGAGCTTACCTATTTGATCTCCAATCCAACTTTCGATTCTTTATCTGGTATTTCCGTCAATTTGACCCTGTAACGGTGTTAGATGGGAGGCAAAAAGTCAATTTTACCCCTGGGCGCTAAAGCATTGTTTTCCATAGTTTAGATTTGGTTTTTATATATTTTATAATTCAAATTGTGTACTGTACGGTTTACAGGTGCTTGTAAATTGGATATATATGTTCTATTTTTTAGCGTTATTTTCACTTGGCACATAATTTTGAGAAAATTACTCCTATGACACAGCATAAGCACGCATCTTTTTTCGGACATGGAGCCAATTGCACATATAATATCAATTCGCACATTTCTTATATCTCAAATAAATTTAGTTCGCACATGCTGAACATTCTAAAAAATTCAGTTCACACATACTAGACATCTAAATTAGTTGTCACATACACAAGCTAATACTACACAAATGACAGATCATAGGCTGAGCCTTCTTTTACTTGTACTCATTGTCGGGCTAGCAGGTTGAGAAGCTTTGCTTCGTGTGCCCACTGCGGAGCTGTCAAGTATCACCTGTGGCTTCTTTACCTTCTCTTTGCCAAGCTTCTTTACCTTCTCTTTGCGTTACTGGATAGAAGAGAGGCAAAAGGGTAATTGTGTCATTTCGCATTAGCCTGCCCTGGGAGTTGACGGTGCCCTCAACCAGAGCTGACAGAAAGGCCAAATAAGCAAACAAAATTTGGATCGGAGGCCAAATAAGTAAGATGCAAATTTTCAGGGCCAAGAAAGTAGGGATGAGTTTTAAGAGGGCCATAGGAGTAATTCTCTCAAAGAAAAAGGGGGAAATTAGAGAAACAAAAAAGGAAGGGGAAAAACCAAAAAAGAGGGGAAATTAAGAAAAGAAAAGGGGAAACTTTAAAAGTTGAAATCTAAAAAATATATAAATTAAGAAAAAAAAGCACCTACAGTAGCCGATGAACAAAAGGGGAAAAAGGACAAAAAACAAAAAGTAAAAATAAGAAAGGTAAAAAGAGAAAAAAAACAGAAGAAGGCAAAACGCTACACGTAACAGTAGCTTACCTTCATGAAACAAAAGGTAAGAATAAGAATGGGAAAAAAAAAGAAAAAGGACAAAACGCTACAGGGTAACAGTACATTACTTGCCGTACATCTATAGCTGTATATATTTGTAATTTGTATTTGTATTTGTATATATATAGCTGTATATATTTGTATATATATATTGAATTGATGCAACCAATATCCCGGCCGGGGCCGGCCGCTTTGGTTTCGCTGGTCCTTCCTGCCGGCCCGCAGCCGCTCTGGGTAAGGCTCAAACAAACGTACTACTCCAAACAAGGCCGATGGAATCTAGAGAACCTCAGATTCAATCTAAACAAGGCTTGGATACACTCCAATATTGTTTCTTGGTATTGGTGGAGTGCAGTTTTAAACATGACCTACTAAGCACTCCTACGCCAGAAAAAAAAAGGATCCGACCAGAACCATGGCCTCCAGAAGCAAAAAAAAATGCCAAATTCCCAACACAGGAATAATAATCTATTCTTCCTCAGCACCAAATAAAATGCTGCTTTCCCATGCTATCAAGCACTGTTCAGAACTGTTTGTGTACCCCGTTTGCAATGCTTTCGTCTGTTTGGCCCTCTTCAGCCGGCTTATAATCCGTACTTTTCAGTTTGTTTTTTTTCAACCGGAACAGTATTTTTCTCTCAAAAAATCATCCGAAACAGTGTTTCAACTTATTTTTTCTTTTCTCTTTTCTCCCACGCTGTTTGTGCTCCTCCCGTTGTTGGCGCAGCAAAGCGCATCCAATCAAGCTAGTAATATACATCCATGAATTATTTGCTATGCACCTATACTCTCCAAAGTCCATGCATAAACTGCAAGAGTACCACTTAAAAAATTACCAAGTTCATCAGGCCACCAAACATTAAATAACAGGAGCATGCATGTGTTGTACAAACAGGGGAGAGGAGGGAGGAGAGAGAAAACGAGCTCATGTGAACTGTGCGAGAAGCTGGAGCTGCTGGGAGCTCTACCAAACGAGACCTTAATTCCACATGGATTTTAGTTGGAGTGGGTGCAGCCGTATCCTGTTAGAAGATTTGGGCTGGCCTAAATAATAATTCCAAATAAATTCCAAAAGCCCACTCACAGATTTTAGTCCAATATTGCTACTCTAGAAGGAGTGAGGCCAACTTAAATGTTGAGTTGTCTCCAACTAGTTAAAGCTATTAGGGAGAGGAAAAAGAAGAAACACACACGTGCGCTTGCTCGCCTCGCCTTGATGGGCTAGGCGGGGCGATGGGTGTGGGCATGCGACATGCACGTGAATATGGTCCAGTGATTTCTCACTTTGATCTTGTGGGTGCGCGACTTCCTTTTGCCATTCTATATTTTTGCATGTATGGAGAAAATTGCGCTGTACTATTTTGGTTAGCAATTATTCTCGTATTAATGGTGATTGCTATAATTGCTCTAGTCGACTAACGGCAGGTCAACCACGTTAATACTGTGATTGCACGACTAATTACTTACCATAGCTGCGACATGTGTATATATTGGGATGAGACGTCGTCCTCAGTACACACAATTCATCTCCTCCTCTTGCCACTATGGTGTGCTGCTACCGTCTTCCCCATCCCGTTGTCGACGTGTCATCGGCGCCGGGAGAGCAAGTCTCCGAAGCCTACGTCCCCTCATGTCCCTGCACGGGGTAGGGGCCGTATCAGATTTTTGGGAAGCACCGTAGCGACTACTCATTGGACGTCTTCACCCCTCTACGCTGGTGTTCGAGAATGTCATTTCCGGGTTTTACAGGTAAGTTGAAAAAAAGACCATGGAAAGAGGTAAGAAGACGCATTATTTTGAGGGCCATGTAAATATCTCTATATATTATTATTTTTTGAGAAATCTCTATAAATGTTATTAGGAAATACAAATGCTGACATGACTACATATTTTCAGCCATGCACCGTCGGGCCGGCCAGACGAATTGACGCGGTGGCCCGTTCGCGTAACGATGGACGGAGCGGAGCGTCCGACGGCGAGGCGCTGTCTGGTCCAGCTGATCCGGGGCCGGCCGGCCGGACTGTGAACCCGCCGCCGCCCGTCGGCACTAATCGTATTTGTCGTCCATTGTAGTCACGTATATATACAACCAAAATCCTGGCCAGCCGGCCGCTTTGGTTTCGCCGGTCCTTGGTGCCGGCCCGCAGCCGCTCTTGTCGTGGACCATCCATCCCGTTCCATGCATGGTTACAGTCTTTAATTTGTTTGAGACACGTAAGCATAGAATTGTTGTACTATTAATTTAGAGAGTATACTAATATAATGAATGGATTACAGCATGTTCAACTTAATTTGGATTCTACGAGATTGATAGGCTAGCTTTCTAAAATCTTGGTAGGGCTCAAACAAACATACTACTCCAAACAAGGCTGATGGAATCTAGAGAACCTCAGATTCTATACAAACAAGCTGGCTTTAATTCGCTTCAACTTCTTGCCGCTGCTACAATCCAATGTTGTTCCTTGGTTTTTTTGATGAAAAATGTTGTTCCTTGGTGCTGGTGCAGTGCAGCTGTAGCCGTAGCTGCAGGCGTTTCAAACATGACCTACTAATCACTCCTACGCACAAAAGAGAGAGAGAGAGAGAGAAATTCGACCAGAACCATGGCCTCCAGAAGCAAAAATGTCAAATCCCCAATACATGAATAATAATCTATACTTCCTCGGCACCAAATAAAATGCAAAATGCTTGTGCAAAATGCTTGTTTTCGCAGGCTATGAAGCACTATTCAGCACTGTTTGTGTACCCTGTTTGCAATACTGTTCATTCCTTTTTTTTTGCTTTTCAGTGTTCTCCCACGCTGTTTGCGCTCCTCCCATTGCCCGCGCAGCAAAGCGCGCCCTATCAAGCTAGTAATATACATCCATGAATTATTTGCTATGCACCTATACTCTCCAAAGCCCATACATAAACTGCAAGAGTGCCACTAAAAAATTACCAAGTTCACCGCGCCACCAAAGATTAGCAAAATGCATTTACGAAAATAACAGGAGCATGCCTGTGTTATACAAATAGGGGAGAGAAGAGAAAAAAAGAGCTATAGATAGTGTGTGGACAGTGCATACGTCAGAGAAACTGGAGCCGCTGGGAGCTCAACCAAACGGGACCTTAAATCCACCTGGATTTCAGTTGGAGCGGGTGCAGCCATATCTTGTTAGAAGATTTGGGCTGGCCCAAATAATAATTCTAAATAAATCCTAAAGGCCCACTCACACATGTATGGTATGGTGGAGGACTTTAGTCCCCACATTGCTACTCTAAAGGAGTGATGCCAACTTAAATAGTTGTGTTGTCTTCAACTAGTTGAAGCTATTGGGGAGAGAAAAAGGAAGAAACACACGCCCATTCTTATGGGTGTGGGCGCACGAGAAAAAGGAAGAAACACACGCCCATTCTTATGGGTGAGGGCGCGTGGCATGCACGTGAATGGTCCGGCGATTTCTTGCTTCAATCTTGCAGGTGGGCGGCTTCCTTTGCCACTCTATTTTTTTGCATGCATGGAGAAAATTATGATGTCCTATTTTTGTTAGCAATTATTCTCGCATTAATGGAGATTGCTCTAATTGCTCTAGTTGACTAACGGCATGTCAATCATGTCAATGTTGTGATTGGGCGACTAACTACTTACCATAGTTGCGACACGTGTATATATTGGGACGAGACGTCGTCCTCAGTACACACAATTCATCTCCTCCTCTTGCCAATGTGCTACATCGTCGTCGTCTTCCCCTTCCTGTCGCTGACGTGTCATCGGCGTCGAGAGAGCAGGTCTCTGAAGCCTACGTCCCCTTGTGTCCCTGCACGGGGTAGGGGCCGTATCAGGTTTTTGGAAAGCGCCATCGCGACTGCTCGCTGGACGTCTTCTTCCCTCTACGCCGGTGTTCGTGGATCTCCATCAACGGTCCGTTTCGTCTACTTTTGCGCTATCTCTAGCGCCGACAACCCCAATGTAAGGATGTCTACAATTTCGTTGTTGTCCGTTCTTGCATTCCTTCTGTTACTAGCACTAGCTAGGGAGTTTGAGTTTGCCTCGTATCGTAGTGCTTGTGTTAAAGCACACACATATGATATATGTTATTGTTCTTTTCCTCATTATTGAAATTAATGTATGCGTCACTAAATTGCTATTATTTCCAATAATCCAAAAACCTTATAGTCATTTAGTGATGGCTGGATATTCTGATGCGATGAACCGGAGAAGTTCACTAGTGTGAATTTAAAGAGATGGTACACTAGCTGTGGCTCTCAGCTATGGGCGTGTTTTGGGTCGTGAGTAATATTCCCACATTATCTCTCGGATCTGAGAAAGAGGTGCAGGAGTTTACCGCTACTACTACGATTTTCATCGGATACGTCCTTAACGTTTTCTCTAGCCAGCTGTGTGATGTTTACGTGAACATCAAAAGTGGTGCTGAAATGGGACGGGGCAGAGCGGAGCGTAGGGTCTGAGGGCGAGGCGCTGTCTGGTCGGTCCGGGGCCGGCCGGACTGTGAGCCCGCCTCCGCCCGTCGGCACTGCAATCGTATTTGTCGTCCATTGTAGTCACTATATATATATATATACAACCAATATCCTGGCCGGCCGACCGCTTTGGTTTCGCCGGTCCTTGTCCTTGCTGCCGGCCCGCAGCCGCTCTTGCCTCTTGTCGTGGACCATGCATCCATCCCGTTCCATGCATGATTACCGCCGGTTCCGGATGCGAAAGCGATTGATAAGCTAGCTTTCTAAAATCTTGGTATACGGGCTCAAACAAACATACTACTCCAAACAATGGCAGCTGTAGCCGCACCTGCAGCTGGACTGTTTTAAACATGACCTAGTAGTACTCGATCAGCAAAACAAAAAGAAAGAAAGATTCGACTAACCATTCCTCAGCACCAAATAAAATGCTGTTTTCGCAGCTGTTTATATATGTAACCTGTTTGCAATATTGTTTGTCCGTTTTTGAGCGCCCAACTCCATCTCTTGCTACCTGCTGGCTGCTGCCATGGTCCGACTGTGTCTACATTCCAAGGCCCACATCTCCACTCTCCGCGCTCACGTCCCGGAAACCGGGGCCAATGCCCTGCGCCTACAGCCGAACCCGCAGCACGGCATGAGCCTCACATTCCAATCTTTCGTGCTCGCCGGAGCGGTGCCGCCGTACTCGGCCTTCCTCCTCGACGTGCTGCGGTACTACGGCATCCGGCTGGCCCACCTCACGCCCAACTCCCTCGTCATCCTCTCCGTCTTCGCCTACCTCTGCGAGCAGTTCCTGGGGGTGCCGCCTTCGCTCGACCTCTTCAGGAGCTACTACATCTGCCGCGGGAACTCAAACCCGCGGACAATCGGCAGCTGCCATTTCCGACCTCGCAGAAAGCAAAATACCCCAAAGTTCATCTACGTCCAGACGCACGTCCCCCAACAATGGAAGGACAAGTGGGTGTACATAGAGGACCACGCCGGCCACGAGGAGACGTCCGTTCCGTCGGAGCCTGCTGTGAGCGCCGACACGTGGCAAACACTGCCCCGCCACACCCCTCACCTGGCTGCGCTCCACGAGCGTGTGGCGGAGCTCCGGCAACATGGGCTCACCGGGGCTATGGTGTTGGCGGACGCCATCAAGCGCCGGCTGTCGCCGCTTCGAAATCGGGCGCGCCTGGCGTATTTGTACGTCGGAGAGGACGACGACACACGGACTTTCCCCCAAGGTAAGCATGCAGCCTCTCCCTTATTTTCATGTCAGTTCGTCTCCACGGCGAGCCACCCCACCGCCAGCTACTACTGGCCACCTCCTCATTAGGCAAGATCGCTATATATACACACGAGTCCGAATAGATATGGCCCTTGGTATAGCGGTTGCATTTGGTTCATGAGTATATCATTAAGTTTCTTCTGGCGTATACAAAGGTTGTAATGCATCATTTTTGTGTTTGTGGAAACAATATTTTGCATGTGTACGTACATCATTAAGTTTCAATAACAGGTCATTCTTCTTCCTAATAAAACGTCCTCTTGCGCATGCAGCCGCCGGTGGCCTAAGCCCGGCCCAGATGAGTGACTGGATGCAGGAGGTTCTCGGGACCTCGGGCCTCGACACCTTGCCCCCGGCGGAGGCGCGTCCGCTGTGCGAGCTAGAGCCCTCCCTGCGTATCCAGAGGATGCCCACGGCCGTCCCCGTGGAGACGATGGAGCAGCAGCCCCCGGCCGCGACGTCTGGCGCCACGCGCGCGTTGAGGCGCCGGAAACGTCGGCTCCCCACGGAGACAGAGACGGAGGACGGCGGGCTGTCTTTGTCTCCTTCCGCCCGCCGCCGTTCCACCCGCCTCCGACCTGACGGGACCTTAGGCCCCAACATCGAGGCCGGCGGGACTCTGGCACCAGCACCCGGGATCTTCGACAGTGGGCGTCTTTCTTCTTGTTCTCGGTAAGTGGGCACCCCTTCATTCATTCTCCTCGTCGCCGTCTCACGGCATTTCTGCATGCTACAGCCTCCCAGCTTCAGCGCAGACCATGGTATCCATTCCCCTGCTCGCCGCTTCGGAGCACCATCTGCCACCTTCCACGGCCATCACTGATCTGTCCAGAGAGAATGACGAAATGAAGCGCGAGCTCGAAAAGGTCAAGAGGGACCTCGAAAAGGCGATCGCGGAGAAGCATCTGTGCCGCGACACCTACAATCGTGCCCGTGCTGCTCTCCGCCAGCTAGACCTGGATCCGGGTGAGCTGCGGCAGGCGGACCACTCGGACTCTTGTGAATTATTCGGCCGCGTTGTGGACCGTCTGGAGCTAATCGTCCGCGCTATGCCGGAACGTTGGCTAGAGGGCGCCCGCGAGGTGGCTGTAGGCACCACGGAACTCGTGCTCGGCCACTGCTTGCGGCTGCACCCGCAAGTGGATCTTCATGTGGTCGTCAAAGCAGCCATGGAAGAGGAGCTGCCCCCTCCGGAGACGGACGAAGCACAGGCGCTGCACGACAAGGTCCTAGAGGGCGCGCGACGGATCGTCCACCAACGTGTGCAAGTCCAGGCACCCGTCGGAGACGGAGGGGACATCAGCGCAGAGGAATGGGAGGGCTGACCAAGGCGGTGGTGTCGCTGGGACGGGGGGTGCCCGGGCAGCTCGGCGGCGGCCCAAGAGTAGTACTGGTTGCGTTCTTCTGAGTTTATGCAGTGGGAGTGTGGGTTTTTAGGATATGTCAGCTCATTTTGCTTTCAGACACAACTGTTTGTGATTTCCTGATTTTCTGGTGGGCGCTGGGAACTATTTTAAATTCGTAGGATTTTTCGGTCCGATCATGTCTCTTTTATTGCCTTTTGGACAATGTGAGTTATTAAGCTGTGTTTCAGCTGTGACTTCAGGTTGCCCTTGATGTAGGTTGTGCATCTGAAGTCTGCAAGTCCCATGGCTAGTTCCAATAACACTGCAACTGAGAGCGCATTCTATGTCGTTACAAGGTGAGATCATACTGGTTGTCATGAACATGTAGGCATGACCTATCCTTTGCTCCATCGGTAACAGTACTAGCAGTTTTGAGACTTGTGGTTATGTTTGCATATTCTTTTTTTTTTCATCACGGACAAACCGAATTTCATTACCCAAGTCATTTGATCAAGTCATCAGAGCCAGAAACTCTAGTTTCCTTAGAGCTCCACCAATTCTAGAGCATAACTACATAGGTTAGAAGTAGAGGAAGGCAAGCTTCGCTTGGATTCCAGATCATGTCAAAAGCTCAGTTTTGGTAAAGCCTTCTGTAACCTCTCTTTTGTATCTTTCTATATATATTCTTGCTAGTTACAATAGATATGACATTGCTCTATATATTATATATGTTCTCAATTATATTATTCATTGTCTACTTTGATTATATGCCTAGTATAGTTAGAATGTCTTTATATTCAAACATAAGATCGTATAACACTCACTCTTTGATGTCATGGGTGAGTGGTCAACATCGTGTAAGCATGGAGTTTAGACGTTGTTTACCTGCGAATGCACCCTATATTCCAGGCCATGTGGTAGATCACGGAAGTGACACTCCTGTTGAGTCCTTTGTAGTCCACTCTCCGAATATGGGACAAGTAGGATTTGGTTGCGAAGGAAGACTTGCTCTGTTCCTGATCTTCCTTAGTAATGTCCCTTCTGTGTAGATATAAAGTATTCTTGCCATGATTGCTAGGTGTAATTGTACTAATCATAGTATACTCTGATATGTAATTAAGAATGACTTAAGAATATTCCTTTACTTTTACCTAAATCATGCTTTTGCCTTAGAAGGGAGTGCTCTAGGTGAATTACACTATTTATGACTTGATATTTATAATTCATTATATATTTATCTTGTGACTTGTGACTTATCCCTGTTATGAGTAGATAGATTAGACATGGTTCACTCTCCATTGCATGTACAAGTGATCATCACATTTTCTTTAAGCCATCCCTTCCCAGTGGTAAAATATAAATAACGATCTCTGGAATACTCCTGCGTAAAATGCTACAATGGTATAATTATCTGTGTGCTTGCGGATACTTTCTATTCTTATCTTTATCTTCTTTAGTCACATGAAATAATAAGATCAGTAGTAATGCTAGGTAGTGCCTACAATCACTTTTACCTCCAACACTAGGGATGACAACCTGGTACAAGTAAGTTAGAGGTGCAGGTAATTAATAGGTGGCTACTAAAACAAGTGTCAAGTTAATAAATACCATTAAACATTTCTGGCGCTATTGCTAAGGATAGAATCCAAACTCTAATCTTAGTAGTGACGCTAAGAAATGTCAACAGTGGTTCAAGAGTTTCATGTGAGATGAACTAGGTTGATCAAACAATGAAAAATCCATGGAGAAGAGACGGCTTGTGCATATGATGCAAGTGCTCGACTAGTGAGGTTGAAGGAGCTTATTGAATATGAGACATGACATAGTCTCATATGGCTAGGTGAAGAGCTAACTTTGCATGAATGTTAGGATCGAGTGGCAGTTTGAAATGCATTTGAAAACCTTTGTGAAATGATTTGAAAATTCTAACATGAGCTAAAGGTGGTGGTTGTCTCGTGGGACAATACTTGGAGTTAGTAGCTTTTCAAAAGATTTGAAAAGATGTTTAATGGAGGAGGTGCTTGGCGGGTTGTTTTTATCCCTAATGGATTTATCCAGTGGCCCAAGTGTTGTGGGCACTAGAGTAAACGCTACATGGTTGTTGTGGATGACATGGGCTGGCTTGACCAGCTGCTGTGCTGCATGGCAGTTTGACCGCGGCCCTATGTTTGGCATGCGGGAAATTGTTCAAGTGTTGGGCGCTTTCTCCAGAGGCTGTGGCGCGAGGAGGACCGGAGAAAAGGGGCATTGTCCATAGGCCTTGGGCCGTTGTCGACGTGAAAGTCCAAATCTGATTTTAGTAATTAAGTAATATGTGGACCAATGTGTTTCATGTGAGATGAACAAGTACTTTGTCCTCCAAAGATACACTAGGTTGAGCAATACGTAGAGCTATGATGGAGAAATAGCTTTGTGCATGATGCAAAGTGCTCAACTAGTAAAGGTTGAAGGAGCTCATTGCATATAAGATATGACATAATCTCGTGTGGCTGCTAGGTAGAGAAGATCAAAGGGTGAGGCTTGACCATGAAAGAACCAGGTTGCGAGCGTAAAGGACAAGCTAGAGGCCCGGATGCGATAGACCGTTGAGACGATGAAGCACAAGTAGAGGGGAGGGCTTAACGTGGATTAATCTCTCCCTCGATCTCTGTAACACCCCGGGTGTTATAGTGCTAATTAATCTGCCATGTCATCATAATGCATCGCAAAGCATCCTTGTTAAGTTAACATTGTTATGCATCAACTAAAACGAGTTTACTTCATTAGGTTGAATGTGTTTCTCTGTGGTGTGCTCCGAAATCGAAAACCCTAATTTCGAATACCACCGCAAATACTTAGTCCATGCCCTGCGTAATTTGAAGTGCGCGACTGTGTTGCACACTAGTGTCAAGTGTAGGGTATGAGCTCAAGTACAACATCTAAAATGAAGCTCCAAATTTGAGTTTGAATTGGAGTCCCAAAACTTGTCGCGAGTTTTCCGATTCGAATTCGAATTCAAATCTGGGGAGAACTGTAAAACAATTTCGAAATTGATTTGGTCAACCAAGAGTGACATTTGGTCAACTATGTCATGTTGGTCCAAATGATGCCCTTGGGTGAGGTTTTGATCACTAAGTAATCACAAATCAAAGTAGAAACAAATTCCAATTTGAAATCCCTCCAAAAACCCTAAATTTCAAAACCCTGTTTTACCCCTTTTCAAATAATTCAAAATCTAAACAAAATTTGGGAAAAAGTTCAAAACCAAGTTTGTAGAACTTTTCAAGGGCTACAACTTTGGTGTTTTGAGTTTTCCAAGTTTTAGTGTAAAATGTGGAGTAATTTTGAAAATAAGCAAATTTCAGTTTTAAATCATTTTAGTCCCCAAACTAAGATTTTAAAATGGAGGCTGAATTTGAAAAAGTTGTGAACAGCAAAGTTGTAGATCTGGTCAAGATACACAACTTTGATGTTTGGAGATTTTGAAGTTTCAATATAAAATCAAAAGTAATTTCTAAATTACCAAATCTGAAAAATGTGTCCCTTTTTGAATTTAAACTCAAATTTCAAAATCCAAGCAGAATTTGAAAAAGTGTTCAATACCAAACTTGTAGAGCTTGAAATTCTGAAGATTTCATACATTGGAAGATTTTCAAGTTGTTATACAAATTTGGAAGTAATTTGAGAATTTCAGTTTGAATTTCAAAATTTGGGGGGGGGACAGCTACAGTGCACCGGCGAATCACACACCGGCAGAGCGCGGCATGGGCGCCGGCGAGCCGCCGACGTCGCGCTGGCCGCTTCCACGGTCTTCCAGTTTGCCACCGCGACCACAGGGATCGCTTCTCGCTCTCCAGCTGCTTCCTTTGCTTCACAGCTCTATATAAAGACCGACATCACCACTGTCGCCGTCGGTTTCACCATCGCCGCCGCCACCGTCCTTCTTTCTCCGGCCAAATTCGCCCTCCCTGCTCCACCGCAGCCGTCTCCATCTCGCCAATCACTCCGCCTCATTCTTGCGCATCTAGTGAACCAGCTGAGCTAGCCCAATTCCGCCTGGATCGCCGGGGAGTCGTCGTCTTCCACCTCGGGTCGCCGCCGCTCCAGTCGAGCTCCGCCACCGTCGCCAGCCGCCTCCAGTGCCTCCCCGCTCCAACCGATCACTCCATCGTGATCGTGGTACGCCCCTGATGCTCCCTGACCCCTCGCTTTAACCGCTACCGCCTTGTATCGTCGAGTCGCCGGTCACCGTCCCCGTCGAGCCGCCACCGTCGTCGGTGAGCAGTTGCCGGAGCCTGCGCTAGGGCGTTTAGTAGCAAAACGGGTTCGCCAGATCGTGTAGAAGATGTTGGTCGGCTCGGTTGGTCGTTTGGGTCACCGGTCGTCGGCCGGCCACCGCGGGGAAGCGAGCGCGAGCGCGGGAGCGAGCAGTCGAGCGGGAGGTGAGGGATGACAGGTGGGGACACCGTGTCAGCGAGCGCGAGAGAGAGAGCGCGCGGGCGAAGCTGGGCTGGGCCGAGCGCGAGCGCGGGCGCGCTAACGGGCCGCCGGGTTGGGCTGGATCGCGGAGAAAAAGAAAAGCCGGCCCGAGTTCAGTTTTTGTTTTCGTTTTTGTTTTTCTTTTTCAAATAAATGAATAGTGTTGATTATTTATTTATTTGTTTAAAAATTGTGTAGAGTTCCAAAATTCATGAAAATTTTTGTATAAGCTTCTCAATGTATAAACTATCTAGGAAAAATGTTAAATCATGAATTTGAATACTTTATGCAGTAGAAATAATTGGTTCCAATAAAGATTAAATGCAACTTCCAGTAATTTTAATAATTAATTTATTTATCCAAAAATTATGAAATTAATTATGGCACTGTTATAAATCATTGTTAACCCATAGAAAAAGTTTGAGCTTGTTTAGATAAAGTTTGATTAAATCCTAATTATGCCCTAATTATTTAAATAGAAAATAAATGTTAATTTGAGAACTTTAAGTGTTGTGTGCCTTTTGATTGAGTGATGTCCTTAGGTCACTACCCTTTTGTGATCTCTGGCACTTTAATTTCATGATTGAGCTCGTTAGTAACTTGTTAGGTTAAAAGCTGGTATCGCGGAAACTCGTTGCTACTAGTTAGTAGGTTTTCTGTTTACGACTGTACCGTGAAGGGAAGTTGTACTCGAATCGTAAACGTGGCATGTTATCATCAAGCAGCATGTTTATCATTGAGCATCATGTTAAAGCATGTTATGTATTCGTGTAGTCACCGCTTTCGAAGAAGCCGAAGTCATCGAGCAGGCCTCCGGAGAAGAGCGATCGTCAGTGGGTTCCGGACCAGACGTTGGAGTCTCCGAGTCTGAGTCAGTCGTCGTGTCCGAGCAAGGCAAGCCCCGGTGCATTTAAACCCTACCTTGAATTTTACAAATGTTTTATTATTTATTTTATGGTTTATTGCATTAAGTAATTAGGAGTTGAGTGATAACCTAATTGCTGCATTATCATCCTTGATTATTGCAATATTACCCTTGATACCTGTTTTATGAAAAATGCATAGTATGCTTCGCTATGCTTAGAAGTTAAGCTTTTAAATGAAATGTTTACATAGCCATGACGGCATTCTGAATGAATAATGAAATATCTGAAAGAACTTGTAAGATCGGGCGGGTGGTTTGGCCACTGCTAACGTGCATTGGGAGAGGAGTCCCAATGTATTGTTTCCGCCTTATCAGTTAAGGACCGTACGTTGTTGGCCCTCGTGTCATGGAGTTTTTATTAGTACTAGCCATGTGCCCATGTCGGGTAAGCCTTACTTTGGCTAGTCCATTACGAGAACGTCTAACCTCGCACTGGGAGTGGAGAGATGGCGAGAGTAACGTGTACCCTCGGGGCTAGAATGTGGCCGGGTTCGAGGAGTACTGTGCTCTCGGGTGGCGATGGACACGTTCTGGTTTTGGGTTATTCGGGTAAGAGTTGATATATGTTAGATTCGGTTCTACATATGTCGGGTGGTTAGGAATCCCCAGCTGGGTAAATGAAGCGGTTCGAATCGTCGTTACTCTACGAGAAATGAGTCTTGGCCTTGCACCAACATCGTAGCTAAGAACTGGAATGGAAAGAAAGAATAAGAAAGGTTTTGATGATAATTACTTTGATCTAGATTAGGATCACCTAGATTTGGTTAATGAACCATCAATGGTAAAAGTAAAATGTTGAAGATAAGGACTTACCTTAGTAAGCTTTTCTGCAAAAGAAAATCTTGATTCTGATTTACCCGTACCTTGATTCCCTAAAGCTAGCATGCCCTTGGAGTCTTTGTCTTAGTCGGGTAAGTCTTGTTGAGTACCTTTGTACTCAGGGTTTGTTGAACCCCTTGTTGCAGGTGCGGTTCATGAACAAGTCTGCTTCGAGCCTTGTTGCATGACCGTCGTGGTCGAAGAAAGCGACGACGAGTAGACTGTGTGGCCTTTGGGCAAGGCATCTCGTTTGGGTGCTGTAATAAAGTTACTACCGATACTTCCCTACTAATGGTTTGTAATAATGTACATAAGGTTTAAAGTTTGAAAACTGGTTTGTAAACCTATGTTATTGTAAGACTTCCGCTACTTTACTCTGTTGAATATTTTGAATGAACTGTTGTAATATTGCAATACTCCTGTGATTGGATCCTGTTCGGAGGAAAGCAGACCTTTTAAGTTATGGTGAACATAAGTACGACTGTCAGAGGTCATTATGACAATGACGTGTACTTGTGGGCCATCATAATTAGGAGGTTCTGTGACAGCTGGTACCAGAGCATAATCACTCGAGTTATTGTAGTATTACTTTGCAAAACTTCAAAATGTTTTGGGTCAAATAAACTTAATATTGATATTTTGGGTCCAAATTGCTTTTGCTTATCTTAATCTATTCTATAGTTTCCTTAGCTCATATTTGAAAGCTTCGTAGTGAAGTATCTTGTATAGTGCCCTATGTTATAAAGTTTGCATGTGTTACTTAATCTTTCTGTTAGATCGTAAGTACGATGCATGCATCATGTTTAATTAACCTGCTTAAGTTACCTTCCCTTTTAAAGTGGTTTGGGTTAAGTAAGGTTCAATCCTATTCATGCTAACCTTCAGATTCCCCTATCTGTTCTCATCGTCCTAATTCTATCTTGCTTTAGGATGGCACGTGTGAAGACAACTCCTCGCAAGAAAACGGGTCCGCAAGGAGTGCCGCGTCATCAGTTGGCCACCAGAGTTGATGGAGCAAGCAGTAGCCGTAATCCAAACCCGGATTCGGAATCAGAGGTTGCAAGGCTTACATCAGAAGTGGAGCGACTGAAGCGTAATATGCGTTTTTGGAAACAGTTCCAGAATGAGTCTCTGGAAAAGGAGACAGAAGCCAGAGCTCGTGTTCGAGAGCTGGAGCTTTATGTGACAAACCTGGAGCAGTACAATACTGTTCTGCATGAGGAAGTCCACAGGCTAAATGATCTGATGAATCCCAATCATCAGCCCCAGGCAGTGGAAGATGATGTTGGTGCCGTGATTGTTCCTGGTGTAGAGGACAATAATGAAGATGAACCCATGATGGAAAGTGGGGATGATGGAAGTCATGTCACTGGTGCAAGTGTTCCAGAGGTTGACGATGAAGTGATCGTGATCAGCGATGATGATGAGGAGTGAAGTGTTGACATGGATGGCTATGTAATATAGTAGTCTTTCCTGCTTTCTAAGAACCTTAGTGGGTAGTTTCTTGCTTGCGAGCAAGTTTGTAATGAAATAATGTAAGATAAGTTTGTATGTGTATACAAGTTCCGTTTTAACTGCTTTTTAATTCAATAAAGCGATGTAAATAAACATGGTTTGTGTACAACAGATGGACGGTACTGGAACTTCCCAGGATGGGGACAATACTCCGAATCCCCCACCGTTTCCACCCACCTTGGCAGAGGCTATTGCCGCTTTGGTTAATGCCACTACACTGTTGGCTCAGAATCAGAATCAGAATGGAAATCAGGGTCGTCGAGGCCGTAACAATGGAGGGGAAACCACCTATGTGGATTTCACCGATACCCGTCCACCAGTGTTCTCAAAGGCAGATGAGCCGCTAGAGGCAGATGACTGGCTCCGTACCATGGAGCAGAAGTTTGAACTGTTACAGTGCACGGAGCACCAGAAGCCCGTGTTTGCAGCGCAGCAGCTTAGAGGTGCCGCAGGAGCGTGGTGGGCGAATCTGGTCGCCGCACGGCCTGCTGGCCACCGTGTCACTTGGCAGGAGTTTCGTGAAGCCTTTAGAGCACATTATATTCCAGATGGTGTCATGGCCATGAAGCTAGAGGAGTTTCTCTCGCTGAAGCAAGGGAACCAGACAGTTCTGCAGTACGTGGGTAAATTCAATCATCTATCCCAGTATGCAGCGGAATATGTGAACACTGATGCAAAGAAGAAGAGTTGTTTCATGAGAGGGTTGAGTACCAGAATCCAGGAAGCATTGGTCACCTGTTACAATGCTACATACCATGAGATAGTCAACGTGGCTATTGCGTCAGAAGAGAAGTCCAGACTGCACAAAGAGTCGAAGAAAAAGAAGCCAGTGTTTTCAAGCCCGTCTGGCGGCATTAAGAAGCGCCAGAAGTTTATTTACCACCCACAGAATCATTTCCGCCCAACCTATCGTCCACCGCAATACCAAGCTCAGCCGCAGACGTTTTATCGTCCTGCCGCAACCCCGCAGTTCACCCAACAGCCGAATGCCCCTGGTATTCGAAACCAAGCACCAGTCACCCATAACTTTCCCTGCTATAATTGTGGAAAGCCAGGCCACTTTTCAAAGGACTGCCCGTATCCAAGGCAGTACAATCCCAATTATCCCAGAGCCCCCGTGCCACAACAGCAACAACCTCAGAGCAAGAACAATAATCTGAATGTTCAGAAGGGTAAGGGTGAGAAGAAGAAGACCGGACGTGTATTCTATACTCAAGCAAGTGCAATCCCAGAGGGAGAACCTGTTATGATAGGTATGTTCCCTGTTGCTAATCATCCAGCAGTACTGTTATTTGATTCAGGTGCATCGCATACATTCATAAATCGCACCTTTGTTGTTAAGCATGACATTCCAATTATGGGAACACAAGAAGAGTTCTTTATTCAGTCGCCCGGGGGACGACTGTGTACTAAGGAGATGGTACGTGACGTACCTATAGAATTAGGTGGGCATATATTCCCTACCTCAATGATAATATTACAGAAACAGGATATAGATGTAATCCTGGGTATGAATTGGATGTACCAAAGAGGAGCCCTTATAGATGCACTGCACAGAACTATAAGGTTGAACCTGCCAGATAATAAATCTCATCTTCTTATCCAACTTCCTATCCCAAAGAGAACCGTTGAAAGGTTATGTGCAACTTCAGTACAAGAGGTTTGTGATATACCAGTAGTCTGTGAATTTCCAGATGTGTTTCCAGATGATCTACCAGGTCTGCCACCAGACAGAGATGTAGAGTTTGTGATTGAGTTAAAACCGGGTACTGCCCCAATATCCCGGAGAGCTTACAGAATGCCACCCAATGAATTGGCAGAACTCAAGGATCAGTTGCAAGAGTTACGTGACAAAGGTTTTATCAGACCCAGTTCCTCACCATGGGGATGTCCAGCCCTGTTTGTTAAGAAGAAAGATCAGACTTTAAGAATGTGTGTTGATTACCGACCGCTGAATGAAGTAACCATTAAGAATAAATATCCGTTGCCACGCATTGATCTGCTCTTTGATCAGCTTGCGGGGGCAAAGGTATTTTCAAAGATCGATCTTCGATCAGGGTACCATCAAATCAAGATTCGACCTGAAGATATCCCAAAGACTGCATTCACCACCAGATATGGGCTGTATGAATACCTAGTTATGTCTTTTGGTCTTACCAATGCACCGGCACATTTCATGTATCTGATGAACTCAGTTTTCATGCCGGAACTTGACAAGTTTGTAGTTGTGTTTATTGATGATATTCTGGTATATTCCAAAAGTAAAGAAGAGCATGTTGAGCATCTCAGAGTTGTTCTGAATCGTCTGAGAGATCACCAACTGTATGCCAAGTTCAGTAAATGTGAGTTTTGGTTAAGAGAAGTGCAATTCTTAGGCCATGTGTTGTCAGCTGAAGGAGTAGCAGTAGATCCTGGCAAGGTGAAAGATATTCTGAATTGGAAACCACCAATCTCAGTTCATGAAGTTCGAAGTTTTCTAGGAATGGCGGGTTATTACCGTCGATTCATATCTGACTTTTCAAAGGTAGCCAAGCCGATCACAGAGTTGTTGAAGAATCAAACTAAGTTCATATGGTCTCCAGAATGTGAGAAAGCTTTTAGAATTCTAAAGAAGTCATTAACGACTGCTCCAGTTTTGGCACAACCAGATATAGAAAAGCCATTTGATGTATATTGTGATGCCTCGGGTATTGGCCTTGGTTGTGTATTGATGCAAGAAGGCAGAGTCATTGCTTATGCCTCGAGACAGTTGAAGCGTCATGAAGAACATTATCCGACACATGATCTTGAACTAGCAGCTGTGGTTCATGCATTAAAAATCTGGCGTCATTACTTGTTAGGTAATACTTGCCACATGTATACAGATCACAAGAGTTTAAAGTATATCTTTACTCAGTCAGAATTGAATATGAGGCAAAGAAGGTGGCTTGAATTGATAAAGGATTATGATTTGGAAGTACACTATCACCCTGGTAAAGCAAATGTGGTTGCTGATGCACTCAGTCGAAAGAACCATTGCAATTGTATGACTGTAAAGCCAATGGATTACAGTTTATGTTATGAACTGGAAAAGTTGAATATTGAAATAATTCAACAAGGTCAGTTGACTAATGTCACCGTAGAATCAACAATCAAAGATCAGATTGTGTCTGCACAGAAAAATAATTCTGGAATAGCTCATATCAAAGAAAAAGTTAGAACTGGTCAACAGACAGATTTCAGTATTGATGATGCAGGTGTCCTGTGGTTTAAGAACCGGCTAGTGGTCCCAAAGATTTCAGAGTTACGTCAGCTCATTCTTGATGAAGCACATAGTACAAGGTTTTCTATTCATCCAGGGAGTAATAAGATGTATCAAGATTTGAAACAGAGATTTTGGTGGACCAAAATGAAAATCGAGATTGCTAAGTATGTTGCCCGATGTGATACTTGTCGCAAAGTGAAAGTTGAACATTTGAAGCCGGCAGGAATGTTACAACCCTTGCCTATTCCATCCTGGAAATGGGAAGAGATTAGTATGGATTTCATTACTGGGTTACCCAAGACTTCAAGAGGCTTTGATTCGATTTGGGTCATTGTGGACCGTTTGACTAAGTCAGCTCACTTTGTACCTGTGAAGGTTGACTATAGAGCATCTAGATATGCAGAAATATATGTCACTCGGATTATGAGTTTACATGGAATACCTAAAACAATTGTTAGTGACAGGGGTACTCAATTTGTTTCGCAATTTTGGAGGCAGTTTCAAAAGTCATTGGGTACTAAACTTCTTTATAGCACAGCCTATCATCCACAAACTGGGGGACAGACTGAGAGAGTAAATCAAATTTTGGAAGATATGTTGAGATCCTGTGCTCTCACCTATCAAGATCAATGGGATGAATGTTTACCATTAGCAGAATTCTCATACAACAATAGCTATCAAGAGAGTATCAAAATGGCACCGTTTGAAGCATTGTATGGCCGCAGGTGCAGAACTCCGTTGAACTGGTCAGAACCAGGAGAAAGATGGTTTTATGGAGTTGATCTAGTAAAGAAAACAGAAGAAAAGGTTAGGCAGATACAAAAGAACTTAAAAGTTGCTCAGTCTCGACAGAAGAGTTATGCAGATAAAAGGCGTAGACCTTTGATGTTTAAAGTGGGAGATTATGTTTATCTGAAAGTGTCACCCATGAAAGGAGTTAATAGATTCGGAGTCAAAGGCAAGCTCGCACCACGTTATATTGGTCCTTTTCAGATCATTGAGAAATGTGGAAAGGTGGCATATAGATTAAAGCTACCTGAACAACTGTCAGCCGTGCACAATGTGTTTCATGTATCACAGATGAAAAAGTGTCTGCAAGTGCCTGATCAAATTGTTGATGTGGAGGGGGTTGAACTTGAGCCCGATTTGACATATTCTGAATATCCTGTCCGAGTCTTGGATCGAAAGGATCGTGTTACCCGGAGTAAAACAATTAAATGGTACAAGATACAATGGGATCAACATTCAGAAGAGGAAGCCACCTGGGAATCGGAAGATTATCTGTTGGAGAATTTCCCGGAGTTCTTCGCTTCTATCTAGGTTGCAATTTCTTCTTTAAATTGTAACCTATCCTTTTAAAATCCTTGTAATGCAGAAAACCCCTACCTGTTTTGTAGACAAGTCTTGGACGTGTTTGCTTGACACGTTTCCTTTTCCATTACTTAACTCAAGGCTTTAAATCTCGGGACGAGATTTCTTTAAGGGGGAAGGGCTGTAACACCCCGGGTGTTATAGTACTAATTAATCTGCCATGTCATCATAATGCATCGCAAAGCATCCTTGTTAAGTTAACATTGTTATGCATCAACTAAAACGAGTTTACTTCATTAGGTTGAATGTGTTTCTCTGTGGTGTGCTCCGAAATCGAAAACCCTAATTTCGAATACCACCGCAAATACTTAGTCCATGCCCTGCGTAATTTGAAGTGCGCGACTGTGTTGCACACTAGTGTCAAGTGTAGGGTATGAGCTCAAGTACAACATCTAAAATGAAGCTCCAAATTTGAGTTTGAATTGGAGTCCCAAAACTTGTCGCGAGTTTTCCGATTCGAATTCGAATTCAAATCTGGGGAGAACTGTAAAACAATTTCGAAATTGATTTGGTCAACCAAGAGTGACATTTGGTCAACTATGTCATGTTGGTCCAAATGATGCCCTTGGGTGAGGTTTTGATCACTAAGTAATCACAAATCAAAGTAGAAACAAATTCCAATTTGAAATCCCTCCAAAAACCCTAAATTTCAAAACCCTGTTTTACCCCTTTTGAAATAATTCAAAATCTAAACAAAATTTGGGAAAAAGTTCAAAACCAAGTTTGTAGAACTTTTCAAGGGCTACAACTTTGGTGTTTTGAGTTTTCCAAGTTTTAGTGTAAAATGTGGAGTAATTTTGAAAATAAGCAAATTTCAGTTTTAAATCATTTTAGTCCCCAAACTAAGATTTTAAAATGGAGGCTGAATTTGAAAAAGTTGTGAACAGCAAAGTTGTAGATCTGGTCAAGATAAACAACTTTGATGTTTGGAGATTTTGAAGTTTCAATATAAAATCAAAAGTAATTTCTAAATTACCAAATCTGAAAAATGTGTCCCTTTTTGAATTTAAACTCAAATTTCAAAATCCAAGCAGAATTTGAAAAAGTGTTCAATACCAAACTTGTAGAGCTTGAAATTCTGAAGATTTCATACATTGGAAGATTTTCAAGTTGTTATACAAATTTGGAAGTAATTTGAGAATTTCAGTTTGAATTTCAAAATTTGGGGGGGGACAGCTACAGTGCACCGGCGAATCACACACCGGCAGAGCGCGGCATGGGCGCCGGCGAGCCGCCGACGTCGCGCTGGCCGCTTCCACGGTCTTCCAGTTTGCCACCGCGACCACAGGGATCGCTTCTCGCTCTCCAGCTGCTTCCTTTGCTTCATAGCTCTATATAAAGACCGACATCATCACTGTCGCCGTCGGTTTCACCATCGCCGCCGCCACCGTCCTTCTTTCTCCGGCCAAATTCGCCCTCCCTGCTCCACCGCAGCCGTCTCCATCTCGCCAATCACTCCGCCTCATTCTTGCGCATCTAGTGAACCAGCTGAGCTAGCCCAATTCCGCCTGGATCGCCGGGGAGTCGTCGTCTTCCACCTCGGGTCGCCGCCGCTCCAGTCGAGCTCCGCCACCGTCGCCAGCCGCCTCCAGTGCCTCCCCGCTCCAACCGATCACTCCATCGTGATCGTGGTACGCCCCTGATGCTCCCTGACCCCTCGCTTTAACCGCTACCGCCTTGTATCGTCGAGTCGCCGGTCACCGTCCCCGTCGAGCCGCCACCGTCGTCGGTGAGCAGTTGCCGGAGCCTGCGCTAGGGCGTTTAGTAGCAAAACGGGTTCGCCAGATCGTGTAGAAGATGTTGGTCGGCTCGGTTGGTCGTTTGGGTCACCGGTCGTCGGCCGGCCACCGCGGGGAAGCGAGCGCGAGCGCGGGAGCGAGCAGTCGAGCGGGAGGTGAGGGATGACAGGTGGGGACACCGTGTCAGCGAGCGCGAGAGAGAGAGCGCGCGGGCGAAGCTGGGCTGGGCCGAGCGCGAGCGCGGGCGCGCTAACGGGCCGCCGGGTTGGGCTGGATCGCGGAGAAAAAGAAAAGCCGGCCCGAGTTCAGTTTTTGTTTTCGTTTTTGTTTTTCTTTTTCAAATAAATGAATAGTGTTGATTATTTATTTATTTGTTTAAAAATTGTGTAGAGTTCCAAAATTCATGAAAATTTTTGTATAAGCTTCTCAATGTATAAACTATCTAGGAAAAATGTTAAATCATGAATTTGAATACTTTATGCAGTAGAAATAATTGGTTCCAATAAAGATTAAATGCAACTTCCAGTAATTTTAATAATTAATTTATTTATCCAAAAATTATGAAATTAATTATGGCACTGTTATAAATCATTGTTAACCCATAGAAAAAGTTTGAGCTTGTTTAGATAAAGTTTGATTAAATCCTAATTATGCCCTAATTATTTAAATAGAAAATAAATGTTAATTTGAGAACTTTAAGTGTTGTGTGCCTTTTGATTGAGTGATGTCCTTAGGTCACTACCCTTTTGTGATCTCTGGCACTTTAATTTCATGATTGAGCTCGTTAGTAACTTGTTAGGTTAAAAGCTGGTATCGCGGAAACTCGTTGCTACTAGTTAGTAGGTTTTCTGTTTACGACTGTACCGTGAAGGGAAGTTGTACTCGAATCGTAAACGTGGCATGTTATCATCAAGCAGCATGTTTATCATTGAGCATCATGTTAAAGCATGTTATGTATTCGTGTAGTCACCGCTTTCGAAGAAGCCGAAGTCGTCGAGCAGGCCTCCGGAGAAGAGCGATCGTCAGTGGGTTCTGGACCAGACGTTGGAGTCTCCGAGTCTGAGTCAGTCGTCGTGTCCGAGCAAGGCAAGCCCCGGTGCATTTAAACCCTACCTTGAATTTTACAAATGTTTTATTATTTATTTTATGGTTTATTGCATTAAGTAATTAGGAGTTGAGTGATAACCTAATTGCTGCATTATCATCCTTGATTATTGCAATATTACCCTTGATACCTGTTTTATGAAAAATGCATAGTATGCTTCGCTATGCTTAGAAGTTAAGCTTTTAAATGAAATGTTTACATAGCCATGACGGCATTCTGAATGAATAATGAAATATCTGAAAGAACTTGTAAGATCGGGCGGGTGGTTTGGCCACTGCTAACGTGCATTGGGAGAGGAGTCCCAATGTATTGTTTCCGCCTTATCAGTTAAGGACCGTACGTTGTTGGCCCTCGTGTCATGGAGTTTTTATTAGTACTAGCCATGTGCCCATGTCGGGTAAGCCTTACTTTGGCTAGTCCATTACGAGAACGTCTAACCTCGCACTGGGAGTGGAGAGATGGCGAGAGTAACGTGTACCCTCGGGGCTAGAATGTGGCCGGGTTCGAGGAGTACTGTGCTCTCGGGTGGCGATGGACACGTTCTGGTTTTGGGTTATTCGGGTAAGAGTTGATATATGTTAGATTCGGTTCTACATATGTCGGGTGGTTAGGAATCCCCAGCTGGGTAAATGAAGCGGTTCGAATCGTCGTTACTCTACGAGAAATGAGTCTTGGCCTTGCACCAACATCGTAGCTAAGAACTGGAATGGAAAGAAAGAATAAGAAAGGTTTTGATGATAATTACTTTGATCTAGATTAGGATCACCTAGATTTGGTTAATGAACCATCAATGGTAAAAGTAAAATGTTGAAGATAAGGACTTACCTTAGTAAGCTTTTCTGCAAAAGAAAATCTTGATTCTGATTTACCCGTACCTTGATTCCCTAAAGCTAGCATGCCCTTGGAGTCTTTGTCTTAGTCGGGTAAGTCTTGTTGAGTACCTTTGTACTCAGGGTTTGTTGAACCCCTTGTTGCAGGTGCGGTTCATGAACAAGTCTGCTTCGAGCCTTGTTGCATGACCGTCGTGGTCGAAGAAAGCGACGACGAGTAGACTGTGTGGCCTTTGGGCAAGGCATCTCGTTTGGGTGCTGTAATAAAGTTACTACCGATACTTCCCTACTAATGGTTTGTAATAATGTACATAAGGTTTAAAGTTTGAAAACTGGTTTGTAAACCTATGTTATTGTAAGACTTCCGCTACTTTACTCTGTTGAATATTTTGAATGAACTGTTGTAATATTGCAATACTCCTGTGATTGGATCCTGTTCGGAGGAAAGCAGACCTTTTAAGTTATGGTGAACATAAGTACGACTGTCAGAGGTCATTATGACAATGACGTGTACTTGTGGGCCATCATAATTAGGAGGTTCTGTGACAATCTCTCATTTAGTAGCTCGAAACAAAAGATGCAAAAACCATTAATAATGTGCCGCAACTTTACTTTAGAAATGGTCGCCACACAAGGAAACATACGCTGGGAATTCGAACTAGTTAATTAACCTTAATTTAACCATATGCATGGAAGTCCATAACGTGCAGTATTGCAGGCAGTAATCTCTCTCCATAATGTGCACACTGCTCGCCTGGCACAGCTGGTTCTCTACTTCAGTGCCGCTCGCTCTCTCTCTCTATATATGTGGATGCAGGATCGATGATGATACATATGTATTGCTTAGCTTTTGATCAAATTAAACATCTATTATGAGGAACACGAACAATATTGCCATAGCCATACGATAATTTTATATACTAATTTACGACAATGTCAGTATATATTTACGATAGTTGAATTACTATAACACATGGAGATATTTACCATAATGTTATAGTAAATCACATAGTAAGGAGTTACTAGAATCTCGTAAATTAGCATAGCAATTATCGTAACTCAAAGTGGCTACAGATTAAGTTATTTTATAGCCAGCTCTAGGGTAATAGTTCTATATATATATATATATATATATATATATATATATATATATATATATATATATATATATATATATATATATATATATATATATATGTGTGTGTGTGTGTGTGTGTGTGTGTGTGTGTGTGTGTGTGTGTTTATTCGATTCCTTTGCTTGTTTGTTTTCCTGATGAAATACGAAGCAGATATTGTCATTCGCAGGTCGACACCTGGTGGATGCTAGCAATAGTGGCTACAGATTAAGTTATTTTATAGCCAGCTCTAGGGTAATAGTTCTATATATATATATATATATATATATATATATATATATATATATATATATATATATATATATATATATATGTGTGTGTGTGTGTGTGTGTGTGTGTGTGTGTGTGTGTGTGTGTGTGTGTGTGTTTATTCGATTCCTTTGCTTGTTTGTTTTCCTGATGAAATACGAAGCAGATATTGTCATTCGCAGGTCGACACCTGGTGGATGCTAGCAATAGTTCTAACATTGCTACTACTACGACTATCAACTCCACTACCTCATTAGACGAAAGAAAGCTCACCTTCAGTGGTTGCCCCAAGGGGCAGTGCGATTACTTTGATCCCGATTGGAGTACTTGCTATTGTTGCCCCCACAATGGCCGCAGAGAGTATTGCCACTTAACCAGAGAAGAGTGCAGGGCCAACTGCGCCTTATGCCGATCCAAATGTTAGCTTGCCGGTTGTTTAAATCTGGATAAAAAAATAATGATACTGTGTAAGTTTTGCTATATATATATATATATGTGTGTGTGTGTGTGTGTGTGTGTGTGTGTGTGTGTGTGTGTGTGTGTGTCACACCCGTGGCCGCTGCCGAGATCAAATCGGCGACGTGAGCAATCACAGGGATAATCTGAGAAGATCTCAATACGGAGGAGAAAGAATGGCTTCCTTCCCTTTGTCCAAGTTCTGTTTCTGTATTATTCTTCGATGCTTCTCTTCTACTGTCTGGCCCCTTTTGTAGCTCCTCTTTACCAAAGGTTTGATCCCACATGGCAGTCTAATACAAAGGAATGTATGTGATAGGCTGGCCCACATGGCAGTATGATCCCAGGGCATGTGTTTAACAGTATACACACACATTGGATATGGCTTTGCAATCAGAAAAAAGAAGCAATTATTGATTACCATTCTTTCGCTTGAACTTGGTCCTTTGTTTCAAATTGTAGCTAGGCCACTTGTTCTAAGTCAAGTATGCTCACCTTGACACCAGATTAATCGATCGAAAATTCCATAACACCAAGGATAAGGACATGGAAGACCTCATTTGACTGCGACAAGCAGAGAGTCTCTCTTTAGCTGTAAGTTGGTGTTAAAATGTGGTTGTATAAACATATTATATGTTTTCTATAACTGTAATGTTTGTAGTTGGACATCTAGAGGCAACGATTCCGTCAAAAGGTTAACCCGAGGTCCATTCATCCATTTAATAAACATCCACCAACACACGTTTTTTTATCCTCTTTGCCTTCACACCACCCACCATTTAATTCACACCCTTCTTATCCTCTCTCTACCTCCACGCTGGCCACTCATCCTATACGTCTCTCTCTCTTCTACCCTCTGATGATGATGGCCTTTTAAAAAATCAGCATGCACTCCTCATCCATCTTGGTGACTCCGTTCTTGTCTCTCTTCGCAGCACTCATCCATCTTGCCTCGCCTTGCATGCTGCGATTGAGCGGGGTTGCAGGGCGTTTCCCTTTCACCTGGATCTCTCCTCCAAGCAAGGTCATTGACGGCGGTGGCGCAAGGAGGTGCTAGATCACGCCCAGATCTAGGCAGACGAGGACTCTTCAGCATGGGGGTTCCTCCATGATGGGTGCCTCCACAGAGGGGTGGGGAGGGGAGCTTGCTGCTAGTGATTCCTCCATGGTGGGGGGGGGCTCCTTCACAGGCGAACAACTGGCTCCTCCATGGTAGTTGTCGCCATCCTCCCTCTCCACTGCACCCGAGTGCCTCTTGCTCGCTACCACATATCCCCAATAGGTAGGCAGTGGCCACAGGCGATGCGGTGTTTCAGGTGCTTCAGACGTATGTTTTCAAGTGTTTCATCTAGATGTTACATATGTTGCAATAGCTATATATGCATGTTGCAAGCGTATGTTTAATGTTGCAAAGTGTATGCTTCAACTGTTTCAGGTGTTTCAGACGTATGTTTCAAATGTTTCATTTGGATGTTGCAGATGTTGCATAACATGCATGTTGCAAGCGTATGTTTCAAGTGTTTTAGGTGTTTCATATGTATGTTGCAAGTGTTTCATCTGTATGTTGCAAAAGTAGATCTGGATGTTGCATATGTTTCGCAATGGCTACATGCGTGTTTCAAGTATTTTCAGGTGTTTTGAAGTGTTTCAGACATATGCTTGTAAGTGTTTCAGTTATTTTCGGACGTATGTTGCAAGCATTTCATCTGAATGTTGCAAAAGTAAATCTGGTGTTGCACATGTTGCAATAGGACCCATCGTCCGCTATAGCTGCTAGGGCGCCTGGGTTACCGTGTGAGCCCGTGAGGCCGGCAGACACATCCACGGTGCGCATCCATAGGCGGGGTAGGTGATTGCCACGACCCACATGGGCGCAGGTGGCGTGGGAAGCGGAGCAAGGACGGACGGTCTCCACGTGGATGCACGTGGAAACAGAGCGGCGTAGGCGGTCCCCACGTGAAACAGGACTCCCGCATATGCTTGGGCGTGCAGCAAGTGCGGGCGTCCGGATGCAGGTATATGTTCGGATGTCCAGGCGCTAACCTGTCCCTTTCTATAAAAGATGTAGGCTTCTTCTGACACGAGAGAGTAGAGTCTAAAGAAATAATTATTTGTGTATTCTTTTAATTTTTGTTTTACATAGGATTTGTTACGTTGCATGTGTTAGTCTGTATCTAGTCTTGCGTAATGTAGTTTATTATTGGTTGGTTGTTTATATAGTGACCCTTATATATGCAGGCTAAAACTAATACAAAGAATTTAAACCCGAGGCACACACACCTCTTCTCTTTCTCTGTTAACTGTTTTGACTGACTAGAAGACATACATACAGGACCTCAATGAGGGAGAAGACTGGAAGTTATTAAATAAAAATAATAAAAGAGCAGCAGTAGCAATATATCTACATGCCTTGCATGCAGATTTAGGCCCAACAAAAGAAACGGATCGTACGTGCGCTGACGAGGCCCATTGTCGCTGCCTTCGAATGCAGTGTACATACATACACACAACACACACTTGGCTAGCTACTACCATCTTCTCCGGCGCCGGCGAACGGCCAGCCGGGCGCGGGACCTACTACCATGCATATACGACAGTTAGTTGAGTACGTAATGGATGGACGTACGGACGACGTCGGCGATGGACGATGGACGCTGAATCTTATCATGGCGTGTCGGATGCGTCCTTGAGGTCGTACTTCTGGAGGATTGCGCCGCACTCCTTGAGCGGGTCCTTGCGGAAGAAGGCGATGGGATTGGCGTAGCGGATGCCCTTCTGCTTGATGCCGTTGTTGGAGGTGAGCGGGACGCGGGCGCGGTCGCGGAGCTCCTCGATCTCCGCGCACGCCGGGTCGGGGCTCTTCTTCAGGACCACCTCGCAGATCTCCTCCTGGTGGTCCTGGTCGATCTCCAGCTTGTACCACCCGAAGTCGTCCGTCGTCGCCTCCGCCTTGAGCGTCTCCTTGTTCGCCTCGAAGTGCCGGCACACCACCTCCACCGTCGCGCCCGCCACGCTCTTGGACACGTTGGTCTCGAACCCGGCGCGGCAGGGGTCGCAGTACACGCGACCCGTCACGACGAACCCGCCCGCCTTCTCCGCCGACGCCACGCCGGCGAGGACGGCCGCCACGGCCACGGCGGCGACCAGCGCTACCATTGTCGACTGGTTGGTCTGCTGCGTCATTCTTCTATTCGTTCTACGTCTAGCTTTTTGCTTGGGGACGGAGACGAGGATCGTCGTTCGTGAGCTCTCGGCGAGGGGCCGCCATTTATATATGTAGATCGAGAGGAGAGGGCCGGAGGGGAGGCGGGAGGTGGAGCTCGTTTCCCGGCTCCGTCGGCGCCTGTGCGCCGTCCATGATCCCCATTCAGGCATTCACTCGTCCCTTGTTGCATGCATGCGTGCCCAGCGCCCCAGCCCAGCTTGTTATTCCTGGACTGCAACAGACAGGACGGACATCGTCGATATTCAGCTTTTGCTGCAATGGCATTGCAAGCGTTCTTGATCGTCAATTCAGTCACCCATTTCCAGACATGTGCATCAATCAATCAATCTGAACTCTGAAGACACGAACTGAAATTAAATAAATGCCCCGTGCCACAACCAGAGAGAGAATGATGATGGACTGAATTTTCACACAACCACAAAGACAAAAACACATCATATATACTCCCCGGTCATATCCGTATGGGAGTTACATTACACTCAATCGCACGCATCAGCATTTCAGCAATTCATCAAAGGTCGATTCTTTACAACGATCTGATGCTCAGTTAGTTTTGCTGCCAACCCAAATTCCTAAACAGTTGCTGCAAATAAGACTGTCTTTTTTCACCCGTTTTCTTCCTGGATGAACCAGATCTTACATATGTTGATCCATACGAACATACTACAAGATGACTACTAGCTCAAAAGCAGTCGTCAGAACAAACCTTATTACTCCTTCCATCTTCCGGTTGTGCTGCTCAAGCTCAATCCATGAGAGGGAACAGCTGCCTGATAAATCCCACGGTTAGATCTACTAACAGTGAAATCAGTCGAGACTTAACTAAAACGAGAGAATCACTTTGTCCTTTATGCAAGATGAAAAATGAAGGAGTTAGGGAGAAGTATCGACCATCAGTTTTAGGCGCCGAGGAGCTGGAGTACGCCATGGCGATGAGGGAGGCGCAGTGGCGGCGGAGAAGAGCTTCCCGTCACTTGTGCGGTCCCTGTGATCGGAGTAGGGTCTAGGGTTTGTTGGTGGTAGTAGTGGCGGCGGTGAACCTTGTGTCCCGTGCCCCGGCCTCCCACCTCTATTTATATACCGCACGTGACAGGGGCCCTCCAACCATAAGTGGGTTGGGCTCCCCCGATCAAGGAGCGGATCAAGGTCCCTAATGGGCCGTTGGGTCCAATAGGAGGAGAGATCAAAACCCTAACATTCTCCCCTTGATCTATTCTAATAACTTATCTTAACCTTGTCTTATTCTTAATTTAAATACTTAACTCCGTCTCATTATAAAGAAATGCGTAGAGCGCGTCTCATCGTCACAGAAACAATTTCTATTGGATTTGACGGCTACAGTACATCTCTCTAATTTGAGACAAAGTTCTAACTAAAGAGCCCTAAGTGTTCAGGAATCATAGGATTTCCCTTAACCCCATGCCGGCTAGGTGTTTTCTAAATACATTGGGTGGTAGGCCTTTTGTGAGCGGATCCGCTAACATATTATCCGTCTTAATATACTCAAGACTTATAACATGATCCTGAACTTTCACTTTCACAACATAGTACTTGATGTCAATGTGTTTGGCAGCACCACTTGACCTATTGTTGTGAGCATATTCAACTGCGGGATTATTATCGCAGTATAACTTAAGTGGTCTCTCAATGCTATCTACCACTCTTAATCCAGGCAAAAACTTCTTAAGCCAACTCACCTGCCCCGAGGCCTCATAACATGCTACAAACTCAGCGTACATCGTCGATGACGTGACGAGAGTCTGTTTGGAACTTTTCCACGATATGGCTCCACCTGCGAGGGTGAATATGTAGCCTGACGTGGATTTCCTTTCATCCCCTGCATAATCTGAATCTGAGAACCCCACTATTTCAAGGGAGTCTGTCTTATTATAACTTAGCATGAAGCCTTTAGTGCCCTGCAAGTAACGCAAGACTTTCTTAACTAACTTCCAGTGTTCTGCACCTGGATTTTTCTGATATCTACCAAGTAACCCGGTAACAAACGCTATGTCAGGGCAAGTACAAATTTGAGCATATTGTAAGCTTCTGACGGCTGAAGCATAAGGTACTGATCTCATTTGCTCGAGCTCGATCTGATTCTTGGGACACTGGTGTTCTCCATACTTATCGCCCTTGACTATGGGTGCAGGTGATGGACTGCACTTGTGCATACTATATTTCTTAAGAATCTTTTCTATGTATATCTTTTGTGACAGCCCTAATACCCCTCTATTTCTATCACGGTGAATTTCAATCCCCAGAACGAAAGAAACTTCACCGAGGTCTTTCATGTCAAAATACGAGGACAAGAACTTCTTAGTCTCTATTACTAGGTTGACATCATTGCTCGCTAGCAAAATATCATCCACGTATAGAACTAAGAAGATGAACTTAGAATTCTTAAACTTTACATAAACGCAATTGTCCTCTACATTTGCCTTAAACCCAAACTTTCTTATTGTATTATCAAACTTCAAATACCACTGTCTTGAAGCTTGTTTTAGTCCATAAATGGACTTCCTTAGGCGGCACCCCATGTTCTCATTTCCTTCCATAACAAAACCTTTCGGTTGTGCCATGTAGACATCTTCCTCAAGATCCCCATTTAGGAATGCCGTCTTAACATCCATCTGATGTAATTCTAAATCAAAATGTGCTACTAGCGCCATTATTATTCTAAAAGAATCTTTACATGAGACCGGAGAAAAAGTCTCATTGTAATCAATTCCTTCTCTCTGAGTAAAGCCTTTTGCCACGAGTCGCGCCTTACGTCTTTCAACATTCCCTTGAGAGTCATACTTAGTTTTATAAACCCATTTACAACCAACCTTCTTAGCTCCCTTAGGAATTTCCATCAGTTCCCAAACTTTATTGGAATCCATGGACTTTATTTCATCTCTCATGGCTTCTAACCACTTCTCACAGTGTTCGCTTCTCATGGCTTGTTCATATATAGTGGGATCATCCTCCATATGAAATTCTTCGGTTTCATAAACCTCATAATCATCTGAAATAGCTGATCTTCTAACTCTTTCTGATCTTCTAAGATTCTGATCATTTGGCGCTATTTGGGGTTGTTGTTGTTGTTCTTCCTGATGCTCGACGTGCGGTTCTAATGGATCCTGAAGGACAGATTCCAGATTTTCATTAGATGTCGGCAACGGAGGACTAACAACCGGTGCTGGCACTGTAGTGTCTAGCACTGTTGGTGCAACAGCTATGGGTAGCACAAAGAATTGTTCCTGAAGCATTGGAGTAGGGGCATAAACCCTTTTCTCCTCTAAATTAATCTCTTGTGCTACCTTGCTCCCCCTTATCAAATCATCTTTTAAGAACTCAGCATGTCTGGTTTCCACAAACTTAGTATGCCTGTCAGGGCAGTAAAAGCGGTAACCTTTTGACCTATCTGGGTAGCCAATGAAATGGCAACTAACTGTCTTAGGATCTAATTTTCCTAAATTTGGGTTAAATATCTTAGCCTCAGCAGGACAGCCCCACACCCTTAAATACTTAAGTGAGGGTACTCTGCCAGTCCATAGCTCATACGGTGTTTTAGGCACCGACTTACTTGGAACACGATTAAGAATGTGAATGGCGGTTTTCAACGCCTCCATCCACAAACTTACTGGTAGGGTGGAGTAGCTAATCATACTTCTTACCATATCCATTAAGGTACGGTTTCTTCTCTCAGCCACTCCATTCTGCTGAGGATCTCCTGGCATGGAATACTGGGCAACTATGCCATTTTCCTGAAGGAACTTTGCAAAAGGTCCTGGAACTTGGCCATACGGGGTATGTCGCCCATAATATTCCCCACCACGGTCTGATCTTACTATTTTAATCTTCTTATTATGCTGATTTTCTACTTCTGCCTTGAATATCTTAAACTTATCTAATGCCTCTGACCTTTCTTTTATTGGATAAATATAGCCAAAACGTGAATAATCATCAGTGAAAGTTATGAATGAATCATAACCATCCACACTCTTAACAGGAAATGGACCACAAATATCTGTGTGAATTATTTCTAAGTTTCCTGCACTTCGTTTGGCATCTTTCTTACCTTTCTTAACATACTTACCCTTAATACAATCTATACATTGATCTAATTCTGAGAGTTGTAATGGCGGAAGAATTTCAGCCCTGACTAATCTATCAATTCTCTCCCTCGAAATGTGGCCTAATCTACAATGCCACAGTTTCGAAAAGTCAATCTGAATATTCTTACGCTTTCTATTTACATTCGTAGACGATGGAACTTTTTCATTCTCAACAGATATAGCATTAATATTCTCAGAAACTGATAACAAATAAAGTTTGTCTTGTCGGAAGGCAAGACCAACACACTTATCATTAGAAAGTATCTTACATCTGCCATTTCCAAAATGGCAAGCCAATCCATCATCATCTAACTTACTAACATTTATTAAGTTTCGATGCAAAGAAGGAACATAGAGTACATCAGAAAGCCTAAGTACAAAACCATCTAATAATGCTAAAGTCAGATCGCCAGTGGCTTCGACGTCGGCTTGTACTCCATTTGCCACCTTAATTGTTCTTTCGCCTCTTTACAGGGTTCTCCTCGTATGGAATCCCTGTAAAGAGTTGGCAACATGAATTGTTGCACCTGAGTCAATCCACCAAGTAGATTTGGCATAACTAATATACAAGGATTCATCTACAAATGTAACTAAATCCTCACCATTCCTGTTAAGGTACTTCAAGAAACTAAGGCAATCCTTTTGCATGTGACCTGTTTTCTCACAGAACATGCACTGATCCGGTGCTAGCCAGGGCTTCTTGCGGAGTGGGTTTTGTGGCCTGTTTTGGTCCTGAGCCCCGTTGTTGTTCTGAGAATTCTGAGTCTGAGGGTTCTGGGGGGCTTTACCCTGAGAGTTTGGTGCCTGAGCGCTGGAGGAAGAGCTGCCATCCCACTTTGGTTTCCCTTTTGGTCTGGCATTTTTATGGTGAAACTTCTTATTGTTGTTATGCTTCACGAAAAGAGCAGAGTCTCCCTGTGATTCCTTAAGTCTTTCCTCCTCCTGAGTGGCTTGCCCAAGGAGCTTCTCAATGTTCCGGTCCTCAGGTGCCATATTGTAGTGCACAACAAAGGCTTCAAACTCCTTTGGCAAAGAAGCTATGATCACATGAACGACAAATGGATCTGGAAGGACCATCTTCATTGATGCGAGCTTAGATGCCAAGGTGTTCATCCTCAGTATGTGCTCTCTAACACCACCACCAGTGTATTTCTTATTTATAAACTCTCTAATAAGCACACTGGCTTGAGTCTTAGTTGTACCATGAAACTGAGTCTTGACTTTTTCTAAATACTCAGTGATGGTGGTGCACTCAGGCAGTGATCCTCTGATGGGCTCTGAAATAGTTGCTTTAGACAATGTCAGACATTTCTTATTGGAGTTGTCCCATTTTTTTTGCAAGATCATAGGACATCCTCACTGATGCATGCTCACGCTTTCGTGTAGCAAACGCTTCATCAGTCTCATTTTGTGTAATGACCGGTTCCTCAGGTTCCTGAGGGCACGGTTTATTGAGAGCTAAGTCATTGTCAGTCATGACAAGGGCTAATTCATACTGCTCACGCCACGTCTTATAGTTGGTCCCGTTAAGTTTCGGAACCATTTGCACCCAGTTGGTGAGTCCTGAAATTCATATAAAAAATGGTGAGTAAACATAGTAAAAGGAAATAACTGAATTTGAAATTGCATGTATTAATACAACGTTGGTCAGTATTAATACATACAATCCTTTGTACATTAAATCTATATCACCGTTGGGCAAGATTTAGAAATAATGCACAATAACTGACGGATTAAGCAATTATAATATTGATATAATCGACGCTGGTCAGAAAATAATAATATTATAAAAAATTTCTAATTTCTTGAATTTGCCCCATAACTAAGTCTCTCGTTGGTTCGAATATAATTAAGGAGCAAATTATACTTACTGAGCAGCGGAAAAACGTGAATAAACTAAACTAATTCTTAATTCCAGAAACATCTCTAATATTGTCACTAAAAAAATTATCAATTTTGATAAAGATTTGACTAATTTCAAATACATGAAAATACTTATGCTAAAAACAAAATTCTGGAAAAGAAAATTTAAAAGAAAAAAGGGACTTAGACTAAGTGGGCCGCGGCTAATGAAGAAGCCCAGCCGCTGATGCGGTCCGCGTTCGCGGCGCACGCGCCCTGCCCCCGCGCCCCAGGCCGCAACGTGGGCCTAGGCCGGGAAAGCAGGCATGGGCCGCGCTCCCCCGCCGGCCCGTCTACCGGTTCGGGCGATCTCGGCCGTCCGCCTTGATCTGACGGCTGGCCGCTGTTCTCGCTTGAATAAAAACGCCGAACCGTGAAACCCTAGCTTCATTCCTTTCCTTTCTCACAGTCAACCGCAGCAGCCGAAACCACCGGGACCAACTCTTCGCAGCCGAGAGCCGTCGGAGAAGAAAGTTGGCGCCGCCGTGAGCCCCCTCGCCGGCGGGCGTGCTCGCCCACGGCTGAGCACGCCGCCGTCGAGCGGCTTCACGGGCGGTGCCGAGGAGCGACCGCGCGAGGCTTATCTAAGCCGGCGGCGACGGAAAGATCGCCGGCCGGTTTTCTTACCGCCGACGGCGGTCTTAGCTTCGGTGAGGTAAGGGTTAGGGTTCTTCTTACCCCTTTTGAACCGGTTTTCGATTTCCTATTACTAAGCCGCACGGGTTCAAGGGTTAGGGTTAGGGTTCTTCTAATTTCTAACTAGCCCGGGACGATGCTCATGGCATGTCGCTCGGCGGCTAACCCTAGAATAGGGTTTCTCATCACTAATTTGTACTCGATCTAATCCACTGTTAGGTGGCTCCGGTACCATTGATAAATCCCACGGTTAGATCTACTAACAGTGAAATCAGTCGAGACTTAACTAAAACGAGAGAATCACCCATCAGTTTTAGGCGCCGAGGAGCTGGAGTCCGCCATGGCGATGAGGGAGGCGCAGTGGCGGCGGAGAAGAGCTTCCCGTCACTTGTGCGGTCCCTGTGATCGGAGTAGGGTCTAGGGTTTGTTGGTGGTAGTAGTGGCGGCGGTGAACCTTGTGTCCCGTGCCCCGGCCTCCCACCTCTATTTATATACCGCACGTGACAGGGGCCCTCCAACCATAAGTGGGTTGGGCTCCCCCGATCAAGGAGCGGATCAAGGTCCCTAATGGGCCGTTGGGTCCAATAGGAGGAGAGATCAAAACCCTAACACTGCCTACCAGGGCGAACAAGCTGGCACAGTGAAGCTGGTGCGCGGGGACGAAGCGCCAGTTTGTGAGCAGCACGGCTGGCAGCACAGCTCCGCCCAGCACTAGAGCAGGGGTGAAACCCCTCTTCACGTCTTCCTTGGCCTGCTCCACACTCCTAGTCCTTCTTTGCGCGGAACCCATGAGCGGGAAGAACGTGGCAAGACTTAGAGTTGCCCAGAGATCGTCACCAGCTGCTGAGCTAACAACTTCAGCTGTAGTAATGGAGCTCCACAGCCTCTTATTAAACCTACAATAACACCAAGCCCTTATTGTTATATATTAGTAACAGAATACAGATACTGGAATCTCCTACTCCTAAAATCAAGAGATCGAGACTTGATTTCAACAGCAAATCACTGCATCGAGAAATAATCAAGAGATCGAGACTTGATTTCAACAGCAAATCACTGCATCGAGAAATCACCCATCCGGTCCTAAAATCGATGGTTGATAATGCTGGCCTACTGGGTAAAACACAGATGAACGGAAAAAGGATGTTACTACTGCAAAGTACAGCCCAAGGCCCCAAGCTACTTCAACTGATAAGTCCTAAACTCCATGGTTGCCCCTTATATGCACTCAACTCAGTTGCTTGACTGCACAGCTAAATAACGACGCAAGATTAGGTGACACTACATGGTGGCAACAAATCTGTCACTACAAATGTTTGCATTGTCTCTCCCAATTCCACGAGTAACAAAAAACCATAGTAAACACCCAAATCTCAGCAAGGCCTGTGAGAGCTAGAAAGTATCATCACTATCCAAACAAAACACATGCTCTTTAGATGTCTCCTATATTTTCTAAAATGGTTAGCTAAAATGGAGAACATCAGTGTGGGATGGGGTCTACAAAATACACCTATCACTTGACCGTTCACCTTTATTATTACTTTCGGTTACTAAACAATAACAAAAGTAAACCTAACACCCTCAGATACAAGGAAACTAACCGGTAATATGCAGCTGGTCCAATACCACTAAGTCCAAAGAAACTTGTGTTGCACACTCTATACCAATCGATTTTGAAATTTGAACTCCTCGTCTTTTTTTCCCAAAGAAATGGACTTCTCATCTTTGGGCCTGTTTGGCAGGGCTTTGGCTCCTTCAAAAACGGCTCCTCTGAAAGGAGCTGAAGCCATTCTGAAAAACGTTTGGCAAAACGACTCCTCCCATTTATCTAGAATGGATGAAAGATGGCAAATGTCTATAATTGCCTCCACTTATTATTTTACTACGGTGTACATGCTGAACCTAACCTGGAAAAGTTGATTTTACAATTTTTTTATACTTCTGTGATTTATTATGTATTTTACAAGTGCCAGCCGATTTGATCCATTTGAGGAGAAGCTAATAGTTACTTTTGCATTAGGAACCTAATCTATTTCTAAATTATTGGAGCCATCAATTGTTTTCCTTCTCTCTTGTATTTTTACATTGAGAACCCTATCTTTTCTCCTATTCTTGCTAGTAGATCCTCCTCTTTCTGTGTTGTTTCTCGCAAGATTGTGTTGTGCGCCCACGCCGCCGCCCGTGGCCTCGCTGTCGTGCCGTGCGCCCGCGCCGCCTCTGGCCTCGCCACCGCTACCACGCGCTCGCGTCGCCCATGGCCACCATGTCTTTTCGCACCTGGATGGACGAGGAGCCGGGAGAAGCTCGGTTTTGGGGCTCCGTCCACGCAACACAAAAAGTGCTCTGGATCCCTTGCGGCTTCGGCAGTGGAGCTGGTTCACTTGTCGGCTTTTGGCAGGGCTTCGGCAGGAGCCGGAGCTGGAGCCGCTCGCAGAGCCCTACCAAACGACCCCTTCATCCTGAAATGCAACAGTGTTTCGCTGAATAGATAAAAGAGACATTGAAGAATGAAGATAGTAATAACGGTTCCAGAAGCAAGAGAAAACAATACTAATAATGCCATTATTCAAGTATACAACGGTACTCCATGATTAACCAAGATATGGAGTGCAGCAGGACCATCATCAGAACTCTGAATTAGAGTTCTGACTTCTGACCAACAAATAATCAAACCCCTAGCTCGTGTATTGCCCCGAAGAGGATTATTAACAATGTGATAGTCTTGTCTCTTCAATTGGGATTACCAGATACTCTTATTAGTACCATTGAAGCCTATAGACGCGTCAAAAGATTAGGTTTCAGACGAAAGACTATCACATTCCATGATTCCAAACCCCAAAAAACAACTTTTTACTAATCCATTACTCTCTCCCAGTACCTCAGAGGAACCGAAAATACGGGGAGAATATGGAAGTAGAGTAAGACAAGCATCCTGGCTGAGTGGCGACGCGCAACCCGTACAGCAGGAACATGAACTACCCGGGGGAAAAGAAGAAGTGTTTGGGGCGGCGGCGGGGGCGGATCGGAGTACCTGGGCGGAGTAGTGGGTGACGGCCTGGGCGCCGACGTCGCCGAGCCCCCAGAGGATAGCGGAGCGGACCATCAGCCCGCGATGCGGGGGCGATAACTGAAATCGCACCCTTTCTAGGAACTTGTTCAATATCCGCTGCAACACCATCGCTGCCTGCCAAGAGATCAGAAGGGCGCCGGAACAGAAGCTAGTTCGAAACTTCGAATATGATTTTTTTTTGAATCGATCTGATTTTGACCTCTATCTATGGGTGGGATTGGAAAAGATTATAGAGTCCCTGACAAGAAATAGATTTTTCTTTTTTGAAACTTGACAAGAAATAGAATTGCTTCATCTAACACGGTTTGGGTCTCTTCCATCTACACGGTTTCCATCTACATATGCTAGTACACCGGAGAAGTGTTTCTTCGACCGGCCTCGCGCAGTCGGACGCACGGAGAAGGAACGATTTTTTTTGGGTTTAGGAGCTTCATTCATTCATTCAACATGGAATAGGTGGATTACAATGTTCATTCAACAGATGTTTGACGCAGGTCGGGGCACAATGCCACTCACCCAACCTGCTCCCTTCCGTGACCTGCCTAGCTAAAACATGGGCTACTCGATTACAAGCTCTATTTGCATACAACATTGTGAAAGCATGAAAGCCTGAGCTAATATCACGGATCTCCTTCAAGATTGGCGCAAGGTATGATCTCTGGAAATCCCTCGAGGCCCATAATCTGACAAGCTCCTGACTGTCCATTTCTAATTGTAACCTCTGCACAGAATTCTCCCTGGCAAGCTTAACCCCATCGCGGCAGGCCAAAGTCTCCAGCATCAACGCATCGAGCCCATGGGGTACCAGCATGCTCTCCCTCCTTTAAAAATGCCTGATGAATCACGCAGGAGCAGGACAGCTCCCGTTGCTCCCTGGTTGGCAAATTGCTACTGTATGGCAAGAGTTCGTACGTGTCTGTACTAGTGGAAGGCTAGCTGTTAGTTTCGTCAAAACAAAAACAAGGAGAGCAGCGTTGACCCACTCATAGGTTGCAGTGCTGCTTTTAGCTCGGTTGTAGACTATTTATGTAATATTGAAGCTTTAAACTGTTTGCTAGGACGGTCTAGCCTACAACTGTAAATCGTCCTAGGATGTTTGTCAGAAGCGCGTTATTTGTATGGTTGAACTCTCTTCTTAAATATAATGATATGTAAATCATTTGCGTATTTGAGAGAAAAAAAAACAAGGAAAGGAAGTTAACAGTGCCTCGGGCACAACATTGCATCTTCAGCTTGGCAACAGCATCCATAGCCACGGATACGTGCGTAGTAGTATGGAAAATGGGCAGAATGTGGTGCTCGACAGGCTGATGAACGGCCGATAAGTTGAGCAGTAGTATTGTCATTTAGTTAAAAAAAAGTATTGTCATTTCACAGACCCGCTGAAAGACCGAATGTAACGACCAGAGGAAGGATGAATCGGAGCCTCAAATTTCTTTTCAAAAAAGTTTGGCCGCTGTCCTAAAATTAATCCCCAAAGCACATCCACGCAGGTGAGTAAATCACAAATCTATGATAGACTATAAGTCTCTAAGAAATACAGTGTGACGCTCAAGAATCGATAGCAAACGGGAGAAAGAGTGTGGCCGAGCCGACCAATACAAGAACCCTCCACGTCTATAGAAAAGAGACAAAGGTCCAACCTTAAACACCTGAGCCAACAAAATAAAGATGCTCAGAAAAGATCCACTCACCACTAGCAAATCAGCGCAAAAAGCGGAATTGAAAACGGATCAAAAACGAGCTCAAACTGTGCACAAGCACAGTGGGCCGACTCTGTTTACTCTAGCAGCGAACGTGAAACTGTAGCGGAGGCCGGACGCAGCGGCCGCTGCTACTGTAGCAGCATCCTGTCGCCTCCGAAAATAGCCATAAGTCGCACGAAAAGCACCCGATCTACTCCGTTTCAACTCCGATTGATCTTAAATTTTGTGGGCAGACTCCCAAGGTAGCTAAGATGCTACTCCATAAAAATCATAGCCTTTCATGCCTCACAACTCCGGAAATCGAAGGATCTTGGTTTGTAACAAAGAAAAGGACCCCGAAAAAGAAAACCGCCCGATCTAAGTGCTCATCCCAATTTAGCTCAAACCCTTCGGTGGAAATCTTCTTATGGAGTCATAGCACCTCACGAAATAAACGGTTCGCAAAAAGATCAACCACAGAGATAGAACGACGGGAAGAAAAGGAAAAACGCAAGAATGCGAAGAACAAAATGCAAATCATGGCGAACACATCATAAATCGAATCCGGGAGGACACGTGGAGGTTAGGGTCTCCATTCCCGGTGCAATATTTGGTTCTTACATAAATTCACCAATTTATGGACCTCTCTCACAAGAAACCCTAAGGAGATGGGGAACCTAGGGAAGGAAGAAAGGGAAAATAAAAAAGGAGAGGAAGATGGAGGCTCCCTCATCTTATTTAACAGGACTATTACACAATCCCAGTTTTGCCCATAGATATTTTAAGTCAAACCACATAACCTGAGAGTGTTATGGTCCAACCCGAGGTAATCTTCATCCAACGGCCACCGCGCCCTTCATGAGATAGCTTCGCCTTGACGCGAACTCCTCGATGCTGCCACGTGCCGTTCGTTTCTCTTCGGAACCTCCGTCTGGGTTTTGAGGCCCAAACCCGTAAACCCGTCCACCGATGGTCTTGAGGCCCAAACCACCAAACCACGCCGATGGTTTTGAGGACGAAACCACCAAACCCCCGATGTCGACGCGTGTCCGACCTCCGCCAAGCTTGTCGCCTTCGCCTTCCTTCTTGACTTGACCCACCGGCCTCCGCTAAGTGCCACGACGCCATCGTCCTCCATCTTGACTTGATCGACGTCGTCTTCATTACATATGTACACTTGCGCTTGTCGATGTCCTAGATGTCAACCACCGTAGCTGGTCATCCGGCCTCCTGGTCCCTTGGTCCAAGCCTCACGTTTGCCCTTTACCGCTCCTGGTCTATTAGCACGGCACGTCCCTACTTGACCTTCACCTCACCGTCAACCACCACCTCCGAACTCCACACTTGCACGTCACAAGCCAAGAGACATGTCGTACAGCCTAACTCGCGCCATGGTTAGTCACAAACTCAACCTAGATCGTAGATCACATTAACAATCACTCATCATAAAATGAACTATAAGGGCACATATCAACCTTGTATTTGCACCCACGCACACACAGTATGTGTATAGTATAGACGTATACTACTGTCTCCGTTCTAAGTTATAAGTCATTCTAAGAATCTTACAGAGTCAAAGCATTTCAAGTTTGACCAAATTTATATGATAAGATAATAACATTTAGGATGCTAACTAAGTATCATTAGATTCTCCATTAATTATATTTTCATATTATATCTATTGGATGTCATAAATCTTTTTAGTTCTCTATAATTTTGGTTAAACTTGAGATCCTTTGACTCTTTAAAATTATTAGAATAACTTATAATTTGGAACGGAGGAAGCAGTATGGAAACTTGGACAGTGTCAGCTGAACCGTTTTTCTGTTTTCAACCTTGTAGTCCAGATTGATTGTGCCATGGGGAGCTCCGATAACCAAACAGCCGCTTATCCTGATTGCCGGTCACGGTTGCCTTTGCTCCATCTAAAAATGGAATATTTAACTCATTATCACTTTTAGGGAAGAGTGGCAACAGATTTGCCACCCACGTGAGAGAAGTGGATGTGAGAGGAATTAATTGACCGTGGCTAAGAGTGGCAAATAGTTAAATATCCCAAAAATGCATGGAAACAGCTCGGTGTGCCTGCCAGTGAATTATACTATTGCAATCCGAATACGTGTTGTTCGTTATATAAATACAGAGAGAGGGAGAGTATATTTAGTAGCTAGCTATAAAATAAATTATTCTGCAGTCACCTTCATTTACAATAATTTTTATACTTAATTTACGATAAAGTGAATACATATTTACGATAATTGTGTTACTATAACATTTGTGGATATTTTCTGTAACATTATAGTAAACCACTTCGAATGAGTTACTATAATCACGTAAATTAGTATAGTAATTATCGTAACTCAAAATGGCTACAGAATAAGTTATTCTATAGTCAGCTATAAAGTAGTAGTGTGTGTATATACACACACTGCTACTTAGTAGCCTGCACTATGAATATTATTCGTCACACCGGCCGCCGGAGTCGGCATGCACCGAGCCGGCGGTTGTTTTCATTCCGACGAGCCATGAAGTGCTTAATAGGTGACGATTTTAATTCATGTTTGCATGCATGGTTGGGGATATGAATGACGTGTGCCTGCTCCTTTAAGGCCAGTTTCAGTGGGGATTTTATGTCACTGTTTCTGACACATCCAAATTTTAGAAACAGTGCAGAAGAGTTTTATCTCCATAAAACTCTCTCTAATCTTATAAAACTCTTATCATCTCTCTTCATTAATATGATGCCACATCAGCATAATTAATGTACATGAAACTCTGATAAAACCCATTAAGACTGGCCTAAACAATGTCGTCACAAGTGCATTGATTGGGCTGCCATTCACAGGTCCATGTTCACCGTTTTTGAGAATTTAATCCATGAAATTAAATTTAATTGGCATCAATCAGTCCGGTCAAATCATGATGATTTTCTTCAACGGTAGTTTTTGAAAAAAAGGGCAGGCACCGGGTGTGATTGACCAGGTATTATTTATCACTAGTATCATTATTTGAGGCTATTTTTATTACTACTATTATTATTTGGGCATATAAATAATTCCGTCTAGACCATTGAGCAGTAAATTTACATGCGGTAATGCGTTAGTATCCATACGAGGTACTCCCTCTATGTTGGTAAAAGAAGTCGTTTTGGACAACAACACGGTCTCCAAAGCATAACTTTGACTTCATTTTTCTATAAAAATATTTATTCAAAAGTGATATATGTATACTTTTATGAAAGTATATTTCACGACAAATCTATTCATATTGTTTTCACATTTCCAAACTCAACAATTTAAAAGTTATTCATGATTTATATTCCCAATGTTTGACCCAAATCTTGTCCAAAACGACTTCTTTTACCAACATGGAGGGAGTAATTTTTATCCCTCCGCCACCAGCATGTCGTATAGCTGGTCAGACTACTTTTTTATTACTAACAGTATCTTATTGTTCATTAAATAATTCTCGCCTGGCCTTGGAGTGGTAAATTTTCATCTACTATTTTTTATTACTAATAGTATTATTTTGTTAAGCAAATAATTACCTTCTGATTTGTGAGCGGTTAAATCTCCTGTGCTAATCACTGGTGTGTCCGGTCGCCGGCTAGACTAACTTTTTATTACTAATAGTATCAAATTGTTAAGCAAATAATTACCTCTTCGTACGTGAGCTATTAAATTCCCATTGCTAATCCTTGGCGTCTCTAGTCACCGGCCAAGCTAATTTATATTACTAATAGTATCAAATAGTTAAGCGAATAATTACCTCCTCGTATGTGAGCAGTTAAATTCCCTGTGCTAATCACCGGCATGTTCGGTTGCCGTCGAGGCAAAGTAAAACATTTAAGTCTGTAAATAATTCCATCCAAATCCATGTGTAATAAAATGGGTTTTTTTACAACAGTAATAAAATGGGTTGGGTTGTGATAGTACCGAGACGTCCGGCCTCTGGGCATAGTGATTTTTCATTACTAATAGCACCATTCGAGTACTTGCCTAGATTTTTTAGTACTAAATAGTATCATTTTGTTAAGTATATAATTCCTTCTCGGTGTGTAAGCCGTAAATTTGTTTGGATAAATAATTCCTGAGAATAATTGTTTATTACTACTATTATCTTTTGGATCGTCAAACAATTACCGGCAGAGACATAAGTAGTAAACTTGGCTGTGGTCCTTACCGAGGCATCCTATTTAGCACAGAGAAATTTACCGCTCACATGCCAGAAGAGAATTATTTACTTAACAAAATGATACTATTAGTAATAAAAATTAGTTTGACCAGTGACCCGGACACGCAGATCTTTAGCAAATAGAAATTTACCACTCACATGCCCAAAGGTAATTATTTGCTTAACAATTTGATACTATGAGTAATAAAAATTAGCCTGGCCGGCGACCAGACACGCCGATCTTTAGCATAGTAAAATTTAACCGCGCACATATCAGGAGGGAATTATTTTCTTAACAATTTTTATTACTACTATTGACCGAGGCGTCTGATGTCCTAATGATGTTTTTTAATTACTGATAGTATATTTTGTTAAGAAAATCATTCCATCATGTTCCGTGAGCTGTAAATTTGTTTGTGCTAATAGCCAGGACATCTTGCCACAGTTCGGATTTTTTTTATTACTGATAGTATGATTTTGTTAAGAAATAATTTCATCCGTGTGTAATTAGATTTGTTGTAATAGTCACTCTAGTACAAGTAAATAAATTATTATTGATAACCACATTACATTATAGGCAAGTCATTTGAACCACACGGATGTCCATCGGAATTCATCACGCAAGGATCCACACCTGTGCCTGCATGATCCAATCATGTGCCAATCGCGGGCAGCAACACACATGTCATGGGAAGAACCGAAGAATTCACGAGACAAAACATGTAAATAAATAGTGACTAAAAGCAGAAATTCATAAGCCAAAGATTCATAGTACCGATTCAAACCAAATTCATTAAAATGGTTTTTAGATTCACACACCATATCTCATTCATACATTGTATATGGGATCGGCTCCCTAGAAATAAAAAAACATTTGTACGCTACAGCTGCAGAAGGATCCATGCCTCCAACCATCCAGCACAATGGCGGCACCTTCTTTGAAGAAACGCAAAAAATCATCATCAATCTAGTACTAGTTGCTCTTGAGGGGCATGTGAACAGGAACTGTGTGAGGTGCCGCCTGATCGGAACCGCCAAAGGCAGGGAAGCAGAGGATGTCGCTGCTGCAGGCACAGTCGACTTGACTGTGATTACGGATCGGCTGGAGCCTGAAGTTGCTCTCCCAATCCCCCACTCACCAGACGAGACCTCTGGTTCGGATCCAATGGTGGTGGTGCCTGTGCCGAAGACGCTACTTGTCAGAGGGACGCACCATGCCACCATCGACGGCGCCGGCGAGGAAGACGACCTCCGAGGACGTGAGCAGCACGTGCGCGGAATGCCTGGGTGTGCCGCTCGTCGAGTCAAGGGTGCGCCGCCGGGGCCGGGTCATCCTGCTGCACGATGACGTCGGTGGTGTGGGCAATGGCCATCGTCGAGTGGGCAGCAACATGGTGGGGTCGGGGCCGAAACCTGATGGGGGCAAGGTGGGGAGGTCGGCGCCGGTGAGAGGTGGGCGCATCAGCAGCCGCCGCCGCCGTCGATGGAGCCCCTGTCGACCGCCGGTTAGTGTATATGCATTAGAGAGAGAAAATGACGCCACAGACGGTCTGGGATTTATTTATATAAACGACGACTCATGGTGTGCAATTAATTGGCGTGATTCCCCCAGAGAAAAAATACTACTTCACGCCTTGCCTTGTTTGAGTGATCTTTTTGCCTTGTTTGAGTGATCTTTTCGTTGTTATTTGGTAAAATTTGTCCGATCATGGATTAATTAGACTCAAAAGATTCGTCTCGAACTTTACAGACAAACTATGCAATTAGTTATTTTTTTATCTACATTTAATGCTTCATGCATACGTTTAAAGATTCGATGTGATGGGTGGAAGAGGAAATATTTTAGGTACGCATGGCAAGTGAACGCGCCTCCGGCGACATTCATAAGACATAAAAACCAGGCGCACCAATTATTAATACACATCATTTATTTCTATTTAGGCCGCGTTCACTTGCCATGCGTACCTAAAATATTTCCTCTTCCATCAGGGTGTAGAATAGCGCTGCCGTATATATATATTTCCTCTTCTAAAACATATACCGTGGTTTTTTTGTGATATGTTAATATAAGCAGCTATACCGTGCTTTTAGGCTATGTTCCAGCTTCAGGAAAGTGCTTTTGGTTAAAAAAAACAGAATGTCAACCAAACAGGAAGTGCCTAGTGACCAATAAGTATCATTCTTCGTTCAGTAGTATTCAAACTTAGAGAATTAAAATTACTTACAACTAATGAAACTATGGCCAAAAACAAAAACATACGGAAAGATACTGAACTAACAATACTAATATACACTATGTGATACCAGCAACTACTTAAACATGCTGCGAGTGGTCCAGTGGTCTAATGGTAGGGCAGTCCACAGGGACGCTACCCACTAGGGTTTAAACCCGGATGATCACACTTTTTTATGGATTTTTTCTAGAAATTTCAGGGCACCGCCCCTTGTGTGTGTACGGACTCACACGCGTGTGGTGTGAGTATGGGGTGTGTGGATTGTGTGCATCCAAGTTGTACCCGATAAAAAAAACTATCCAATCTCTTCTTTGCGTGTGTACGAATGCGCACGCGTGCGTGTGCCTATGGTGTGAGAGTAGGGTGTGTGGGTTGTATACGTCAAGTTGTACCCTATAAAAAAACTACTTAAACATACTAACAACTACTAGAGCCATTGCACTAATAAATTATACTTTAAGAAACAACGACTTAAAAAATACTAGCAACTATTGATCATAGTGTCTGCAACTACTTAAAGATACTTAAATACTAACAAATACTAACAACCACTTAACAATACTAGCAGTGAACCTAATTAGTATACCCGCTGCGGCCATAATCAGTATACTTGTTGCGGCCCTTATCATATGTCTTTTGTGGCCTTAATCAGTACACAAGCTGCAACCCTAATCGCTATATTTGTTGCAGCCCTAATCAGTATACCTGTGGTGACCCTGATCAATACACAATCTGTAACCCTTATCAGTATACATGCCACGGCCCTAGCTAATTAGTGTACAAGTTATGGTCGCTAGTCGATATGGATAGATAGGTCCCTAATCAAAATAGATGTTGCAACCCTATTCAGTATACATGTTATGACACTAATCAGTATACAAGTTGCGACCCTAATTAATTTACCTGCTGCAACCATAATTAGTACATAAGCTGAGACATCTAATTAATCGATACGGATGAATCAACCCCTAATAAAAATGGATATTGCAACTCTAATTATTATACTACCTTTGTGTAGTATATAATTTCTTAGAGCTCCGTTTGCTGCCACTTCCGGTGGCTCTGGTCCAGAAGGCACTGTAGCACAATTTAGGCCATCGCAGCACTAGGAGAAATGGCTATGGCTTCGGCTAAAAATAACTACAAAATGGAGAAGTCAGAGCAAGTATTATAAGACCGACTCATCCGGCTGAATCCAGGCCACGTAGGAAAAACATATGATGTGACAGAGAGAGAAACAGAGAGAGAAAGCGAGCCGGCGCTCTACTCTCCGCCCGGCTGAAAAGCCCGACACCGCCCGTTCCCAACCGGTAGCGGGCGATAAGCCTCGACGTTTTGCTCCCCACCTTTCTCCCTGTCGATCCCGTGCGGCACCCGCGCCCTCCCTCTCGTTCCCGCACCCTCCCTCTCAATCCCGCGCCAAATCCCACGCCCTCCCTCTCGATCCCGCGCCAAAATTGATTCCTCTCATCCCAAATCGATCCCTTGCGCGCCCAATTGAAGGATAAAAGCTCCAACTCCTCCCAAAATTTTCCCTTCCCAAACCCTAATCAACAGGTCCGACGGCGGAGCCATTGCTAGATGGGCGGCAAATCAAAGAGGACGTCTGCACCGGCGCCTATGGAGATCCCACCGCAGCAGCCTCCTCCCGTCCCGCCGTATGGACCCGGCACCTGGTTTCCAACTCCACCTACGCAGTCGACATCCTGTGCACCATGGTGGCTTGCCGGGCATCAACAACTAGGCATGGCGGGTTCGTCAACTCAAGGCTCTTCGTGGGTGCCGCCTGCCTCTGCATCTTCTTGTCCTATGGCTAAGAATGATGATGACTCTGGAATGCAGGCATGGTATGTATCCTCCATTGCTTATGAATCTTTGTCAGTACATTTTATCTCTTGTGATCCCTATGTCTAAGCACCATCCTTTGTTTATAAATATTTTATTTACTAGTTTGAACTATTATGCCGTGTACTAGAGTCGTCTTGTATGCATTGGAAAATTTTTTTGTATTACATTTTGTTTGCAGAACTGGTAATAGTCAAGTACATGTATTAAGTCAAGTACTAGATTCATTGTAGTTATGAAAACTGATAAGTCAATGGTGATGTGTGATTTAATATATTTTTTTGTAGGGGACCAAATCTTTACCCTCCTGGTGGTTTCATGAGTTTTATGAATAGCACAGCAAGCCCTGCAGGCCAAATGAGCAATGAGAATAAATCGCAAGCAATCAATATTGCTGATGATGACAATGATGGCAACTGTGGTAGGATTGAAAAACGCTTGCTATGGACAAAAAAGGAGGATCTGAGATTGGTATGTTATTTTTTCTGTTAGTACCATTCATGAGTTGCACTAACAGCATGTCGGTAATCATATTTTGGTAATGTTGTAGGTTAGTGCTTGGTTAAAAAGTTTAAATGATTCTATCCAGTCCAACTACAAGAAAAATGATCAGTACTGGAAAGGTGTTGCTGATATCTACAATAGCACCACCCCAAAAAACCGTGTAAGGCAAGTCAAGCAAATCAAGGATCACTTTGCAAGAATTAAGAAAAGGGTTGCATGGTTTTGTGGTAGCTGGAAGGAGGCCGATGCTCTATGGGCTAGTGGTGAATCAGATGCAGATATTGAGGATAAGGCAATGAAATCTTATGAAGAAGAGCACAAAAAAGATGGCCCATTTATGTTTAAGCATTGTTGGGAGGTTCTACGTAAGGAACCAAAGTGGGATGCCTATTTGGAACGTCTAGAAGACCTCGAGCCGGAAAAAAGAAAGTTTTGTGAAGAGGAGGATGTGGGGAAATGTTTCTCTTTAGATGATGATGCTGATGAGCGGCCAATAGGAGGCAAGCAAGCTAAGGAGCAGCGCAAGAAAAAGAAAAAGGGCCAGCCCTGTATAATAGATCTTGAAGATGAGCTTAACAACTTTTTAGATGCTCAGAAAACTGCAAATGAAGGGCGCAAAGAGATGTTAGAGACACAAAGGCGTGTGTCCAGTGAGAATCTTAAAGCTCGGAGGCTTGCGTATCTTGCAGCAAAAGAGCACAAGGAGTCAGTCATGCTAGAAACATATCGAGCGCTATTGATGAAAGAGACAACAGGAATGCCTGAAGATGTGAAATATGAGCATGTGTTGGCACTAAAGTGTTTGCGGGAGAATCTATTTAACAAAAATGACTAAGGTACGGAAGCTTAGATTTTTTGGTTACTATGATGATCATAACTATGGTGTGAATGAATAACTCATGCTTTTCATGTCACCATGCAGGAAAGTATAGCTGGAAAATTTTGCCACGCCTCAAAGTAATTCAGGTATAAGTTACTGTATAAATTATGCTTTCCTTAACTGCTGAAATGAATTCATTAACTCCTGAATTGTTGGACATTTAATCTAGTTTATGCTGAAATCTAGACTATTTACTATGCTGAAATTCTGGACTATTTACTATGCTGAAATTCTAGACTATTTACTATGCAGTCTAGATAACTATGCAGTCTAGAACTACAATGCAGATGTTAACCACAATGCAGCAATAATTAGTCACCTAAACCAGAGCAGGATACACTATATAATCCCCCCAAACCCATCTTCTTTCCCCTACCTCTTGTCTTCCTACTCTAACTGCATGTAAGATGTAATCTGCTGCTGATCTCTCTCTTGTTCTGCGCAGCAGAGTTGGCAAGTCAGTCAACCTTGTTGTCCTCTCTATCTACTATAGAAGCATGGCAATAGTGCCAAGTAGTGGCAGCAGTACCAAGTAATGGCTTAGCTCAGCCATGTCTGAGTTGATTGAGGCGGATTTTAGCCATGTCCTAAAGGACATTGTAGTAGGTGCTAGTTGCTTGTATATAAACTATGTCAAGGCAATGAAGCAAAGTAGTTCAGTTGCCACATTTAGACTTCAGAGCTCTTGTTCAGAGCTGGTGCATGTGCTGTGTGTGTTCTTGAGCTCAACCTCTTCTTCTACCTCTAGCCATAGTGAGTGAGTGTGCAGGGCAGCAAGGGACCATCACTGCAGAACCCATCTTCCTACTTAGCCAAAACCATGTCGGATTCATCTTCATACTCAGATGACTCTGATGAACTAGCCCCTACCAAAATCATTGAAGAGCATATTGCTGAGCAGAGCTGTAAGGTCCTAGATGGCTAGAGGGGGGGTGAATAGCCTATTTAAAAATCTACAAAAACCACTAAGCAAACTTGTTAGAATAACAAACGGCGTAAAGCGAGTTTTGCTTAGCCAAAGGTTGTGATGCAAGCCTCCTATCCACAAGTCTAGTAGAATAAGATCTCTAGTTCACACAAGTGCTATGTCACTAAGGAAACACTAGTGAACAAGCTAAAAACACTACTAGCGAAGCTACTACTAGAGCTACACAAGATAAACTAGTAAAAGAAGTGCAAGAGAGAGGATTGTGATTATTATACCGACGGTAAAATGAAGATGTTGCCAATCACCAAGATGATATACGATCAATCAATATTGACAACAACACAATATGAAGATCAATCACCGGGAGACAAGAGACACAATATTTGTTCACCCGGTGTTCACTTGTGCACCGACAAGCTACGTCACCGGTTGTGTCGACCAACACCTAGATGGTTCCCCGGTGTGACCCTCAAGTCACTTGCCCCTCAAGGCACGCCCCGCAAGGCACCGCAAGACACCACTCTCAAGTGAGGTAACTCAATGACACACGGATTCCACTAGAGTTGCTTTTGGCGTCCCGCCGAGGAAAGCACAAGAACCTCTCACAATTAACCGGAGGTGGCCAAGAACAATCACCTTCTCTTGCCAACGCCTCCAACAATCTCCAAGCCGGCTAGGAGCGGTACTCTCCAAGAGTAACAAGAAATCCACCGGCTAAACCACCCACAAGTGCCACTAGATGCCCTCAAGCTATGCAATGCACTTTGGGATCACTCAATCTCACTTTTGATTTGCAATCAAGCAAGAGAGATGAGTGGGAGGAGTAGCTCTAGCTCAAAGGATGCACAAGAGTGTTAGAAATGCCAAGAGACCTCCCCAAGGGCCGGCCAACAAGTATTTATAAGCATCCCAAACAAATAGAGCCGTTGCAACTCCACTCACGTTTTTCGCGGGACCACCGGACGCGCCGGTCGTAACTGACCGGACGCGCTCAACCGCGTCCGGTCGCCCTGCGACGTCCACGTGTCTTCCAAATTCAAATTCGTCCGTTAGATCCTCCAACGGTCACTGCGCGTCAACGGTCAAACGAACGACCGGACGCGCTGCTGCAAACGACCGGACGCGCCGGTGCGCACAGCACCCGCGCCCGCGAAGCAACGACCGGACGCGCTCCTCGCAACGACCGGACGCCACAGTACCCGCGTCCGGTGGGAGTCCAGTAAGCTCCCTGGACGACCGGACGCGTCCGATGGTGTGTGACCGGACGCGGACCGCGTCCGACGTCCTCGGTTCCCTCAGGGCGCATGACCGGACGCGCCGGTCCCGTGGGTCACCGGACGCGCCGGTGGCAAACCCTAGCTCGCGCGCCTGACCCCGACGCTGTACTGACCAGACGCACCGGTCGAAACTGACCGCGTCCGGTGCAGCGTCCGGTCACCTCTGTGACCGCGTTCGCCTCCGTTTCTTTTCCGACTTCCGGCGTAGTGGAAAATAGGCATTTCATTTCCCCGAAATCGCCTGAATCCCGCGCTCGCACGCTCGGCGGGAGAGAGAAAGGAACCAAACCCCTCTTTACCCGCAAACGACAGCGCGACCAACGCCACCTTTGTAAATGTGCCAACACCAACAAGTGTACAACTCCATGTGCTTGTGTGTTAGCTTTTTCTCAATCATTTTCAAAGGTTTTCCAGTTAGCTCACTAGGCCCTACATGCAATGCACTTCATGAATTCACCTAGTGGCACCCATGCGTCGAATAACCGATAAGACTTCCCCTCTTAATAGTTCGGCTATCGACCCTAAACCACTCACACCCTCTATGGTGTCTTGAGTGTAAAACAAAATGGCCCTATGGTTATACCTTTGCTTTGAGCCCATTTTGTTTCTCCAAATGATATGATCCACTTCATATCATCACATGACCGTCTCGATCCGTCGACCTTGATTTCACTTGCTCTTCACCGTTGCATTGGTCCGTCGGCGCCAAGTCTTGCTCAAGCTTCACCATCGCATGGTCTTTCGCTTCGAAGCCTCGACTTGCCCTTCACCTTTACAACCGGTCCATCGAGCCAAGCCTCATCTTGGTCTTCACCATCTTGGTCATATGAGTCAATGTCATGTCTCATATTCAATGACCACCTTTATCTAAATCATCCACTTAGATACAAAGGTTAGTCCTAGGTTTCATCAATTAGCCAAAACCAAACTAGGGACTTTCAATCTCCCCCTTTTTGGTAATTGATGACAACCCTCACAAAGATGATTTTGATAATAAAAGTTTTGAACTTGTCATACTTTGTCCAATCATTTTGCTCATAAGTAAAGTTTGGACAATTATCACAAGCTCGGTTTTGGTAGCATTAGCTCCCCCTACATATGTGCATAGAGTTTGGATTGAAAGCTTTGCACATATGCATGGATAGAAGTGTTGGGAGAGTAATTCTACCAAAATGATGCTAAGGTGTAAGAAATGGACCTTTGAAGCGTGATACCAATCGGAGTTGCCTTTTACACCATCCTTAGCATCATGAAGTAACTAGACATCCATCAAAACTCAAGAACCCCGTGAGATCAACATTATATGTAAAGGTTCTTGGACCACTTGTAAAAACTTTAGGCAAGTCTAGATACCACAGTAAAAACTATTCCTATTCATGCTAGTAGATCATTTCATCATCCAAGTTCTATACTAGCATTGCACCACACAAGCATGTATATTGAATCTAAATACATGTGCAATGAGCAAGTCATATGAAAATGCACAAACAAATGCAACAACTTTGTTCATGAGCTTGCTCCCCCTACTTGTGTGCATCAAAAATTTTATTTACCCCTTTATCATGTTGAATCATCTTTTTCTCTCCCCCTTTGTCAACAACTTACCCAAAAATGGGATCAAATTGTGGAGAGAAGAAAAATGTTCGATGGAGTAGGTTAAAATTCATCAATTTTGGTTCGACCTAGAACACTTGCCAAAGATATTTAATTCAATTTGAACCAAAGACAAGCTTCTTCACACCTCATAATAAGGGTTATCTTGCCTATGTTGAATTAAACACTTATAGCAAATCTTCTAGATTCAACACTAGGTTTGCAAGCTCACCAACATGTCATATGCCACCACTAGATCAAAACAAACATAGAGGCAATAGTGGTAACATATATCCATCAAATTCATTTGATTTATCATGAATGCTCATGCATACCACTTATTATGTCTACATGCTCTAGCAAGTCCTTAGCATAGAATGAATGACATGTCAATCAACTTTACCTTGCAATGTCGAAGGAGAGGCATGTCAATAAGTGAGTGGGGTGCATTCAACTCATGTTTGAGAAATCAAGAATATTCAATTCATTCCTTAGCTTGCAAAACCTCTTTTCATCGAGTGGCTTAGTTAGAATATCGGCAAGTTGATCATCGGTGCCAACACTTTCAATGGCAATATCTCCCTTTTATTGATGATCTCTAATGAAATGATGCCTTATGTCAATATGCTTTGTTCTTCCATGTTGAACCGGGTTTTGTATCATCTTGATTGCACTCTCATTATCACATAGCAATGGCACATTCTTGAAGTTGAGACCATAATCCTTCAAAGTTGATTTCATCCATAGCAATTGTGCACAACAACTCCCCGCACTCACATATTCGGCTTCGGCGGTAGAGATTACCACACTATTTTGTTTCTTTGAGGACCATGACACAAGTGATCTTCCAAGTAATTGACATGTGCCACTTGTGCTCTTTCTATTGATCTTGCAACCCCCATAGTCGGAGTTCGAATATCCAATCAATTCAAACTTTGACCCCTTGGGATACCATAGTCCAACATCTCTTGTTTGCTTTAAGTACCTCAATATTCTCTTTGCGGCCGTGAGATGACTCTCTCTAGGTGAGGCTTGATATCTAGCACACATGCAAACACTAAACATGACATCCGGCCTTGATGCGGTGACATAGAGTAGACTTCCAATCAAAGACCTATATTCCTTTTGATTCACCATATTGCCATCAAGATCACTATCCAAATTGCCATTTGTACCCATTGGAGTTGAAATTGGCTTTGCATCTTGCATTCCAAACTTCTTCAACATGTCCCTTATGTATTTTCCTTGACTCACAAATGTCCCATTCTTCAATTGCTTTACTTGGAGACCAAGGAAGTAGCTAAGTTCACCAATCATAGACATTTCAAACTCTTTGGCCATCATAGCACCAAATTCTTCACAATAAGCTTGATTGGTTGATCCAAAGATGATGTCATCAACATATATTTGCACTATGAATAGATCATTTCCAATCTTCTTGGTGAATAGAGTTGTATCAACTTTGCCCATCTTGAATCCCTTAGAGAGAAGGAAATCCCTTAGCCTCTCATACCATGCTCTAGGTGTTTGCTTTAAGCCATATAAAGCCTTCTTCAACTTGTACACATGGTTGGGTTTCTTGTCATCTTCAAATCCGGGCGGTTGCTCAACAAAGACTAACTCATTGATGATCCCATTGAGAAATGCACTTTTGACATCCATTTGATATAATTTGATGTTGTGTGCACAAGCATAAGCCAATAGAATCCTTATTGCCTCCAATCTTGCCACGGGAGCATATGTTTCATCATAGTCAAGACCTTCTACTTGAGTGTAACCTTGAGCAACTAGCCTTGCTTTGTTTCTCACTACAATGCCATCTTGATCTTGCTTGTTTTTGAACACCCACTTGGTTCCAATCACATTGTAGTCATTTGGCCTTTCTACCAACTCCCAAACATCATTTCTTGTGAAATTATTAAGCTCTTCTTGCATAGCCATGATCCAATCGGCATCCCTCAAAGCTTCTTCTATCTTCTTTGGTTCTATGGTTGACACAAATGATGCATGCTCACAAAACATTGCCAATCTTGATCTTGTTTGCACACCACTTCTAATATCACCAATGACACTATCAATTGGGTGATCTCTTGCCATATGTTGTGGTTGGAGTACTTGCATTTGATTGCTTGAGCTTGGTTGATCACTTGATGTATCTTGATGAGAAGAACTAGCACCTTGATCTTGCACTTGAGAGTCACTAACTTGCTTGAATGGTGAATTGAGCACTTGATCTTTATCATCATCTTGAATATCAATTACTTGCTTTGCTCTAATGTCTCCAATGTCCATGTTCTTCATTGCTTCCACTAATAGAGTTCCACCAATATCATCTAGATTTTCTTCTTCATCTTGTGACCCATTGGTTTCATCAAATTGCACATCATGGACTTCTTCTAGAATGCCACTTGAGTTGTTCCAAACTCTATAAGCTTTGCTTGTAGTTGAATAACCAAGTAGGAACCCTTCATCACATCTTTTGTCAAACTTCCCCAATCTAGTGTCTTTCTTCAAGATATAGCATTTGCAACCAAACACCCTAAAGTAAGAAATATTGGGCTTTCTTCCATGAAGTAGCTCATATGGGGTCTTCTCTAGCAATGGATGACAATATAGTCTATTGATGTAGTAGCAAGCGGTATTGATTGCTTCATCCCAAAAGGATTGACTCACATTGCACTCATGAAGCATTGATCTAGCCATATCAAGCAATGTTCTATTTTTCCTCTCAACTAGGCCATTTGATTGTGGAGTGTACTTGGTCGAGAATTGATGTCCAATACCATAATGATCACAAAGTTCTTCAATTCTTGTATTCTTGAACTCACTTCCATTGTCACTCCTCACTTTCTTGATTCTAATCTCAAACTCATTGTGAACTCTAGTGAGAAATGTCTTGAAGGTGTCAAACACTTCACTTTTGTCACTAAGAAAGAATACCCATGTGAATCTTGTGAAGTCATCCACTATGACAAATCCATACTTGTTGCCGCCTATGCTTGTATATGTTGTTGGTCCAAAAAGATCCATGTGCATCAACTCAAATGCTTTGCATGTGCTCATTGTACTCTTCTTTGGATGTGAGCTTCCAACTTGCTTTCCGGCTTGACATGCACTACAAAGCTTATTCTTCTCAAATTCAACATCTTTCAAACCATTGACAAGATTGTGAGTTGTAAGCTTCTTCAATTGTTTCATGCCAACATGACCAAGCCTTCTATGCCAAAGCCAACCCATGCTTGATTTGGAGACTAAGCAAGTTGTCAAAGAAGTTTCTCTAGCATTGAAGTCAACTAGGTAGAGATTCTCATATCTAAAGCCCTTAAATGCCACATTTGAACCATCCACACTAATAACTTCCACATCATCAACCCCAAAGATGCACTTGTAGCCTAGATCACATATTTGTGCCACGGATAGAAGATTGAAATCCAAGCTTTCAACTAGCAACACATTGGAGATACTCATATCATTTGATATTGCAATCTTACCCAAGCCAATAACCTTGCCTTTCTTATTATTGCCAAATGTGATAGAATCAACACCACTATTATTGTCATTGATTGAGTCAAACATTCTTGATGTACCGGTCATGTGTTGAGTGCACCCACTATCAATAATCCAATGCCTTCCTCCGGCTTTGTAATTGACCTACAAGCAAATCAATGAAGTTTAGGTACCCATTTTTGCTTGGGTCCTTGTAGGTTAGTGACTAAGCTCTTTGGTACCCAAATAGCCTTCTTCTTTGGGCCCACAATTGGTGTACCAACAAACTTAGCTTGCACACCCTTCACACCCTTGGTAAGCACATAGCAAGAATCAAAAGGTATAGCATTAACAAGGTTCTTACTTTGGTTCTTTTTATTGCAATTATGCTCTAGGTGCCCAACTTGCTTGCATCTATTGCAAAACCGACCATTGCCCTTCACAAAGCTAGGCTTTGGAGTTGCAAAGACCGACTTGCCTTTCTTGGGGGTGTAGCCCAATCCCTCTTTGTTAAGAGAGAATCTTTGGCTACCCAAGCACTTAAGCAAGCGGGCCTCACCACCATAGGCCTTGCCTAGGGCGTGAGTGAGCTCATCCACCTCTCTCTTGAGAGTCTCATTCTCAACCATTAGTGAGGCATCACAAGTGAAACCATCCCTAGTAGTGGAGGTAGAGTTAGTGGTGGTGGATGAAGAGCTACAAGAAGAGTTAGTATTTGACATGATGATAGGTTTATTAAAGGATTCATCAATTATATCACATGTAACACCTATATCACATGATACAACATCCTCCTTCTTTGCTTGTTGCTCAAGTAGCAATGAGTGAGCTTTTTCAAGCTTGGAATGAGCCTTATCAAGATCCTCATGGTCTTTCACTAGACTCTCATGAGTGGTCTTAAGCTCACTAAGGACTTTCTTCAGTATTGCTACTTTCATTGAAAGCTTCTTACACTCTTTGTCCTTGGCAATAGCTATGTCTCTAGTTTGTTGCATCAAGTCATATAGTTGTTCTTTAGTTGGTTCATCATCATCATTTTCATTATCATTATCATTATCACTATCATGAGCATATTCCATTTTACTTTCATCATCACTCTCATTATATAATACCTTAGCTTCTTTAGCCATGAAGCATGAAGAGGATGAATCAAATAGTGATGGCTTCTTGTTGATAGCAATGGAAGCAAACGCCTTGTTGGATGATTCTTCTTCTTCTTCTTCATTATCTTCACTTTCCCAAGTGATCACATAGGCACCATTTTTGCCTTTCTTGAATGTCATCTTGGCCTCTCTCTTCTTCTTCTCAAACTTGTCCTTTTTGTTCTTCTTTTTATCATAAGGACATTCCGCTTGAAGGTGCTCGGTGCTATCACAATTGAAGCACTTTCTTTGTTGCTCATTTCTTTTGAAGTTGTCATTTCTCTTCTTAAAGCCTCTTCTCTTGATGAACATGTGACCCATCTTCTTGACTACAAGAGCAAGTGCCTCATCATCAATTTCAAATTCCCCATCTTCATTGTTGTCTTCTTCTTCTTCAATGATGGTAGCTTTGCCCTTGGAGGAGGTGGCTTTGAATGCCACGGTCTTCTTCTTCTTCTCATCTTCCACCTTCTCCTTGTCATCAACATCTTGATCATATTTGTCATAGGTCAATACTTCACCAAGCAAATCATTAGGCTTCATTGCTTCAAGCCCATCTCTTTGCAACATCATGATCAACATCTTGAATCTTCTAGGTAAGCTTAATAAGAACTTGTGACAAAAATCTTGATCTTGAGTCTTGTGCCCTAAGCTCTTGAGATCATTGACTATCACTTGCAATCTATGAAACATTTCAATGATTGTTTCATCATCCCTTTTCTTGAAGTTCTCAAACTCACTCTTGAGCCCATATAGCTTGGCACTCTTCACAACCTTAGTGCCCTCATATGTTTCACTCAACCTTGTCCATACTTCATTTGCCAAATCTAAATCCTTGATGCCCTCAAATACTTTTGTGTCAATGCCATTGTAAAGTGTATTGAGAGCCATTCTATTGCATGTTCTATTTGCTCTATCTTCATCGGTGAGATGATCGGGATCAATGATAGCAAAATCACTCTCGGTGACTTGCAATACTCTCTCATGAATAGAACCAAGGTACATTGTCATCTTTCTCTTCCAATGAGCAAAAGAACTAACACCATCAAAGAACGGTGGCTTGCCCCTAACATGATTGAACACAATTTGAGCCATTTTTCACACCGAAGGATGTTAAGCCTTGATTAAAACGGTGACCTCGGCTCCGATACCACTAGTAAGGTCCTAGATGGCTAGAGGGGGGGTGAATAGCCTATTTAAAAATCTACAAGAACCACTAAGCAAACTTGTTAGAATAACAAACGGCGTAAAGCGAGTTTTGCTTAGCCAAAGGTTGTGATGCAAGCCTCCTATCCACAAGTCTAGTAGAATAAGATCTCTAGTTCACACAAGTGCTATGTCACTAAGGAAACACTAGTGAACAAGCTAAAAACACTACTAGCGAAGCTACTACTAGAGCTACACAAGATAAACTAGTAAAAGAAGTGCAAGAGAGAGGATTGTGATTATTATACCGACGGTAAAATGAAGATGTTTCCAATCACCAAGATGATATACAATCAATCAATATTGACAACAACACAATATGAAGATCAATCACCGGGAGACAAGAGACACAATATTTGTTCACCCGGTGTTCACTTGTGCACCGACAAGCTACGTCACCGGTTGTGTCGACCAACACCTAGATGGTTCCCCGGTGTGACCCTCAAGTCACTTGCCCCTCAAGGCACGCCCCGCAAGGCACCGCAAGACACCACTCTCAAGTGAGGTAACTCAATGACACACGGATTCCACTAGAGTTGCTTTTGGCGTCCCGCCGAGGAAAGCACAAGAACCTCTCACAATTAACCGGAGGTGGCCAAGAACAATCACCTTCTCTTGCCAACGCCTCCAACAATCTCCAAGCCGGCTAGGAGCGGTACTCTCTAAGAGTAACAAGAAATCCACCGGCTAAACCACCCACAAGTGCCACTAGATGCCCTCAAGCTATGCAATGCACTTTGGGATCACTCAATCTCACTTTTGATTTGCAATCAAGCAAGAGAGATGAGTGGGAGGAGTAGCTCTAGCTCAAAGGATGCACAAGAGTGTTAGAAATGCCAAGAGACCTCCCCAAGGGCCGGCCAACAAGTATTTATAAGCATCCCAAACAAATAGAGCCGTTGCAACTCCACTCACGTTTTTCGCGGGACCACCGGACGCGCCGGTCGTAACTGACCGGACGCGCTCAACCGCGTCCGGTCGCCCTGCGACGTCCACGTGTCTTCCAAATTCAAATTCGTCCGTTAGATCCTCCAACGGTCACTGCGCGTCAACGGTCAAACGAACGACCGGACGCGCTGCTGCAAACGACCGGACGCGCCGGTGCGCACAGCACCCGCGCCCGCGAAGCAACGACCGGACGCGCTCCTCGCAACGACCGGACGCCACAGTACCCGCGTCCGGTGGGAGTCCAGTAAGCTCCCTGGACGACCGGACGCGTCCGATGGTGTGTGACCGGACGCGGACCGCGTCCGACGTCCTCGGTTCCCTCAGGGCGCATGACCGGACGCGCCGGTCCCGTGGGTCACCGGACGCGCCGGTGGCAAACCCTAGCTCGCGCGCCTGACCCCGACGCTGTACTGACCAGACGCACCGGTCGAAACTGACCGCGTCCGGTGCAGCGTCCGGTCACCTCTGTGACCGCGTTCGCCTCCGTTTCTTTTCCGACTTCCGGCGTAGTGGAAAATAGGCATTTCATTTCCCCGAAATCGCCTGAATCCCGCGCTCGCACGCTCGGCGGGAGAGAGAAAGGAACCAAACCCCTCTTTACCCGCAAACGACAGCGCGACCAACGCCACCTTTGTAAATGTGCCAACACCAACAAGTGTACAACTCCATGTGCTTGTGTGTTAGCTTTTTCTCAATCATTTTCAAAGGTTTTCCAGTTAGCTCACTAGGCCCTACATGCAATGCACTTCATGAATTCACCTAGTGGCACCCATGCGTCGAATAACCGATAAGACTTCCCCTCTTAATAGTTCGGCTATCGACCCTAAACCACTCACACCCTCTATGGTGTCTTGAGTGTAAAACAAAATGGCCCTATGGTTATACCTTTGCTTTGAGCCCATTTTGTTTCTCCAAATGATATGATCCACTTCATATCATCACATGACCGTCTCGATCCGTCGACCTTGATTTCACTTGCTCTTCACCGTTGCATTGGTCCGTCGGCGCCAAGTCTTGCTCAAGCTTCACCATCGCATGGTCTTTCGCTTCGAAGCCTCGACTTGCCCTTCACCTTTACAACCGGTCCATCGAGCCAAGCCTCATCTTGGTCTTCACCATCTTGGTCATATGAGTCAATGTCATGTCTCATATTCAATGACCACCTTTATCTAAATCATCCACTTAGATACAAAGGTTAGTCCTAGGTTTCATCAATTAGCCAAAACCAAACTAGGGACTTTCAAGAGCATCCTTGACTCCTTTGCTAGGAGGCTCGCAATGAAGATCAAGGGTGCCTTCTCTGCTGGAGCACCTCAGCGACAATATGATCCTAGAAAGAGCATCCTGAGGGATCATGGAGGTGCTCATGAGCGTCTTGTAGAGGACTACTTTGCTGCAGAACCACTATACCCCGAGAGTATGTTCCGTACTAGATTCCGTATGAATAGGCGTCTCTTCCTACGCATTGTCGATGCCCTTGGCCAGTGGTCTCCCTAGTTTACTTATAGGGCAGATTGTGCTGGTCGAATAGGTCTCTCGCCACTGCAGAAGTGTACAACAGCCATGCGCATGCTGGCTTATGGCACTCCTGTAGATGCTCTTGATGAGTACTTGAAGATTGGAAAGTGCACTGCATTATGTTGCTTGGATAAGTTTGCACAAGGGGTGATTGAGGTGTTTGGTGGGGAGTACTTGCGGCGCCCCACATGTGAGGATGTTGAGCGTATACTTCAGGTTAACGAGTCTCGTGGTTTCCCTGGAATGCTAGGTAGCATAGATTGCATGCATTGGCGTTGGGAGAAGTGTCCTTTAGCATGGAGGGGGCAATTCACCTGTGGTGATTATGGAGTTTCAACTATAGTCCTAGAAGCTGTTGCTTCCCAGGACCTTCATATTTGGCATGCTTTCTTTGGAGTTGCTGGGTCAAACAATGACATTAATGTGCTCAACCAGTCCCCACTATTTTTTGATGCCTTAAAAGGAGAAGCCCCTCAAGTTCAGTTTTCAGTCAATGGGAATGAGTATAGCACAGGTTATTACCTTGCTGATGGTATATACCCAGAATGGGCAGCCTTCATGAAGACTATTACACTTCCTCAATCAGAGAAGCATAAGTTGTTTGCCCAGCACCAAGAAGGGGCAAGGAAAGATGTGGAGCGTGCTTTTGGGGTACTGCAGTCCTGTTTTTCCATTGTTCGTCGTCCTGCACGTCTTTGGAAGAGAAAGATGTCGGAAGGATCATGCTAGCTTGTGTCATTCTCCACAATATGATAGTGGAAGATGAGAGAGAGGATGCTAGTATTCATATTGACTTGAATGAGAATCCGGGGGCATCCTTTGCTCTACCTCCTGAAGTGAACACTTGTGGTAATCTGTGCTTCGCTGATGTCCTGCGTAGAAAAGCTACTATTCGTGCTCGTCCACAACATACCCAGCTTAAAGATGATCTGGTCGAGCACATTTGGCGTAGGTTTGGAAATAGCCATCATAATTAGTCATGGTAGAGTTATGAAATCTGCTTGTTTATATGCCCTTTTCCAATAACAATGGTCATTAACATGGTGTCTTGTTTTTAATTTCAGGACCATGCTGTGATGTGGTGATTGCTGCTGGTGCTACTCACAGGTATGCATTCTCAAATCCTACCTTTGTATATTTACTAAAAACTTGTCCATAAGATAAAAGATGTGTCTCTTTTTTTCTTTTCCATTTCATAATCATCTTGTTGTCCTAATTCTTGTTACCTTCCAACTTGCAGCGTTGGTGGTGAATGTTGATCTGGATCGTTTGGTTGCTCCTTTTCTACCAAAGATCCAACTATGGCGTCAAACCTTTATCGTCTTTTAGATTAATATTTAATGGCTTGTTTGCCGGAGACCTTATGTTGTAGAACTTTAGTTATTGTCTTTATAAGACTTATGTACTATGCTTAAATGTTGGTGTCATGGTACTATGTACCATCAGGTTATGCGCAATGTTGCACCTAACCTGTTGCTATCTAGATATTAAAATGAACTATGTTGCTTGAAGTTGGCCATATATGTGAAACGTTTTTATATCTTGTTGATTCATGAATGGCCATAGAGATGAGGCCACAGGGGACACTATGCATATGCAAAGCATTAAACACACGCATGTTTGATGGAGCCAAGCTCTCAGCTGACTTGCTATATATGCAAGCTGTATTACTTACTATATGTGACATGGCACATTCTCTCAGCCGGTAGTCGGCTGGCTTATTAGCCATGCTCTCACGAGAGTTGCATATTTGAGGCTCTGCTACATTACCACTACAGTACCGTAGCCGGGAGGAATCCTTGCAACCGGGACCTTTCTTGAACTTTGTGAATGGTTCTCGTAAGACTAGTCTTACTAAGAGTTGATTTTGGTAAGCCTAAGCTTACTAAGAGCGTCCCAACAGTGCCACTTCAACTAGCTATCTAGCTCATAGGAATCCATGTTAACATTTTTCTGGTGTGGAAGAGAGAAGATGAAAAAGTGAAGAGACGGTCTCCTACCTCAACACCTATCTCACTCAGAAAACGAGGTAATTTGTGGGCCTACTCATAAAGAATGAGAGAGGAAGGAGAGAAGATGTAGAATAAAAAATATTTACATGTAGGGCTCACATAATGAAGTGACAATAACATGGCATGTATGAGCTAGCTGTTGTCTCTTACTATTGAGGACGCCCTAAGATTAACTCTCTTTCTCTTAATGAAAAACTATTTAGGCATTGGTAAATTGGTGCCTAGCCGAGTTGGTTAGGTGGTTCTAGTATCACTCCTCAAATTCTAGGTTTGAGGTGGTTCTAGTATCACTCCTCAAATTCTAGGTTTGACATCCTGTGGGAGATCTAGGTTCTCGTATGGGCAACAGTGTCTAGTTCTCACATGGGCAACGATTCCATCATGTATGGGTGAGATATGGGTCCAGGGGGTGACTTACCTCGTGGATTCTTTTAGGCATTGCCCAAAAAACATCTGATCATCAAAGCATATCATACAACAATATATGTAACATACAACAATATGTTGCAATGAACATTTAGGCCTGTTTGGTTGCTAGTATTTGGCCAAACCAGGCTCACGGGATGCAGGAAGCGCGTGTTTGGTTTCCTAGTCTAGGCACCGAGTCAAGATCATGGCTTGCAAGATTCCTCCTGCAGCTAGGCTCTAGAGAATTAGAAACATGAGAAAAAGGTCATTTCTTGCCGGCAAGGCTCACCAGAGGAAGGTGGTCTCCCACTATTGATGGTATTAAATAGGTGATTAACTTATATTAAGTAATATTAGTATTTTAAAAAGATGGTCAGGGTTTAACAAGACAAACTAAGAGGTATTAAAATATACTTAGGGCCTGTTTGGATGCTTAGAATTGAATTCATTCCAATAATTACAATTTAGACATAGATTAATTAAGCTAATATAGTTGTATATGGAATATATTTGTATATTTATTGTTCGGTATACAAGGGACATACTTATACGTTGCATTTCTATTGTAGGAAAGTGAGTTGAAGAGTGTGCTATAAGTTGAAGAGTAGAATTATAGCATAGTGATCTATAGAATCTATTTCTATCTTCTACCCTATGAATTTGAGATAGTCTTATTTATGAGCTTGGGAAGGTTATGAAATGTCAAATTTCAAGCCAAATAGCCTAATCTATTAGGTGGATTTCAATTCCTCCAAAATGAAGGGATCCAAATGGCCCCTTACATAAAATAAACATTATAATGACACTTGTTTTTTAATATTTTATCTCAATGCAACATGTCCTCATGCAGACCAAACAATCTTTCTCTAGTCCAGTTGAACTCTGGTGCGACTAAGGCTCGCTAGAGAAGAGAACGCCTCATTGCTCGATCTAGTTGAGAAACACGCTTGCCTCGCACACCATGACACGAACTCAGGTACAAAAAGGATGCACTAGTGGTGATAATGACAATGTTAGTATAGGATCACAAATACACGTTGTATGGTGGCTAGATCTAAGCAATGAATGCATGAACAAATGATGAACACGATGAACACAAACAGCAACTACTAGATGGCAGAGTTATTTTACTCAAATGGTAGTGTTCAGTACATAGCGCCTCTCTGGCAGTTCAAGCGATAACATAACACATGGGACTCCCAGCTACTTATACCAATAGCTTACAACACATGCACTTAGCTAAACAACTGCTAAAACAAAGATACAAGTCACTGAAAACACATGTTATAGAGAACTAACGAGTCATGGACGCAATCACTGCAACTGTTGCTCCTGCTCTGGCGTTTTCCACTTCAAACTGAAGTTTCCCGCCTTCTCCACATCAATCTTTAGAACACACCTCTAGTGACAGTGTTGGCAGGATTACACTAACATGCTCCTTCCTAAGCTTGGCACACACTGAGATCCCTGACCCCAAGCAAGTGTCTCATTACTGACAGCTTCCCTGCCGGTAATGCTTTGGTCAGTGCATCAGCCTTCTACTCCTCAGTGCAAACTCTCTTCATAATGATCTATCCTCTCTCCACACATTCTCTGATGAAATGATATTTGATATCAATGTGCTTACTCCTTCCATGGAACACGAGATTCTTCATCAGAGCTATAGTAGAGTTGTTATCAACAAAAAGAGTCACTGCCTTTGGCTTTTCTTTAGTGATGTCACTGATCAGATTCCTCAGCCATAATGCCTACTTTGCTGCTGCTGTGGCTACTATCTTAGCACCAGGTGATCAAGTTCTCATTCAGATAAAATGTCATGCCACATGTGCTTCTTCTCTCCACTAAGTCAGCACCTAGATCACTGTCAGTGTAGCCCACTAACTTGTCTGCACTCCCACCTTGAACATAGACCAGTCCAAAGTCTACAGTGCCTTTCAAATACCTCATGATCTACTTGACTGCCTTAGTACACATCACTGGTTGCTTCTCCATAAACCTGCTAGCCAATCCCACTACTACTACTACTACTACAACATAGCCTTTTGTCCTAAGAAAGTTAGGGTAGGCTAGAGATGAAACCCAAAAGAGACGAGAAACAGGGAGACACATAAAGGGACATAAAGGGCACAAGACAAAAAGAGGTCACGGTTTAGGCACGTTGATTGCCAATCTCCAAGCGCTCCTGTCCATAGCTAAATCCTTGAAGATATTCCACTCCTTAGGATCTCTCTTAACGGACTCGTCCCAAGTTAGTTTAGGTCGACCTCTACCGCTCTTTACATTATCGGCCCGCTTTAGAACTCCACTATGCACCGGCGCCTCAGGAGGCCTCCGTTGGACATGTCCAAACCATCTCAACCGATCTTGAATCAATTTCTCCTCAATTGGTGTCACCTAACCCTATCCCGAATATCGTCGTTCCGGACTCTAGCCCTGATAAATCAGGCCTAGTGTGCAACAAATATCTCAAGCATCCAATTACATTTCTATATTATGTTGCATCAACCTGCTGTCCTCCCTTATCTGCATTTAGCTTGCAACTAGGTTCCATTGGAAATTTGGTAGGATTGCACTCACCCGTCCCAAACTGCATCAACACTTTCTTGGCATAGCCACTTTGCTTCACTATGATGTAATCTTCCTTCTGCTCTACCTCTATCCCAAGGTAATAGCTCAACAGACCCAAATCTATCATTCCAAATCCAGTCATCATCTATTTCTTGAAGAGATTGATTTCATTTGGATTTCCTCCAGTCACAATAAAATCATCTACATAGACACCCAAGATGACTGCATCATTGCCAACTCCTCTTGTGTAAACTGCTTGCTCACTGAGACATCTTCTGAAGTTCAACTTTTTCAGGCTTTTGTCAAGCTTGACATTCCAAGCCCTAGGAGCTTGTCTAAGTCCATAGAGAGCTTTGCTCAACTTGAACACACACTGCTCTCTACCCTTCACTTCATAGCCCTCAGGCTATGAGACATAGACCTCTTCCTCCAATTCTCCATATAAGAAAGCAGATTTCACATCCAGATGGTGAATCTTCCATCCATTATTAGCTGCAAATGCCAACAACAGTCTTACTGTGTCTAATCTGGCAACAGGTGCAAACACCTCCTCAAAATCAATACCATGCTTCTGCACATATCCTTTTGCACCTAATTTGGCTTTGTGTTTCACCACCTCTCCTTCAGAGTTCCTTTTCAACTTGAACACCCACTTCAAACCAATGAGTTTCTTACCTGTAGGTAACTTAACCAGTTCCCAGGTCTTATTCTTCTCTATAGACTGCATTTCCTTGTCCATAGCTTCAACCCAATCTTGATGAACAGTTGGTTCTATGTAACAAGATGGCTCATCCACTTCTGTCAGCAATGCTTCTACATCAGAGTCCATCAGCTCTATCTCAGTGGTATCTTCATAAATCTCTTTAAGATTTTTGAATCTCATTGCCCCACTCTCATTAGCTGATGTTGGAGTGTACCGGTCACCCACAGACACACCATGTTGAGGCGTTGAAAAACTAGCAGTGGAAGATTCAGCATGACTACCTGTCTGCAACTCTTCCTCTGCTAGAAACTATAGCATATCACATGCTCTAAACTATCTGCATAGTTTCTGAGCTACTACCAGTTGGCATATCCTGCCATCCCTGCACATCATCATCACCTCCACCAACATAGTTGCCTGACACAGCTTCTCCCTCAACAACAAACTCAACCGAGCTGTCTCCCCCGAAGTTGTGCTCCAGTCCCACACTGTACTATCCTCAAACACTGCATCTCGACTGACAACAATTATATTTGAGTCTAGATCATACAATCTGTATGCTGTGCTCCCATCCTCAACACACAAATTGCAAATAAAAAATTAAGAAAAAATGAACTAATTAGAATTTGGAAGGTAACTAAACACGGCCCACTTGAAAACCGGGCAGCTACCAGTGGCATGTAGTCAAAAGTGACGCTGAGAGAGGGGAATTTGTACTTCGTCTTCTAGATAGATGCATCGGTGAATATAAGGGTGTGCTTGTGCTTAATTGGTGAAAAGTAGGTGAAATGCTACTGTAGTACTTTTTGTTTTTATTTGATAAATATTATCCAACCATGAAGTAACTAGGCTCAAAAGATTCGTCTCGTAAAAACAAGATAAACTTAACAATTAATTATTTTTTATTTATATTTAATACTCTATATATACGTATAAATATTTAATGTGATAGGTGGAAGAGGAAATATGTTGGGTGAACGGGGCCTAAGTGAAGTCTCCATCAGAAAGAAACGACAGCGAGTGGACTAGAAACGCCCGACCGAGCTGGCTTCATGTCTGTCTCTGGAAGAGACCGGGGGCGGCGCCACCTGCCGCCTGCTGTGCACAAACGCCCCGGTTCCTGTTCAGTGTTTACACGTGGACGACGCTGGACCACAGCGATATGCAGGGACGGCTGAGAAATTCGAGTGAGAGGAAGACAGATTTCACCCAGGTGAGATATAGATTTAGCGTTTTTTTATGTTGACTCCATGCACATTCGGAGAACTCAAACATGGCTTTCGGACAAGAAGTTGCACCCGTCACCTTCCTGCTCACGGTCCTCATCGCCGCGCCGCTCACGGTCCTCCTCCTCGCTGTCGTCGGCAACAAGAAGCCCGCTAGTGCTGCTGCTCCCACGCCGCGCCGGGACGGCCGGAGGCTGCCGCTGCCGCCGTCGCCATCTGTCATGAACATATGTCTTTGTTTTGCAACGTGAAAAGGTGGCCCTGTTTAGTTTTCACCTAAAAACTTTACAGCCTATCCTATCGAATGTTTGACACATACATAGAGCATTAAATATAAATAAAAAATAACTAATTGTACAGTTTGTATGTATTTTACAAGACGAATTTTTTAAGTCTAATTAGTTCATGATTGGACACTAACTGATATAGTTACACATGCGCTACAGTACTCTAAAAAATTTTAAAGCCCCTAAACTAAACACGCCCTCAGTTGTGGGGATGCAACCCTACATTCCTTGACATTTTCTTTTCCAAGAGAAAATTACGGATGGCTTATTCGATAAAGTTTGTGGACTTGCGGTGCTGCAGAGCAGTAGTGTCACTGTGTGTCGAGAGCTAATGTTAGCATTCATTTATTAAGATAAAACTAAAACAACTTACAAATTAAGGTGGATGGAGTGTCGAAAAGCACAAATCATATTGGTGGGTTACATTAAGCAAACTGAAATAGTTAGGGACAAAATGAGTACAAAATTAGCCTATCGAATTTACACAAAGACAACGTTCATATGTGGGGTTAGTGATTGGGAGTTTTCCAAAAATATGATTTGGGTCCAAGTTTTTAACATTTCAGGCAGAGGAACCTTACCGATATTAATTTTGGTCCACTTGAAATGGCAATCGTGGATAAGCACTGGGCCGTGTAACAAAAGGCTCCATGCATGTACAAAATGGGGAGGGGGCATTTTTTTTTGGGTCTGTCTACTCATATGTCAGGTGAATTATGCCAAACTTTCACCCATGTGAGCCAAGACAAAAAAAAAATCATCCAAATTTGCAAAGCAGCATGAATCAAGTGAAATTAAGAGAACTCTCACCCGAATTGTAAAAGCCAGAAGATGCAGATCTAAGGGACCAGAAAAATAACAAAAATACAAATTTCAAATCTAAAATTTACAAAACATTTTTGTGGAAGGAAAATTAGAATATTACCAATTTGAACAGAAATAAACACAAATTTCAAATCTAAAATTTACAAATCATTTCTATGAAAGCAAAATTAGAAGATTATCAATTTGAATAGAAAAAACACAAATTTCAAATCTAAAATTTACAAGTCATTTCTATGGAAGGAAAATTAGAAGATTACCAATTTGAACAGAAAAACACAAATTTCAAATCTAAAATTAACAAATCATTTCTATGGAAGAAAAATTAGAAGATTACCAATTTGAATAGAAAAAAACACAAATTGCAAAAAACAAATTAAGAAAAAATGAACTCATTGGAATTTGCAAGGTAAGCCCTAGTTGAAAACCTAGCAGCTACCAGTGGCATGTAGTCAAAAGTGAGGCTGAGGGAGGGGAATTTGTACTTCGTCTTCTAGATAGATGCATCGGTGAATATAAATGAAGAGCCTGTTTACTTAAAAAAAACCTAAAAAGTGCTACAGTATTTGTCACATCAACTTTTACGATACATGCATAGAATACTAAATGTAGACGAAAGAAAAAACTAATTACACAATTTAGTTGTAAATCACGAGACAAATCTTTTGAACTTAACTAGTCCATAATTGACACAAATTACCAAATAAAACATAAATGCTACAGTAGAGTCAAAAAAAATTCACTCAACATGCCCGAAGTCTCGATCGGAAAGAAACGACAGCGAGGAGTGGACTAGGGCCTTGTTCAGTTCCCCAATTCTCTCCCCTAATTCCACTATGCAAAAAGAAGATTCTCCGTCACATCAAAATGTCGGCAAATGCATGGAATACTAAATGTTGATAAAATCAAAAACTAATTGCACAGTTTTATTGTACTTTGCGAGACGAACATTTTAAGCCTAGTTAGTCAAAATTTGGATAATTTTTACCAAATACAAACGAAATGCTACAGGAATTCTGATACAGTGTTTTTCTCCCCAATTCACCAATCTAAACAAGGCCTAGAAACGCCCGACCGAGCTGGCTCCCTGTCTGTCTCTGGAAGAGACGGGGGCGGCGCCACCTGCCACCTGCACTGCACAAACGCCCCGGTTCCTGTTCAGTGTTTACACGTGGACGACGCTGGACCACAGCGATATGCAGGGACGGCTGAGAAATTCGAGTTAGAGGAAGACAAATTCGGCTGAGATATAGATTTAGCGTTTTTTTATGTTGACTCCATGCCCATTCGGAGAACTCAAACATGGCTCTCGGACAAGAAGTTGCACCCGTCACCCTCCTGCTCACGGTCCTCATCGCCGCGCCGCTCACGGTCCTCCTCCTCCTCGCTGTCGCCGGCAACAAGAAGCCCGCTAGTGCTGCTGCTCCCACGCCGCGCCGGGACGGCCGGAGGCTGCCACTGCCGCCGTCGCCGCGGGGCCTCCCGCTGTTGGGCCACCTGCACCTGCTGGGCGCGCTGCCGCACCGCGCGCTGGCGTCCCTGGCGCGCGCGCACGGCCCGGTGCTGCTGCTCCGCCTGGGCCGCGTGCCCACCGTGGTCGTGTCCTCCGCGGCCGCCGCCGAGGAGGTGATGCGGGCGCGCGACCTGGCGTTCGCGAGCCGGCCCCGGAGCGCCATGGCCGAGCGCCTCCTCTACGGCCGCGACGTAGCGTTTGCGCCCTACGGCGAGTACTGGCGCCAGGTGCGCCGCCGTCCACCTCCTCAGCGCGCGCCGCGTCGGGTCCTTCCGCCGCGTCCGGGAGCAGGAGGCCGCCGCGCTGGCCGCCCGCGTCGCCGCCCGTGCCAGCGTCCGCGGCGCGGCCGTCGACCTCAGTGAGCTCCTCACCGAGTACGCCAACGCCGTCGTGTCGCGCGCCGCGTTCGGCGACGAGAGCGCACGCGGGCTGTTCGACGAGTTTGGCTCCGGCCGTCGGCAGAGGAAGGTGTTCGCCGACTTCCAGAAGCTCCTCGGGACGGAGCCGGTCGGGGAGCTGCTGCCGTGGCTGGGCTGGGTGGACGCCATCACCGGGCTGGAGGGGAAGATCAGGCGGACGTTCGAGGCTCTCGACGGGCTGCTCGAGAAGGTGATTGATGACCACCGCCGGCGGCCTCGCGGTGGGGATGACGGCGGCGATCGCGGGGACTTCGTGGACGTGTTGCTGGACGTCCACATCAACGACAATGAGCACGGCATCCAACTGGAGACCAACGAAATCAAGGCCATCATCTTGGTAAATCACTAAATCTCCATGAATCCATATAATATATTGTTACAATATTCGTGATTGCTCATTTAAAATTTTAAATACAGTATTCAGTTTTATATCCCGAAATCTTTTTCGTGTATCGTGCCATGCACGGTCGTCGTCGTCACTTGGCAGGACATGTTCGCGGCAGGCACGGACACGGCAACCTCGGCGATGGAATGGGCCATGGCGGAGCTCGTCACCCACCCGCGCGCCATGCGGAGAGCGCAGGACGAGGTCCGCGCGGCGGCGGCCGGCTCAACCGGAGTCAACGAGGACCACGTCGCGCAGCTGGACTACCTCAAGGCTGTGGTGAAGGAGACGCTCCGGCTGCACGCGCCGGTGCCGCTGCTGGTGCCCCGGGAGCCGGCGGCGGACACCGAGATCCTGGGGTTCCACGTCCCGGCGCGCACACGCGTGGTGGTCAACGCCTGGGCCGTCGGCCGGGACCCCGCAACGTGGGAGCGCGCCGAGGAGTTCATGCCAGAGAGGTTCTTGGGATCCGCCGTCGACTTCAGGGGGCAGCACTTCGAGCTGCTGCCTTTCGGCGCCGGCAGGAGGGTGTGCCCCGGGCTCGGGTTCGCGGAGGCAAGCGCCGAGATGGCACTGGCAAGCTTGCTGTATCATTTTGACTGGGAGGCTGCCGGCGGGAACGGGAGCTGGAGCCGGAACCGGGAAGGATCGCCAACTCCATCGTTGGACATGACCGAGGTGAACGGGTTAGTCGTGCATATCAAGTCCGGTCTGCCGCTTCTAGCTAAGCTATGGATCCCTTAAATTGTTGTCTGTTGGTATAATCCTGCCAACACTGTCACTGGAGGTGTGTTCTGAAGAAACTTCAGTTTGAAGTGGAGAACGCCAGAGCGGGAGCAGCAATTGTGGTGACCGCGCCCACGACTCGTCAGTTCTCTGCAACGTGTGTTTTCAGTGACTTGTATCTTTGTTTTAGCAGTTGTTTAGCTAAGTGCGTGTGTTGTAAGCTGCTGGTATAAGTAGCTGGGAGTCCCATCTCCCATGTGTTATGTTATCGCTTGAACCGCCAGAGAGACGCTATGTACTGAACACTACCATCTGAGTAAAATAGCTCTGCCATCCGGCAATTGCTGTTCGTGTTCATCATATTTTCTTGCGTTCATTGCTTAGATCCATCCACCATACAACGTGTATTTGTGATCCTGTACTAACATCTAGTATTAGAGCCTCAATTACATGCAGAGACACTTCTAGATCGGTGCCATGCCGATCGTTCCTAGTGGAGAGGGGGCGTGAGGCGGTGGCGGTGACTGTCAGGCGTATCCTACGCTAATGAGCACGAATTACACCAGTTGGTGTATTCGGGTGCAGGCGATCATGGAAGATCAAGGAGTGTGGGAGGTGGTGGATCCGCAGGCGGGGACGTCGACGACGCTGTCTGAGGCAGAGGTGGTGAAGGCAACCACCGAGGACAAGAAGGTGCGAGCACATCTTCTTCAGCGCTTGCCCGACGACCTGCTGATGCAAGTCGCGAAGAGGAAAACCGGGAAGGAGGTCTGGGATTCCCAGAAGGCTTGGTTCGTGGGAGCTGATCGTGTGAAGAATGCGCGGTTATAGACGCTCAAGAGCGAGTTTGACGCTATGAGGATGAAGGAGGAGGAGTCACTCGACCAATTTGTTGGGAGACTGACGGCGATGTCAGTGAGATATAGCAATTTGGGGGAGTCTTGATGATGCGGCTCTGGTGAAGAAATTGTTTTGTACCATGCCTAAACGATTTCTCAATGTCGTGGCCGGGATTGAATAGTTCTTTGACCTCAAGACCTTGGCGTTTGATGATGCAGCGGGGCGTCTGAAGGCGTTCGAGAGCACACACGGCGGGGAACTGGTGGTGCCAAGTCTGAAGGTGGGCAGGTGTTGCTCACGCAGGCGGAGTGGGAGGCCAGGCAGAAGAACTCCGGTGGTGATTCTTTGGGGAGAGGGAAGAAGCAGGAAGGTGGAGGGTGTAGTCGAGATCGTGGCTGTGGCGGTGGTAACGGTGGCCGCGGCGGACAAGGCGACACCGGCAAGGACGGTGCTGGGAAGCGTGACAAAAGTCACATCAAATGCTTCAAGTGCCACAAGTACGGGCACTATGCACATAGATGCCCAGGTGAAAATAAGGGAGAGGAGGCACATTGTGTGAAGGCGGAGGAGAAGGAGCCGACAGTATTGCTCGTGGAAACGGCAACGCCAGGACTGCTTGAGCACCCACCAAGAAGCTGTGTTCAGAGGGTGTTTCTGAATGAGGCGTGAGTTGTGCCTGAACTTCATCTCACTGTTGGCGGTCCTTAATGATCAAATCCGACCATCAATTAAGATCCAAAGTAGGAGAAATAAATAAACTTATGACACATGCATTTACTATTGACATATTTCCTCATGTATTGGAGACTTAGTGTTTTACTGGACTTATTCATGAAATACATGGGAAGTATGGAAAAAAGGCGCAACTCGAAAAACGTAAAACAAGAAATGTGCAAGGGAATAAAGAAAGAGGCCCACCTACACATCAAACCTGAGCCAAGCACCGACGTAGGAGTCACCCAGGCCCAGCTAGGAGCCCACCAGAGCAAGGCGATGGCGAACGGGCCGTCCCTAGCCTAGCTCGACCCCACCTTGCTCTGGCAGTGCAATAATGACATGCAGAGATAGTTTAGAAAAGTTTCCTAATTTTCTACCCCTAAACCGACCTCACTCATGTATAAAATGAGGAGTAGAGCTCTCCCACAACATACACCTCATTTGGAGCCAAACACCTCACACCTCTCTTATACTCTTTTACAGTTTTAGTAGTATTTTGTGAGCTAGTAAAGCTATCAAGGAGAGCTTGGCTCCTTGGAAGAGAGAAATCCTGGTATGAATACTACGAAGAGTTCTTCCAAAATTTTGCTCTCATATTATTAATATAGTTATGCTTATGAACTAGAGTATAGTTTTCATGTTAGGATTGCAACACATGAACTAGCATATAGTTTGTATGTTATGATCTTAACATGTAGAACTTTATACTTAATCATTCATGTAACTTATATGATTAGAAGTAGAACTAAGTTGAGGTGGCGGATCATTATTCCTTTGGGTTTGCCCATTTCCTATGCTTGTCGATCCATAGGGTCGGAGTCCCGGGTAGATGTGGGTAATTTCTTTGTACACGGGCATGGTGCGCGGGAACCTTCAGATATGATGGTGCTCTACAGTTGAGAGGTAGGTGGCAGGTGGTGACAGCCCTATCCGTCCCTTATAATCCCCCACATTTGGGTATTGTGTAGGAGTCTTAAAATCTCTCGCGCTTGCTGGTAGACCAGTGCTCAAAGATCTCCCCGTCCATCTTACACTTAGATCTAGCTCTAACCATGTAATTTGTATGATCCTCAACTGTTCTTTGCACAGCTATATTAGACAAGCCTGCTCCACTTAGGAATATTCTTTTATTCTTTATTTCTCTTTTATCCTTGAGGTTGGCCCAAGTTTGTGTCCACTATCCTGAATATACCATTTTTACCCCTGTCATAAACTTTGGTTCACTATGCAAGCATGTATCTTGTTCATATCCATGCTAGATTCTTTACACCATGTCTTCCTTTGGAAAAATATAAATAACGATACCCTAAATACTTCCGAGTAAAATGCTACAACGATAGATCCGTACGCTTGTGGATATTTTTTTGGAATCGTTAAAAAACTATCGTGTTGGTGTTTCTTGGCGGCGTCGCTAAGGTTTACTAAAATCTTAGTGATGGTGCTAAGAAATCCCAACATGCATTTCTGGTGCCATTGCCAGGGATGGATTCTATCTCTATACTTGGTAGTGGCGCTAAGAAATGCCAACAAGAATTTTTGGCACCATTGTCGGGGAAGGCATTAGTTAAAAAGAATCTAATAGGACATGATCATGCATGAATGGTAGCCATAGTTTATGTAGACTAATGTTGACGGTTCTTAAGTATCAACTATAACCATCAAAAAAATAAAGAAAAGGACCTATATGCAAGCAACACCTAGAATTAGGGTTTGATCTAACAGAATTCCACGAGTTTTGCTGTTTATCTATTTCTGCAGGGGGTTATCAGGAAATACGGAAGAAAGGCCCACATGTCGGATTAATGACGGGATATTAACCGAACACGTAATTATCTTACATCTAGAAGATTCCAGAAGCCACGGGAACGAACGGGAGCCGTAACGGGCCAGGACACAGGGCACCCGCCCTGTGCCCTAGGGCGCCCGCCCTGCCCCCGGGACCAATCAGGTCGAGTCTCGCGGATTATGCTCCACCGCCTTTGAGGACCAAGGAAAACCGTAGGATGAAGGTCGGTTTGATCCGACGGTCCAGATTCATCCAAAAGGGCTATATAAGCAAGGCCCCTGACCCCTGGTGGAGAAGACCCCAATTCATTATTCAGTTGCATATCTCTAGTTAGGGTTTAGAGAGAGAGGTTCCCTCTAGGGTTCCCACCTCTTAGGGCTTAGCATCCAATGTGAAAGTAGAATTAGTTCTACTAGATTGAGAGAGATAGAGTGGAGGTGTAGATCAGAGGAAGCCGGCCTGTCGGTGTCTACTCCGAGGTTGTACCTGCGGGAGCAAGTTCTTCTAACCCGAGGCTTGTTCTCAGGATTCTTCAGTATTTCGACTTCTAAATTCTAGTAAGTTCTTTGTTTTATTGTTCTTTGGTTTATGAGTTTACTTTGATCTCTTCGCGTAGAGTTTAGAGTAATCATCTCTAGCGTAAACGTGGTGTTTAAGCTAGGATACTCATAGATATCCCCTCGTCTAGCCGGACCGTGGTAGTAGCGAGGAACGTGACAATTTTGAGTTACCTTTGTATTCCATATCCCGTTAGCAGGATCGATAGGGTTTATAGGTGCGGGTTGAACATCCTTTGTGGTGTCTAGATTCCGTAAACCTCCCCAATAGAACAGTAGATCATCCTTACCAAGGTTAGAAGAAGAGTGTGGTTGTAGTCTTCTCTATACATCACTCACATCGAATCATAGTGGTTGTAGCCTAAAGGTTAGTAGTAATAGATTTGGTTAGTCAGATGCACTCTTTCTCCTAAAGGTAAAAATATAAATACGATACCCAGGATAACATCTCGGGTGAAGTGCTCACCGATATCCGTACGCTTGCGGATCCTATTTCCTAATTGCGTTACCAAATATCAACAAGCATTTCTGGCGCCGTTGCCGGGGAGAAAGACGGTTTGCTGAGATAACCTTGAGTCTTACTACTAGCTTGTATTCATACTTTTTATTTTCTTATCTTTTTCATTCTTTCTTTTTCTTTTTACCAAAAATGAAAAACCAAGGTTCTATATCTATCTTTGATGCCGCAACACCTTCAGCAACTGACCTTTTACCATGGGAGTCATCACAGCCTATCCAAACATCCCAGTATAAGTTAAGTTCAAGGTTGATTGCGATGATTCAAAATTTATCTTTTTCGGGAAAGGAAGACGAAAACCCTTACCTTCATATTAGAGATTTTGAGCAGACATGCGATTGTCTTCGCATTGATGGCATCTCTGATAAGACTTTACGTTGGAAGCTTTTTCCTTTTTCTTTAAGAGGAGAAGCTAGACGATGGTATAGTCAGAAGGTAAGTCAACAGCAAGGTGAATGGGGAGTTTTAAGAGCCAACTTTTGTCTAGATTTTTATTCCCTTGACCGTACTGGTGACCTTAGACTCGAAGTCCTATCTTTTAAACAAAAAGATAATGAAACTTTGGGGAAATCCTGGAAACGTTTTTCTGATCTTTTAGAATCTGGTCCAAAACTTTTGCTTGAAGACACTGTTCTTTTATTTCACTTTTTTCGAGGTCTTCAGAAAGATAATAAACAAATGCTGCATACTATGGCTAGAAGTTCTTTCTTTCGTATCCCTACTGATGAAGCTAAGGGGATCTTGAATAGAATCCTAAAAGCTGAGATGGATAATGCCCTCCATGATAAAACCTACGAAGCCGAAGTAGACACTCTGCCAAATTTTTCATCTACTTTAGCTATCCTAGGTTCTGAGCCACAAAAGGAAGAAATTCTACCATCTGATTTCATGCTAGACATAGAATCCGATCTCTTTGCCGATTTTGGAAACATTTCAAACTACCATTCTATAGACCGACCCCAAAACGGTCAATTTAGCATTTGTTTACCAAGTGAACGTCAATTGAGAGAGCTTATCTCGGTTATGAGTAGCGAATGGTTAGAGGAGTCAGAGCTTTCCTCTGAAGTAATCCGTTTGGATACACCTCCTATCACTATACGCTGTGCTTATGATTCTGATCAATTTGACGCTCTCTATAATCCTGTTGTGGGGATCAATATTATGTCCGAAGCTTTTGCACTTAATTTATTTGGGAAACTTGTTTTAACCCCCACAACAAAGGTCATAAAGGAATCTTCGGGACGATTAGTCCCCAGTCTTGGAATTATTAATGTCTTACCCTTTATGGTAGAAGGCTCCATGGTTCATTTGAACTTTTATATCTTTGATATATGGGGTTTCGACCTACTGATTGGATAACCTTTTAGAAGACTCCTTTATGAAGGTCAAACTGGAAAGCTCCACATTTCCTTGGGAAAGGATTTTAAACTTCCAATTACAATAACTCACTCCTTGAATAATAAGACCGAGCCATATCTTTTGCCTGATCCTATGGAGGAGGTAAAGGCTGCATCTCTAGAACTTTTAGATGATCCAGACTTAGAAGAGGAAGCCCCCTTCTTCACTGAAGAAGAGGCCGAACCTTCTGAACCTGAACCCTTAGATGAGTTTGCAGAAACACCTAGACCCCATAGAACTCAAAACTTTACCACCCGGTCTTACCTATGCTTTCCTAAACAATAATCCAGAGTTTCCTGTGATCGTTAGTAATAAACTCACTCAGGAGCAAACTCTGCGATTAATGACCATTCTTGAAAAACACCACTCTGTTTTCGGCTACTCACTTCAAGATCTCACAGGAATCAGTCCTATGATTTGTACCCATCGTATTCCGACAGATCCTTCTGTTACACCCTCTCGAGAGCCTCAACGTAGACTTAACAACGCGATGAGAGAGGTAGTTAAAAAAAGTTATAAAGTTGCTGCATGCAGGGATTATATATCCTGTGCCGCATAGTGAGTGGGTAAGCCCTGTTCAAGTTGTGCCTAAAAAGGGAGGCATGACTGTTGTTACTAATGATAAGAATGAGCTAATTCCGCAACGCACCGTCACTGGGCGGCGGATGTGCATAGACTATAGAAAACTTAATAAAGCCACGAAAAAGGATCATTTTCCTTTGCCTTTTATAGATGAGATGCTTGAGCGGTTAGCAAAACACTCGTTTTTCTGTTTTCTAGATGGATATTCAGGGTATCACCAGATCCCTATCCATCCTGATGATCAAAGCAACCACTTTTACATGCCCATATGGAACGTATGCTTATCGTAGAATGTCTTTTGGGTTATGTAATGCACCAGCTTCTTTTCAAAGATGTATGATGTCTATATTTTCTGATATGATTGAAGAGATTATGGAAGTTTTCATGGATGATTTCTCAGTTTATGGAAAAACTTTTGATAGTTATCTTGAGAACTTAGATAAGGTTTTGCAAAGATGTGAAGAAAAGCACTTAATCCTTAATTGGGAAAAATGTCATTTTATGGTTAGAGAAGGAATAGTGCTAGGACACCTAGTGTCTGAAAGAGGTATTGAGGTAGATAGAGCTAAAATTGAAGTAATTGAACAACTACCTCCACCTATGAATATAAAAGGAATTCGAAGTTTTCTTGGCCATGCTGGTTTTTATCGCAAATTTATAAAAGACTTTTCATTTATTGCGAGACCACTTACTCTTTTGCTAGCCAAGGATGCTCCTTTCGAATTTGATGATGCATGTCTAAATTCTTTCAATTTATTAAAGCAAGCACTCATCTCTGCACCAATCATTCAACCCCCTGATTGGTCGTTGCCTTTTGAAATTATGTATGATGCTAGTGATTATGCTGTGGGGGCAGTTTTGTGACAAACTAAAGATAAAAAGCATCATGCAATTGCTTATGCAAGTAAAACTTTGACAGGAGCTCAACTTAATTATGCAACCACTGAAAAAGAGCTTCTGGCTGTTGTTTTTGCCATTGATAAATTTAGATCTTATTTAGTTGGAGCTAAGATAATTGTTTACACTGATCATGCTGCACTAAAATATTTGCTCACTAAGAAAGATGCTAAACCTCGCTTAATCAGATGGATTTTATTACTCCAAGAATTTGACTTAGAAATAAAAGATAAAAAGGGAGTAGAAAATTTTGTTGCTGATCACTTGTCTAGAATGTACTTTAAGAATTCATAGGAACCCCCCATTAATGACTCACTCCGGGACGACATGCTTTACGGGATTAACAGATCTGACCCCTGGTATGCAGATATTATTAATTTTATGGTTTCAGGTTATGTACCACCCGGAGCAAATAAGAAGAAGCTTACTCAGGAAAGTCGTTCACATATATGGGATGAGCCATATCTCTTCCGAGTATGCGCTGATGGCCTACTTAGAAGATGTGTGACCACTGAGGAAGGATTGAAGATCATCGACAGATGTCACTCATCACCATACGGAGGACACTATGGAGCATTCTGTACACATTCAAAGATCTGGCAATGTGGATTCTACTGGCCTACGATGTACGATGACACGAAGCAATATATCAGAAGATGTGGGCCATGTCAAAGGCACGGAAACATAAATACAAGGGATGCCATGCCACTCACCAACAACCTTCAGATTGAACTCTTTGATGTCTGGGGAATAGACTACATGGGTCCATTTCCCCCATCTAAGAAGTGTGAGTTCATCTTGGTGGCGGTTGATTACATCTCCAAGTGGGTAGAGGCACTACCTTGCAAACATGCCGACAATATCAGTTCGAAGAGGATGTTTGAGGAAATCATATTTCCAAGATTTGGAGTCCCCAGGATAGTGATAAGTGATGGAGGATCACACTTCATTGACAAGCGCTTCGAGCACTATCTATCAAGACATGGAATCCGTCACAACGTCGCTACTCCCTATCATCCTCAGACAAGTGGCCAAGCAGAGACTTCTAACAAGCAAATCAAGAACATTCTTTAGAAGACGGTGAACGAGATGGGAACGGCATGGAAGGACAAGTTACCCGATGCACTCTGGGCTTACCGGACAGCATACAAGACCCCAATTAGAATGTCTCCATACCAATTGGTGTACGGAAAGACTTGTCACCTACCTGTTGAACTTGAGTTCAAGGCACACTGGGCCATAAAAAGATGGAATATGGACCTAGATATCGCCGGAAAACATAGAAGAATGCAATTATCGGAGTTAGAAGAATGGCGGGAGAAAGCATATCACAATTCAAAGATCTACAAAGAAAGAGTCAAGAGATGGCATGACAAGAGGATCAAGAAGAAGGAGTTCTTACCCGGAGATAAGGTATTACTTTTTAATTCCAGGGTGAAGCTTTTCGGGCATGGAAAGCTCCGGAGCAAATGGGAAGGACCATTCAAGGTAATTCATTCATCATCCCACGGAGCTATCACACTTCAAAATGACGAAGGTACGTTATTCAAGGTAAATGGTCAACGTCTTAAATTATTTTTAGAGCCCAATAAAGAATTAGAAGAAATAGACGTGATCAATTTTTACCTTCCAATTAAAAATTAAAGCCCGACGCTTTTAATTTGACGTTTTTGGGCCAAGTATATATTTTTCGGGATAAAAACACGGTGAGAAACACGCTCGAGAAAGCAGGCTTGTAGAGGAGCCGGACACAGGGCGGGCGCCCTGAGGATGAGGGCGGGCGCCCTGCCCCTGTCTCCCCTCGGCCCCAGACTTCTCCCACGCGATAACCTCGCCCGTTGCTATCTGGAAAATTCCGTCCTCGGTTTGTTTCGCAAACATGACGGTGGGAAGAGTCCCGACCATGCACGAGAGCAGTTTTTACCCCCTATATAAACAGACCCCCAACGTCAGCTTTTAGCATCAATTCATTCAAGCCTTCTCTCCTTCCTCAAATTAGATCTTGCTTAGTTCCTAGCTGCTCCAATGGCCGAGAAGTTCCACGTCGATTGGGAAGTCGTCCCCTACGACCTCAACAAGAAGCCCAAGGAGGATCCCGACGCCTACACTCTTGTCCCGGCCAACATAGAGCGACAGCTAGAAGCCATGCCACCACGTCAACGCAGCTCTGCCCAATCCTACTTTGCTCGCCCAGTTCTTACCGCACCTATGCAGCCCCTATTGCTCGAAGGCTGGCCATCATCGTCGAAGGGGAAGGAGATCATCAAGGTACCAGCCGGAACAAAGATCCTGCCGCCAAAACCCAATGAGCGGATCATCGGAGTGAGGACCAACCGGAGCGGCGAGATCTCTAGTGTCCGCTATACCACGAAGGAGAGACCTTACTTCGAGGGTGTTAGGGCAGCTAAGGTCCGCTTCGTTCCTCCGAAGGAAGCACCCAAGCATGCTCTTAATGCTTTCGAGACACCTCCCAAGCGCCGCAGGACCATTGCAGATGTGGATGAGGAGCTACGGGTGATCAAGAACAGCATTATAGAAATTCAGAACTCCAATATCTCTATGGATCGGAGGACCTTCAACCATAACACTACGATCCTAAAGCTACGGGATGACCTTGCCGACGCCAACAAGAGGATCGATGAGTTAGAGCATAGTCTTAGGAGGCGTGAGCGTCGCTGAGCTATCTAGATTAGATCTTGGGGCTATATATGTCTTAGTTATTATTAGATTCGATTAGGTTCGCTTATAATCAGTTTAGATCTATTATATTCGGTTATTATTATTATTCGGTTGTAATAAATGCCTCAAGATTAATAAAGATTATTATTAGTATGTCTTGTGTGTCTCTACTTTACTTTTGTGCAAGAAAGCAGAAAACAAGTATGGGGGAGATTCTCTGACATGTCACACACACTTCGATCGCACCACTCCATGAACCAGGTACACACTCTGCACACTTTTATTACACACTTACACACTCACCTTAGTTTGTGCAGAATTTTATCTCTCTAAACATGATAAATTAAAAGGATAAAAATGCTTATAATCATGATCAATCTCACTCTGTGATATTTCCTGGAAACCTGCAATTATTAAAATTATTTCAAAACCCTGTGTTGCTAAAAGTCATTGTGGAATAAGAGATGGTAAGGGTATGAGTACCTTATTCTTAGTATCTTTATTGCTTGAAGAATTTGTTTTAAAAATCTCAAAATTATAGCTACCATCCTCAAGTTTTATATGCCTGCTAAACATGAAAATATTAATTAAAGCTATCTGCTTTGTATTGAGTTTGTTCAAAACAAGTTAGACCCTTGTTGAGAGATTTATCATACTCCTAAGATCAAGACATTTTTATTCAGAAAGATTTACTCTTCCGAAGTATTATTGCATTAGAGGCATGGGCTATGCAAAATTATAAATATATCGAGGAAATAAAAAAGGAGCAAGTGCTCGACAACCTCGCAGAAAAAAAATGGACAAGTGTCCGGCAGTAGAATTAGGGGTACCTCGGTATCCACCCAAAGGAAAAAAATGAGATATGATAAAAATATGATGAAAAGAAAATGATAGCCCATGGTCCCTCTAATAAGCAATATGCCAGTAAGAGTGACAAGTTTTTAATTTTCAAAGTCTTTGATCTAAAGAGTATGGTATTCTTCTCCTCGGATCCGGTTTTGACCATACAATAAATGCAAGGTATGTATGCTTAAAGAATTATTTTTGCAAAATCAAAACAGCCTCAGAGAGAAATATAAAAGATAATGAGTGACTCTGAGAGCACCTATGAGGATAAAGGTATGCTAAGTTTTTCTTTTCAAAAATATGTAAAAACTCCAAGTGATAGGGATTAAGAAGAAGAAAGACTCTTTACTCTGACCATATATTTCCCTGACTATAAGTGCACAGTGGATTTTTACAACACCCTGCAGGTATGAAAGAATGTTTCAACCCCAGATGTTTTATTAACCAACCTTTTCTCGAGGACGAGTAAAAGCCTAAGTATGGGGGTGTTTGTTGACGGTTCTTAAGTATCAATTATAACCATCAAATAAATAAAGAAAAGGACCTATATGCAAGCAACACCTAGAATTAGGGTTTGATCTAACAAAATTCCACGAGTTTTGCTGTTTATCTATTTCTGCAGGGGGTTATCAGAAAATACGGAAGAAAGGCCCACATGTCGGATTAATGACGGGATATTAACCGAACACGTAATTATCTTACATATAGAAGATTCCAGAAGCCACGGGAACGAACGGGAGCCGTAACGGGCCAGGACACAGGGCGCCCGCCCTGTGCCCTAGGGCGCCCGCCCTACCCCCGGGACCAATCAGGTCGAGTCTCGCGGATTATGCTCCACCGCCTTTGAGGATCAAGGAAAACCGTAGGATGAAGGTCGGTTTGATCCGACGGTCCAGATTCATCCAAAAGGGCTATATAAGCAAGGCCCCTGACCCCTGGTGGAGAAGACCCCAATTCATTATTCAGTTGCATATCTCTAGTTAGGGTTTAGAGAGAGAGGTTCCCTCTAGGGTTCCCACCTCTTAGGGCTTAGCATCCAATGTGAAAGTAGAATTAGTTCTACTAGATTGAGAGAGATAGAGTGGAGGTGTAGATCGGAGGAAGCCGGCCTGTCGGTGTCTACTCCGAGGTTGTACCTGCAGGAGCAAGTTCTTCTAACCCGAGGCTTTTTCTCAGGATTCTTCAGTATTTCGACTTCTAAATTCTAGTAAGTTCTTTGTTTTATTGTTCTTTGGTTTATGAGTTTACTTTGATCTCTTCGCGTAGAGTTTAGAGTAATCATCTCTAGCGTAAACGTGGTGTTTAAGCTAGGATACTCATAGATATCCCCTCGTCTAGCCGGACCGTGGTAGTAGCGAGGAACGTGAAAATTCCGAGTTACCTTTGTATTCCATATCCCGTTAGCAGGATCGATAGGGTTTATAGGTGCGGGTTGAACATCCTTTGTGGTGTCTAGATTCCGTAAACCTCCCCAATAGAACAGTAGATCATCCTTACCAAGGTTAGAAGAAGAGTGCGGTTGTAGTCTTCTCTATACATCACTCACATCGAATCATAGTGGTTGTAGCCTAAAGGTTAGTAGTAATAGATTTGGTTAGTCAGATGCACTCTTTCTCCTAAAGGTAAAAATATAAATACGATACCCAGGATAACATCTCGGGTGAAGTGCTCACCGATATCCGTGCGCTTGCGGATCCTATTTCCTAATTGCGTTACCAAATATCAACAACTAACTCTGCTTGTTTTCTCTTGTAGTGGATGAAAACAGGATAGAGTATGACTGGTTACAACTTGCCGAACAACTACACCGAGAACCCAGAGGCACTCCTAAGGAAGAGCTGGTCCCGTACCGCTTCTTCTTTTGCTACTCCACCGGCAGTTGAACCAGTCACCCAAACACCATCCGCTACTACCGCTATGGCCTAGAAATCATTCCGTGAGTTTTCCGTCCCTGCCGTTGCCAACGTGCCCGTTGGGCCCGCTATCAACGTGGGTGACAAGAATTTCGAGCTTCGTACCGGGCTGATCACGATGGTGCAGGCAAACTCATTTTGTGGGTTGCCTAGCGAGGACGCAAACACCCACCTTCAGCACTTCCTTGAGTTGTGCGACACCATTGTTATCAAGGATGTCGCACCAGACGTCATCAGGCTCCATCTGTTTCCCTCCTCCCTCATGGGGAAGCTAATGCAGTGGTTCTACAAGGACAAGGAAGCTGTCAACACGTAAAGCAAGTGTTTCACTGCGTTCCTCGTGAAATTCTTCCCCATGGGCAAAATCAATACCCTGAGGGAAAGAATTTCGAATTTCCAGCAGAATGCCATGGAGTCCATTCCTGAGGTGTGGGAGAGGCTGCAAGAATACATCCAAACCTACCCACACCATAGGATTGGAAACTGGCTTGTGCTCCAAAACTTTTACGATGGGCTGATGCCCATGTCGAAGGGGCACATCGATGCCGCTGCTGGAGGCGTCTTTCTCTCCCTCACCATCGATGGAGCTACAACTCTCATCGAAAAGATGGTGTCGAATCAAAGCTGGGGAAGAAAAGGTCGAATAAACAACAAAAAGGCATGCATACCGTGAAGGAGGCTGATATGCTTACCATAAAAATGGATCTACTATTGAAAAGACTAGACGAGCGTGCCACCGATAAAGAGGCAATGAAGGCCACCGTCCAGGTCATGGACTCACATATGACATGTGAGGTTTGTGGAGAAGTCAAACATTTGGGGAACGACTGTCCCGAAACCCGCGAAGATGCCGCATAGGAGTACATCAATAACGGGTTTCGACAGCAAAATAATAATAGGTGGAACAACTAATCCTGCTGGCAAGGAGGTAATTCGAATTTCAACTCCAATTTCAATTCGAATCAACCTATCTGGAAAAACTTGGTGTTAGGCTAAGCAAAAATAAATAAAAAATATCACTAAAAAGTTAATGTTTAATGATAAAATACTTGAAAATATAAATTCTAAAATTAAAAATTTATCCTCCTCCATAAAGAATCAATTAATTTTTAATAAAATGATTGAAACTCAAATATCTCAAATAGCCGCCGCAACTCCGATCAACCATTCGGGGAAAATCCCGGGGCAACTTGAGAATTCCCCTGAGTTTGTTCATGCAGCTGCAGAGCAATAATGAAGGAGAAGTTTGGCTGACAGACTATAAATGTCGAGTCCCTGCTGAAGGTAAATCGATAGTTATCCTTGAAAAATTTTAAAATTTAAGATTTCAAAATTTAAATTTTAAATTTTACTTCAAAATAAACTTTTCAGAAAAATAAAATAAAATCATTTTCTGATAGTTTAGATTTTTCTTTTATCATTTCTTATTTTTAAAATATTTATAAAAATTCAAAATATAATAAAAGTTTTGTGAAAAATCAATTCTGAGAAGAGGAAGTTTGAAAAATTGGCAAAACCCCAACGGTTAGTTCCTGCTTATCCGTTGGGAGCAACCGGCCAAAGTGGGGACCGAGCGGGCCCACCTCTAGGTGCGACCGCACCCTGCCCGATGCCTCGCGCGCTGCCCTTCCTCCAACGGCTACTAGCCGTTGCCCTCTCCCCTACTCGGCTGGTGCTTGCCTCTATAAAAGCAGAGAGCCCGGGTGTGAGCCCTTACTCACACTCCACTCTCATTTCTTTCACTCCCTCTCACTCTCTTTGCTCCACTATTTGCAAAAATATTTCCACAAGCTTTGAGAGCAAGGAAACTCGGCAAAAAATTTCCTAGCTTAGAGTCACCAAGCCAAGGTTGTGGGTCGCTCGATTTATTTTCACTAACGTAACCCCGTTTTTCGAGCTTGTTGTGCTGTTTTTGCCATGGGTAGGTTCAGGAAAAGTATCGCCGGTGCCATCAAGAAAATCATGGGGTCGAGCTCAAGTCACTCCCGTGGAAGCTCAAGCACGCGTTACACCGAACATGAAGAGAGCCCAATACATGAAGACGAAGAGACTATGCCAACGGAAGAAGTAGAGCAAGAACAAGAGCAACCAATGGAGGAAGGTGATGACGGTCCCCACCTTGATTTGGAAGGAGAATGAGAGATGCAGGCGTTCAACCTCATCAAGAACCGTGAGTTCGTCCACATGCCAGCATATGACCCCGACCTCCTCGAAAAGATAGGAATGGACACCGAATTCGCCATCATCTAGAAAGCCATTGGATGGGAGAACGTTGTTCCCGTGAGGAGCAAGGTTTTCGCCTCCTGACTATCCAATTTTTATGCTCTTTGCAAGAAGTTGAGAATGGGATTACTTTCCGTCTTTTTGAACAACCATATTATCTTACACTGAGAGATCTTGGTTCTCACTTAGGCTGCTCAATTGACTTAGATCATGCTCTCAAAGGTTTTAATCGTCATGAATTTTGAAGAGTAATTTCTAGTCAAAATATGATTGGCAAGTTTCAACCTCATAATATGAATATTCACCATCCTACTTTGAGGTTCATGCATCGATGGATTGCCATGACTTTGTTTGCTAGACAGGACATACGATTTGTTTATCATACCGAAATGCAACTGCTCTATGCCATACTTAAAAAGATTAAAGTTGCTCCTCTGAAAGAAATATTTAAACATTGGTTAGAATTATTCAAGGCTTCCACATCTATATCTTGCACATCCCTTGTAACACGTATTGCCACTAGTATTGGTGCTTTGGACGGACAAGATGTGACATACATCTCTACTCCACGCATTAGTATTAATAAGCACTAATTGATGCAAGGGCATCATTTGAAACATGATGCTGGCCCTGTTCGCTTGTCTTATAATCTATACTTTTCAGCTTGTTTTTTCAGCCGGAACAATATTTTTCTCTCACAACAAATCAGCGAACAGTACTTTCAACCATGACTTTTCATAACCTGGAACTCCCTTTGTATAAGTCCTCGGCGCTAACCTTCGCTCTTGTCGAACAAGAGGAAGCATGCAGGAGTTCTATTTCTAGCATGGAAATAAGGAGTAGGAGTAGGAACGAAGCGGCAGCTCTCAACAGCCACCGCTAACATTGACACCACTTGTGCCTCAGGCGTACCATGCAGAGTGGTTCTCGGCCATGCAGGTGCTTGGCTTCACACCTGGGTACCAGCTAGGCTAGGATCACACCCCACAACAATACAAGGCTAGAGGATCGGGATAGCGAGAAGCTGACGCCATGGAGTGGACGAGACACTCCTCTGACTCCAAGGGGTTACCACCACTGGTCCAGCCACAATAGTCTACTTCAGATCGTCGCGAGCTAGACGACATCAACACCTGACTCGGAGGGTTAAAAATCCACGTAGGTGAGATACAAAATACACTTAATAATCATGTGCAGAATTTGACCTAGTGGCACCTTCAGCAACATCAACAATTCGCGCAAAACACGATGCTAAAGCAACAGCATGACGCATAGGCGGCCTACTGGCGGTCCATGGGATACAATCCCGAACCATATGCCTCGAGCTAGCTTGGGGGAGGACCCCCACGCCTGCACAGGTACCTTGTATCTTTTTATTTTTTTTATTTTATTTTATGCATTTATTTAATTATTAGCATTTAAAAAATCTAAAAATTAAAAATATCAAAAAATAAAAATATGATAAAAAGAATAAAAATATGAATTTCACTCCTCATATATATTTTAGGAATATTTAGTTTCTCCTGTGTTGAAATGATGAATAGTATCTCTATCTATAATTTATTTGTGCATAGGCTGTAACTTAGTATTTCCCAAGATTTAAGTTTATTGGCTAACAATGTCTCATCCTAAAAATTTAAAAACTTGTGGGTTGCAAAAGCATTCTTCTTTTTTAAGTTGTTGCAAGTTATGATATAGTACAATTAGAATTTATTATGATTTTATTCTAAGAGAAACTTGACATCCGAAGTTTTTAATTTTAAAAATGCTAAAATGCAAAAGTTTCTCAATGATTATGAATACCTATCTAGGCCATACGACAACAATCAAATACAAAATCTTAGTCATATGCTACTTGTTTTTGCATTGAGTTTTGTCAAATTGTTTGTGACCTTTGTTGAGATTCTCGTCATGCACCCATGATCAAGATTCACGTACACGCACAAATAAACTGTTGACTCTTACACTGAGAGTTACGCAAAAACAAGCTTTTACGTCCACCAAAATAAAATCTCCATCCATATTTTATGAGTCTCTTTCTAAAGTTTTCATGTACCAAAAAGAAGTATGGGCTATGCTAAAAAAGAGAAAAAAGAGAAGAAGAAAAAATATCCATGCTAAAAAGCATGACAGAAAAAATACATGCCAAAGATCATGAAGATTAGAAAAGAAAAGAAAGAAAGAAATAAGATAGTCCATACTTTCAAATAAAAGACATTCATTCAAAAGAGAGAGAGTCATCATCAAAGGAGGAAAAAATATTTAGAATTAGGAAGATTATAAAAAAATTCTACACTTGCACGTCTTGATCAAAGTGTATGACTTGCATCTTCTCGGATTCGGTTTTTGACTTATCAAAATATGTGATGCAAGTATACCTCATTTTCATACCTACCCAAAACTCCACCAAAAAGCCTTAGTGGTAGGATGAAAAGAAGGCAAATTTCAAAATGCCTTGGTGAGGAACATACACATTAAGTGATCGAGTGAATCATTTAGGAACTTACATCTATTTTACAAAACTCATAAAAACCTCCGGATAGAAAGCTGATCAAAAAATGAATGATTGGTAGTTCTATTATAACCATTGTATCTTGCGACCGCCCAAGAACTTGAAAAAGCTACAATCCCCACAGGGATCAAGGTAAAGGGTGGATAAAAACACCAACTTATTTAAATTGCAGAAGAATACTTTGTTATAGGAATGACACTTATGAATTATATTTGGCATAGTAGCAACTTCTGATCAACAACAAATAACTTAGCTACTTGCTCAGGACAAGCAAAGGTTAAGCTTGAGGGATTTTGTTGGTGGTCCTTACCTATCAAATCTGACTGCCAATTAAGATCCAAAACAGGAGAAATAAACAAACTTATAACACATATGCATTTACTATTGACATATTTCCACATGTATTGGAGACTTAGTGTTTTACAAGACTTATTCATGAAATACATGGGAAGTACGAAAAAAAGGCGCAACTTAGAAAACGTAAAACAAGAAATGCACAAGGGAATAAAGAAAGAGGCCTATCGACACATCAAACATGGGCCAAGCACCGGTGTAGGAGTCACCCAGGCCCAGCCAGGAGCCCACCAGAGCAAGGTGATGGCGAACGGGCTGCCCCTAGCCCAGCTCAGCCCCACCTTAATCTGGCGGTGCAATAATGACATGCAGAGGCGGTTTAGGATAGTTTCCTAATTTTCTACCCCTAAACCGACCTCACTCAAGTATAAAAAGAGGAGTAGAGCTCTCCCTCAACACACACCTCATTTGGAGCCAAACACCTCACACCTCTCTTGTATTCTTTTACATTTTTAGTAGTATTTTGTGAGCTAGCAAAGCTATCAAGGAGAGCTTGGTTCCTTGGAAGAGATAAATCCTAGTATGGATACTATGAAGAGTTCTTCCAAAGTCTTGCTCTCATATTATCAATATAGTTATGCTTATGAACTAGAGTATAGTTTTTAGGTTATGATTGTGACACATGAACTAGCATATGGTTTGTATGTTATGATCTTAACATGTAGAACTTTATGCTTAATCATTCATGTAACTTATATGATTAGAAGTAGAGCTAAATTGAGATGGCGGATTGTCATTCCTTCAGGTTTGCCCATGTCCTATGCTTGTTGATCCATAGGGTCGGAGTCTGTTGGCGGTCATTAACATCAATCATAAACTGTCAACATATCCTTTATATATACTTAATTTCATCACCTAACATAGGAATAGGGGTTTAAACTAATGAATTCCACGAGCTTTGGTGAATATGTAAATGCAGGGAAATTTATTCAGAAAACAAACCCTGGGACCACTATCATACACCCCAAACAAGAAAACCGATATCAGAAAGAGTTTCGACTCATGAAACCTACGAAAAATGACTCAAGACAGAGTCCAGAAGCTTCCATCGGAGGGAGGGGCCCACATATCACTGGCATAGGCAAGCCAGCCCTACCTGTAGGCTGACCGGCCTATGGGGTCCACCGGTCAATCTCCGCTTCGTACGTCGGTTTCTCACTGCCTTGAAGATCACATCTATGCCATTGTTTTAAGTCAGTTTGATCCGAGAGCTCAGAATTGATGGTTCCCCCTATATATACCTGCCCCTACCCCCCTCCCTGAGGCCATCCTAAAACCCTAATTCATATCCTCATCATCAGGGTCAGAGTCAGCAATCAAGAGAAGACTAGTCCTCCATAGGATCTAGTCTTATAATTAGAAATAGTGAGATAGAGAGTGATGGAAGAGTTTGGAGGTAGTACGGGCCTGTCGATGTTCTCTCTACGGCTTGTATCTTGGTGGATTCAAGTTCTACCTGAGCTTGCATCTAAGATTTCTCTGGTAATCAACTTCTGATTCAAGTAAATATCGTGTGTATGTTATTCTTCAGGTTTGCGACTCTTTTGAGGGCTTTAATTTATTGGCCATATGTTAAAGTAGTATTTTTAGTGTAAGTATGGTGCTTAGACTCGGTTACTCATGGATGTACCCTATGTTTTGGATCGGTGGTAGCTCGCGAGGGTGACTCTTATAGCCTTGTTGAATCCTTTGTAGTCCACCTCCCGTTTGTAGGCCGAGCAGGACCTAGTTATTATAGGAAACATACTCTGTCTGTGTTTCTCTTAGTAACGTCTCTAGAATTGAACAATAGAAGACATAGCTTACCGAAGTTAGAACTAGAAGACCTTAGTGTTCTCCTTTATACTCCTGTTATCTTAAGTCTTATTGCTACTCTGGGTTAAGTTAGACGTAGTTAATCTCACATGTTTTCCTGTGGATACGATACTTGGAATACTTTCAGGTGAAAGCTACAGCGGTATCCGTACGCTTGTGGATTTATCTGTGTGCGTTAATAAATATCAACAAGCTTTCTAGCGTTGTTGTTAGGGAAACAGTTGCTGAGTTAACTCTGAACCTACCTTAACCTTGTATCTTTTATCTTTTATTTTATTCTTTTCCTTTTCACTATGGATTCCACTCCTATTTATCAATATGCTGCACCTACGAGCGCACGCCTAGAGCTACCAAAATCCTCAAACCTATCCAAACACCTGGCTAGTGTTTGATAAAAATGATTCTGGATCAATCCTTCTCGGGAAAAGGCGATAAAAACCCATACTCACACCTATGAGAGTTTGAACAGACCTGTGCATGTTTGCATATTGCTGGCATATCGGATGAGACCTTAAGGTGGAAGTTGTTTATGTTCTCTTTGACGGAAAGAGCTAAACGATGGTATAGATGAACCGTGGAAAGTATGTAAGGAGATTGAGAAACAGTATGCTCTAAATTTTGTTTATCTTTCTTTCTCATCTAGAGTAGTCAGCATTCGAATAGAAGTTCTAACTTTAAACAAAAAGAGAAAGAGCCTCTTGGCACATCATGGGATCATTTTAATTGTCTTGTCAACAGTGGCCCAAACCTGATGCTTCTTTAATATTTTTATATATATCTTAGCAAGGATTTTTGCACTATCCCTTGATGCAGCCTCTAGAGGAGCTTTCCTTTGTTTGTTTGTTAGTGAAGCAAGGACTGTCCTTGATAGAATTAGTGGAAAGACTCTGCACTAGCATTCATAATAAACTCCCTGAGAAAGAGAAGAAATTATCTCCCGATCAAATAGAGGAAGTTTTGAAAGCCAAATCAGAGCCACTCCAATTCGAAGATTTAGTTATCAATCCTGAATCATCAATACCCAAAATCCTCTAAGGGAAGAAGAAATTCCACCTTTAAAATCCCTATTAAAATTAAGGATGATTTTTTGATGTTGATTTTGGAAAAAGCTTAAACTTTCTGCTACATAAGAGACCTTTGAGTGAATATAATTCAAATCCTTCCCTCTAACTATTTTAGTTTGCTTAATGTAACCCACAAATATGATTTGTCCTTTTCGATACTCCATCCACCTTAATTTGTAAGTTATTTTAGTTTTTTCTTAATAAATGAATGCTAACATTAGCTCTCGACACACAGTGACGCTACTGCTCTGCAGCACCACAAGTCCACAAACTTTATTGAATAAGCCATCCGTAATTTTCTCTTGGAAAAGAAAATGTCAAGGAATGCATTTTCCACAACTGAGTTTTCCCCCCTCCTATACCACCTTTTGACATTGCAAAACAAAGACATATGTTCATGACAGATGGACGTAATCGTTCGTACTCAAATCATCCACTCCGTCCATCATGGTCATGGCAAGGACAAGTGGACAACCTCATTTTCTGTGAAAACAAGTGGAGTAGTAGAGCATGGACTTGGACTCGAGCTGTCAGCCTGTCACTGACTATGAGCATGAAAGGAGGTCACGGGAGTCCTTTGAATTTTGATTCTCATTTTTTAATGCCTTGGCGTCCGTACTCGTGGTACTCTAAATTCATTCTGTATACATTCTAGTCACAAGATTCTCTCCTCTATTCCTAATTCTTCCGCACTCATTCATCTTCTATATCATCTCTATCCACAGTAGGGCCCATTTGTCACTTTATCTAAATATATTCATGTGAGAACTAGTTTTAAAGTATTTATTGAAACGAATTTAATGGTACAATCAGAATTTAATTTGATTTTTTGGTTCGTGTGTTATAACATTTTTTCATACGAAAAAAAAGTTAGCACAATCTTCCACGCAACCGGCAAGCACACTGTCTCTTGTGCGCGGCCGTCCTCTCCGAGCGGTGCTGCCGTGTATAAACGGTACCACGCTAAATATAGAGCACAAACTCTCATCCTATATGATAGAGCAAGATATAAGATATAGAGTATACCGCTGCATTACTGCAGGAACATTTCCCGGACGGCAGTTCAGCTTTGCAGCTCTCTATGTGCGGTCGGTCTGAGCAAAAGCAAGTTCAGCTTTGCAGCTCTGCTCACCCTGAAAACCCAGTTGAGCATCTTGTGTGGTTCACAGCACTGCTTTTGCTTGCGCAAAGCATTTGTCCTCAATCATTTCTCGCATTTGGTGCCAATATCACCATATTCATGAATAATTTTTGTCACATTTATGAATACTACTAGTATTTGAATACTAAAATTTTTAGTTTTTGACGATCATGAGACTTTAATCGATCTGATTTTGACATCTGTAATACATGGGTGCCGTGTCTATCACAGTATGAGGACTAGAATTGCATTATCTAAAAAAAGGACTAGAATTGCTTCAACTGGTTTGGGTCTCTTCATCTGCATACACGGTTTGAGTCCGAGTATAGTTAGCTACACCGGACAAGTGTTTCTTCGTCCGGCCGTCGCACCCGTAGGGCCGTAGTGTCCGGCCCGCGCAGTAGAGACTGACGGAGGGATCGGATGGAGGGAGGAACGAGGAAGAGTCATGGTGACTGAGGCAGTAACGGGCTGTTTGAACTCTGACTCCAGCTAACCAAGCCTAAATTAGGCCTTAGCCAAATCTTGGCATGGCTAAAATTTTGTCATGTTACGTATGTTCAGATGATAGACAAGGGAATGGAGAGAACAATTACAGAGACTGATGCTGCAACGGTGGTGGAAACGATCAAGAATTTTACCACCGCTTGCATGCCAGCCATGATGTTTAAGGAGATCAGAATTCAGAGCTATAGATTATTGTACACTGAGAGGCCTGGACTAAGTGAATGGAATGCTGGTTGTAATTTTCAGAACATAATAAAACAAAGGGGAAAAAAAAAGAAAGCTAGCACTGCCTCAGCCAGCAAAAGAGATTCAGGGCGCAACCTATCTTCAGTTTGCCAACAGCATCCATACCAGATACCCCTGCACCCGAAACACATACTGCCCGTACGTATGAACTTACACTCGATCTCACGCGTCAGCAAATTGACAATTCACTGGACTCAAAGCCAGCATAGGAATTCAGCAACGTTTTTCCCTCCACGTCAGTCAGAGGTTCAAAAGGGTTCTCTACAACGACAGTGATGCTCAGTTTTAATTTGCTGGCATCACAGGCAGTTATCTAAACAGCTACTGCCGGCAAGCGTTGTCTTCTCTACTTTATTGCTGGATCAACCAGAGTTTTACATATCTTGATCCACAGAGTAATCAGATCAAATCTTACTTCTGGGCTTCGTCTCCTGGAACAATGCCAACACGCTGCTTCCAGGAAGAGAAAGAGACTTCCTACTGTTCAATCCTGACAAGAAGAAACTGGCCGAGAAGGCGAACAAGCTCACATACACACGAGCTGGTATTGCGCGGGGACGAAGTGGGAGTTTGCGATTAGCAAAGCTGGCCAGATAACTTCACCCAACACTAGAGCAGGGACGAGATTCCTCTTCACATCTTCCTTCACCTGCTCTACACTCCTCTGTTGATGGAAATCCATCCATGGGAGAACGAGAGAACACTTTGTTCCCGAGAGAAGACCATGGAGAACAACTTTTGAGGCGACAAACTCAAATGTGATAGGCTGAAATCTCCGTTGGAAGGAGCGGTCCAGGTAATTAATCCTGCATAAAACCAGGGTCTTAGTGATAAGAATAGATACTCGAATTTCGTACTCTTAAAAATCAGGAGAGACGGCTGCCCCTCCTACCTATGCTTGCACTGCCCTTTTGTACCCATGCGCTTTCTGGCAGAAGATGAGATCCTGGACCAATAATAACGCAGCAGCTGTGCTAGGTGATCAGCAGCAGCTACGCCAATCGAAAAGGAAACATGAAATTTCTGAGTTTTCCTTCTTCACATGAACCTGTCATGCTTCTGATTGACAAAAACAATATTGTAACATAGTTGTACCAACTCACTTCCACATTGCAAACATAATTTTTTTTATCTGAAATACATATGTCATGTTTTTTCCTTTTAAAAAACAAGGTTCAGATAATCAAACATAATTTTTGTACCACGTCCATCACATTGCAAATTTCAGAACACCGAACATGTTAACATGGCATATGTATTTCAGATCAGTTAAAAAAAGACTACATTGTATAAGCAAGTCTGACAAAACTGAAACACTTGTTCAGAGTTACATGAAGATGAGCGGTTGGATCTCAGCCGTTAGCTGAGGATCCAATGGATCGGTTTTAAGTTACCATTTGCTGTGTAATGCGGAGGAAAGCTGAATAATGCTACTCACATTCTCCCCCTTCCGTTGACTGACAAATGGGTGCAAGCACAAGTAGTGCATGACTCTCGCTGCAGTGCAGGACTAATGCTTGGGTCTCTGTTGGTTGGACTAGTAAGTATGCTGGTAATGCGACCAAACGTATAAGCAGGAGACCTCTTCGGACTGAAACCCTTTTGCTGTTGGTTGGTTGGTTAGCGATCATCTTGCTCCTGCTGCCTTCCCCCATTCCCAGCTCCTACTCAACTCCACTCAACAGGCTAGCTGCATCATCTGCTTCTTCCTCCATCTTCTTTCTATCCCACTTACTTTTGGTACACCTTGCATAGTTGCATGCCTAGTTGCCTGCATCTGCATCATCGTATTCGCTGCTTCACCTGAATTCCAAAGCTCACACCTCATCCTGTCAGCTGTTTCTTGGACAGACAAGACGCCATTGAAATGGAGGACGACGATCCGGCAGCTGCTGGCCTGACTGTCCTAGAGGCCTCCATCCGCCGGGTCAAGCTTAGCGTCACAAGCAACGAGGAGATCGTAAGCACTGCTCCTCCTCCTCCTCCTCATCTCTTCCCTTCACGTTGTCTCCTTCCATCAACTCTTGCTGTCTGTCTAGCTCATGCTCATGCATCTTCTTCTCCGATGGACAATGCCCACCATCCGGCCGGCAGAAGCTCATGGCACAACCGGTGGAGAATCCCATCCCGATCACGCACTGCAGCCAACTCCACGACAACCCATCGCTGGGGCTGCCCCTGCAGGTCGGCAGCAGCTGCGAGTCCTGCGGCGCCACGCAGCTCGACAATTGCGAAGGGCATTTCGTCTTCATCAAGCTGCCGGAGCCCATCTACCACCCTAGCCACATCGCCAAGCTGGGGAAGATACTCAACCTCGTCTGCCTCCGCTGCCTCCGCCTCAAGAAACCCAAGGTACGCGCATACCAGCCACGGACAAGAACCCTGCCTGCCACAGTTCAGATACAACATATCTGTTACAGTTGCAAGCATAATGTCTCACATGCTTTTTTGTCTTTTTTGTTTATTATTCTCAAGCAGAAGGGCACCAAGAAAGAAAGCAGATTCACCTCATGCTCATACTGTCATGTACGCCATAGTAATTTGTGACAGATCAAACGACAGTATCCTTCCTGTCATACCTTATTGTTCATACAAATTTGCTCACTTAGTCACTTGGGTTGGTTGGAACACATATATATATCCTCAAATATCAAATTATGTCTGATGGTCACAATTTCCCATGTTCAGCACATTCCTGATGTGAAAAAAGTGCAATCTGGAGCACTACTTTGCTTGAACAATGAAATAGTGCTGCTCTTACAAACCCCTGCATTCCTCTTGTTGCAGAATCACCCACCGCTATGTGTCAGTCAAGAAATCCAATGGTGCCCGTAGCTTGGAACTGAAAGCACCATTAAAGCAAGAGGTTGCCGATGGGTTTTGGAGCTTCCTTGATCAATTTGGCTTCCACACAAGTGGTACATCGCACCGCCGGCCCTTACATCCAAAAGAGGTACTCAATGATTCTGGGCAATATCTAGACTCCTGAAACCTTTCCAATGTACTCACAGCTTGTTCAGAGAGACTAACAGCTTGTTCTTCAATTTCTTAGGTTCAGGACATTATGAAGAAGAAAACTGAAGAAACAAGAGCTAGTCTTGCTGCTAGGGGATACAATCTTCAGGATGGATTTGTGATGGATAACATGTCCATCCCACCCAATTGCCTGCACGTTTCAAATATTTTAGATGACAACACAGAAATGGGCCCTCCTGTAAGTACCTCCTGATAAAACAATGAGATTACCTGTTTGCATCTCCAGGCTCCATCTCTGGCTGTGCTGCGGCCTTGGCCTTCTTGGCCTTGATTTGGCAGCGTTCAAGGTAGCACTGCTGGATGGCAAGCCTCGTGATCTACACTCCTTATTGATGGAAACCCATCCATGGGAAGAACGAGAGAACACTTAGAGTTCCTGAGAGGAGACCATGGAAAACAACTGTTGAGGCAACAAACTTAAATGCAATAGGCTGGAATCTCCGCTGGAAGGAGCGGTCCAGGTAATTAATCCTGCATAAAACCAAGGTCTTAGTGACAAGAATATATACTGGAATTTGGTACTCTTAAAATCAGGAGAGACTTGATTTCATCAGTAAATCATTAAATCTAGAAATCACCCACTACACAGTATCTTAAACAACTTTTGAGCATGAATAGAGTGCAAAAGGTAAGTGAGAAAATTGTGGAATTCACCAGCAATTACAAAACAAATACAACAAGCCACCAGGTGAGGCAGGAGCAGTAGAATTCTGTTCACAGCAGGTACCAATATAAGAAGTATGTATATCCAGATATGAATATCAGGATGATTATAATTTATAGCAGCACATTCATATAGTCAGATGGTCAACTACTAAATATTCCCATGATAGCATTTATTTACTGCACATCTAAGGTCAGTAAACATGAAAACACAACAAATTATGTGTCATCAGATCGATGTTGAAGTGGACTACTGGGCACACATGAACAGAAAAGGATGTTACTAGCCCAAAGTACAGCCCACGTACTTATAATCCTAAACTCAACTCAGTTGCTTGGCTACACAGCTAAATAAAGAGGCGCGAATCAGTAAGACAAGAACCACTAGCTTGCTCATGCATGGATACCAGTACTGTTGGCAGTACTATATGGTACTTTCATGTTGAAAGAACAAATCTATCACTAGAAATGTTTGCATCCATTGTCTCTCCAAATTTCAACAATAAAATAGAAAACCATAATAGTAAATGTCCAAATCTCAGCAAGGCCAGTGATCACTAGAAAATATCATTACTATTGAAGCAAATCACATGTTCTTTAGATGTCTTCAATTTTAAGAAATAGTTTAAGTACTCATAAATATTAGAAGACATCAAGACACCATAAACTACCATTCATATTGCCACCAAGATATGTTTAGCTAAAATGGAGAACATCGGTGCAGGATAGAGTCTACAAAATAAAAAAAACTATCACTTTCCCCCTTCAACTTTTTATTACCTTGTATACTCTAGTTACTAATAAGCAATAACAAAAGGAAACTTGACACCCTCAAACATCCTTTTTTTCTGAAATGCAATCATGAATCATCATCTAGTGAGTTAATCTGTCTGTCAAGCTCCTCATCAGCCTTCTTCAGAAAAATATCCCAGCCACTCCCCTCCCCCCAATCTAGCATATCATACGGCACTGCTGTCATCAATCCTGGCCTCACTACACCCTGCTGCAAGACCACCCGAAACTCCAGCTCAGGCCCTCTCCCCTCCTCCTCAAGCTCTTCCCAAGTAAACAGCAACGGCAAGGTATAACCACCCCATGGATTGAAATCTATCAGCTTGAGCCGCCCATCTGTCCTCACATACACATCAAACGTATAATTGTTTGAAGCAAACTGTGGCTCAATCACTTCATCAAAGAAAGCCTCGATTTTCAGTTGCACCTCAGAACTCCATCCAGCCAGTGATGGGTAGTAAGCTGATGGGTCTCTCTAGGACACAGCAACCAGCTTCCTCTCTCAAACGAAACATCGGAACTCTGACTCAGGGCGTAGGCCTGGGTACCACTTGCGGAGGGAGAGGTAGTATTGGAACCCATCATCCACCCAAGTATTCTCGTTACGTTCTTCTATTGCAGCTTCAACATCACAGTCATCATCATTTGTCTTGCCTCCCTCCTCACGTATCTTACTATCTTACTTGAATTACTTGGAGCTGCATTGGTGCCTTCGCTGCCACGAGTCTCATCACCTTCCTCGGCACCGGCACTAACTTTTTGGGCATTCCGTCGAGCATTCCCCGGGCGCACGAAATCCTCGCATGATTGTCTCGCAGAGGCAAGGTCGTGGGCCACACAGTCGGAGGAGCGGAGCAGCATGGCAACCTCGGCGAAGCACGTGCACCTAGTCGTGGCATCGGCGGTTATGAAGGTGGCATCCTTGGGCGCGCTCCAGTTGAGCTTGGGGAGCGCGGCGCCGCCTAGCTCGGCGATGGCGGCGTCGATGGCCGCCTCCAGCTCCGGGAATTCCGGCCGGAGCGGGTGGTCGGCGTCGGGGTCGAAGACGTCTTCGTTGCTGGAGCCGAAGAAGAAGTCGGAGTTGAGGAGGGAGACCGGGTCGGGGTGGTGCGCGTGGATGGGCGCGAAGGGCTGGCGGCCGGAGGTTATCGCGGGGAGGAGGAACGGGAGCGGCTCCTCGTCAGTGTCAGCGTCGGCGTCGGCGTCGAGGTCGGGGTAGGCCTGCTGGCCGACGAGGTACCGGACGAAGGCGGCAGGGAGCGGGATGATGACGGTGCGGATGGAGTGGCGGCGGAATGCCGGGTACCACTCGTGGATCTGGCACCGGAGCAGCTCCTCGAGAAGCATCTCCTCTGCTTCTCTGCGAGTCGCGCGGCTTCTCCGTGGCTGTGGGTGTAGCTCGCCGAGTCTCCGTGCTCCTTGTCGGCGGCTTCGTCTTTTGCCGTCCGGCGGTCGTTCGGCGGTTTTGTCTCAACTTTCTCCACGTATCGCTTTTTTTTTTTTGAGAGGCTCCACTTATCGCATTTAGCCACAGGAAGAACATAGCCCAAATAAGGCCCAGATTAGGAGAAATAAGCCCAGCTTTGATGGGGAGACATAACACAAGAATAGAGCCTGATTCATCAATTCATAATCAACATTTCCTCAAAAAAAATCAATACATAATCAACATATGAAAACACTATTTTTAGTTCAAATTTAACAACCATTTCACTTAAATATTTTGTATAGCACTCATGCTCCAACCAACCAAAATAACCTCCATCAAAAGCCTCTATTACACACGTCATCAATATGCACAGTTTAAATCAAAAGGAACTGTTAACCACATTCACCCCAAAAGAACAAAATAGCCTTACCATGTAGCAACAATTAGAGTCCTAGAAGAAATATCGAACAGGCATATCATCAATGTCGCTAGGACCTGCAAAGAAAAAGGAGAAAGTTGAAAAAAAATCAAACACTACTTCAGCAGTACTTTTCAGCGAACAAATAGTGTTTTCCTCTCACAACAAATCAGCATAAGCATCAGTATAAGCCAAATTTTAGTGAAATATTGAAACTACCGTTAACAAATTGGTGTAGCCAGTGAAGACATTGTTGCCCGTATGAGCATTATTCATTGACACTTGAGCTTCTACAACACCACTATTTTTCTTTATGCTGTCAAGTCTACATGGTGTAAGGATGAGATTTATAAATTTTATAATTATATATAATCAGGGTTTTAAATCTTAAGCTACAACTGCCGCTACCTTCGTATGTAGCTATTTGAGGAAGGTCTAGGTATTTGCTCCCATTCACAACTTAGTTGCTATAGCATGATTTAGCCAGCAGATTAGCTAATTGAGGAGACAGGTCACTAAATGCCATAGACCGTGATTTAGAACACTGGCTTATAGAATGATTTAAAACACAAGCAGGCAGCCACCAAATACAACCAGTCTACCACATCAACGTCGAGACGCCCAAGATCCAATACAAGCTTAACCAAACCTAGTCCACCAAACAATCTAGCACTGTCCCAGACTCCTAATCCTATCCAAGTCTTCTATGAGCAACATGTACACAACGCTTCATCACTTGATATAAAGTGCATATATGGATCCAGATATATACGTGCATGTATGATTCAGATTAGCTTTTTCATTCGTTTTTTATGAAATAATGTTGGTAATTTGACCATACCTCACTGTTGGTTTTAATAGTTTTGTTCTTTTTCCTCGATCCCGAGCTGACTTAAAGGTAACAAACGAGCCGAACCAAACTTTTAACTTGTTATTACGATAAAAACCAAAAACAATATGCATGACCCATGTAGTCCTTATAGATTTATCCATATTAGTAGGTTTTAACTGTTTTTATTGTGCCACAATGTTGAGACCAGTTGGTTTTTAACTAGTGGTACTACATCCGTTTTAAATTGTAAGTTATTTAATAACTTTTCTAAACATATATTTTCTCGGTTATAAATTATAAGACATTTTGGTTTTTCCAGATATAATATTTTTATTATATATTTGGATATGTATATCTAAGTGCATAGCATAAATTATGGTAAATGCCTTATATAATTTGGAATGGAGGGAGTAAGTTTTATTATTATGTATGTCTAATAACAAATTTATAGAAAAAATATATACATAATTTGGAAAAGATGGAGTAGCAAATTGAAAAACATCCATCTCGAGCCCAACCGTCCTCGTTTCCGTTTCTGTCTCCCTCTCGCGTTCCTCCCTTCCGTTCGCCGCCGCCGCCGCTGCATCCGTCAGACCGTCACCTTCACACAGCGCGCGCTCGCTCGCTCCCTCCCTCCCTCTCTCTCTCTCTCTCTCTGCGACGACTGGGTGGGCTACCGCCGCCGCCACCCTACGCCAGGTGCCGAGGCATTCGCCTATCTCGTCGCCGGCGAAGAGCGCCCACCAGGTCCCATTACTAGATCCGCCCCTGATGCAGGCCGCAAGGAGGCTAGCGTGTTGGAGCCTCCAACGACGCCTACTCCTTCCCTCTCAGGCTCAGGCCCCAAGCATCCCAACGGCGGCAGCCTTCCTCCATTCCCACGCCACCAGCTTCGGTACACATTGCTCGTAACTCGTATCCATTGTTCCCGCTTATATAGATCCTAAAGTCTCGTAGTTCGTCAGGGTACAAGCAGGTGCGCGAAGAGGAAAAGAGCAAATTGGTTGGCAACGTTTTCAGCAGCGTGGCTTCCAGCTACGACCTCATGAACGATCTCATGAGCGTCGGCTTGCATAGGCTGTGGAAGGACAGGTTGCTGCTGCTTACTCTTTCCGTTTCTTTATCTTCACAATCTAACCAGCTCCCTTTATCATTCAAACTCTGTTTCTTTTCTTTCAGGCTTATTTCCAAGCTGAATCCCTTTCCGGGGATGAAGCATCTCGATGTGGCTGGTGGAACAGGTAATACACATCCATCCCCTTCCCTCATTGCTTTCAGCTGCACCATATAGAAATAACAAATACAAACTTTTACCAGTAACACAAAATTATTAATTCGGGGTATCTTAATGATCTTAATAATCTTCCATTCAATCTATCTATATAATCAGTATATATTGGTAGTTAGTCCTTCTGAGACGCCAGCATTATTTCCGTACAAATGTTAAAACAATGCTACCATAGTCCTTTAGTTGCTGCCATGTGTCTTGTTTATGCTTCTTGTTTCTGCTTTCTGTTGAAAGGTTCTATTGCCAGGAGTTCTTGTACTGGCAGAAATTTGTAGTAGGAAAAAAATTCAATGACTGTTGGTGTCATTTTTATGACTTCAGGCGATGTTGCTTTTCGTGTACTGGAAAGAATTAAGAGCGTGGGTCACAGAGCTATGCAGGGTACTCTTACTGAAACCGAAGAAGACACCCACATTTATGTCTGTGACACTAATCCAAATATGCTAAATGTTGGGAAGAAGCGTGCTGCAGAAAGAGGTCTCAAGCATCAACTTTGTAATATATTTTGTCGTCTCTACCTCAAGTGTGGGTTATGTTGTTCAACAGTTGATTTTTATTTTCAGGGTATAGCGAAGAACATTGTCTTAGCTGGATACAAGGAGACGCAGAAGCTCTGAGTTTTGAGGATGGATCTATGGATGGTTACACTATCGCATTTGGGATCAGAAATGTGACGCACATTGAGAAAGCTCTATCAGAAGCTTACAGGTTGGCTAATTTAGAAACCTAACAACTATTATTGCTCATGTTTCAAGTATGTCGCGAGCTGGATGTCCCCACTGTTTCAACTTCAATATTTGCTCTATTTCTTCATGCGCTGTATCCTTGGATTAAGTTTTTCGTCTTCATGTGCAGTATAATGGATTAAGCTTTTCATGTTCTACCATGTTTGCTTAGTTGATGGATCTGAAATTTTGTTACTGTCACATGACACATCAATTGGCATATTTGAAGTCTTTTTGCTTAGTTGATGGTCCTAAAATCTTATTGCTGTCACATCAATTGTCTTGTTTCAGGGTTCTAAAGCGAGGGGGCAGGCTCCTATGCTTGGAGTTGAGTCATGTGGATGTCCCTGTTTTTAAAGAGATGTAGGTTTCATCAATCACGCCTTTATTATTCTTCTTCATGCAAGATAGAAAAGATAAAGTAGCTAAACAACAAAAGACATGGGCCACAATGTTTTCAACTATCTCACAGTTAGTTTCCAAAAAGTCACAATTCGTCGTGCCAACCATGTTGACAAATTGCCACCTGTAGCACTGTGTTAAACAATGTTCAAGGGTTTCCGAAAGTCATCGTTTTTTTTCCTATCTATTAATGTCAATGGAAAAGGGCAGTGATGTAGTTCTTTTGTTCCTTGAAAAAAATTGCTAATGTTGCCCTTGCCTAAGGGCCTTGTGTGAACAGTGTGAGCTTTTCTTTTCTCTCATTGGCAGTGGAAGAAAGTAGAACAAGTGTTATGCCCTACAATATCTTTTTCTGTTCTCTTTCAAATTTGCTGCCCTTTTTTTCAGCTATGATGTTTACTCGTTTTCTGTGATTCCGACTATTGGAGAGCTGGTTGCTGGTGATCGGCAGTCGTATCAATACTTGGTTGAGAGCATCCGTCGGTTTCCAAATCAGGTAATGGTGCTGTGAATTATTAGCACTTTTGTTTGTTATCTACAAACATGAACATATGATTACATTCTTTTTGGCATTTTCTACTTCAACCATCTTCAGGTTTATGCAAGATTAATTAGTACCTTGCAAAACAGGCATAGTGTTTTTGCTGGGATAGATGTTAAGCTAGAAGACGGGTGAATGACTTACATGCTGACCAGACTTGTACCTTTTCAGGAAAAGTTTGCTCAGATGATTGAGGAAGCCGGATTCCAGAGGGTGGAATATGAGAACCTCGTGGGTGGTGTAGTTGTCATTCATTCTGGACTGAAACTGTAAGCTGAATCATGCGACGTGCAATGTGCTTCTGATTTCTCAGAGGGTGGTTCTTCAAAATGTAACAAACGATAGCTAGGTGCAGCCTACTTCGTTCTCTAAACAAATTCTATAATTTGTTAATATATATTATTATTTTTTTCAAAGTTGGCCTTCAGTTACAACATATGAAGATCAGAATCCTTCGCTAGCCACATTATATTATAATCCTTCTTTTCCAAATTATAGTTCACTTTGGCTTTGAAGTCAAACTCCTTTTATTTTGATAAAGTTTCTAAAAAAATGTGAAAACATCTAGAACATCAAATCAGGTTTATTAGATACTTCCTGCAACATATTTTGATAGAGAATTTATTTTGAACTCTTAAACGTCAATATATTTTTCTAAAAAACACAGTCAAAGTTAAAAGACGTTACTTAGAACAAAGCTAAAGAGGAAGTATTTGGTATACTTCCCAAGCAAGTAGACCAGAATCTGCACACAGATGAATTAAGGAAACATTCCATCTCCACAATGTCACTAGGACCCTGCAAAGACAAAGGAGAAGTTGAAATAAAAAACAATATTAAAACTAATTCTACAAGTTGAAAAAGAGAAATATTGAAACTACCATCAAAAAGTTGGTGCAGCCAGTGAAGACATTGCTGCCCATGTGAGCATTCTACATCACCATTATTTTCTTCATGCTGCCGAGTCTTTGTTGAGTCTTTGTTTCGTCTTTGGTTAGCAGGCCTACATGGTGCAAGGGTGGGATTTGTACATTTTTTTTATCGATATATAGGGTTTTAAATCTTCAGCTACAGCTGCAGCTATCTCCGTATGTGCTGTTTGAGGAAGGTCTAGGTATTTGCTTCCATTTACAATTTAGCCGCTATAACGTGATTTAGTCAACCATTAGCTATTTGATTAAGGTCAAGGTATTTGCCCCCATTTACAATTGAGTCGCTATAACATGGTTTGGCCAACGATTAGCTAATTGAGAAGACAGGTCGCTAAATGGCATAGGCCACGATTTGAAACACCGGCTATAACTGATTTGTTCCTTCACAGTACTACTGATTGCTTCGTTCAATCATTCATCATGGTTTAGTTAGTGCTCATCACGCAGTGAGATTGGCTCTCGGCCAGCAGGTGTTTTGACCGATCACAACTAAAATACAACAATAACATAACATTTTGTCCTAAGCAAGTTAGAGTAGACTAGAGATGAAACCCAAAAGAGACGAGAAACAGAGAGACACATAAATTTGTCCTAAGCAAGTTAGGGTAGACTAGAGATGAAACCTAAAAGAGACGAGAAACAGGGAGACACGTAAAGGGACATAAAGGGCACAAGACAAAAAGAGGTTACGGTTCAGACACGTTGATTGCCACGATCACAACTAAAATACATCCGCCTTATTAGATCAGGTGTTTTGAGTTTTGACTGAATTCGCAGCATACCTGCACTCCCGGCAGGTGTTTTCACGGTTAAAGCTCTGCTTCAACTGCACCTGATACAGCAGGATGCAGCGGGCGTTTTCTCTAGCCCTGCAGAGTGCAGGTATGCTGCGAATTCAGAGCATGCCAAAGCATCTTCAGCTTACCAACAACATTGCCCAGCGAATCACCTCAAGACCAACATACTCCCCACACGAAAGTTAACACATCAGCAAAACAGGCACTTCACTTAACAGAGCAATTCATCAACCGTTTCCTGCCGTCAAAGATTAAAAAGAATTCTCTACAACGACATCAATGTTCAGCTTTGCTGGCATCGCAATTTCACTTAAACAGTTGCTGCCAGATACTTCTCCTTTTTACCATTATCTTCCTGGATCAACCAGAGTTTACAGGTATTGATCCAGACAAAGGACCATACATGACTCAAAGTAACCAAATCAAACCTTACTCTTCTGGTCTTCGATTTTCTGGAACGACGTGAACCACTGCTTCCAGGAAGCATCTCCCTGCTGCTCAATCCATGACAAGAAGCAACTGTCCAAGAGGCAGAACAAGTTCACATACAAGAGCTGGTACCGCACCGGGATGAAGCGGAAGTTTGCGATTTGCACAGCAGGCCAGATGGTTCCACCTAACACCAGAGCGGGAATGAAGTCCCTTTTCACATCTTCCTTCACCTGCTCTACACTCCTTCCTTGACCGAGACCAACATATGAGAAGAACAGGAGGAGGTCTAATGGTCCAAAGAGGAAACCATCTGCGGCAACTTTTGAGGCAACAAATTTGAACGTATCAGGCTGAAATCTCCGCCGGATGAAGCGGTCCAGGTATTCATACCTAGACAACAAAACCAAAGCCTTAGTGACAGATATTGATGCAAGCAACATCTCATATAACAGTTCAATTGACAATAGTTCGTATCGTTTACTCCTAAAAATAAAGAGAGAACCGCTTTCATCTGCAAATCACTAAATTTATAAAGCATCCATACCACAAAATATTAATTGTCTTTAGCAAATGAACAACAAAGTGCAGCAGATAAGTGAGGAGATTATGGAATCAACATTCATCACAAATGAATAAGTCAAGGTGGGAATGAATAGGAGTGCAAGGGTTTGTTCCCAAAGCAGATATCTTATTAGATTATTTCTCTGTCCAAAAATGAAAACCTGTATGATCATATTGTTTATCTGCATTTTCATATAGCAGAACATAGTCCAGTGGTGAACTACTAACTCTCCAAAACATAGCATCGTTACAGCACGTGACATGGTGGAAATCGAATCGATGTTGAAGTGGACTACTGAGTATACAAATGAACAAACAAGGAATGTTCAACTGTGAAGTACAGCCCAAGATACTTCTACTCTTAATTAAAGTTGATGCTTGCCCCTTGTGGAAAGTCAACTGCCTGACCACATAACTAAATAGAGGGGCAAAATTCGGTGAGACAAGAACCACTTGTGCACTCATGTTGTCATGCATGGATTAATGTGCTGTTGGTAACATTATATTGTGATTTACTATATTGAAAGAAACACCTGCATTTGTATAAATGCTTGCATCCATTGGCTCTATCAACTACACCAGTAGTCAATAACCATAGTAGTAAATATCCAGGTTTCCAATGAACCTGTTTAATCTAGAAAGTACCCCAGCGTATCCAAGCAAATCATGTGTTCTTAAATCTATTCAATTTTCAAGAAGCAGTCACCAACCTTATTGATATTATGACACCATGAACCGCCACTCATACTATCACCTAGGTACCTAAAATGGAGAACAGCAGTGCCGAATTGGGATTAATCCTCTATCTTCTCTATTATCCTATAATTTTATTATTTTGTCTGAGAGTATTACTGACTGTGATGTGTGGTGACTATGTGAGACTGACAGCGTAGGATTATGGTTACAACTTACAAGTTTTTAATTGTTAATAACTGGAAGACATGAACCTATGATTCTAAAGAAAATATACATATAAACAGGTAGGTGTAACGACATGTGATAAAATACAGGGAACTAACCAGTAATGCCCAACTGGACCAACAAAAGCAAATCCGAAGGAGCTTGTGACGCCCACCCTCTTCCAATCAACTTTAAACTCTTTATTGTCTTTATTATCTGTATCCTGTAAAAGGAAATAGACTTCTGTTGAATGGGATAACAATGAAGTTGAAGAATGAAGAAATTAGGGGTAGACAGCCAAACAAAGAATAATTGATAGACTGCCCATGGAGGCACAGATAGTTTATATGGGGTCCCCAAGACCAAACGAAATGCCACTCAGGATTCCTTGAATTTCCAATCTCGTATCTGAACAAATGCACCATGAACAGCAATAAATATCTTGTTTCGACTAACTGGCCAATACGTAGCAAACATAATCAGCCCTTCAGCTGCACTGCACCGACTTTATTTATAGAAAAAAAACCTAACAAATGAACTCTAGCTACAAGTAATTCAAAGGCTGGTTTGCTGCTTAGAAAGAAGCCAAGCATGTTATGTAAATCACATATTAATGATGATCAAATCAAGCTCACAATGCTGCCAATGCTCAGAGTTGAAAGAACAAACAAGCACATCTGAAGCTAAGACAACCAGACAAATGACTAACCATTACTATCAAAGAAATAAATGAAAAGTGTAACTCTATCAGTACGTATTAACAGAATACAAGGAAGCCTGCCCCAACTTTATTTTGCTGTACACATCAAAATGGACAGCAAACTATAACCACCCTGAAGGTCACATCGACCAAAAGGTCGACAATAAATCACATGGACGGAACATTAACCCGATTTGCAGAATAAGCAATTTAGCAGGCAAACGTCCATCTTTTGAAAGGGGGGAGGGCGATGGCCTCAACATCTCATTCCATTACCCATTTACACCTCTTAAGTCACAAAACAAAGGCTCCAATACTACCCCAAATGGAGTGACATCAGACATCACTGACGATTCAGACCTCCTCTCCCATGTCTGATGTATTGTCACAAGAGGACTATCAGTTTCATATAAGTTGTCACTAACAGCACCACAGAAGTCTATAGATATCCACAACAATAGATAGATTTGACAAGACTCTTGGCATTAGAAACGAAGAATATTTAGCATATCAAGGTGTTCCCCACCAAACCACTAGTTTCTTGGCTGGTAACCACACACAAACCGAAGAAACAAGGCACAAATCCAGGCATTATTCGCAGCATTCAGAGTTGACTGGCTTGACAATGATTGAGGTTACTGATCAAACCCACAGCTCCTCCGAGCCGATAGAACATCACATCCCCTAAGCATCAACAGCGGATTATATGGTATATGCTAGGTCAGGACAGCACGCAAAAGTTCAAGGAGCCACCCGGTCCGGGGCAAGAATAGGAACAGCTCGCAAAATCCCGGGACGACCCGACCCGGTCCAGGAACCGGCGGAAGGAATACGCGTATCACGAGCACGGACAGGGAATAGGGTGGCCGATTGGGGCTGCTGCTGCTGCTACCTCAGGGGGGCTGCTGGCGTGGCCGCGGCGGTCGGGGCGGGCGGAGTAGTGGGTGACGGCCTGGGCGCCGATGTCGCCGAGGCCCCAGAGGATGCCGGAGCTGACGACCTGCGTGCGCACCGGGTGCGTGGCCAGGCACTGCTGGTACCACCGCCATAGCCACCGCATCCCCACCGGCCAAGCGAAGAGGTGGACAAGAGAGACTGCCCGCGGGGAAGGAGAAGAAAGGAAAGAAGTGTGCGCGTTACTCCCTCACTTTTATTTATTTCTGTTTTGCTATATTTTTTCTTCCCAAAATCGGATCATATGAGTTAGGGTTTGGTGTACCTGAAGCCAGCCCAACCAGACGAAGGGAATATTCAAAGTTTTTGAAAAGAAAAAGGCGCAAAAGGGTCAGCCATTTGATGGTGTGAGTGGTTGGTTGGTGACATTTTTTTGGACAGCTTGTACATAATGTTAAAGAAAGAAATAACCATGTATACTGATTTGATTTTGGTGCACAGGAGATGCTCGTTGATTGGTGTCCATTGTAAAGCAAAAGTTGCAAGATATAGCTCACGAAGCCTCATGGATAATAAGTCACTTTGTTTACAATTTAGACGGACGTTTCAATCCTCATGATCTGTGTTTTTTATGTTTGTCAACATGATCTTGTTCGTTATCTTTAAAAAAGATGTACCTTTGTTTAAAGACGTTAAAAAATCTAGTACCACCTCCGTCCAAAAAAAAAAAGATGTGTTTATCAAAAATAGTATGAACATTTATATCTTTATATCTTTAAATAGGTATATAATAAAAACATATTTTTATAATCAATCTAATGGTATTTAGTATGCACCATAATTATTGATCATTTCTATATATACTTTATAAAATTTTAGATCAGTTGACTCATTAAAACGAGAATTACATTTATTTGGAACAATGAGCAACTCTGAGTTCAATCCAATAATTTTCGTTTTGGTTTTTGTAAATTTTCAAACAAAATCTCGCACATTCAAATTGGATTAAAAAACAACTTAGATCGAATATATCAGAAATTATGGTTTGTATGGTCTCTTTGCTCTCATTTTTGCCCTTGTTCCAGATAAAATATCATCAATGCTTGTGAAGAGAAACAAATAAATAATTCCACACCGACACATTTCAAATCTCATTTCGTTTCTGCTCTAATTGTTGTCATTGTTCTGACTTCATTTCTCCTCCTCTAACCACATTGGCTTCAATACTAGGCCACTGAATCTTGTTTCTCTTTTTTTTATGCTGATGTATAGGGCTTATTTGGCAAAGATCTCAGAGTAGGTTCTAAGATAAATTCAAGAGGAACTCTATTGAACAATTTTTCATCGAAAGATGATTTTGTGCTAACTCTATGAATTGATTTTCTGAAATAAACTATGAGTGAAAAATAGTAGCTTCTCTTAATTTACTCCATGTACTGTAGCAGTTTATGCATAGAGCCTGCTTTAGAAAAAAAAAACACTTTTCAGTACCAACATAAAATCACTTATGTCAAAGAATGACTTCCCATAAAGAAGAATCACTTGAATCCTTTTGCACAGAGAAACGGGAGCATGAGGAGTTCAACCAATCAGTCGTATAGCTAGATTCTTGCTTCTGATGCTTGGGATAAAAGTTGAAGAGGTGAAATAAATAGCATGGCAGCCGTTTGCTTGTGCCATGACCGATTCTTCCTTTTTGACGTCACTTGGATTCTATTTCTTCTGTTCGTTGGATAACAGAACGGAGATAAGGATGAGAAAGTGTGAAGTTCGAAGGGTTGGACGACAGTTGGACTTGGATGCAATAATTCCAAGCCGCCTTCTTCGATTTTGTGTGCACGGCTGCGCCACCTGCAATAATCCCACGGATCTACAATTAGTTTTTTGTGATGTTCCTTGAAAGTTGATTGATGCGCTGAGTGCTTAGCTTACTTCCGATGAACACCTGCTTTGTGATGTTCCTTTTCAAAGTTGGAAGGTTGAACAACCTGCATCCGAGATGCTCAACAGTCAGCATTCCAAGCCCCTTGAAAGCTGAAAGATTGAACCTCTGTATCCGATGACTAATGCTGAGTTTGGACCAGTCTGTGGCACTACTGTGGAAGGGGCAAACTGAGCCTGAAAACATGAGTATAAAAATGAAATATTATTCCATTTTGAAACGGTGTCTCCAGTTGCTATATCTTGGACTTTATATTAAGATCTCTACCTGCGGGAGATTTCCCAAATTGATTTGATTCGTTCTTGAACGGAATTTCTTAGGATTAGCATAAGAATTGTTAAAAAGGGCCCTGATCTTCCATTGAGAATCATTGTCGATCCTCTAGAACAGTGGTGGATCTAGGATTGATTTCAGTTAAGGATATACCAGCAAAAAAAAGCATATACACTTCGGTAAAACCATTTAACAAATCGGTAACAATTGTAAAATTTGCAAAGTAATTTATATGCATGTACTAATACTATGATATAACTATTAAATTCAAAGATTAAATTAAAAACATCAACAAATTATAATATAATATATAGTTAAAACCAGATATTGACAGTTCAAAATATAGGTATAATGGGAATGATTTGCAGAAGTAGCCGCCGCCGCCGCCTTCTTTGCTGTATGATTCTCAAAAAGATATTCAATGTCTCTGCTTCTCTTTATATCTACAAAACACAATGCCAAACAATTAAATAAATTGCACTTGCACGGATTAAATCATCAGCTGTCCTCATGTGTGATTACACAAATGCTCGCATGATATATATTGAACTGTTGCAATCTCGATCGTGTTTGATGTTAAACGAATCCCTGATCTCGCTGCACGTGGAATGATGCTCAATGATATTAGCAATGAAATCTTAAATTGAATAGGATTTTCTACAAGGAAAAAAGAGGAGGAAATATCATCGGAGATTGAATCTCACCTCGGTGACCGGCAGTCGGGATCTTGGCGTGGTCGCGCACACACAACTAGCAAGCAGTCAGCAGTAGCGGATCCTCGATACGACTCGATTACAATTAGTCTCGACGTGTAGATTCTTGCTTTTTCTGATGCTTGGGATAATAAAGTTGAAGAGGTGGAGTAGCATGGCAGCCGTTTGCTTGTGCCATCTGCCATGACCGATTGGATTCCATTTCTTCTGTTCGTCGGATAAAACAGAATGGAGATAAGGATGAGAGTGTAAAGTTGGAAGGTTTGGACAGTTGGATAATGCAATCATTCCAAGCCGCCTGCAATAATAATCCCACGAACCTACAATTAGTTTTTGTGATGTTCCATCAAAGTTGGATCATGCTAAACTCTAACTTCCGATGAGCCTAAAAATTGTGGAAGAAGCAAATTGAGCCTGAAAATTTTAGTATAAGAAGAAACCATTCCATGTTGAAACGGTGTCTCCAGTTTCCATCTTAGACTTTATTAGGGTGGTGATGAGGTCAAAGCTTGTGTGATGCATGCACTCTAAACCCTGGGCTGATAGATTTTGCCCTGTTTTTTATTTTCTGATGAGTCACGAATAAACTCTGGATTATTAGCTCATCAAGTTTCCTCTCCATGTTCTTCTTTTTTTCTCATATATTTCTTATAATTTCTGAACAGTGTTGACGGTCCTTAAGTATCAATTATAACTATCAAATAAATAGAGAAAAGGATCCAAATGAAACCAACACCTAGACTTAGGGTTTTATCTGACAGAATTCCATGAGTTTTGCTGTTTATCTATTTCTGCAGGGGGTTATCAGGAAATACGGAAGAAAGGCCCACATGTCGGATTAATGACGGAATATTAACCGAACACGTAATTATCTTACATCTAGAAGAGTCCAGAAGCCACGAGAACGAACGGGAGGCGTAACAGAGCCGGGGACAGGGCGCCCGCCCTAGTCCCTAGGGCGCCCGCCCTGCTGGCTCAGCCAATCAGGCTCCGCCTCGAGGATTATGCTCCACCGACCTAGAGGATCAAGGAAAACCGTCCGTTCAATGTCGGTTTGATCCGACGGCCCAGATTCATCCGAAAGGGCTATATAAGCAAGGCCCCTGCCCCTGGAGGAGAGGCCCTCGTCTCATACTTCAAACCCTAATTCAGGAGGAGAGCCTCTGATCAAGCCCTAGAGCCACCACATCAACTAGATCTCTAGTTAGCATAGCTACATAGGATTAGAACTAGAAGGAGTCAATCTTCGATTGGTTCCCGGATCTGTCAAGAGGATTCTTGGTAATTCCTCTATTGTTCTTCAATTGTTCATCTTTGTTCTTCAATATTATGAATATGACTTTATTCTATTTCAATATATTGGTTATGACTTTGCTCTACTTGATTATATTTGCAATTATATTGTTCTTAGTTTATCATAGTTATATGCTTGGTTTAGTTAGATTAGAATTATATACATGCTTAGGATCGTATAGCGTTTATCCATGTGTACAGTGGGTGAATGATAATTATTGTGTAGACGTGGTGTCTATACCGTATTTATCTGCGATTGCACCCTATATGCCGGATTGTGGGGTAGTTCGCGATAGTGACAGCTTCGTTGATTCTTATATAGTCCCCCTCTCGTGTATAGGGCAGGCAGAGCAACACTATTACAGGGGAGTGATTGCTATGTTCTTCATCTTCCTTGCTAATATTCACTATGCATGGATATAGTCTTTTCTCACCATGATTGCCAAGTATAATTGCACTAACTATGATATGCTAGACTTTATAGTTAATAATAACTTAGGGAATATCTTTGTAGTTCATCCTAATTCCATGCTAATGACTTGCTAGAATATCTGTTGAGGTGCTTATCATTATTATATGTGGCTAGCTGATCAGAATAATTATCTTTGTCACCATTATCACTTTACCTTTACTTAATGTGACATTTATACATGTATAAAGAGATTGATAAATACTCTCGGTTATACATGCAATGATGTGTACTCAGTTCCATATTCTCATTCCATTATCAACCATGATACTTAGAAATCCCTTCCCAGTGGTAAAAATATAAATAACGATACCTGGAATACTTCCCGGTTAAAATGCTACATCGGTATTAATCTGTGCGCTTGCAGATCCCTTTTATTATTTATCTTGATGAGCAAATGCATATTTCAATACCGCGTCTCTCATGTCATGCTGGGGATGACAACTTGGCTTAAGTGGCATGAGGGATAGGTTTGGCATTTTTGGCGCCGTTATCAGAATTAGAAAACTAAGTCTACTTTTGGTAGTGACGTTAAGAATGCCCAACAAGCATTTTTTGGCGCTGTTGCCGGGGAAGGTTGATTACTAAGTAGGAATGAATACGGAACTTTGAGTCATCATTTGCATCACTAATCTAATCGAGCTTATCAATTCTCTTATACAGTTTTACCCCTGTATTTTCCATTTTGATTATTTATTGCAGGGTGATACATGAATAGAAGACATCTTCCAGACAACTTTGTTGACGATCCCGAAGCCTTATTCAGAAGAACAAGAGCCAAGCTCAAGAAGACATCGTCAACACTTCAGCACAAAGCTTCATCCAAATCCGAAGACCGCCGAAGTTTCATCCGGAATTTGTCGACTGAATTCGAAGCCATGGCGAACAAGTCGATCCGCGAGTTCTCAGCTCCCACTACGGACAACATCCGCACTGGACCTGCTGGGGAGATCGACCGCAACTTCGAGCTCAAGCTTGGGCTCATCAACATGGTGTAAGCTAACCAGTTCTGTGGGAAGCCACACGAAGATGCTAGTGCTCATCTTCAACACTTTCTGAAGATCTGCAGCACTTTCACCATGGCTGAAATCCCCAGAGACGCCATACTACTTCGCCTTTTCCCATTCTCACTGTTGGGGAGAGCGAAGCAGTGGTTCTACGCTACAAAGGAGAAGAACACTACGTGGGCACTCTGCTCCACGAACTTTCTGGCCAAATTCTTTCCCATGGGCAAGACCAATGCTCTCCGTGGGAAGATTACAAGTTTTCAGTAACAACATGATGAATTCGTTCCAGAAGCATGGGAGCGTTTCCAAGACTACATCCTAGAATGTCCCCATCATGGAATGGAAAGTTGGCTACTGATGCAGACACTTTATCATGGGCTCATTAACAGTGCCCGTGAAACCATGGATGCTGCAGCTGGAGGAGCATTCCTATCACTCACCATACCTCAAGCCACAGCTCTTGTGGAGAAGATGGCATCCAACCAAGGTTGGAATGAAGAAAGAACTCAGACACGCAAGAAAGGTGGAGGTATGCACCAGCTCAAGGAAGTAGACATGCTGTCTGCCAAGCTAGACCTACTCATGAAGAAGCTCGATGATCGAGCTGGAGAAAAGAAAGAAGTCATGCACGTCTACGACTCCCACATGACTTGTGAGGAGTGTGGAGATACTGGACACTCGGGCAATCACTGTCCTGAGTTGCTGGAGGACGTGAACTACATCAACAATAACAACAACAACTACTACAACCGTCCTCAGCAGAATCAAGGTTGGAATCAACAGAGGCCTAACTACTCAGGTAATTACCAAGGTAACAATTCTTTCAATAATAATAATAATTATCCACCTTTGAGAGAGTTAGTATCCAACCAAGGAAAGCTAATGGATAACCTGTCTAAGAAATTGGCATCTAATGATAAAATACTAGAAAATATAAATAATAGAATGGATAATTTCTCTACTGCCATCAAGAACCAGATTAGCTTTAATAAAATGATTGAATCTCAGTTGAATCAAATAGCTGCTGCTGCTACTAACCCTGATATACCATCACAACCGGAAGGACTAGAATCTGCAAATCTTGTAGACATGTTTGATGCAGGAGATTACTGGAGTAACCCTATCGTGGAAGTAAGTACTGACCGTCTGCCGGTCAAGAGAGGCGATCCAGGACGCCCCGTCATTCCGATCTCCATCGGTATGCGAGACTTCCCAGAAGCACTCTGTGACTTTGGCTCCAGCGTCAACATCATGCCCAGGGTACTCTATGAAAAACTCTTCTCACAACCATTATTAGAAACAACCATGTGTTTGCAGCTTGCAGATAGGACACTGAGTTTCCCGAGAGGAATATTGAAGAACATCTGTGTCCGAGTGGGTTCCTCGTACGCTCCAGCAGACTTCGTAGTGATAGAGACCGGTTCTGATGAGAGGGCTCCCGTCATCCTAGGGAGACCATTCCTGAACACCGCGGGAGCTGTCATCTATGCTAGTACTGCCAAGATCAGTTTCTACATCAAGGAGAGGAAGGAAACGTTTTCCTTCAAGAACAAGACCGCACAAATCCCAGAGCAACCCCAATATGAACCAAGGAAGAGGACCAACAGGAGGAACAAGAGCAAGAAGCAAGTATGGACCGAGACAGCTAAGATGGTCACTGCCGTGCACAAAGGTCAAGATCGCCAACTCAAGTCACCGTTCTTGCCTAAGAAGGACGACCCAGGTGTGCCAAGCATTTATTGCTCCATTAATGGGTCCCACTTCTACAAGACACTTTGCGACACTGGGTCGGGCGTCAACATAATGGCCAAGGTCACCTATGAACTTCTGTTCGGAACCATGCCCTTAAACCCAACATATATTCAGCTCCAGATGGCAGATCAGACATTCCGACAGGTCGAAGGTACAGTAACTGACGTCCCTGTCAAGATAGACGATCACTTTGTCCATACAGACTTTCAGGTTATTGACATGGGAGAAGATGAATACGATCCACCCATCATCCTTGGAAGACCATTCCTTAGTATTGTCAAAGCAATCATTTACATTGGAACTGGAGAAGTCCACATGCACTTCCCCTCTGAGAAGGTACGTCTTTACTTTACTGACCCTAACTATGTATTTGAAGAATCCAAGCAGGTCAGGACAAGAAGAAGGCGGCGTAACCACAATCAGAAGCAACAGGTCATCAAGGACGGATGGGCAGATTATGAAGGAGAAGTGGTAAGATCTGAAGACATACCACTCAACCAACACTGTCCTGAGGAGACCAAAGCACCGAGACAGGTATGGAAAGAAAAGACAGTTGTACATGAAGAGGAGGCGCCGCCGGAACCACCGACTACGCCATCCACCAAGTCCCAGGACGACTGAACGAATAAGAGTCCCGTTCGGAGGACTTAAAAACACCGAACGCCTTGCCAAGAGGTAACTTGGTAGTTATCCTTTCTTTTTAATTATTTACTTTATCTTAAATAGTTTTCTTAGTTAATCATATTCATACTATCTTAAAAAGAAAATAAAAATATTAAAAACCCTAAAGCCCCATGTGAGTATGCGAGTGGCATAAAACCCATAAGTACATTCACTGTGGTGGCATAAAAATATATATATATATATATATAAAATAAATACATAAATACATAAATATTTTCTTCTGCTTTATAAAATAAAAAAACATAAAAAAAAAATCAAGGAGGCTCAGCATGATAAAGGCTAGATATTTATGCTAACACTTAATCAGTTCCACAAAGCTTTGTTGTCTATTTGAGCTTCACAGAATTCAAGGAGACTAGCAGACACAGGACATTCTAATCGCTATCAGGGTGCTGCCGACTTTCAAATACACCTCCGCCATCTGCTAGCTACATCAGAAGAGATTATGTCAAGACCCAGCTTGGGGGAGAGCACCCCCATTATCTTGCTAAGTATTTCTATCTTTATCTTTATATTTATATATACTTCTACCCTATAAAAATAAAAATATACATAACTATGAAAAAAAACCAAATAAAGATTTTGTGCTTATATATATACCTATATCTTTTGCTTAGTGTGTTTTAATAAATAAATAAAGTGGCTATGCTAAACTGAATCTAGATAATAATAAAACTCTAGCATGGATATGATGAATAGTTGCTTTGCCTAACTTTCAAATTTGAAGTTCTCTCTAAGTTTAATTAACTGTTATCATTTAAAGCTTGCTCTAAACCTGAACTTGTGGGAAGAGAACTTGATCTAAAGTCTAAGTTGTTAACGGATATGATATGGGAAGGTTGAGCTGCTGTTTATCTATTCCTAGAGATGCTAGAATTCTGGAGAATTTTATCTTTGAAAATCTTAAAATGCTACATGATGAGTTCCTGTATGATGAGAGTTTAAGTTCCTACCACAGCCATACATACATGCTTGCTAGACTTTAAGCCATACCTTTACTTTTTACTGTTTATGAGCATTGAGTCTAGTCAAGCTGTGTAGACCCTTAGGAGCTTGTCATGTGGTTAAAATCAAGATTCACTTGCACGATCACTCATACATGCTGCTTCTACTCCGGAAGTACGCATCCACATATATCCACTCATTCTCATCTCCAGATCCACATAAAATTATTCTACTCCTAATCCGGGAGAGAATAGCCAAAAATATTTTTCCATTCTTGTTATCCCCTGTGAAATAAATGCTCAAGCTATTTTGGTTACTACCACTTGCTATATTGTTCTAAGGAGATGAGTGCTCTATACGAGGAAATAAAAAGGGGCAAGTGCCCGGAACCTCGAAAAGAAAAAGATACGAGGAAATAAAAAGGAGCAAGTGCTCGGAACCTCGATGAAAAAAAATGTGAGAAGAGAGGTAAAAATGGACAAGTGTCCGACAGTAGAATTAGGGGTACAAGATACCCACCTGAGAGGAAAAAAAAAGAAAGAAAATATAGAGCACCTCATTCTCCTCAAGAGCTTTAAAAGCAAGAAAGGTACGTATCCCCTCAAAAAGAGCAAAAGTAGAATTAGACTTTCATCATTGTTATCATCACTACCACCATACACCATTTATTTGCCACACATGCACATCTTGATTTGACTTATTGGCTTGTTTCTCTGGATCCATGGTTTGACTATGCAATAAATGTCTTGTAAGTATGTATACTTTATCTCCCACCGATGAGCTCCAGATATCAAAAGCCTTATTAGAATAGGATGAGAGAGAAGGCAATGTCACTCTGCCTTATACCACAAATACTACATACTTTGCTTTGAGAGAAGGCAGACATCATTACTGCCTTGGTGAGGATCCAGAAATACCACAAAAGAGAGACCTGAGAGAGTCATACAAGGAATCTCTTAGTTTTATTTTAAAATCTGTAAAAAACTCCAGAGCTATAGCTGATCAAGAATAAGAGACATGGCGCTTGACTAGACTGTTCTATCTTTTAACCGCTCAAGACAAAGGTGACGGTTGCAAGCCCCATGGTGAAAGGTATAATGAGTAAGTTTTAAATCTTGACAGTTTACTTTAACTCAGAGATGAGACTCTATTTGAAAGCATGTGTACCGTCAAAATTCAAAGGCATTTCAGCAACTACTGAGTCTCTCCTTGCTCAGGGACGAGCAAGAGGTAAGCTTGGGGGAGTTTGTTGACGGTCCTTAAGTATCAATTATAACTATCAAATAAATAGAGAAAAGGATCCAAATGAAACCAACACCTAGACTTAGGGTTTTATCTGACAGAATTCCACGAGTTTTGCTGTTTATCTATTTCTGCAGGGGGTTATCAGGAAATACGGAAGAAAGGCTCACATGTCGGATTAATGACGGGATATTAACCGAACACGTAATTATCTTACATCTAGAAGAGTCCAGAAGCCACGAGAACGAACGGGAGGCGTAACAGAGCCGGGGACAGGGCGCCCACCCTAGTCCCTAGGGCGCCCGCCCTGCTGGCTCAGCCAATCAGGCTCCGCCTCGAGGATTATGCTCCACCGACCTAGAGGATCAAGGAAAACCGTCCGTTCAATGTCGGTTTGATCCGACGGCCCAGATTCATCCGAAAGGGCTATATAAGCAAGGCCCCTGCCCCTGGAGGAGAGGCCCTCGTCTCATACTTCAAACCCTAATTCAGAAGGAGAGTCTCTGATCAAGCCCTAGAGCCACCACATCAACTAGATCTCTAGTTAGCATAGCTACATAGGATTAGAACTAGAAGGAGTCAATCTTCGATTGGTTCCCGGATCTGTCAAGAGGATTCTTGGTAATTCCTCTATTGTTCTTTAATTGTTCATCTTTGTTCTTCAATATTATGAATATGACTTTATTCTATTTCAATATATTGGTTATGACTTTGCTCTACTTGATTATATTTGCAATTATATTGTTCTTAGTTTATCATAGTTATATGCTTGGTTTAGTTAGATTGGAATTATATACATGCTTAGGATCGTATAGCGTTTATCCATGTGTACAGCGGGTGAATGATAATTATTGTGTAGACGTGGTGTCTATACCGTATTTATCTGCGATTGCACCCTATATGCCGGATTGTGGGGTAGTTCGTGATAGTGACAGCTTCGTTGATTCTTATATAGTCCCCCTCTCGTGTATAGGGCAGGCAGAGCAACACTATTACAGGGGAGTGATTGCTATGTTCTTCATCTTCCTTGCTAATATTCACTATGCATGGATATAGTCTTTTCTCACCTGATTGCCAAGTATAATTGCACTAACTATGATATACTAGACTTTATAGTTAATAATAACTTAGGAAATATCTTTGTAGTTCATCCTAATTCCATGCTAATGACTTGCTAGAATATCTGTTGAGGTGCTTATCATTATTATATATGGCTAGCTGATCAGAATAATTATCTTTGTCACCATTATCACTTTACCTTTACTTAATGTGACATTTATACCTGTATAAAGAGATTGATAAATACTCTCGGTTATACATGCAATGATGTGTACTCAGTTCCATATTCTCATTCCATTATCAACCATGATACTTAGAAATCCCTTCCCAGTGGTAAAAATATAAATAACGATACCTGGAATACTTCCCGGTTAAAATGCTACATCGGTATTAATCTGTGCGTTGCAGATCCCTTTTATTATTTATCTTGATGAGCAAATGCATATTTCAATACCGCGTCTCTCATGTCATGCTGGGGATGACAACTTGGCTTAAGTGGCATGAGGGATAGGTTTAGCATTTTTGGCGCCGTTATCAGAATTAGAAAACTAAGTCTACTTTTGGTAGTGAGGTTAAGAATGCCCAACAAACAGTTTCAGGTGGTTCCCAACTACTCTACTTCATAATAGCTATTAAGTTTAAAGTTTAGACACACATTATGGCCCTAACTTCCAGTACAGGGATAGCATTGTCTATTATGTGATCTGTGATGAACTGCGTCCACACGTCTCCACTACTCTAAGGCTACAATACAATCGGGAGAAGTGAACAAAAGCAAAGGTCACACGTCTCCACTGCACTCTGCAATGCAAAAACATTTGACCAGTGTGGAAAACATGAGCTGACTTACTGTTTTGAGCTTTGGCCACCGTAAACTTTGATGCCTCTGTTCCTCATTTCAGAATTCAGAGGCTGTATTGTATACTCCTTTCGTCTCTAAATATCTGTCGTTTACGCTCCTCGAGAAACAACTTTGATAAAATATATATTAAAAATATTAATATTTATAGTACATAATTAGTATCATTAGAAAAATCTTTAAATCTAGTTTTTTAATAAATTTATTTAGATATACAAATGTTGCACGTTTTTTTTTACAAATCGAATCAAACTTGTGGCACACACACCAACAACGACAGATATTCTGAGACGGAGGTAGTATCTATCTATATACGCATGTCGTTCAGTGTTCAACGCAATGCATCTTCACTGGTCCTGGTCACATCATCGCTGAACGGCGGGCCCAACCTCGGGAACGATAACATGTTCGCTTGATATTATCAGCTAAATGAGCCACAATGTTTTTCTCTCAAAAAAAATCAGTCAGCAGTACTTTCAGCCAGCCAGATCAGCTTAAGCGAACAGGTTAGAGATGCTATGCAGTTGTTCCCAATCAGGCTCACATGTCAGGTACCCAACTACAGTCTACAGAGGAGGAACTATTTCTGAACCGCGCGCTCTGCAGACACCGACCAAGCTTTTTCTTTTTTTTTTTTTGAAATATTGCATCGACCAAGCTTCATCCAGCCGGAAATGGAAATGCGTAGGATTATCTTTTCACGTGGGCGTCCCACGCTGGCAGCCTGACAAGCCATGCAAGCCAAAATGCCTAGTTTTAGCAAAAGTTGTAAAGATGTCCTCTCTCTGACTACAATTCTGCAGAAAAGGTTTAGGAAGATATCATTTGAATGTGACAATGAAGGGTGGTACTTTCTCCATCTCCCAAATTATAAGTTACTTTAAGAATCTTGGAGAGTCAAAACATCTCAAGTTTGACTAAATTTATATAATAAAATAATAACATTTAGGATGTTAACTAAGTGTCATTAGATTTTTCATTAATTATATTTTTATAGTATACTTATTTGATGTCATAAACCTCCGTAATTTTCTCTATATTTTTTTATCAAACTTGAGATTCTTTTGACTCTTCAAGATTTTTGAAATATCTTATAATTTAAAATGGATGGAGTACTAAATTAGATATCCCTCCTTTATGGGTTTCTCCGTTTGTACTCTCTCTGGCTCATAAAGAAAGGCATTATAGATCTCTATGACACATTAACGATGAATCAAATGATCTGAATACACACTGATGAACAACACCAAACCGTGATGCACAGTACCAATACAATGCTAAACACTGCAAAAGTGCCTTCCTTTGTGGGACGAATTTTGAATCCTATAAAGTTTTGGGCTAACAAATAATAACTATTATAATTCACAAGCATCATAAATTTTTTGGATATAACAATCACTAAATGAAAGAGAGCTTGCTTAAATGACCCCCTTAACAGAAATGGCAGGTCGATTGAAAAAACTGAGTTCATCGTAAAGGGAAATAGTTCAGGGTTCAACATCGTGTTAAACATCTCAAATTCTCAATCGCAAATAAAAGCCTCGATCAACAGATGGCAGTCCACTCCCAGCAGAAAGAAATTAAAGCGCGCGCAGACACTCTCAGCATCGTAATTGCATCCCAGCAGCCTTGGCTACATGCAGCAGTGAACTCCCAAACCTACTAGGAGCAGCAGCAGATGCACGTGCAGTCCCGGAAACACTCGATGCTGAGGCATGGTGAATCCTTACCATCTTCCTCTAGTAATTTCTTGCAGATCACCAACGCCAAAACAAGCGCCGTTCCCATGACACCCAGCACCGATCCCAGTACTGCAGCCACCAGCTTGACAAACGAACCACGTGACGCAGGCACCGGCGGGCCGCCGGCGCAGAGGCTGGACGCAACGATCCTGTACACGCCGTCTGTGGCCAGTATAACGCCCTCCTTGTTTTTGTCCTCGGCGAAGGAGACGACGCTGGGGCCATCTTGGCAGGGCATCGGGGTGGTCCTGGAGCAAGCCATGAGCATTCGGGTAGGGGTGTAGTAGTGGCCGCTGCTTGGCGGCTACTCCACGACGGACCAAAATGCAGAGTCGTAGGCATAGAGGTACCTATGTATATAAGCATATAGTCATCATCACTAATGATCATCTTATCTTCAGAGAAAATTAAAGAAATATATATCGATCGAATGCATGAATTTATCGGTTTACTGTATCTAGTGGAGTAGCTAGTGCGTGTATTACCTTCCGCTTAGGGAGGCGTCGGCTGAACCTTGATAGCGCAGACCCCATACAATGGATGGCGCCATTCCATCTGTCGGATGTTCGAGGTCGAGGACGACGGCCGATGTGGCTGAGGACGGGTTGCTGTTTGCAGCCTTTTCGTCCGATATCAAGTATACCATCTCTCGCTGTGTCTGCAGATCAATGGTCATATACACACACTACAATACATTTACATACTCCATCCTTAATAAATCAATTCACTTGTATTCAAACATATATACGTATACATACCTCATCGATGTTGGCACAGTACATACTGCCATAATAATCCAAGGCACACCCCCTTGGGATGTTGAGACCAGAGAAGAAGACCTCAGCATCAGTTCCTGAAATCCGTAGAGATTATGGATGTGTTTGGTATAAGAAATGACATGGTTCTTCTCACTTTTTTTTCTGAATGAAAATGAAATAACTAGATTGATCTATCATATATCACCATCTTATTCATCACAAGCTAATAACTAATATATATATATATATATATATATATATATATATATATATATATATATATATATATATATATATATATATATATATATATATGAGGAACGTTTGATTATATCAAAATTTATGCGGTAAACTCATAATGCATCATCTCAGTTGGTTTCTCAAAACAAACACATATATTCATGGCCTTCCTAAATAGGATCCAGGGGAACTATTACTAGCTTCGGGTATATATAATTATGGCCTTACTAAATATGTTATTATACTCCTATATAGAGTACATAGTAAGTTGGTGGTGTTACCTGCAGGCACATCGTGGTCCACGTGGAGCCGGAGAATTTTCCCTAGCAATGAACTCTTGTTTGATGAGACCAAATCAGCCGAAACGCCATGCCCGGTAACGAGGTAAAGGGATGGATCGTTGGGACGGGAAAAAATTTGGCCTCCATGGTCCAGCACTGAAAACCCAGCCTGCTGGTTCGCTGGTAAGTCCATCGAGAACACCGTGGTATGCTGATTGAGATGGAAATGAAAGTAGGCATATTAAAGGAAATTCTAATAGATACTACTAGTAGTAGTGTAGGAGTAGTTAACAACTACTATGGGTAGCAATATATATAATACTTCCTTACTTAATTAGTTGCAAATTATAAGTTGTTTTGAATTTTTTTAGGTATATCTATTTTACTATGCATCTAGATATAATAATATGTCTAACAAAAAAAAGTTAAAACGACTTATAATTTGAAACAGAGAGAGTAATAATCTTGGCCTTGATTACATCTGATTGATCAGAACATATTCGTCGTTGTCCATTACAGTAGATATTCAGATCAGGAGGAACTCGATCACAATGCAAGCGGGAAAAAAGATTTGCAGGAAAATTAAGCTACGCACCTCGAAACCGCGTTCTCCTGGGGTGAGCTCCTCTACCACGAGGATGGCACCACAGTCGTCGTCGGACGTGGTGGTGGTGTAAGACATCCATGCGCGTGTGAGAGACCACACTAACTAGGCCGCGTAGGCCACGCGCCTCGTCGTAGCGCGCAAGGCCAGAGAGGTCAATGAACGGGCTGTCGTCCACCCGCATGGGCGTGGCGGCCCCCGTCTGCATCTCCGCCTCCGCCGCCGCCGGCATGGACGCCAACCACACCTCGCCCTGTTGGTTCCACACGAGGACACGCCCCGACCCATCCGGGGCCACGATCAAGCCGCTGTAGCTCACCGCTGCAACCTTCTCAAAACATATGCTGTTGCTAGTTGAGCTACGAGACAGGTGCTCGGTGGAGCTCGACAGCAAAGCCGGAGCCAAGGCAGCGCACGGCGGAGGAAGTGAGGTGTCAGCTGTGATCCTACTAGCTGCAGGGAAACAAACCTGCGTGGAGGGGATGGTATGGTACAGAAAGAATTAGCAGCTAGTTAATTAACAAGTGCTAGCAAATGAGTAAGGAGCTTGAAGCTATAGATTGATATAATCAAATTTTAAAGTAATCTTGGCTGTACTCATTCTTTCGGGAACTGGCCGGAAACATTGTTGTCCGCAATCTAAAAAATCTCAAACTAATCATATGCGTTATCTCATCTAATAAATCTTACTAGTTACTCAACCTCTTTCATTTATTTCAAAGTGAGATTTTAATTACAACAACATGGTCGAATAACAGAATGTATGCTAATTGGGTGTATATGCTTCTCTAGAAAGCCCAGTTAAGACTAGACCAGGCTATAATAATCTTCAAAGGTGAAAGAAATGAGCCAACACTTTTTCTGTATTGCTCTCAAGGAATACATATACATGTTTACAGTACATGCAGTGTGGCTTGCCAACGCAGGGTGCCACAACTGCCTCAGCCACACGACTCGGCGTCGTGGGCGCGATGGCCGTGCGCTGCACTAGGCGAACGTGGCGTGCGGTTGCTAGGCTACACAACAGCTACACAGCTATACTCAACACCCCCGCAGTCTGACGTGTGATAGGAACTACACAAAGACTGGATCGAAAGAGCTCGAAGGTCGCAGTGGGAAGCCCTTTGGTCATCACATCGGCGTATTGTTGCCCTGTCGGTACGTGGAGGACGCGCAGTTCGCCGGCTTGGACACGCTCACGTACGAAGTGGATGTCCAGCTCGATATGCTTCGTGCGCTTGTGATGCACCGGGTTGGAAGACATGTACACCGCCGAGATGTTATCACAAAACACCACGGTGGCCTTGCGGACAAGACAGCCGAGTTCACCGAGGAGCTGCCGAAGACAGATACACTCCGCTGCTGCATTTGCCACCGCCCTGTACTCCGCCTCTGCGCTTGATCGTGACACGGTAGGCTGTCGTTTCGAAGACCAGGAGATGAGTGAATCGCCCAAGAACACGCAAAACCCGGAGGTAGAGCGGCGAGTGTCCGGGCACCCAGCCCAATCCGCGTCGGAGTACGCCGTGACGTCGAGGTTAGCAGTAGCGCTGAGATGAAGACCGAGGGACTTCGTACCACTGACGTAGCGCAAGATCCGCTTCAGCATTGTCATGTGTGGCGTGCGCGGATCGTGCATATGCAGGCAGGCTTGCTGCACAGCAAATGCAAGATCGGGTCGCGTAATCGTCAAGTACTGGAGCGCGCCGGCCAGACTGCGGTAGTCACTGGCATTGTCGATAGCGGCGCCATCGGCAGGAAGCTTGCCTTTCAAGTCCACGGGAGTCGAGACAGGACGGCAACTGGCCATGCTAGCCCGGTCGAGTATGTCCGTCGCGTACCGCTCCTGGGACAGATAGAAGCCATCCCTTGTACGCTTGACGTCGATGCCGAGGAAGAAGCGTAGCTCGCCCATGTCCTTGACGGCGAATTCGTCGCGGAGGCGACCGATGATGTGTTGGAGCAGACCGGGTGTGGAGCCAGTGAGAACGATGTCGTCGACGTAGAGAAGTAGGTAGGCGATGTCGCGGCCGCGTCGCAGCACGAACAGCGAAGAGTCAGAACGCGTGGCGGTGAAGCCGAGCTTGATGACGAATGCTGCGAAGCGCTCGAACCAGGCTCTCGGCGCCTGGCGTAATCCGTAGAGGGATTTGTCTACGAGACAGACTGCGTCTGGCTGTGTGCTGTTGACGAAGCTGGTAGGTTCCTGGCACAGTACGTGCTCCTTCAGCCGGCCGTGGAGAAATGCATTTGAAACGTCGAGCTGCTTGGTGCTCCAGCCGCGCGACACGGCGAGAGTGAGCACCGCACGGATCGTCGCAGGCTTGACGACGGGGGTGAACGTCTCGCCAAAGTCCACTCCAGCTCGCTGTGTGAATCCACGAACCACCCACCGTGCCTTATACCGCTCCAGAGATCCATCGGGTTTCAGTTTGTGCTTAAAAACCCATTTCCCGGTGACGACATTGGCGCCCTGTGGGCGTTCGACGAGACGCCAAGTCTGGTTTTGCTGGAGAGCTTCAAACTCGAGAGTCATGGCTGCCTTCCAATTTCGATCTTTCAGGGCGGCCCGAGCAGAGGTGGGTACCGGGGAGATAGGGGATGTGGTAGGCACATGGGTAGTGAGAGCATATTTGGGATTTGGTTTGAATGTCCCGACTCTGGAGCGAGTGAGCATGGGATGGCCGGCAGGCGGTGGTGTGGCAGCTAGCGGCTGTGGCGAGGCTGGAGCTGGCGCTGCCTGGTTGCTAGCTTGTGCCGGCGAGTAAGTGAAGGAGGAAGGAAGCGAGGCAGCGCTGGAGACTGGCTCGGTGGCAGGAGAGGGTTGCCGCGGAGGAATGACCTGAGGACCCTGAAGAATGACGACTGAATCGTCAGGAACTGTAGCTTGTCTTTCAGTTGTAGGTGAGTGCACTTGTCGAGCAGAGGCAAAAGGAAACTTGGATTCATCAAACACAACATGTCTGGAAGTGATAACACGTCTAGTGTGAAGATCAAAGCAGCGATAGCCTCTGTGGTCAGGTGGATAGCCAAGGAACGCACAAGGCGCAGACCGTGCACTGAGCTTGTTCGGTGCTGTGGCTGACAGATTTGGGAAGCAAAGGCAGCCAAAAACTCTTAGGTCAGAGTATGATGGTGGTGTACCCAAAAGCAACTGAAATGGAGTCACAGTGCCTGTTGTTTTGCAAGGGCGTCGGTTCAGAAGGTAAGTTGCTGTAGAAAGAGCTTCAGCCCAGAAGGTCTCAGGCATGGAAGCGTGCAGCAGGAGACTGCGGATGCAGTCGTTTAGGGTGCGGATGATGCGCTCGGCTTTGCCATTTTGTGATGAAGTATAGGGACATGACAAGCGTAATGCTACACCGTGGCGAGAGAGATGGCAACGGAACGCGTGATTATCGAATTCACTGCCGTTGTCGGTTTGAAAAGCAAGAAGTGGAAGCTGAAATTGCGTCTGAACATAAGCATGGAATTCAGTAAGGCACTGAAACACGTCATACTTAGCTCGCAAAGGGAAGGTCCATACATAGTGAGTAAAATCATCGATAAGTACAAGATAATACTTAAATCCAGAGCAGCTAACAGTGGGAGAAGTCCAGACATCAGCATGGACAATCTGAAACGGAACATGACTAAATGAAGTAGAGCTAGAAAACGGCAGCCTAACATGCTTGCCGAGCTGACATGCTTCACAAGATGACGACGACAGACGAGTGGGGTTGAAATCGAGGTTGGAGAGGGTCTAATGAAGTTGACGCCGGCCCGGGTGTCCTAGACGCTGGTGCCAGACATCAACTGTTGGTGTGGTGGCGACAAGGGCATCCGGCGAAGATGAACGCAAGGGGTACAGCGCGCCGGAGCTGTTACATCGGAGGATCTCCGTTCGGGTTGGCAGGTCCTTGATGGAGAAACCAAACGGATCAAACTCGACAGATACATTATTGTCACGAGTAAGAGAACGAACGGAGATGAGATTCTTGACTAGGTGTGGTGAAACAAGAACATTGTTGAGAGACAGTGGCGTGCGGTTTGTGGCAATAGCAGAAGATGCATGATGAGTGACAGGAAGTGTAGTGCCATTGCCTACTGTAATCGGCGGAGAAAAGGAGACAGGTTGGAGGGAGGCGAGATTACCGGCGTTGGAAGACATGTGAGATGATGCGCCGGTGTCCAAGTACCACTCGCTGGCTTGCGGTCCTGACGGTGGAACACTCGCGTTCGTCAGTGCGGTGAGTAGTGCCTGCTGGTTCCAGACATCGTGCGCCGGCGCCGGTGGAGGGAGAGCAATGCCAACTGGAGGCCCGACGAAGTACTGTGGTGCTGGTGGAACGCCGGAAGGAGCGCCGGTGAAGTACGCCTAGTGAGGTGGAGCGCTGGGACGTGAACCGAGCACTCCAGCACCCGGAACGCGCCACGGCGTGGACCATGCCGGTCCAGGGATTTTGGCCAGGCGCCCATCCTGGCGTGGGAGGCCAGTTGTCGGAGGTGGAGCCACCATGACTACAACCACGCTTCTTGGACCCGCGGTAGTTGTCGGAACGCAGCATCATGCCGGAGCCCTGAGCTGGAGGCGGCCTGGTGGCGGTGTTGGAGCTGGATCCGTTGGCGCCGTCACTCGTCGGTGGTGGTGTAGAATGGTTGCTGCCAGTGGCCACCAGAGCCTGATGTGTCGCAGCCTTTGCATGTTCGCGGTTGTAGTGCTCCTCCAGTAGCAGATAAGACCGCGCGGAGAGGAAAGTGTGCGGCGGTTGCCTCGATGTGATCACCGGAACAGTGTGCCGGTACTTGGAGTTCAAGCCGCGGAGTAAGTTGAGCACTTGGCTCGTCTCACCGACGGGCTGTCCAACGTCATGGAGGGCATCGGCGAGCTGCTTGAGGCGGCCGGAGTATTGGGTGATGTCCATGTCGCCCTGAAGAAGGTTGCGGTACTCAGCCTCTAGGTACACGGCGCGGTGAAGCTCGTTGTCGCGGAATTGCTCTTCGATGGCGGTCCAGATGGCGTAGGCAGTTGGCTTGGGAACGCGAACGATGGCGAGCACCTCCTTGGCGACGGAGATGTAGATCCAGCTCAATATGCACTGGTCCAGCACCTGCCATGCTGGATCGCGACGCTGGGCCGCCGTGGGTGGAGAAGACATGTGATCGACGAGGCCGAATTTCCCGATGAAGGCGTCGAAGAAGGTGCGCCACTCGGCGTAGTTCGGCTCGGCAAGTTGGAGAACGACGGGAACATGGGACTTGATGTTCACCGTCTGTAGAACTGCAGTGGGTGGGGTGGGGAAGGCCGGAGCGTCGCCGGCGGCGGAGTCGCTGTCAACAGAAGAATGGGAGGAACCGTCAGTGGGATCAGCCTCGAAGAGTGGGTTGCGATCCATGGAGAGAGGAGCAGCGAGCGTGTGAACAGGGAGGACAGCGGAGAAGCGGCGATCGCACCGGCGGTGCGAGTGCGGCGTGCCCGACGGGCGCGGCGGCGAGCGTGGGGAAGAGAAACAGGAGGAAGTTGCCCGAGCTAGCTGATACCATGAAAGAAATGAGCCAACGCTTTCTCTGTATTGCTCTCAAGGAATACATATACATGTTTACAGTACATGCAGTGTGGCTTGCCAACGCAGGGTGCCACAACTGCCTCAGCCACACGACTCGGCGTCGTGGGCGCGATGGCCGTGCGCTGCACTAGGCGAACGTTGCTAGGCTACACAACAACTACACAGCTATACTCAACAAAAGGTTTTGTATTTACTCATGAGTATGTCGATTTATATGAGTCCAAAAGAGGTTAAATACAATAATATGAAAAGAAGAGTGTGTCAGGGGCTAAACAATATTCCAGCAACTAGTTTACTACATATAATTGTTACAGTAATTGTTGTGCAATGAAAAAGCAAATAGGGAAAAATGTGCATTTCTATCTGCAAATTACATAAAAAAAGGTATGATCGTATAGTAGACAATATCTTTGACATGAATGCAATTTCCCGTATGTTTCTATCATTCATGATTCCCAAATTTTATCAGTGCATGCATGGGCTGATGACGAGCTACCTAGTACTGTCTCTAACTAGCCTGTATGTTAATCCTGCGAAGACATGCAATTCGTACCTTTTTACTTAACCATTAATTAGGCCTCTTGATTATACAGTGGAGTTTGAGCACCAACCTAAACTACAAAGCATGTACTATTATTCTAAGAAGAAACAACCAAAAGTAACTTACACAAGGCTCTAATTCGGAATAGGAACATAGTAATAAAAGATGGTTTTTTACAGACAGTACAGGCATCTCAAGTGAAGTTATATTATCCCTCATTCCCTCTGTACTTCTTTCTACAAAGATATTGTTAGCCTGTCCACTTGCAGGGGTTTGATAGAATCACAACCAGAATCTACAACTTCAATTCTCCTAGAGATGTGAGGTTCTCCTAGTGTTTAGCATTTAATATTTAGTATGAGTTTTTTCCTACCAAATGCTTTCTAATGAGGTTTCCCATGTGCTAGCTATGATTGTGGTACGGTAGTGTTCTTGCTACTATTTAGTGTACTAGGAGAACTCTACCATTTTAGTAGGAAATTAACCTCTCGTAGAAAGTCCTTGTAATCACATGCACATGGCAGCTATAGGAACACCTCAAAATGACAGATCTATCTGTAACCCAATATATACTAAGAAGAAGTCTATGAATGTAACCCACGACAAGCGCTGGCAGATGAGTAAGGCTATAGATATAATCAAATTTCAAAGCAATCTGATCTTATGTAACAACTGTACTCAACCTCTTTTGAAGCACAATCACGCCGTGGTCAAATAATATTCTGGAGAGCACTCACAAATTTGACTTGCACACATCTCATCGAAACATCGAACTGCTATCATGTATACTGCTGCAATTCACACATCTCATCTAACTGCATGCTATCATGAAACTTGACTAGGTCGCATGAATGTAGCTAATAAGGAACTAATAAAGAACAAAGAGATGAATGCAAACCAATTCGCATTGGGACAATTATAATGAAAGAAGAAGCAGCAGGTTCGAAGATCGAAGGACACTAGAGCGATAACTTGGAAAGTAAGGAACACCTGGGAATCACAGATCTAAGCAAATAATAATGAGAAGTTTGTGAATCCAACACATAGAAAATTTAGGAAATCATCAGTTAATAGCGAGCGAGAAATTTGGGAATCCAGCTCTTGGACGGATCGAGGTCGTAGGTCCAGTGCAGCACTGCAGCTACGCCTACGCGCCGAGCTGGAGAGAACTCCTCTCGCTCCCCACTGCTGCAGTACGTACACGGTACACGGCACATCCTGATCCTCCTTCCCACTACGCTGTTCTCGCTCGCCAGCCGAAAGAGTAGAGGGAGGACGGACGACGGAGTACTCACAGCTAGCGCAAAGCCTGTGCTTGACTAGGGCCGCACAGGAAGCGTGTTGTTGCTTGAACGACCTGGAGAAGGCGTCGATGAAAGCTAGACCTAGGGCGGCGTCCTTCGCCTCGCCGCAGCAGGAGGGATCTCCGATCTGACCTCCACAAAAGCCGAGAGGCTTGACCAGAGCTACCGGCTGGACCCCTGATTTGATTGATTGAACGAGTGCATGCGTACGTGCAGAGAGACAAAACAAATAATCCATCAATCAATCGAGGCTAAGAACCAGACGGAATGGAACATATTCTTTCTTTTAACTTGCTTTTGCTTCCGTACGTGGTCCTTAATATTCATATACGGATCATAGTACATTGGACTACGTGTACTATTACGTACTTACCTGTCCCCGCGCGCGCAAGCCGCTGGGGGGGCATGAAGAGGACGAGCAGCAGCAAGGACGGGCTGAAGCAGGACGATGATGAAGAGGTAAGGCAGCAGCAGAGCCGCCGCCGCCGGCGAGCCTGCAGTCGTCGCCATGGATTCTGTTCTGTCTAGCAGGTGCAGGTGCAATTGAAATAGCTCTAGGCCTCTAGCTTGCCGCGCCTTTTATAGCCGCAGGAAGAGGTGCCCAACTGCCCTTTGTGGAAAGTGGAAACGGTATCAAGACCGAGAGCAGCAAATGAAGTGTGCCTTTTTTTTTGCTTTTATTCGCGCTTTAAGACAAAATTGCCGAGCAGGAAAAAGGAAGTTCTCGCGGGCACGCACTATCGCAATGGTGCGCGGACACGTTGCCAAACATCCAATCAGGCAATCATCCATGATTCCTGACTGTCGCGTGATTAATTCCAGTAGCCTGGGACTGAGAGGGTCAAAATTACCACTATAATAAGATGCTGAGAGTCTGCTGCACGCTTTACCGAACCAAAGAAGAAGAAAAAAACAGGCTTCCAGCTTCACGTCACCTCTGCTCGAAAATGAAAATTAAAAGAGCATCAGCATTATCTTAGTTAGTATTTACCACTCTTGATTACCATAATTGATCTGTCACGCTGCATTATACTCCTTTTGTGCATGAAACTAAAAAGGAGTGAATGATACTATCATAAACGAGTTAACCTTTTTTTGGGCAGCTTTTAACCTTTTTGTGGCCACCTTTCATCAACAATGGTTGACGAATCCTCAACCAAAGCAGGCACTTCCCTCTTTATTATTTAGATTAGATAGCTAGAAGAGGATATATGCAGGACAGATTTTGATCCTTTGTTCGATACGGTTCCCTGAGATTGTACAATCGAACAATGCAATTACCACGCAAACAATACTATTTTTCAGTTCAAACTGCACACTACTCGGAGATTCTGAGACAACAAAAACAGAAAGCGATGTGTACTGAAGAAGCACCTTCCACTTACGCAGCCGCTGGAGTTCACAAATATTTAAATGTTGAATTTGAGCTCGCTCTGAAATCGAAACTAAAGTCACCATATCTTTTTTTTTCTTCTAATTAGACTTCTCTTCCTTTTTCAAATTATTTTCCAATTAAATGGAAACACATTATATAGTACTACCTCCATCCCCCAAAGAATGTAATTCTAGCACAGTATCATGTTTTACTATCTTAAGTTTGACCAAGTATAGATAGAAAAATATCCATGTTTATGATACCAAATAAATGCCATCAAATTAATTACGAAACATATTTTCATAATAAATTAATTTAAAGCCATAAGTGTGAATATTGTTCCCTAAAAACTTGGTCAAACGTGAACCACTTTTCGTGGCATACAACCTAGAGTTGTATTCTTTTCAGGATGGAGGCAGTACTAGATATACATGTATCGTCAGGTTCCTCACCCACTTCTTCATCCTGATGTCCAGAAAACGTAACCCTGTGCGTAACAGGAAAGCAACACACGGCAAACATTATATTAAAGCTTAGCTTCTAGCGAAATCCTATACTAGGATTAGCATAGTTGACTTGGGTGTTTGATGAATAGCAAAAAGAAGGTTTGTCTGATAAAAGTATGGTGTTGTTACATATTACTTAAAGGGATGGCATCTGCTTATTGGCTTCTTTTAATTTCTTACATCAGAACAGACTGCCCTCGTTAAGTTACTCTAGATAAATCAGTTACAGCATGCAAATTTCGACCGTCACTTCTTTGGGTGTGTCAGGTTCCTGAGAAAAGAATTCATGTTTAATTCTGTAGTTGCTATCAGCATGCTGCCAAACAAACAAACTAATGATCTAACATTAGTGTTTTATAGACACATGCCAACAAGTCAAACAGCAAGTTGCAAGCAACAATAATATATGAAGAGAGAAAACTAGTAATCAACAGATTATTTTGGCTCACTGAGTGATAATATTAGCTGCAAATTAACAAATTTCTGTTTTCAGCTATAGATAGAATCCGTGCCAGTCCATTGGATTTTCGGAGATTAGAAAGTTAGAATAAGGATGACTGTGCAAAGTTGATAATAAGTTATAGATATACATATATGCTTTTTTTTAGGAAAGCCGAAGGGTGCAAGCCCCTACTGTACTTTTATTGAATAACTTGAGAGTTCTTACAACAAACTTCACGAAACAAAGAAGGTTACAAAGAAAATCAAAGCAATTACACATAAGCTTGATTCCTCAAAAAATTACACATAAGCTTCTGACCATTGACTAATAAAAGGTAAATAAGTCTTCTTTGCTCGAAGAATAACTTGAGCAAAATAAGCCCTGAAGTGCCTCCTTGCATTTGAAATGGTTGGCTGAACATTTTTGAATATTGCATAATTTCTAACCGACCAGATAGCCCAACACATAGAGATAATGACTTCCTTAGAGAAGGGAATAGCTAGCTGATTTTTGAATGAAGTAATTGTTTGAAAGGGATTTGTGGAGTCTTGGATGACTAATCCCAAGGTTGCCCAACAACTCATTGCAAATGGGCAATCCAAAAAAGATGAAGAAGAGTTTCGTCAGTGCCAAGGCTGCAGATAGCACAATTATAATCATCCAGAGCCATGTGCTTTCTTCTTAACAGATTTCGAGTACTTATCATGTCCTTCATAAGTAACTAGAAAAAGACCTTCCATTTTGTTTTGACTACAACTTTTCCAAAGCCATGAATAAGCTGGGTGGAAGTTTATGGTCGTGGCTTACATGATATGAGTGATGCCTCATATGCACAAATCCTAGTGAAAGTTGAAGGCTGATTCTGCAACTCACTGTCCTTGCTTGAAGGTCTTTTTTTTCTGTTTGTAATGTCCAAGTGTGCCTCCTATGTGTTGGGTACCTTTTCTCTTTTTTTTTTGTTATTTGTGTGAGTTTTCCAATTTACTATGGAAACATCTAGAAGGATGTGTTTATGGCTTGGTTTCTTGGTACTTCAGGCTAACCTTGAGAGACACTCAAATATGAAGAGCACGACAGCCACACAGGTTTTGAGCCCTTGTTCCTTGCGGCGTTGTGTCTCCGCTTGCCTTTTTCTCCCTTGTTCGTGCACACAGCCAGCCCTGCACGGGCGCGGGAGTGCAACAAGATGAAAAGTGACGATGGAGAAAGATTCCATCGGGACATCCTGTCCGCCCAAGCCCAAGGCTTCCTCCGCACGCCTCTTCTCTTATCAATCAAAGATTGCGCGCACGCCGCACGGCCGGCCTCTGAAGCCCGCACCAAGCCAAGACAGCCCTCCCTCTTTATCCGTAAAGCCCCCGCGGTGACCTTCTTGAGCCAAGACAGCCCTCCTCCCTCTTCATTCGTGGGCTAAGGCAAGCCCGGCCAGTGCATTGCATACTATGTCGTACGCTTGAATGCATACTCCGTCATGCGCAGGTACATGTCACGTTACTTCTTTGATTGCTGGTTGATCTCCATCGTTAGTCAATAGTCATGATCATGAACAGATCCAACAGCCTACCTACAAGCTTGATGACTGAGACTGACTGACAGCCATTATTAACCCAGCCCAAGACGACGACGAACAAAGACAGAAGAATAAGGTAATGATCGATCCATAATCGCATCGAGTTCCTTCTCGATCTTCTCTAGCTGATCAAGCCGCTGCAAACCCAGCTCATCATCTGTGACTGTATCTGTAACTGCAAGCGCTCCGACGGAACCTGATAGGCATGGAGCCGCTGCCGGGGTCGATGGCTACCCGGCCGGCAGCCCGCACTTCACGCGCTCGGCGTGCGTCACCCTCACGAGCCTCCCGATATATCACGTGCCCTCTGCTACTCTGGTCCTGAGTCCTGACCGACCGGCGACCGCCAGCTCCGGCGTCGTTAGCCACCACGAGCGTGGCGCCGGCTCCGTAGAGCGGCGTCTTGCTCGTCCTCGGCTGGTAGAACTTAACTTATGGACGAGCTGCAGTGCAGAGGAGAGGACAGAGAGCCATGCACGCATTCAGTTCAGGGAGCTAGGGGCTGATTGATATGGATGATGTCTGCTGTCTGCAGATTGCAGAACAACACAACTGCACAAGTGAAGGGAATTCTTTCTGGTGTTTGTTGCATTGCATGGTGAGAGAGAGATGGCAGGCAGTAGTAAGTACGCGTACCTGACCGGTGGCGATGGCGATCTCCGAGTACATGAGCCGGACGGAGCTCGAGGAGACGTGGGTGCCGAACATGGTGGAAGGGTTGTCGTCGGCACCCCGGTGCGGTCCGTGCCTTCCCCGGCGTACAAGTTGTGCACTGTCAGGCTCTGCACACATGCATAGAACACACAGCAATCTTTTAATTTGGAACAGTGAACACAGCAAAGATTCTAAGTTGTAACAACAGGAACGGACGCGACAGCATGATCACCACGTATTTTTTTTAAGTCTATCTAGGGAGTAATGGGTTGTTCTAGCCCCTCCCAACAACCAGACTCGTGTCCATACACTTACACTGTCTCATAGCTATATTTACACCGTTTTATTACTATATTTACTTCAGTGTATTTTATTGAACAGAGTGATGTAATTTGAGGATAAGAGCATTTCCAAGAGTTTCCAAAAATTTCTTTCGAAAATCATGAAGTTTTTTAACTCATCAAAAAATATTTTGGGAGGAATAAACAAGACTATCTCCAATAGTTTCACTCTTAAAATCCCTTCCCCACCCTCTCTCATCTTTCTCAAGTTCTTCTCTGCTCCCATGGTAGTCAGGCGGCAACGAGACGAATCCGCACCCTCCGGGGGTAGATCCGGTGCCCACAGTCATGGATCCGGTGACCTCGTCCCTTCTGAGGCGGGCACGCTCGCGCTGCGCTCCGGCCGGCCGGCGGAAGCAAGGTGGCCGGCAAGGAGCCAAATTCGGGCCTCTTCAGCCCGGATCCGGCGATCCCAGCCTCGGATCTGGCTGCATGTCAACCCGGTGTGCGGCAGGCGAACAGGCGAGACGGCGGACAGCGAGCGCGCTGGCAGAGATGGGCCACCGCCAGTGGCGCACTGGTTGAGCCGGGGGCGGCTCGACCCCGTGCGCCCCTAACATGCAGCGGCAACGACGTCGAGCAGATCCAGCCATCTGCATCTTGTAGTCGTGGTCCACAGGCTCCTCAACATGTGACGGCGGTTGCCTGGGTCCGGGCGGCCAGACGCCAGAGGTCGGTGCCTAGGTCTAGCCTAGTCGTGGCTGGACGGCACCTTTGGCAGCAAAGGACGGGCGGCAGACGCGCTGGCCGGTAGCGGCAGCAGCTGGCGGAGGCTGCCAGTCTAGTCCGGCCCCTGGCCGGGGCCAGCCCGTGGTGACCGGATCTAGCACGACTGCGGTTGGTAGGGCATGCCCCTGTCTATAGATCATGGTTGGCTAGGGCACTGTAACGGCGCCGTGGAGGCCTACAACGTGGGCCGGTACACAGCGTCGTACGAGCCTGGGCGGAGCTAGACCAGCACCGCAACGTCATGGGTCGTGCGAGCATGCGTTGGTCGATGGCGCCGCCAGCGTCGAGCTTGCTCGGGCCAGGCATAGCGTGGTTCATATGGAATCTGGGTGAAAACCCCTGTCTGGCTGTCTCCAGGGCATCGACAATGGTGCAAATGGACCGGTAGACTAGTTGACTAGTTGTGAACCTTACAATGTGGTTAGTCTAGTGTGTGGGAGAGTTAGCTGCTACATTCTGCTTGGATTACATCCGAGGACTATAGTAATCACACGTGTTTGTTCATTTCATCCAACCAACTACAGCCTTGGGATGGAGCTTTAAGCTATTGATGTGAAAGGAGTAGAACCTTCATGTATGGATAATCATAAGTTGACTTTCTGCATAATGCCAAATGATTTCAGATGAATTTTGTGTGTGCTATTAGTAAGAGGCAATTGTGTGTGTGTACATTAAGTTGACATGTTTGGCATCTCGAGCTCATTCAAATTGTCTTCCTGCTCGATCATGTGTTCTCGGTGCATGTGCAGACCTACGACAATGATGACAAACAAGGCAGGATATGTTGTCAAAAAAAAAGGCAGGCAATGAAGTCGCGTGGGCTGGGCCAAGCCCAGCGAGATCGGTCTGAACAAGGCCTATTTTGATCTAAGTTAGTCTGCGGGACACCCAGCTGTACGGAATTTTTTTTTATTTTTAGCCCAAATTTGAAACAAATTTTAAATTTAACCCATGTTTCAAAAAATTTTTAAATCTAACCCGTTTGGCCCCGCCACCATGCATGGCGGGGCAAATGCACTGAACCCCGCCATGCATGGTGGCGGGGTACACCTCCGACGTGGCATGGTGACGTGGCGTCACCCGGGGCGTACCCCGCCATGATGGGTGGCGGGGTACGCCTAACCCGCCACCGATCATGGCGGGGTGTACCCCGCCACCGGTCACGGCGGGGCGCGGCTTAAATATAAGCCGCGCCCCGGCCTCGCCCCCGCCCGCTCGGTTTCTTGCTCGTCCGCCGCCTCCGCCGTCTCCGCCGTCCCCGCGCCGTCTCCGTGCCGCCGGAGAAGTTTCCCCGCGCCTTGGCCGCACCCCACCGTCCCCAGGCTCCCCCGGCCGCGCCCCACCGCCCTCCGGGCGCCCCGGCCTCGCCCCGCCGCCCCCCGTCGTCCCCGCGCCGTCCCCGCGCCGCCGGAGGAGCTCCGCCGCGCCCCGGCCGCCCCGGCCGCGCCACACCGCCCCCCGGCTGCCCCGGCCGCGCCCCACCGCCCTCCGGGCGCCCCGGCCGTGCCTCGCCGCCCCCCGCCGCGACCCCGCTGCCGCGACGCCGCGGCCCGCCGCGACGCCGCCGCCCGCAACCGCCGTCCGCGCCACCGCGTCGTCTCCCGCGCCCCCGGCGACCGCGCCCTCGGCCGCGTCTCCGGCATTCGTTCCCGCGCCGCCACCCCGATAATTTTTACGGTAATTTTGTTTACTTTGTCGTTTCAATTATTTATTTGTAGTAAATATTAATAAGTTTTATTATTTCTTTAGTTATTTATTTATTTGTCATTGTATTATTTAGTTATTGAATTATTACGATTATTAGTTGTTTAGTTATTAGTTGTTTAGTGATTGAATTATTAGTTGTTTAGTTATTTATTTGTTTTTATTAGTTGTTTAGATATTGAATTATTAGTTTTTACGATTATTAGTTGTTTAGGTATTAGTTAATTAGTTAACGATTATTAGTTATTCGGATTTTATTAGGTACTGTTAGTTATTTAGTTACGTACCTATTAGTTATTTAGTTATTAGGTAATATTAGTTATTAAGTTATTTAGTTTGGTAACGATGATTTGTTATTGACGACACAGTTGACTTATTAGGTAATATTAGTTATTTAGTTAGTTATGTAGTAATTAGTGGTACCATAATGGTCATTTAATAATGAGATGTCAAATCGTTTTGTAGATGGATTACGGTGTAAGAGTTTTTTACGGAGGAAGTGTTAGGAGAGAGGATTGCCAGTTTGAGGATATGTATGAAGAATTGGAATGGTTTGATGGCACCTCTAGTTTCCGTGATCTATGTGACCGTTTGAGTTTGAAGTTTGGCGAGGCTTTCACACTAAAGGGTAGGTTCGATGTTGGAAAGAATAGGGCACACTATGTGATGATGGACTTGTGCAACCAAGCAGAGTGGTCCCGATACAATAGGGTCATCCAAGGTTCCAATGTCGGCATGGCTGAGTTGGTGCTGGAGAATGTTGAGAATGAGGAGCCGTCCTTGGACAGTGATACTCTAGGAGATTGTGGTGTGCAGATGCAACAAACTATGGAGAGTATGGACTTGGATGGTAATTTGACGCAGGAGCGGGTTCATTCTCCTCCAGTTGGTCATATAAGCAATGATTTTGATGTAGACGAGTTTGAACAGGAGGAGGAGGAGGCGGCAGCAGAGGAAATGATTGGTGATGATGTTAGCACAGATTCGGACGATTCAGGAAATGAGGAAGGAGGTCCCCATGCCATGCGAGCATCGGTTGAAGCCATGCCCTCTGGAGGTGCACCTGCCATGTGTACACCAGTTCGTGGCATGCCCTCAGGAGTACCGCTTGAGGTACTTCATGGCATGCAGAGTCAGGGCACCTTAGCCACCGGTTATCCAGATGATGGAGTGCAATATGAAGGATGGAGCAGGGTTAGGGAGCCACAACAATACGTTGCACCACCCTCTTATACATCGGCAGAGCTTACACAGCTGAGGGAGGCTGGCTTGCCTTTTACCGGTGTGCCAAATTATATCGATGTAAGTATGTCACATATGGCAGTTTGTGACACGGGTTTGCAGATGTGTAAGGAATCATTGTACAACCATAAAAATTTAATACTGAGGAAGGGAATGCTTTTTAATACGATGTCGGAGATGAAGTTGTTCCTTCAGGACTATGCTGTGTATCATCATAGGCCTTACACGGTTCGGCATTCCGACAAGGAGGTAAAATTCCACATATTATGTAAGGCTGGATTCCCGTGCTCGTGGAAGTTAAATGCACGAAAGAGGCGGAGTGATGGTAAGTGGAAGGTAACTTCGGTGGAACAGCCGCACAGATGCCAGACTAATGAGGGTAAAAGGTACCATCCCCAGTTAACGGCTCGGTATCTAGCCCGCCGTATATTGGGTCTTGTAGATAAGGACAACGACGTATCAGTGCCTTTCTTGCAAGAGACCATAGTCACATTTGTTGGGTATGAGGTCACGTATGGAAAGGCTTGGCGGGCAAAGCAAATTGCCCTGGCAATTCGTTGGGGTAGCTGGGAGGAAGCCTATAACAGGGTTCCACGCATTTTGCGTGCGATGGAACACTTCAACCCTGGCATGAGATCGTTCATATACACAGGAGGGTTCTATCTTCAGAACCCGTTGAGGCATATTCTGTACCGTGTGTTCTGGTATTTCGATCAGTGCAAACATGCATTTCAGTATTGTAGGCCAGTTGTTCTTGTTGATGGCACGTTCCTCACCGGCAAATACAGGGGCACATTGATGATGGCTGCTGCTGTAGACCCAGAGAACCAGATAGTACCAATGGCTTTTGCTTTGGCAGAGGGGGAAAACAACGATTCATGGTCATGGTTTATGCGTCTGCTCCGTGTTCATGTGCTTGGCCCTTCTCGCACCATTTGTCTGATTTCGGACCGTCACATTGGAATTCTAAATGCAGCCGATGAACACATTGATGGTCACCCGGCTCTAGTGCACTGTTGGTGCATGCGACATTTTGCCGCCAATTTTTGGCGGCGTCAACGCAAGAAGGATGTGGCTGACAAGTTAAAGGAGCTTTGTAATAAACGTACGGAACGCGAGTTCAACGAGACTATGGTAGAACTAGAGAAGATGCTTAACCAAGCTGGCAAGGCATGGTTAGACCAGCAGATGGAAAATAAAGCCAAGTGGGCATTAGCATTTGATGAGGGTGGCTTCCGGTACGGCATCATGACAACAAACTCCTCTGAGTCTTTCAATCGTGTGTTCAAAGGCGTTCGATCTCTTCCAGTGTCTGGTATTGTCGAGTTCTCTTTTAGGAAGTGCAATGAGTATTTTGTTAAGCGGTATGGCCTAGCCCTGAGGAATGAAGAGGAGCTTGGAAGATGGGGCAAGGCGGCACACGAATATTTGAAGGAGGCTGAGGAATTGGCCAAACAACAGGTTGCCGAGGCTTATGGACGGGACATGCTTGTTTTCTGTGTACGAGCTAGAGGGGGCACAAACCTGGGCGGCGAACGATTTGGTGGCCGAACATACCGTGGCGATCTTGGTAAAGTAGAATGCAGTTGCAACGTCCCTCAGATCATGCATGCCCCTTGCTCACACATGATCACCTCTTGTTGGCTTAGAGGTTTTGACCACACAGTTGCACCGTACATGTCACCCTTGTATCTCCGTGCCAACACCCTCAAAGTTTGGGAGAAGAGTTTCGAGCCATACCTTGACGAGTCACAGTGGCCTCCATACTATGGTGAGGACTACGCGCCTTATCCGGACCTGAAGAAGGTAGGGAAGGGAAGGAGGAAGAAGAAGCGATTGAAAGGCGATATGGACAGTATGAAAGGTTACGGCGCCGATATGTATGGTGGCGGGGACTTTGACGAAGAACGTGCGCAGAACCTTTGCTCTATTTGCAAGAATCCTGGTCATAACGCTAGATTTCATAGGCGGGCGAGACAAGAGGTGGTATATATTGTAAACATGCATTTATAATATTATAATTTTTATTTGTACTTGTCTTTATTTTTTTATAATGTTGTTAATTGTTCTAATGTTATTAATGTTTTCTTTGTTTTTTACGAACAGGGAGTTTCAGGCTTGCAAGATGGAGGCGTGGGCTCCTCATCCACGCTTTAGCCTCCTTGAGGCTGACTACGACAAGGACCACCGGGCCCAGGCCTTGTCGGAGCTGCAGAGGCCGTTGCGTCCGCTTCGTGTTCGCACGCACCGCGTACATAGCTGGGACGAGCGATACGCGCCCTACATAGAGCGGGCGGGCTTCATTGAGATCGTTCGGGTGTACAACAGTTCACTCCCCACACTTGACCCTGCCCTTCTTACTGCCTTTGTGGATAGGTAACCTTGCTTTTTCCATCTATTGTCTTTGTTTTGAAAAATTGGGCTGTGAACTTGCCTATTACCACAAACTTGTAATGATGCAGGTGGAGACCGGAGACGCACACCTTCCACACACCATGTGGGGAAATGACCGTCACGATGCAAGATGTGAAGATGATATTGTGCCTAAGTTTGGTAGGTCATCCGGTGACTGGGGTCGCCGACGAGTCTAATTGGGTAGAGTTGGTGGAGCAGTTCTGTGGTAGGAGGCCATCAGAGGCAGAAGTTAAAGGCACAAAGTAAGTTCATATTTACGCCCCATTGAAATCACTGATACAATCATTTCAGGTACATCTATTTTTTTATAATAATACTTCAATTACAATTGCAGGAAGACATCAGGAGTGTCGTCGTCTTGGATAATCCAAAACTTTGGTGCAGGGCCTCCGTTGGGTGCTCCAGATCATGAGGTCGAGGTATATGCAAAGGTGTGGCTGTGGCACTTCTTGGGCGCTTTCTTGTTCCCCGACTCCTCAGGCGACAGCATCAGCTGGATTTTCTTGAGGATCCTAATCCAGCCACTTGAGAATATTGCATCGTATAGCTGGGGTACCGCGGTCCTTGCTTGGACATATCGTCAGCTTTGTACCGCCTGTCGTCGCCAGGCGAACAATGCTAACCTAGGTGGCTGCTCATACCTACTGCAAGTATGGATTTGGGAGCGGTTTCCGGTTGGGAGGCCGACTCAACCTCCGCGTTTGCCTGTGAGTACATTGACAACTTTGTTATCGTCATACGACTAAAGAGATTACTGACACCTTGTTTGTGTAAACTTGCAGGAATGGCAAACATCAAGATGTTCGCCCCACCGCCCTTTTCATCTGGGAAAGACGCTAAGATAGTGAGGGGCGAGTTGGAAAGGAGGTACAAGCAGTACACGGATGCGATAGACGTGTTGACACACAACTACGTAAGTTATATCAACATTTCCTACTAAAGGCACTATCAATAAGATTGATACTTAATTAAGTTTCTTTACTTTGCAGGGTAACATGGACACCGTGGTCTAGGTGGGAGCTAGAGGACTACCTTAGTCCGCGCTGCGAGGAGGAAGCGGACGAGTGGCTTTACGAAGGGCCACTTATCTTCTTCCATATCATCGAGATGCACTACCCTATGAGGGTTTACAGACAGTTCGGGAGGTTGCAAGGAATTCCACCGCTGTACTCCACCAACGCTCAGCTGCATGGGTACGATGGCAATATGTTTATTCTACTTAAGCGCCTCATTTCTAATGCAATATGGCAATGCAGGATTGATCGGAGGCTTCGGACCACGCAGAAGAATTGGGCGTTGACGCACGACCAATATTTGAACAGATGGTATAACAGGACTCGTCGTCAGATCAACCAAATTCCGCCACACCACCCGGCAAGATGGATGGAGTACCTTCAATGGCTGCAGCGAAGTACGAGGACTCATCTCATGGTCCCGTACACGAACATGCCTGCAGATGCGGCCGATGAGGATGACATCGCCGATGCGTTCGACCGATGCGCAAAGGAGGCAAACACAACTTCTTAGGGCGCCTCTCAATAGATACGTGGTAAGTACTTTGCACTTATATTCTAAAACGAGGTAAGGGGTTTAAATTTCATTGAAATGATCGAGTTAACGTTGTGTGATGTTGTAGGCACAACAGTTGTCGAACTACTCCGAGGAAGCTTCCAGGCAACTTTTTCGGACTAGGACGACAAGACGAACCCTCTTCGCGCCTTCGTCAAGGTACTTTTGATAGTAACATTCGTGACTACAACTCAGTTACTTTTAAAATTTACGCTTAATAATGCTTGTTGTCATCTTAAATCTGTAGAGAATGAAAAAAGGCTGCAAAAAGTTGGCTCAAAAGCTGAGCTGTGCGGATACGACTTTGACATACCGTACAACCCCACGTGGTCCAGGAGCCAGACGATGTCCACCACAGCTGCTTCTGCTAGCGACACCAGAGCTGCGTCCTCGTCTATTCGTACTCCGCAGGATCGAGGGAAGGGTCCCAGCGGCTGCGGACGATGTGGATGAGGCACTTCAGTATGACAGCTGACGAGTGGCGACGACGACGACGACGACGACGCGACGACGAAGAGGACGTTCCACAGTGGGATTACACCGGTCACGAGGAGATGGGTGCCTCACAGCTCTACGGTGCTCCTTTTGGTACACAGGGGTTCGACTACACACAGCAGGAGAACTACACACCAGCCGAGCAACAGGTTCGTATGCTTTGCTTTCTCTTTAATTTTACTGTTCTTAGATCAACATTTATAGTAGCTCATCAGGTTGCTTGCTTGCAGGGGCCGTCGTCGACGCAGCAGCTCGATCGTGGACATAGGCGACAGCGCGAGAGGCAGCAGCGGGACCGTACAGACGTTGGCTGGAGAAGCAACGTGGTCCCTACAAATCCAAGGAGGCGACGGAGACCGCGAGACCCCTACACCCCAGGCGATTAGTAGAGTAGCAGACGCCGGATACATATTATCATAGTTATGTAGTGCTAGAACAATTAAATTATGTGTAGGTGTAGCAGCAGTACTCTACTTGGTTATTTCGGTTCGACTAATGTAGTTGGTAACACTCGTTTAATCTTTGTCGTAAACGCAATTATTTGTGACGATCAGTTGACCCAATTTTTTGTGACGATCAATTGTCGTTAACTAATTTCGATTCGACCCCTGCCATAAACTTGCTGTAAATCACTCAACATGACTTCCTGCATTTGTGATGATCAGTTGACGCAAAACGAAATACAGTTCTTGCGCGGTCGAAGTTTCAGGCAACCCCGCCATGGGTGGGGGCGGGTTAGGGGTACCCCGCCATGGTACATGGCGGGGTACCCCTAACCCGCCCCCACCCATGGCGGGGTTGCCTGAAACTTCGACCGCGCAGGTTCTGCACTAAGAAACTGTATTTATACACTGCCGCGATAAACCACATAACAATATTAGTAAGTGGACCAACAAATGAAGCGAATGACGATGTGATAAAAGTACAATGACATGTTTCAAAGTACAACACTGACAAAGTACACGACACAAAGTTTCTACGCCACTACGAACGACAAACACTAACAACGACAACGTGAAGACGTGACAATTTAAAATTATTACAAAGACACTTGTACGTCAATCAAATTGCGTGCACCACTGCGTAAGCAACTCGTCTTCGGACTCGGAATCCTCCACTACCACCTCCCTTACCCTTGTGGCCTCGACTAAACTCGGCCTCTTCTTGGGTCATGTCTGTTGGCCCCCATGAGTCGAACAACGGTGTCTGTTGGCTCTGGTACGCTGCCTCCTCTACTGCAACATCCTCCTGGTAGCCCAATTGTTCGGCTAGACGAATGAGCTCGCCTATCCTCCCGGTGTCGTCGTCTTCCTCCGGCTCGGCCTCCTCGTCAACCACAATCGGACGACTTGCGGTGTACCTAGCATGAGCCATATCTGCTTCCCAGCCGCCGGTGCATCCAATCTCTGCAAGTACAAAATGCAAACAATTAACAGGATCTTTGCAATGACTTTATTGACAGTAAAACAAAGAAGTTTGACTTTCCAAAAACGCAATGACTCACTCGCACATAATGAGTCAATAGTATCGTTCAAGCCTTGCATCTCTGCTCTCGCATCCTCCTCTGCAGCCTTCCTTGCATCCTCTTTAGCCTTCCGTGCCTGGTACTCCTCTACATCCTTCTTCTTTTGCTCGTACCACTTCTTCCACGCAATACTCTCCGGGTTACGAACACGTAGGTCTTGGGCCCGTCATAGCATTTTCTTCTTGTGGCTCTTAACGAAATCAGTGACGTAGCTTGCAGGATATCCTCTGCTATTGCGAACTGCTACCATTGTCTTATACTCATTCTTGAAATTATACACATCATAATATGATTCCCACTTGTATTTCTGAGTGCTCTGTTGCAACAAATAGATGAATACAAAGTTAGCGTACCAGAGTTAACAAAATAAACCATTACCGCCAACTGTCAACAGTCCTAGCAAACCTCGTCATAATCGATCATGTGGCCACAGAAGTGCCCAATACCAAGGCCTGAAGGGACAAGGCCGTAGCTAGCTTCAACACCACATTTGCACATCACAGGAGGCGCAATAGACCTCCTCTTCTTCTTCCAGTCTGGCACCTCCACATTCTTCTCCGGCTCCGGCCAATGGCTCTTTGGACCATAGATCCATTCCTTGAAACGGCACTTTGGAAAATCATGATCCTACAAAATCGAAACAGTAAAACACACATATAGAACGTGACATTCCAAGGTTCACTCAAACCTTACCTCATGTCGTAGAGGACAAATGAACTCTTGTTCATTGCGTGGGTTTATCACGGCTTGCTCTCCGCAAAGGCACTTTGGAGGATCCTCGAGCCGCCGTGCCGATGCTACGGCCTTCTCTTCGTCCGTCATAGGAGGAGGGTTTGGAGGGGGCGGAACCCAGCGAGTAAACACCTCACGCTTGCAATGATCAATGCCGGGGTAGAAAAGGAGAATCCTTGGATCAAACTTGTCCGGGTCATCGATCCATTGGAAAAAAAACACCGGAAGTAGGGCTATACAAAAGTTTCAATTACCTCATCGCGAATACAACATCAGCAACCAATAAAAACAACAAAGGGCACAATTACTTACGCTACAACTATAACATGTGTAGAAGCAACGAGCCGCAGTATCGGGATGTCTCGACTGGCCCACGTGTGCCGGATGACCACAATCACAGTTAGGTATAGGTTCCTCGGGAGGAACGGGCGCGTCCTTACAAGACACGTCGGGGTACATCTCTCTAGGACGACCCTTTTTCCTCCAAATCGACTCACGATACGAGTCCTCCATCTAATAAAACGAAACGATTTCAACACAAAACGATACACGCAGAGAAGGGGTGGCCGGAACAAGGAGCGACGATGGCCCATACCTGACGGGGAGGAGGGAGGGACGCCGGAGAAGGACGCTGAGGGGAGGGGAGCTCGGTCCTAGGGCGCTGCGGGAAATGAAATGGGTGAATGACCAAAAACAAGAAGTGTCCGGGCTTTTATATGGCCGGGGTTGTACCCCGCCATGCATCATGGCGGGTTAGGGCAACCCCGCCATGATGGGTGGCGGGGTACACCCCTGCCACGCTGGCGAGGTGCTCTGCCACCCCTGCCACGTCGGAGGTGTACCCCGCCACCATGCATGGCGGGGTTCAGTGCATTTGCCCCGCCATGCATGGTGGCGGGGCCAAACGGGTTAGATTTAAAAAATTTTTGAAACAAGGGTTAAATTTAAAATTTGTTTCAAATTTGGGCTAAAAATAAAAAAAAATTCGCTGTACGCCTCTCTGCCTCCACGGTCCATCGATCCTAGCTCACCCCAAATTGTGTGACCGTCTGCATGCATTTTCTTCTGGTCCTTCCTCATTCAGCTGAAGTGATCTCCAGTCGAGACGGGCAAGCAGGTACTCTAGTAAAAATCAACGAACAAAAAAGCTCTTCTGAGGGAATAGCATCAGGGAGGGATTTAGCTTGTTTGCACAACCGGAGCATCCGCTCATTCATCCCATCCGGATTCGTGTCGTTGTTCAGTGCATATGCCCTGCTGCTGTCATGCAAATCACAAGTTATCCCAGAAAGCTGCCGAAATTATTTCTCTGATTATTAGTCGACCTCCATCAGGGTTATGAACAGAACATGATATATAGCCGCAACTATCTACAAGAAACAAGTTGACTGACATTATTAATCCAGCCAAAGATGACGATGACGACGACGACGAACAAATAAGAAGAAGAAAGTGGTGATCGATCCAAGCATCGCATCGCAATCGAGTTCCTTCTCTTCTCTAGCTGATCAAGCCGCTGCAAACTCAGCTCATCGCTGCCTGTAACTGCAAGCGCTCCGACGGAACCTGACCGGCTTGGAGCTGCCGGGGTCGATGGCGACCGGGCACCTCAGGCGCACGGCGTGCTTCACCCTCACAAGCCTCCCGATCACGTGCCCTCTAGTCCTGACCGCCAGCTCCAGCGTCAGCGGCACCTTCCCTTTGCCTCCGGCGTCGTTAGCCACCGCAAGCGTGGCGCCGGCTCCGTAGAGCGGCGTCTTCTCGCCGTGCAGGACCGCGGCGGCGGCACGGCGGCTCTTCCTCGGCTGGTAAAACTTGTGGAGCTGCAGAGACCATAGAGAACAGACAGAGCCATATGCATTCAGGAAGGGGCTGATATGACGGTGGAAACAGAGACATGGCATGCAGCACGTACCTGACCGGTGGCGATGGCGATCTCCGAGTACATGAGCCGGATGGAGCTCGAGGAGACATGGATGCCGAACATTGTGGAAGGGTTGTGGACGGACATGGCCAGCGAGCAGTTGAGCGTGACCAGCTTCGTCGGCACCCCGGTGCGGTCCGTGCCTTCCCCGGCGTAGAAGTTGTGCACTGTCAGGATCTGCACACATGCATGGAACACACAGCAATCTTTAATTTGTAATATAACAATAGGAACCTGACAGCATGAACAATAGGTATTTTTATTTAGGGGAAAAAGAATTTTTTTTGTCTCTGCATTTGATCAATAAATACGGATACGGTATATGCATGAACTTCAAAAGTTCAAAGATCACAATGGTCATTCATGCTAGAATGTGGATCGATCTTCTCGTAGTGGCGAGCATCTGAATCAATACAATTCCTGCTGTAAACACGCACAGTAATCGATGTAATGTACCTTGGCGACGACGGTGGGTTTGTAGCGGCGAGCAACGCCCCAGACGACGAGGCAGGCGACGGCGAACACGAGGACCACTGCGCAGAAGACCACCGCGCAGCACACCGGGAGCTCCTCCTCCTCCTCCTGCTCCTGGTCAACCTCGTCGGACTCGTACGACGCCTCCTCGTCAATGACGCCGCCCACCTCGCGCCACTTCTTGTTCTTATGGCCGGATCCGCCGCCGTGCCGCTTCTTCCGCCCGTCGCCAGCGGTGGCCCTGCTGGTGGCGGGCGAGGAGGACGGGAGCAGCGTGCCGGAGAAGCGGGTGGCGGAGGAGACCCTGGAGTGGCGGCCCGGGGAGGAAGCGTGCGACGGCGACTCGAGCGGGCTGTTGTACACCGGCGTGGTCTGCGCCGTCGTCGTCGTCGTCGACGACAACGACTTGTCGCCGCCGCCATCGTGGGACGGGCTCTGCACGTAGTACGCCGGCCGCTTGTTGTTCGGGGTCTTGGGCGTCCGCGGCGGCGTCGTGGTCGCCTGGCTCGTCGCGTCCGACGACTCCGACGCCCCGCGCTTCATCGTATCGCGACGGTGGTGGCCGGACGGACGCGGGGTTCGTTTCTTGGCTAACAACCTGCAAATAATAAGTGAGAAAAAAAATGTGTCTGTGGGGTGATCTCTGATGAGCTCTGAAGATTTACTACTACAGCTTAAAATCTGCTCTCTGAATTCTGAAAGAACAAGGAAGGAAGGCAGCCAGCTGGCTTTTGAAGCCACTGTGGAAGAAGAAGATGCAAGATTGGTGAAGCAATGCCATTACTACCTTTTTCTTTTCAGCTTGTGTTTTGATGAAAATTGCATGTGCATTATGCCTGCAACTATGCACAAGCTATAGATAGAAACTGGGTAGGCAAGACATTGTGGCGTGTGCAGGTAGAGGTATCAAGTCCATCCAATCCAAGAGATTAAGGCAGCTAGAGATAGAACCCAAACCGCAATCCCACACCGAACGCCGTGTTTTTGTCAATTCCAGACTAAGAAAAATGCAAAAAAAAAGAAAAAAGAAAAAAAGAAAAGAAGAAGCCATGATATACTAGTCGTGAAGAAGGGTTTGGACTTGCATTGCCAAAAAAGGATAAAGATATCCTTTTGGGACAAACTCTAGCCATTGCAAATGAATGGATGAAAAGGGTGATCCGTAATCTCAGTCGCTGTAGCTTGTTGCATATAGAGTACATTGCCAGGTGGGCTGGGCTGTGGCCGAAAAGGCACGTGTCAGTCACTGCCTCACTGGCGAGCAGTGCAGAACTGCAGATAGGAGGAGAGGAGGAGCAGGTGGCAAGTGGAGTGGCGTCGCTGCTGCTTGGTGAGGCGGACACGTGTCGGCACGAGGAACGGACGTTTCCTTGGGGAACGTGTGTGTCCGTGGAGCAGAACAGAAGGTGCAGAATCACGGATCGCGCATGCACTGATGAGTGAACCTTGGAATGCAATGCAATGCGCCAAGAACCAAACGATCGCTCGGCCGTGGACAGACGAGGAGGCTCCGGGCTCCGGTGATGGCGCACGGCCGTGTGTGGTGTGGATTAGATGCGAGCCAAGCAATGCGAGCCCGGGCAGTCAGGGATCCAGCGACAGAGAGGCGACGGAGAACCACGCAAGGCAAGGTAGGCAACAGATGAGTCACGAGGAGGGAGGGAGGAATCCATGGAGGAGGATGGCGCTTACCTCTCCTGTGTTCTCCTCCTCCTCGTCTACATCTCGTTCTCTCATCCACTTGGCCGCCCCGCCCGTGGAAGACACCGGCTGGTCGTGCGTGGGGCCAGGCCGTCAGACACAGCCGCTCCATGCATCTCCATCCCCGCATTCTTCTTGTCATCACGAAGGAAATCGACAACGTTTCAGTTTCATTTCACAAGCGGCGATCATTTCGACGACACAAAACATTTCAATCCCCACTAGCTGAGAGTTCATTCATCATCAGGCGCTGGCGCGCTGCGCCTACCTGCTGTTATTCAATAATAATAACAAGGAAACCGCAACAGACCCGTCAGAGACTCTCATCAGACCACCGGAGTCAGCAGCGGCTTGCTGAGCACGTGCGCCTCGAGGTTCCCCAGCACCAGGTCCGCCATGGCCTTGCGCGTCTCGTAGGTGCCGCTGCCGACGTGCGGCACCAGCACGACGTTGTCCATCCCCAGCAGCGCCTCGGGGACGTTCGGCTCGTCCTCGAACACGTCCAGCCCGGCGCCGCCGAGCCGCCCGTCTGCCAGCGCCGCCACCATCTCGGGCTCGTCGACGTGGGGGCCGCGCCCGACGTTGATCAGCACGCCCTTAGGGCCCAGCGCCTCCATCACCTCGCGGCTCACGATGTGCCGGGTCGACGCGTTCAGCGGGCACGCCACCACCAGCACGTCGCTGTTGGCCGCCAGCTCCACCACTGTTGGGTAGTAGGTGTAGTTTGGGTACAAGGACTTCTGCTCCGTCCGCTGGTGGTAGCTCACCGGGCAGTCGAAGCCTTCCACTCGTCTCGCCACCGCCTGCCCGATCCTGCCCAGCCCGATGATGCCCACTCGCTTCCCGCTGAACTGCAATGCAGCGACGACACCAAGAATTCTTTGCGTCAGTAGAAATCGTCAGGAAATCAGAGTTGAACATATGATAGATGTGCAACAAAGTGAATGTGCATCATACGCTCTGGCCACACCACACAGCAAAAGATAATAAGAAGAAATGATGAAACTCCAAATCATATGCCAATGTGAGTATCTCCATAGATGCTCTTATTAATCATACCTGATCGAGTAACAACCCGACTTTAAAAAAAGAGAACAGCATGTCCCTAGTGATGGCAGGCTGACTAGTAGCAAACGAAAAAATAGCACAGTGTGCAGAGTTGGGATTACAGTTCATAGTGTCATGTCCTTCAACTAATCTCTGACCGACCAAGTGCTGCCGACAATCATATGTCAATGTGAGAGTATCTCCATAGACAGGTACTCTTATTAATCATGGCTGATCTGAGTAACAGCCTGCGGACTGGCAAACCAAAAAAAAAAGCAGAATGCAGAGTTGGGATTACAAACCACAGCATCATGTTCTTCTTCTACTAATCTCAGACCAAGTGCCAGCAACAATCAGATCACCGGAGTGAGCAATGGCTTATCCGACGCATGAGCCTCCAGATTTCCTAGCACTAGGTCAGCCATCGCCCTGCATGTTTCTTCAGTGTCGCTGCCCACATGAGGCACTACGACGACATTATCCAAACCAAAAAGCCGCTCCGAAACCACGGGTTCGTGCTCGTACACGTCAAGGCCCGCTCCTCCCAAGCGTCTCTCGACGAGCGCGGACACGAGCTCGGGCTCGTCCACGTGCGCTCCGCGGCCAACGTTTACGAGCACGCCCTCTGGACCGAGCGCATCGATGACCTCACGGTTCACAATGTGGTGGGTCGCGGCGTTAAGCGAGCACGCCACGATAAGCACATCGCAGTTGGCTGCCAGGTTGACAACGTTCGCGTAGAATTTGTAGCTTGGGAAAGGCTTCTCTGATCTTGAGGTATAGCTTATGGAACAACCGAATGCCTCGGCTCTTTTCGCTATCGCTAAGCCTATCCTGCCAAGCCCCAGAATAGCAACTCTCTTGCCACTGAACTGCAGGAAGATAACAAGAGTCATTTCCTTTTCTATTCTACCAAACGTTACTTCAGTCTATGACGTTACTTCAGGCTCTGCATATATCCTAATGCTACTGAAGAGAGTAATAACAGTGTCCAGTGTGCCAAGCAACTAGTGACAGACTGGTATGGCCTAAAATGCAGTTTCAGATGACAGGACAGATTATTCACTAATTGGATTATTACCTCAGCAGATCTAAGCATAGTTCAAGTGACAAAGCAATGCAGATCTAAGATGCAGAAACACTGGGATTATAACCTCACGAACCTTGCTTATGCTTGACAGATGACTAACCTTATTGCTTGTAATGTAATCAGGAACAATGCCAAAATTTCTTACAGTTCGTGTTCTAGTGACAGGTGATTTCCAATTGAAGAAAGAACCATAGCATCCAATGTTTTCATGTGCACTTTGGCGTGCAGAGTGTCGCTCGCTAGCCGTTGCTTTCGAGCATTGGGGGCTTTGTGTTTCTTGCGGCAGTGGTGTTGCTGTTGCCTCCTCCGTGAGGTTGTTTTTGTTTTTGTTTTCTTTTCCCTTGATTTGTAATGGCTTCTCTCTATTAATACATGCCCGGCATACTCATGTCGCTGGCTTTTCAAAAAAAAAATGTTTTCATGTGCAGATGCGATAACCATTTCTCCAGACCCCAGAAAAATCTCTACCTACAACCATCGACATTAAAAGGATGTGGTCCTCCCCATCTAAGCTTCCCACTAGAAAGCACGTGATCCCAACAAGCAACGTTTGTGGCTTTAAGAAGCTCAACAACCCCTTTAATTTCAGAAAGATGGAATCCAATTTTACTGCCCCACAAGGGCTAGGCCAGTTCTGAAAATGTGTCTGTTTAATGTGGTGCTGAAGGCGCCTTCCACTCAGGTGCTGTCAATCTATGTCATTCACATGGTATACGAGAAATGTTCAAATGAGAACCAAATTTGAGAAAGGCAACATATGACTATGACTCGAAACAAAATATTTTTTTCCTTGATTGCCACAGAATTTGCGCTCCAGTTCATCACCCCTATTGACAGATAAGTTCCCTCTTTTTATTCAGTCGCAATCCGTGAAATGCTCCCTCTTGTGATGCCAATAAACCTCGTCCTCACGAGAGTACTATCATCACTTTATAATTAACTAATCTGTCTAAATAGACGCCTAATAGTACACAGATTTTGGAACGGAGGTTCACACTGCCCCAATTTATCATATTCACTACTAAACAAATTACTAGATCGCAGACTAAACAAATTACTAGATCGCAGTATCAAATACTGAATTCATATTTTTCCCAACCCGTAAAATGAAGCATATTGTAGGTAATAAACACCAGTAGGTATATTATAATGAACAATTAATAAGGAGAACAAGAAGAAGAGGAAGAAGAAAGAGGGGAGCAGGGAAAACAAAGCGACGCACCCGCGTGGTGAGGGTGTAGTCGCCCCTGGACTTCCAGAGCCCCGCGCGGACGTAGCGGTCGGCCTGCGGGATCCTTCGGAGCACGGCGATGGCGAGTCCGACGGCTAGGTCGGCGACGTCGTCGGTGAGGACGTCGGGGGTGTTGGTGACCCGGATCCCGCGTTCGCGGCACTTGGCGAGATCGACGCGGTCGATGCCGACGGAGAAGGAGGCGACGATCTCGAGCGCCGGGAGCGCGTCGATGAGCGCGGCGTCGGCGCCGTAGCTGGCGTTGCCGACGACGGCGCGGACGGCGCCCGCGTGCGCGCGGAGGAACTCCTCGCGGGGCGACTCCCAGAAGCGGTACAGGCGGCAGCGGCGGTCCAGCTCCTGCTCCAGGTACGCGTTCACGGGGTAGAGCAGCAGCACGCCCAGGGACTCCATCGGCGCTGCGGCGGCGGCGGTTGTGGTGTGGTGTGGCTGGGGCGCGACACGAGGATGGATATAGATAGATCCTGTGGCTGTGATCTGCGGAGATGTGCCTTTTCTTGGTGTTCACAGGTCACAAGTCACAGCAGATCCACCGGCAGCCGGCCACTTGGCATTGGCACGGCGTGGTGAGTCAGCTCCGGCTTCACCTGTTGGCCGTACTGTGGCTAGTGCTATTATGAATATAAAATCAAATTACTATATTTTTGCATAATGAACTAGAAGTTAGGGCTAGGCCCTGTTCGGCAGGCTGTTTTTTGGCTTATAAGCCGGCTGTGGCTGATTTACTGTGAGAGAAAAACACTGTTCCACGGCTGATAAGCCGTGCTGATAAGCTCAGCCGAACAGGGGGCTAGTTTGGCGGGACTCCTGTACCTCTTCTAAAAGGGTTTTGGTTCGAGAAGTCATTTTTCAAGTGGAGCTTGAGCTGTTTTAAAAAAACATTTGGCAAAAACAGCTCTAGTTTTGTAATAATATGTGTCATATTTGTAAAGAGAGGTCAGCAGAAGCTACGTTTTCACAACTCTCTAGGGAAAAAAGGACTCTGGCTCCTCGACCTCTAAACTTCTTGCAAGGAACCACTTTTTTATAAGTGAGGCAAATATTTTGAGCACTAACCTTATATAAGTGAGGCAATTTTTTGTGACAAATGATGGCAATTAGTAGCTAGAAAACAAACAGGCCCTATCAGTTTCCGGTGAGACTTGAGAAGTAGCAAATCAAAGATTTGCACTTAGTATATTCGCTTGAGCTTTCAGCCGCTTATTTTCAGCCAGCCAGCAATATTTTTTACTCACAACAAATTAACCAATAGTACTTTCAGCCGCTTATTTTTAGCCAAGCGAAAAGGCTGGTGGTGTACTACCCTTCACTACTTTCCTCGCACGCCTGTCAGACTGTCACGAGGAGAGCCCGAGCAGACGCCCAGGGTCGCCGGGCTTGGGTCCGCCCCTGATCGGAATCATACCAAAGGAGCCCTTATAGTGGCGTTTTTTTTGTGGTCATATTTGCTATGGCTTCTTGGATGATTAGTGTTGGTCTCTCTAGCTTATTTAGGTGAATTACTCGTGCTACCAAATCCACACACACGGCTAATCAGAGTGGCGTATTTATATTGTTAGTGCATCTCATTTGTCGGTACTCCCATACTATAGGGCATCTCCACGAGGGGCGTAGGTGAAGCCTTGATGTCAGAGCTAAGGCTGAGAGCCTTGCTAACGACAACGGTATGTGCCCGGCTCACCTGTCGCCATAGACCAGCGACACACGCGTCCCTGGCCCATGAGCGAAAGTGTAGGAACGATTGATTGTATTTCATTTCAAGTGAACGTCAGTTTTATATATATATATATATATATCGGGGTGATATGCATGTCAATCACACGGGCGTACATCAACGAGACTACTATAATTACACATACTATAATTACAATAGTCTAACACTCCCCTGCAGTTTAATTGGAAGCATTGGTAACGGTCAGGCTGGACCAAAACTCCTGGAACAATGAGGTGGGAAGGCCCTTGGTGAAGACTTCGGCGTATTGCGATGTCGTAGGAACATGAAGTACTCGAACATGACCGAGGGCGACCTTCTCTCGAATAAAATGGAGATCGATCTCAACATGCTTCGTCCGCTGATGCTGCACTGTATTGCTGGAGAGATATACGGCACTGACGTTGTCACAATATACCAGGGTAGCATGACGAGGTGGGTGGCGAAGCTCAAGGAGTAACTGACGTAACCAAGTAGCTTCGGCAACACCGTTCGCCACAGCACGGTATTCGGCCTCGGCGCTGGACCGGGATACCGTGTGCTGGCGCTTGGAAGACCATGACACCAGGTTGTCTCCGAGAAACACTGCATAGCCAGAGGTCGACCGACGAGTATCGGGACATCCAGCCCAGTCGGCATCCGTGTAGACAACAAGCTCCATAGGGGAAGACCGGCGCATGTTCAGTCCAAGTGACATAGTGTGGCTCTTGAGGATCATGCATATAGAGACAAATCTGCTGAACAGCGAAGGCAATGTCTGGACGGGTGAAAGTCAGATACTTTAGAGCACCTGCCAGGCTGCGGTACTGAGTAGCATCACCAACAGGAGGTCCATCTACATATAATTTGGAGTGGAGATCAACAGGCGTGCTGCATGGTTTGCACGCATTCATCCCGGCGCGCTCCAAAATATCCTGAGTGTACTGCCGTTGAGAGAGAAACAGACCATCTGTAGAGCGTGTCACAGAAATACCCAAAAAATGATGTAGCTGACCCATGTCCGTCATAGCAAACTCACGCTGAAGAGCCCCAATAACATGGCGAAGGAACTCAACAAACGAGGCAGTGAGGACGATATCATCCACATAAAGCAACAAATAGGCAGTGTCTGACCCTCGACGATAAATAAATAATGAACTGTCTGACTTGGTTTCAACAAATCCAATGGAAGAGAGATATGAAGCGAACCTGTGATGCCAAGCACGAGGAGCTTGCTTCAGTCCATACAGAGACTTGTTGAGACAACAAACCATGTCCGGACGGGAGGAATCCACAAAACCAGAGGGCTGAACGCAGTACACTGTCTCGGTGAGAGTCCCATGTAAGAATGTATTCTTCACATCTAACTGATAGATGGGCCAGTTCTGAGATAGAGCCAGAGAGAGAATAACCCGAACTGTTGCTGGCTTGACGATTGGACTGAAAGTCTCATCATAATCCAGACCAGGGCGCTGAGTGAAACCTCAAAGGACCCAACGTGCCTTGTAGCGATCAAGAGACCCATCTGCGTGCAGTTTGTGCCGAAAAATCCACTTGCCAGTAACAAGATTGACGCCAGGAGGGCGTGGTACCAGGCTCCAGGTATCATTGGCGATCAGTGCATCAAACTCAGCTTGCATAGCGGAGCACCAATTAGGATCGGATAGGGCATCACGAACGGAACGGGGCAGAGGCGACATGGGCACAACGTGGAGGTTGAGCTGATCCACAGGCTGTGCTATGCCGGCCTTGCCGCGGGTGCGCATGGAGTGCGCGTTGTCGATGGGGGTGATGGAGATCGGCCTGGTGGTGAGCGTCCGTCCGGTGGCCGCGGCGCTACTGGCAGCAGCCTATGTACGAGAAACAGGGGCAGCAGCGCTGGCCTGGGACGTGGTCGGCGAGGTGGCGCTGCTGGTGGCAGCGCTACTAGTCGTCGCGGGAGAGCTGGGTGCCCCTGGCCCAACGCTAGGTACACCGGCGGACGAGGGGCAGGGCGCTCCTTGTCCAGCACGTAGCGTTGGAGACCTCGGCCTGGCGCTCAACGGCGCAGGAGGTGGCGTGGGCGGCTCAGGTGCCCCATGAGCGTCAGGAGGAGTACCTGCATGCACAATCCTTGCTCCAGGAATAGGAGCGGTCAGGTCACTGTCATCAAGAAGAAAGTCCAAGGCTGTGGACACCATTGGTGAGGTAGACATGTCGGTGAAAGGAAAGAAAGATTCATCAAAAATGACATGTCTGGAGGTGATGATGCGATTCAACCCGAGCTCGAGACACCCTTTGTGTTCCGAGGAGTAGCCAAAAAAGACACATAGGGATGAGCGGGGTGCAAGTTTGTGGGGTGCTGTGGAAGACATGTTAGGGTAACAGGCACAACCAAAAAACCTTGAGATGCTCATAGGATGGCTGGGTCGAATGCAAGTGGTAGTAGGGAGTGGAGGAGGCGAGGGTTTTGGTGGGGAGCCGGTTGACGAGGTATGTGGCGGTGTGAAGTGCCTTAGCCCAGTAGACCGGAGGGAGACTCGCCTGAAATAAGAGAGAGCGCAAAATGTTATTAAGAGTGCGAATGGAATGTTCGGCTTTGCCATTTTGCTGGGATGTGTATGGGCACGACATGCGAAGGGTGACACCGTGGGAGAGAAAAAACGTGCGGGCTAGGGAATTGTTGAACTCCCGGCTGTTGTCGCACTGGATGCTCTTGATGGTGGTGTCAAATTGCGTGCGAGCATAGGCAAAAAAATTGGCAAGGGTAGAAAAAGTGTCAGATTTTAGGCGAAGCGGAAAAGTCCAAATGTAGTGTGAGCAATCATCTAAAATAACAAGATAATATTTGTAGCCTGACACACTAACAATAGGAGATGTCCAGAGATCACAGTGTATTAAATCAAAATTATTTATAGCTCAAGAACTGGATAAACAGAAAGGAAGACGAGTGTGATGTCCGAGCTGACAAGCATGACACAAATGATGAAGATCATCTTTATTACACGAGATGACACTAGAGCTAATAAGTTTGGACAAAGCTTCACGCCCAAGATGACCGAGACGACGATGCCAAATCGAAGTGGGGGCAGCGAGGAGTGCAGAGGTGCTGGTGGCTGGTGGAAAGAACGGGTAGAGGTCACCAGAGCTATTGCACCTGACGATCACGTTCCTGGTTTGCAAATCCTTCACAGAAAGACCAAACGGATCAAACTCAATGGAACAGTTATTGTCGGTGGTAAAGCGACGAATGGAAATTAGGTTCTTAATAATATGTGGGGAGACCAAAACATTATTAAGAACTAAATTCTGATGTGGAAAAGAAAAAGTATGTGATCCGATGGCAGTGACAGGAAGTAAGGCACCATTACCCACAATGGTAAATGAAGGTGTAGATGAATTTGGGAGGGAAATGGTGAAAATTTTACCAGCATCCGCAGTCATGTGCGAGCCGGCACCAGAGTCGGCGTACCACTCCGATGGCGCCGGTGGAGTGAGCGTCATGGTGTTGAAGTTCTGCACCAGGGAATCTTGGTTCCATGCACCTCCATGTGCGGAGTTCCAGGGTGCCGGCTGTGACACCTGGTAGGCCGGCGAGGGCCCCTGGAATGCTGATGCTGCTCCCCCGTAGACGTAGGGTGAAGGCGGAGCAGTGTAGCCAGAGCCATAGGCGCCACCGCTCGGGACGCCGCTGAAGGAGACGCCATAGCCGTATTGCGGGACTGCGGTGAACGCTGATGGCACCGGTGGAGGACGCCCATAGGGCCACATCTGGAGGGTGCCGGCCCAGGGGTGTGCAAATGATGGGTGCACACCCGGGGATGCATGGCTAAAGCTGGGAGGGGCGCCAGCAGCAGGGTGCTGCTGCTGCTGACCGCCACGTCTGCCGCGGCCACGACGTCGGCCGGAACGTTGGCCACCAGTGGGTGCTCCCTACTATCCACCAGAGGGCGCACCGTGGGGGCACGCAGGAGGAGTGGGCGCCCCATAGTGCGGCGCAGCAGGGCCACCGGTGTTTGCCGCTAGGCGAGGTGCGACGACAAGTGCGGCGGGAGGCGAGGGCGGCCTCGCGTCGATCTCCATCTCCTCCAGGAGGAGGTGCGTCCGAGCCTCTGCGAAGGTCGAGAACGGGCGATGCATCTTGAGAATGGACACCATGTGGCGGAACTTGCCGCTCAAGCCACAAAGGAGGATGAGCACCATTTGACGATCACCGATGGGGTCGCCGAACTCTGCAAGTGACGCAACCATGGACTCGAGATGACGACAATAATCTATGATCGTCAGGGAGTCTTGGCGGAAGTTGTGGAATTACGTCTCGAGGAGGAGGGAGTGGGATTCCCGCTGACCGAGGAACTCATCCTCGAGGTAGCACCAAGCTTCGCGTGCAGGTCACTGCCACATCATGAGCGACTGTTGTAGATCGCCGAAGACTGTGCCGTATATCCATGTCAACACGACACAGTCGGCCTGCACCCACGCCGGGCGCGTGGGGAACGCCTCATCCTCAAGGACGTGGCGAGTCAGCACGTACTTGCCGAGGACGTGAGGAACATGCTGCGCCACTTGGTGTAGGTGTTGGTGGCCTAGTCAAGAATGACGGGGATGAGGGCCTTGATGTTGACGACGGCGGTGGCCTGCGCCCAGATAGCTTTGTGGGCGGCCTCGTACTCGTCCAGTGCGACGGAACGAAGGTGCTCTTCCTCGGCGCGGCGTGATTTCTCAGCTCGGGCCTCTTCGGCGACCTTGGCTGCAGCAGCCGCGGCTGCAGAATCATCGTCGTCCACCATGAGGGGCAGGACCGGCGGCCGCACCCGGTGGCGCGATCAACAACACACCCGGCGATGTGTGTAGCTCCAAGCACGTACAGGATGTACAGCCACGTACAGCACACGTTGACGACGATGGCGGCTGGCGGGAGACGTACGCGTACGCCCGTACAGCACGCTGATGACGACAGCGGCCAGCGGGAGATGTACTGCACGTAGCGAAGGCAAGATCGGATCGGCGGCCACACCCGGTGACGAGGGGGAAACTACAGGGCGGGCAATCGGATCAGCAGCATGGGCGATGAGACCGGCGACACACCCGGCAACATGTAGTCAGCGACGTGGGTGGCGATCGGATCGGCGGCGGCGCTGGTTTGGGTTGCGGAAGAGTAGCGGATCAGAACCGCGATTGATACCATGAAACTATGGGAATGATTGATTGTATTCCATTTCAAGTGAACGCCATACATATATATAGACCGGGGTGACATGTTTGCCAACCACACGGGCGTACATCAAGGAGACTACTATAATTACACATACTATAATTACAATAGTCTAACAATGAGTGACGTGGTTTCCTCTTCTCTGTGACGCGTCACCTCCGCACAGGAGGAGAAGGGTTTTTGTACAGCAGCCGAAACACCGGCCCCTCCACCGCAGCCGCCGCCGCGCAGGAGCAGGACGATGGAGCCGCTGTCGAGGGCTTGTGCGCGCCGGTGGAGCCGTACGACTCCGGGTTCCTCCAGGTCTCCGACGTCCACTCCATCTACTATGAGAAGTCTAGGAATCCCCATGGCCATGTGAGATAGCTACTTGCTTTGCTTCCCAATTTGCTGACCCTCTGAGACGAGCGTCGATCATTTGTCTTCTCGCCTCGTCGATGTTGCAGCCGGTGGTGTTCCTCCACGGCGGTCCCGGAGACGGCACGTCGCCCGGCCACAGGAGATTCTTTGACCCCTACTTCTACAGGATCGTGTTGTAACCTACAGTTTTGTCAGTTAGCTGGTCATAGGGGCGCTCCCACGACGTCATCCACGACCACGAGTCCGCGCCCCTGGCGCGTCACGTTGTAACACATATATTTCACCGATGAGTCAACAGATCCCCGTTGGATCCTACTCCTATTCTCTGCATGGTATCAAAGCATGGTGATGCACCGAGCAGTAGCTGGTAAGGAGTCAGTGAACCACTCGCGTGACAAGGCCGCCGATTGACAAGATGCGTTGCGGTGGAGAGCGCCTCAACCCAAAAAGATGGAGGCATGTCGGCATGAAGCAGCTGTGTGAAAGGATCAAGATGCCCAAGAGGGGGGGTGAATTGGGCTTTTCTAAAAATTAATTGCAGGAATTAAAACCTACAAGCCAGAATTCACCCCTTAGTGCCTACTTGTGTTCCTAGAGATTCTACCGGTAAAAGTTTTGCACCCTAGTTTCCAATCCTAGTCTAGCATGGCAATTCTAGGAAAGTAAATCAAGCAATGAATGTAAATACACGAAAGTAAATGCTTGAATGTAAGCGCAAGGAACACGGCGATGTTTTTCCCGAGGTATCGGAGAGTCGCCACTCCCCACTAGTCCTCATTGGAGCACCCGCGCAAGGGTGTAGCTCCCCCTTGATCAACGCAAGGATCAAGTGCTCTCTACGGGCTGATTCTTCGACACTCCGTCGCGGTGAATCGCCCAAAACCGCTCACAAGATGAGTTGGGTCATCCACAAGCTCCGCCGGATGATCACCAAACTCCCAATCACCACCAAGCCATCTAGGTGATGGCGATCACCAAGAGTAACAAGCTAGAACTCTCACTTGACCACAACAAGCCTAATGAGAAGGTGGATGCACACTTGCTACTCTCTATTCACTAGTGGAGGACTATCAAGCTTTGATTCTCAAACCACAATCCTCACTAGAGCTCTTGCACTCCAAAGATGTTTCTCAGCTGAACAAATGAGCAAGAGACCTCTAAAAGAGATGGTGGGGATGTATTTATACACCCCACAGTCAAATCCAACCGTTACCTGCCAACTCAGCAAAATACGAGGTGACCGAACGCGCCGGTCGAAGTGACCGGACGCGCTGGTCGCTCGTAATGGTCAAAACCAGAAATAACTGCTGAGTGACCGGACGCGCCGATCAGGGGTGACCGGACGCGTCCGATCGTGCAGGGAGCTTACTGTACTCTGACCTGACGCGCGACCACATCCGATCAGTGATGACCGGATGTGTCCGGTCGTCAGAGTATCTTACTGGAACGTGACCGGACGCGCCGATCACACCCCAGTCGCGTCCGATTAGGTGATTTCCCTCAAGTGACACGTGTCAGTCTAAACACCGCATCCAGTCCTCGCAAGGACCGCTACCGGTCAACAGAGCTGAAACACAGTCGCGGTTTAGAACTGACTGGACGCGTCCGGTCATACCAGACACCGCGTCCGGTCAAGGGAAAACGTCTCTAAACACTCTGAAACACGACACAACTTGAACCAAGTTGCTTCCAACTGAACTTTGAGCAATTCTATAGCTTCCTAGTGCTAAGTTTGACAAGTGTGCACCACACCTAAACATAAGACTCATCTAGGTCAAGCTAGTCGCTCATGCCCCCCTTTATAGTACGGCCAAAGGAAAAAGCGAAGATCCTAATGACTATTCCGAATGTAACTCAACACCTTGACATCCGGAACTAACCGTCCTTAATCTTGACGTCAATCCTTTGAAAACCGAAATGATTTCCATCAAGGGGCATGAATACCATAGTGCCCAAAGCAGTTATCATCTCCATGACCTAACTTATCAAAGTTTCTGCAAAACACACGTTAGTCATGGTAATAAAGCGTTGTCATCAATTGCCGAAACCAACTCTCGGGGCCTAGATGCTTTCAATCTCTCTCTTTTTGGTGATTGATGACAACACTAAGATTCAGAAGATAAGAGTTGAGGTTTTCGAACATGCTTGGTTCACACAAGCAAAAAGCAATAGACACAAGGGGTTAGGAATTGCTTATGTGCCCCAAGCCAAAAGAGTGTACTCATAAGATAAAACATAAAGCGTTAGTACACAAAAAGATATAGCTCAAAAGAAATCGGAGTAAGGCACGGAAGCACAACCTTAGAGCTATAACCAACCAAGTGACATCATTTAAAAACGGTGACTAGATAGACCACAAAGACTCAAAGTATCTCACACGACCACATGTCATAAGAATGCAGGTACTAGAATGTAAACATGATGCATGAGTGTAGCACACAAATAAAAACAAAAACCCTCTATCAAAACTCTCCCTGAATCTACTCTCTCTCCCCCTTTGGCATCAACCACCAAAAACTAATCTAAGGATCTGACGGGGGAACAGACGGAGTCGAGTCGGGTGCCGAGGAGCGCGGAGTGATCACAAACTGAGATGTGTCTTCCTTGGACTCGGAGCTATCAGGCTGACCCTCTGAAGAAGCACGCGGCTGTGAAGCGGTCTGGGTCTGAACAACAGGATCAGGTGCTGACGAAGTAGCAACTAGTGGAGCAGTCTCTGTGACCTGAGCCTGAAGTGAGCCAACAGCTGGGGGATCTATCAAGGCAACTGACGAAGGTACTGTCTCTGTAGTGCCCGTCTCTATCACAGGAGAAACAGCTGCCTCTGAAGCGGACAGCCCTAAAGAAGTAGCTAGAGTAGTGTGCGAGGGCGTCGGCTGACCAGTCAACTCGCTATAGGTGGCACTCAAATCACCAAACGGTGTGCCTGTCAGGAGGTGAGGGCGAGGCTGGTCTGAAGGAGTGAACCCCGTCTGAATAGGCATGTAGCTCGGGGACTGAAATGACTAGGGGACCTGCTGCTGTGGAGAGGTGAACTGAAAGCTCGGCTATCCCTGACTCGAAGGTCCACTAGACTGTAAGGCTGGAGTCAGAGCAGATGCAGGTGGAGGAACCCCGACTGTGACCAAGTGGCGTAGAAGCTCCAAGTACTGCTGCTGGCTTGCTGCATGCTGTCGCTGCATCTCATACTGCTGACGCTGCATCTTGACCTACTAACATTGTATCTCAAGCTGCTATCTCTGAAACTCATCCTGTCGAGTCTGTATCTGAGCAAAAGCGGCAGCTGTGTCCTGAGCCTGTCTCTGTAGCTGAAGCTCTTGTCGCTCCTGTGCCTGGGTCAGCCTCTCAAGAATAGCCACCATGGCTGGGTCTGAGCGGGAGACTGAACCAGAGCCACCGGCCTCGTGATCGTGAGGCTGAGGAGACCGATACGTGGGGATGGGCTGATAATCCTCGTCAGTGCTGTCAGAGGCCTCATCCTCAGCTAGATCAGCAGGCTAAGCATCTAGATTTGCAAGCTCTGCCTCAGCAAGACCCTCAACGGTCGCGTCCTGCTCAGCCACTGTCTTTGGCACCTCAGGTCTTTCTCGCTGTCTTGGCACTGGGGCCTGCTCTCTGATGACAGAAGCCCATAGCTGACGGATATCATACTCTAGAAAGGCAATGGTAGTATCAGATATCTCAGCTCTAATCTCTGAAGGCAGCTCAAGTGAAGATCTGATGATGAAGCATATCCAATGAGCATAGGACAGCTGACGGTGTCCCTTGAAGCCTTCTGCCAGGGTGTCCTCCATCTCACTTAGCATAAGATCCCATATATCAAACGATGTCTGTGAGAGAAGGTGGTGTACAACCCACAACTGTATCCTGGTCAGTCCCTCTCTGTAGCCCAGCCTAGGAAGAAGAGTACGTCTGACAATGGCATCCAGGACTCGGGCAAGCGGTGTCAAGCTAGCGGGTGTGCGATGAGACCCTTCGCCAAAAGGCTCACGAAAGCAGGGTCAGATCAGATCAGTAGGAGGCACTGTCCTGCCGTGAGGGCGTCTAGGTGGAGCAGTCTGACCAAAGCAAAGCTGATGTATCTTCATGTCTGAAGCTGGGAGCCTGAGAATCTCCCGCACTCTGGTGCTGTACAGTCTGCGGTCACGGCCTCGGAATGCAAAGTGTATGAACTCATGTGCCGGATCAATCCATAGTGAGGCATAGAACTCCCTGACCCAAGTGCCGCAGTATGCTCCTGTCCGTTCAAGAAAGTCAGATAAGCCCGGAAGAAAGGACAGGTGCGGACGAAGCTGCTCACCCACTACCTCAACAAGTGACTCAATACGACAGACCCTCTATGGTCGAAAAGCAATCCCACTGTCAACATAGGCTCTGTAGAAATCCTCATGTAGAGGTGTATAGAATCCCTCTGAAGCTCTGGAATCCCTCACATGTGGGAACCACCGGCTGACCTCAACAAACCTCAGGCCTTGCACCTGACGTGCTGTAGCTCCCCTCAAGTCAAAGTGCTCGACTGGGGGCGAACCTCGAGCCCTGGGAGGTGGACGTCCTCCACGACGCTGGCCCTCTGGCCTAGGAGTCACCTGAGCTCGTGTATGTGTGGAGCGGCGACGCGGTGGAGTCTGGACTAGCTGCTCCTATGTCTCCTCTGGAGCCTCTATAGGTGGATCAACTGACATGTCCTCTGTCCCCTCTGTGCCCTCTGTGGCCTTCGTACTGAGCTATCGACCTTCAAGATGAAAGCGACGCTCGCCAATGCGAATACCACTGCTCCTGCCTCCCCTCTCTGCCCGCTCAACTGCATCAGCGACTGCTTGAGTGATCTCTACATCTGTAAGGGTCTTCTTCTTCTTTCTGGCCATAACCTTTATGCGCTTACCACACGCAACCTCAGACAGACGAGGAGGACTATCGTCCCCGTCACTAGGAGCACCTCCGGCGTTCTTGCAGCGAACCATACTGACGATTGTTGGGAACCTCTGAAAGATGATGTGCTGTCACTCAAGAGGCTTGGCCTCAATCCGTATCTGCAGGCTTGGCCTCGGATTAACGCACTGAACTACAGTCACCCCGACACACCGACAGACTCGCTGAAAAGACGGAATAGATGGATCTACTATAAGCAACACATATAATCTAAAAGGTACGAAACCCCAGAGATAGCAAGCATATAAGATGAGATGAGAATCGAACAGCGATAGCTACCTCAGATCGACGAGAAACCGGTGACGAGATGAGGTGACCTAGATCGTGAGATTTCCCGAAAACGCCGGACGAGCGATGAAAGGACCGAGTCAAGTGACGATGATAAGCGATGGAATGTGACGGTCAAGGTAAACCCTAACGAAGGAATTGAACAATTGAAAATGAAAAGGAACAAGTTTTTCACCTTTGAACTAGGGTTAGGGCAAACCCTAGAAAAGAAGCTCGGCAGATGGATGATTGAAGGAGCCTAGGGTTGGAGGCTTGGCACAGGGGGCTCGAGGGAGCTACGGTGGAGACACGGCGATGGCAATGGCGGCGCGGCCAGGCGCGGCAGAGCGGCGGCGGCGCGGGGCAAAGAGGCACGGAGGGCGTGGGTGAGGACGGCGCTGCGCGGGCAGGGGCGGTGGCTCGGTGCGCCAGAGGAAGAGGTGCGAGCACGGTAGGGCTACGAGCGGCGGTGGATAACGGCACGGCGGCGCTCCGGCGAGATAGGGCAAAGAGTCGGCGAGTACGGGCGCAGCGCGGGCGGCGGATGGAAAAAGAATTAGACAAAGATGAAGGGTTATATGAGGACTCAGATCCGCTCGACGCGCACTAACCGGACGCGGTGGTCGAATGACCAGATGCGGTGGTGCAGCGTCCGGTCACACTCCAGTAAGCTCCTAGAGCGACCGGACGCGTCCGGTTAGGACTGACCGGACGCGGACAGAGTCCGGTCGAGGGTCATCCAGGAAATACATCACGCATGACCGGACGCGGTGGTGGGTACCGGGACCGGACGCGGTGGTCAACAACGACACGTCTGGTGCAGCGTCCGGTCACAAGGTCAGGAGAAAGTCTTCTGGATGACCAGACGCGCTGGTGGTCGTCGGGACCGGACGCGGTGGTGAAGCATCACTGCGTCCGGTGCAGCGTCTGGTCACTGTTTTTCGCCTTTCTTCAATCCGATCTTCGACGCGACTTCTCCCAATCAAGTTCCAATTCAAAGAGACTCAAATAAACACCAATTGGAACCTGATATGAGTGACCTCACTCAAACCCTCAAGTTTTTCAAAATAGTTTGCCTTAGGCTAGTATTGTTTTTAGGAAAATAAGCAATAAACACTCAAGAAGCAACGTATGGCCATGCAATAGAGTTTGTGAACCCTTAGGAGCGTCAAATGCTCTCTCTATTCATGGACGAACACAGAGGTTGCTCAAAGCCAAACCGAAAAGAAACGACAAAGCAACAACCATGCATATGCAATGCAATACAAGTAACTAAAGCTAGGTTGCTTGTCAGGTTTGATTTACGGTTAGGCTTCTTCACTCCTCCAAAGGAGGGTTATCGTAACCGTGTTAGACAAGCCCTAGATGCATTGCGAGAAATTTAAACATGACATATAATACAATGCAATGCAAGGGACAACACAAGCTCACTTTTTAAAATTACTAGAGTCAAGCACATTAAGTTCACTTCTCAACCTACAAAAAGTAGCCTCATCTAAGGGTTTAGTGAAGATATCCGCTAATTGATTTTCACTTCTTACACCTTCTAGTGATATATCATTTTTAGCAACATGATCTCTTAGAAAGTGGTGGCGGATATCAATGTGCTTGGTGCGAGAGTGTTGTACTAGATTATTAGCAATTTTAACAGCACTTTCATTGTCACACAAAAGTGGCACCTTTTCAAGAACAACTCCATAGTCTAGGAGGGTTTGTTTCATGTATAGGATTTGTGCACAACAAGCCCCCGCGGCAATGTATTCTGCCTCGGTGGTGGACAAAGCCACACTATTTTGCTTTTTAGATGACCAAGATACTAAAGACCTCCCAAGCAAATGGCACCCTTCGGATGTGCTTTTTCTATCAATTTTGCAACCGGCATAATCCAAATCAGAATAGCCAACTAGTTGGAATCTAGCTCCTTTGGGATACCAAAGACCAATGCTTGGGGTGTGCTTAAGATATCTTAAGATCCTTTTTACGGCACTTAAGTGAGGTTCTTTAGGGCATGCTTGGAAGCGAGCACACATACACACACTAAACATGATATCGGGCCTAGATGCGGTAAGGTATAACAAACTATCAATCATAGAACGGTAGAGTTTGATCAATCGGTTTACCTCCCTCATCTAGGTCGAGATGTCCATTAGATGGCATTGGGGTCTTGATTGGTTTGCATTCTTCCATCTTAAATCTCTTGAGAAGATCCTTGGTATACTTTTCTTGAGAGATGAAAATCCCTTCTCTCATTTGCTTGACTTGAAAACCAAGGAAGAATGTGAGCTCACCAATCATAGACATCTCGAACTCCTTCGACATCAATTCACCAAATTCCTTGCAATATTCTTCATTTGTTGATCCGAAGATGATATCATCAACATAAACTTGACAAATGAAGATCTCCCCATTAAGCTTCTTGGTGAATAGTGTGGTATCGACCTTCCCAATTGTGAAGCCCTTCTCAATGAGGAAATCCCGGAGACGCTCATACCACGCTCTAGGGGCTTGCTTGAGCCCATATAGCGCCTTGCACAACCTATAAACATGATTAGGATATCTAGGGTCTTCAAACCCGGGAGGTTGATTAACATAGACTAGTTCATTTATGAAGCCATTTAAAAATGCACTTTTCACATCCATTTGATATAGTTTCATATCATGATGTGATGCATATGCAAGGAGGATACGAATGCCTTCAAGTCTTGCAACGGGTGCAAAGGTCTCTCTAAAATCAAGACCTTCAACTTGAGAGAACCCCTTTACAACTAGTCTTGCCTTGTTCCTCACTACTATGCCTTGGTCATCTTGCTTGTTGCGGAACACCCACTTGGTTCCAATGACTCTTGCACCTTTTGGATGCTCTTCAAGTGTCCATACTTGATTGCGGGTGAAGTTGTTCAATTCTTCATGCATAGCATTCACCCAATCCAGATCTTGAAGAGCTTCTTCTATATTCTTGGGTTCAACACAAGAGACAAATGAGTGATGTTCAACAAAAGAAGCAAGCTTTTGAGACCAAGTCATTACTCCCTTAGTAGGACTCCCTATGATGAGATCTTGTGGATGTGCTTGAAGTAGAGGTGAGGTTCTTCTATCAACCACTTGAGGAGGAGGATGGGGAGCATCAACATCTTGAGCTTGTGCCTCGGCTTGTTCATGAGAGACATGGGTGTCTTCATTTTCAACTCTCTCATCCTTGTCATCATCTTGAGGCGCATGTGATGAAGATGTTGGATCAATAATTTGTACATCGTCTTCATCATCTTTTGGCTTGATGTCTCCCACCGGCATGTTCTTCATTGCCTCCCTCAAGGGTTCATCACCTACATCATCACAATTCTCAATTGCTCCTTGGGAGCCGTTAGATTCATCAAATTCCGCATCATATGTTTCTTCAACCAAACCGGTGGCATGGTTAAATACTCTATATGCTTTGGACTTTGATGAGTAACCAACAAGAAAACCTATATCACAACGTCTTTGAAACTTCCCTAGGTGTTGACGCTTCTCGTAGATGTAGCATTTGCAACCAAACACCCGGAAGAATGAGACGTCCGGCTTCTTCCCATTTAGCAACTCATAGGGGGTCTTGCCAAGAAACTTTTGTAGGAAGAGGCGATTTGAAGCATAGCATGCGATGTTGATTGCCTCGGCCCACAACTTCTCCAGAGTGTTGTACTCATCTAACATTATTCTTGCAAGGGTGATCAAAGTCCGGTTCTTTCTCTCAACTACACCATTTTGTTGAGGAGTGTAAGTTGAAGAAACTTCATGCTTGATTCCAATTTCATCACAATAAGCTTCAATGTTTGTGTTGTCAAACTCTTTCCCATTGTCACTTCTAATCTTCTTTATCTTGACTTTAAATTCATTTTGAGCTCTCTTTGCAAACTTCTTGAAGCAATTGGCCACTTCGGATTTGTCATGAAGGAAGAAGGTCCATGTATACCTTGAGTAGTCATCCACTATCACAAGACAATAGAGATTTCCACCCAAGCTCTTGTAGGTTGTCGGCCCAAACTAATCCATGTGTAGGAGTTCTAGCACTCTTGAAGTTAACATGTAAGCTTTGGTTGGATGAGTGTTTGCAACTTGTTTGCCGGCTTGACATGCACTACAAGGTTTGTCCTTTTCAAACTTTACATCCTTCAATCCTCTCACTAGTTCTTTCTTCAATAGCTTGTTGAGAGTGTTCATTCCAACATGAGCAAGCCTCATATGCCAAAGCCATCCAAGTGAGGTCTTGGTGAACAAACATGTCATCAAGTTTACATCTTCGGAGGTGAAGTCAACAATATAAAGATTATTGAATCTAAAGCCTTTGAATATCACTTGCTTGTCATCTATCTTTGAAACTACCACTTCATTAGGTGTGAACAAGCATTGGAAGCCAAGGTCACAAAGTTGCCCAACGGATAATAAGTTGAAACTCAATGAAGCAACATAGAGCACATTTGAGAGTGAGTGATCATTTGATATTGCAATCTTCCCTATACCCTTGACTTTGCTCTTTGAATTATCTCCAAATGTGATCTTCTCTTGACATACCCCATTATCTTCAATAGAGGTGAACATACGAGGATCACCGGTCATATGTTGAGTGCAACCACTATCAATAACCCAATGAGATCCACCGGTCTTGTAGTTCACCTACACACAAGAGATCAAGCTTTTTGTTTAGGGACCCATACTTGAGAGGGACCCTTGACTTTCTCAACTAGTGACTTGGCAACCCATATTTTCTTAGGCCTATTCTTGTTTGGGGGACCCAAGAACATAACTTTCATCTTTCCACTTGAATCTTTTCTTAGCATGTAATGAGCATTGAAGGCAAAGGGTCTAGCATGCTTGGGCAAGGGTTGTGGTGGTGGAGTTTTGCACTCATGAGCAAAATGGCCTTCTTGACCACACTCAACACATCTCTTTGGCTTGGGCTTTGACTTGCTTTGTTGTTATTGAGCTTTAGCCTTCTTCTCTTGATTTGCCAAATAACCAATGCCACTTCTATCCATCTTCATTACGGTGTTCATGAGTAGCTCACTTTGCAAATATTTGCCTCTTGTGAACTTGCTTAGGCCAGTCTTGAGATGCTCTTTCTCTTGCTTGAGCTTTTTGTTTTCTTCAATAAGTGACTCATTTGTTGTTTGCTTCTCAAGAGCCATCAACCCTTTTAGCTTCTTGTTCTTATTTGCAAGCTTCTCATTTTCACTCTTGATCTTGGCATAATCATCATAGTTGTTTGACTCAACCACACTCTTGCCTTTGCTACTAGAACCTTGCTCAATGCTTTCAATGATCAAGTCATCACATGATGTAGCTATATCAAACTTAACAACTTTGTTAGTAGCATCATGTGTCTCAAGAGAAAGCTCATTAGCTACCACAAGACTATCATAGTCAATTTTCAATGTGGTGTATTTGTCTTTTAGAGAGTTATGTCTAGTGATGAGCTCATCATGCTTCTTCTCAAGTTTATCATGTTGATCTCTAAGCTCTTTGTTAGAAGTTTTGAGCTCCTTGAGAGTGGAAGACATAATTTCATTTTGATCTTTGAGCTCACCACTAGCCTTTTGTGCACTTTCAAGCTTGGATGAGAGTGATTCATTTTCATTATGAAGTTCATCATTTTTATTTCTAGTTCTTCTTATGACTTTAGTGTATTTGTTCAATAATTTTACAAGTTCATCATAAGAAGGTGCGTCATATTCATCATCACTATCACTATCATCATCATCATCACTATCATGGTTTTGTACCTTTCGTTCACCCTTGGCCATAAGGCATACGTAAGTTGTGGACGATGATGGTGAAGGTGGCGGTGAGGGTGGTGATGAAGATGTCGGTGAAGATGATGGCCCCATCACAAATGCGGCAACCTTCTCTTTCTCATCATCGCTCTTATCACCGGAGGACTCACAAGATGATTCAATGTCGGTGAGCCAATCACCAACAATGTATGTTTTTCCTCCCTTCTTCTTCTTGTGAAACTCCTTCTTGCCATCCTTCTTGTATGGCTTGTTTTTCTTTTTCTCTTCTTCTTCATCACTTGAATCATTCTTCTTGCCCTTGTTCTTGTACTTGTCTTTTGGAGGTCTAGGGCATTGATGAGCTAAGTGGCCAAGTTCACCACAATTGTAGCAATCCATCTCCGAGATTGGCTTCCTTTTGCTACTTGTGAAGAATTTCTTTTTCTTGCCATCGAACTTGATGCCACTCTTGTTGAGCTTCTTTAACATCTTGGTGGTCTTCAATATCACTTTCACTTGAGCTCTCTTACACCATCATTGCTTGGCCCTTCTTCTTCTTCTTGTCATGGCTAGCTTTGAAGGCCAAGTCTTTCTTCTTGGAAGATGATGAGCCCTCTTCCGGAGTGATGTGCATGTACATCTCATGTGCATTGATTTTCCCTAATACTTGTGTCGGTGTTGCGGTGGAGAGATCACTTTGGTGAAGCACGGTGACAATGTGACCATACTTCTCAACGAGAAGAACACTCAAGATCTTCCTTGCAACATCCGATTGGCTCATTTGGTGAGCCCAAGAGCATTGAGGTCCTCTACAAGAACATTCAATCGAGTGTACATGTCATTAGCACTTTCTTTGGGAAGCATCTCAAAAGAATTGATTTTCTTTAAAGCAATATGATAGCGTTCCTCACTCTCACTCTTAGTTCTCTCATGGAGAGCACAAAGGTTTTCCCACAATTCATGAGCGTTCTTTGTATTACGCACACGATTGAAGATATCCTTGCCTAAGTCCCGGTAGAGTGCATTTTTGGCCTTTGCATTTCACCGGTCGTACTTCTCCTCGTCACCACTTGGGTTGGCGGGATCCTTGATAGCGGGAAGCCCTTGGGTTGCGGCTCTAAGACACCCAACATCTATGGCTTCAAGGTACGCCTCCATACGGATTTTCCAATATGGAAAATCATCCTCCTCAAAGGTGGGAGGTGGTCCTTCCCCATTAGACATCTTTCTCTAGGCGGTAAAGCCTAAATTAGGAGCAACTCGGCTCTGATACCAATTGAAAGGATCAAGATGCCCAAGAGGGGGGGGGTAAATTGGGCTTTTCTAAAAATTAATTGCAAGAATTAAAACCTACAAGCCGGAATTCACCCCTTAGTGCCTACTTGTGTTCCTAGAGATTCTACCGGTAAAAGTTTTGCACCCTAGTTTCCAATCCTAGTCTAGCATGGCAATTCTAGGAAAGTAAATCAAGCAATGAATGTAAATACGCGAAAGTAAATGCTTGAATGTAAGGGCAAGGAACACGGCGATGTTTTTCCCGAGGTATCGGAGAGTCGCCACTCCCCACTAGTCCTCGTTGGAGCACCCGCGCAAGGGTGTAGCTCCCCCTTGATCCGTGCAAGGATCAAGTGCTCTCTACGGGCTGATTCTTCGACACTCCGTCGCGGTGAATCGCCCAAAACCACTCACAAGATGAGTTGGGCCATCCATAAGCTCCGCCGGATGATCACCAAACTCCCAATCACCACCAAGCCGTCTAGGTGATGGCGATCACCAAGAGTAATAAGCTAGAACTCTCACTTGACCACAACGAGCCTAATGAGACGGTGGATGGACACTTGCTACTCTCTATTCACTAGTGGAGGACTCTCAAGCTTTGATTCTCAAACCACAATCCTCACTAGAGCTCTTGCACTCCCTTGCACTCCAAAGGTGTTTCTCAGCTGAACAAATGAGCAAGAGACCTCTAAAAGAGGTGGTGGGGATGTATTTATACACCCCACAGTCAAATCCAACCGTTACCTGCCAACTCAGCAAAATACGAGGTGACCGGACGCGCCGGTCGAAGTGACTGGACGCGCCGGTCGCTCGTAACGGTCAAAACCAGAAATAACGGCTGAGTGACCGGACGCGCCGATCAGGGGTGACCGGACGCGTCTGATCGTGCAGAGAGCTTACTGTACTCTGACCTGACGCGCGACCGCGTCCGATCAGTGAGGATCGGACGCGTCCGGCCGTCAGAGTACCTTACTGGAACGTGACCGGACGCGCCGATCACACCCTAGTCGCGTCCGATTAGGTGATTTCCTTCAAGTGACACGTGTCAGTCTGGACACCGCGTCCGGTCCTCGCAAGGACCGCGTCCGGTCAACACAACTGAAACATAGTCGCGGTTTAGAACTGACCGGACACGTCCGGTCATACCAGACACTGCGTCCGGTCAAGGGAAAACGTCTCTAAACACTCCGAAATACGACGCAACTTGAACCAAGTTGCTTCCAACTGAACTTTGAGCAATTCTATAGCTTCCTAGTGCTAAGTTTGACAAGTGTGCACCACACCTAAACATAAGACTCACCTAGGTCAAGCTACTCGCTCATGCCCCCCTTTATAGTACGGCCAAAGGAAAAAGCGAAGATCCTAACGACTATTCTGAATGTAACTCAACACCTTGACATCCGGAACTAACCGTCCTTAATCTTGACGTCAATCCTTTGAAAACCGAAACGATTTCCATCAAGGGGCATGAATACCATAGTGCCCAAAGCAGTTATCATCTCCATGACCTAACTTACCAAAGTTTCTGCAAAACACACGTTAGTCATGGTAATAAAGCGTTGTCATCAATTGCCGAAACCAACTCTCGGGGCCTAGATGCTTTCACTGTGGACGCAATCATTTAGAGTACACAGAATGCGCTCACCTTTGACATTCTATTTGGATGCCTCTGTACCCGAACCAAGCTTCTGTTGACCACATAAACTCAGTGCTCGATCAACAACGTGTATCCTTCTTAGTTATCCTAGTGATCATCATGGGTACCGCTGCTTCGATCTTCAATCTCACCGGGTAATCACCTCTAGACATGTGGTGTTTGATGAAACCCAATTTCCCTTTGCTCCAGCGAAACAGCCGTTTCTTCTCCTTCATGAGTACTGTAGCTGGTCCGACAACAGAGGTTATCGTGCTTCCACAGCCTGTTCCCGCTGTCTAGCATGCTCCGATGCATCATCCGTCTCCGGCGCACCCTTCTGTGTCTCCACGTCCCCATGCCTCGGCATCTCTGTCTACAAATGCCCCTGGGTCTGCGACGTCACCCGCAACGACGTCGCCCGCGGTGACCGCGGCGTCGGCCACTCCCTCGCCACCAGCACAGCCCGTGGCTGCTCATCAAAATGAGGAAATTTTTTAATAATATTTTTTAATGATTAATTGCAAATCTAGAAGCCTTATACAAAATTTGATATATAGCAGCCTGTTGTCCTCTTGACAGCCGATAGGGCACCTGTCGGCTTCTCAATAGCCAACAGGATTACGTGGCGCACACGTGGCAGCCGACGCCTGCCAGAATAGCCTGTCGGGGACCCTGTCGGTAGCTGGAGGCCTGATAGGGATCCTGTCGATAGCTGGATGGCCGACAGGAACCTTATCGGCTGCTGGAGGGCCGACAAGCCAGGTGGAAGGCCGACATGTTGGTCGGCATTTGGTGCGCCGACAATTCAGTCGGCAATTGGTGCGCCGACAAGTCAGTCGGCAACCCAGTTGCCGATACAACTGTTGGGCCCCACGTTTTCGTGCTGTATTTCTTTTCTAGACAGCCATCACCTGATGTGATACTTTTTGACAAACACAACCATCTTCGGCTAGAATACTCGATGCAAAGGCTAAACAATATCCTTTTTATGTTTTAATTGTCCTTTGCCTCGATGCAGGCGAGGGACTGTATTGGAGCGTCTCCTCAATTGCAAAAGTACACACATTAGTTCGCATCACAAATCCAAGAATACATTAGTTTGCATACATACATCCATGCTAGCATACAACCATATAGTCCTACAAGCTTAACCTACATGACGACCGCTTAGATGCCTACGCACCTCGGTGACGAGCCTAGGCTGTAGGGTAAGTCCACTAGTCTGGAGGATGTCACTGTCATGCAGGTGGGGTCGAATCCATATGCTCAGTACCCTGAGTCAGTAAAGGTGCACTAGAAAGCTGGGAGGGCTCTACCTCCTCGAAGAACCAAGGTGGAGTGTCATCCGTGTGAAAGGTCCTAAAGCTGCTAGTACCCTCTGTGTAGTCACTACAAGAAGCATATGTACCTATAAAAAGGCTAGGTTAGATAGAGCATGTTACGTACATAGTACATGAGAATTCAGGAAGGTAATCGTTGAATTACCTAGGACTTGAACCCTCTACTGCGGCTCGTGCTGGGATGGACGTGAACATCCTCCCGATCCGTCTACTAGAGGTGGTGGTGGAGGTGGAGGTGGAGGCACACCCTGGTGGGTGTAAACAACTACGTCAGTGGTGTGGCGGAATGATGCCCAGCGTACTCCCGCCAAACAATGTTGCCCTAATCATCGAAGGGCGGCAACCAACTCCAGCCTACCAACCATTGGGGGTTGTGCTCGAACCGCTAGGCATACGAAAGTAGCTCATTGCCCATGTCACTACAGATATCTGTCTATAAGCAAGGCATGTATTGTTATGCTTCATTTGCAAAGTAAGGATAGGACAACGTATGCAAGAAATCTGCTTACCAGTGCATGGAAAGTAGCTGGTGGCTCCATCGCGAACGTGTCGGTGATCTCAGCCTCGTGTGGCGCGGCCTCTACCGGCACAGGGAAGCAACGAACGTGTGTGGCTCCATGGAACCAATGCAAGTACTCTCGGTGCGTGGCCTCGTCGAATGACCCACCAAGGTCGTGCATGTCGGTGGCAGCTTGTGCCCAGTTGTTGACCCAAGGCACCATCCTATCCACCCATGACTGCTCGAACGCTACACCTTGACCTTTCCTTCAATGCCTACAATACAATTAATAATGAATAATACTATAACAACATCTAGATGAACATTTAATGCAACAAGACTTACCTGTAGGACCCGTCAAGCTGAAGTCAGGGAAGGGGGAAGACCTGCGCACGCCCAAACTGACGTGCCACCCGCTCTAGATAGCATGTCTCGACCAAGATGTCGAACACTAGTCTTTTCCTTGTGCACCACAGCTCTTGGTCATGGTAGCACAACTCTGACAAGCCACGTGGAGCACGGGACTATATGTCAACTGTTGTGTACGGGGTCCACTGAACCCTGTCAGTTGTGAGTTGTCCAACGCAATGACGTACGCATTGTACGTGCCTCTACCCATGCTTGTTGGCTACCTCGGCTGCAAAGAATAACAAAGTTGACGAAGATTCAAAGCATAATACTAACATGTAAGAACAAATAGTAGAGACGACGTCACGGGACAACCAGAGTGTGCCCATCGTGGGGGCATTGAGCTCATCGGCCTCACCAAGCTGGTCGAAAACGTACATCTTGTCACCGTACGGATCGTATGATGACAAGGTCGGCCTCCCAACATCGAACCGCTCAAACGACCACAACATCAGCAACAAAGGCGAACCAGCTAAAGTACCTGTCGAAGTCCTCCGGGTGCAAGCGTCACACAGAGCCCGGTACGTAGCTACGTAGAACCCCAACTGTACTGGGAATCGCCTCAAGTGGTGCATTCGCTATCTGCGCCGCGTAGTAGATGAAGTGCCTGTCGACGGTGTCGTGGTGAGAACTAGTGAAGAGTACCCAGCCAAACAGCCAAAGCAGGTACGCCTCCAAGTGTTGCATCACCCTCCAGTCGTCCTCGTCCTCCGTGAGCCTCTCTGCACGGAACTGAGACAACCAAGCCTTCGGAGGCCCGTGTCGGTCATGGAAGCTGAACTGCTCAACCTCTGCGTTCGTTGGCTTCAAGACACCCTTGAAACGGTGCAAGAGCTGGTCCTCCCAGTCCACCAGCACAGCAATAGGGCCGATAGGGGCACTGTCGAGTGGTAGACCGAAGAGCATGGCGACGTCCTGCAGAGTGACAATCACCTCACCTACAGGGAGGTGGAACGGGTGCGTCTCCGGTCTCCAGCGGTCCACCCAAGCAGAGAGGAGTGCACGGTCCACTGAAAAACGTGCACTCCTATGCCTGTGTCACTCACCCAGGCGTGCAAACGGAAGCAGACCAACAACATGTAGACTGTGATGGGAACATATGTAGTGATTAAATAATAAAAATTTGAACAAGGCTGGCTGTAACGTAAAAGGTACGAATTAAACAAACTGTGGAACCCAGCGCTAGTCAAGTTACCACAACTCGTCGTGGGTACGAAGACGTTGGGCTGCGGGGAAGCTGCCCGTCCTATAAGTTTGAGCGGTGCCTCTGGTCAACAACAGGGTCGATGAGCTAACCCTAATCTACAACTACAACCGAAACTAATAACTAATCTAAAACTAACCCTAAACCTAGAAACAAAACCTAATAACTAACCCTACTCTAGACGAAAAACTAATAACTAAACTAACCCTAATCTAAAAACAAAAAAAAACTAATAACTAACCCTAAAAGTTATCCTAACCCTAAATCTAAAAGTAATCCTAAAACTAAATCTAGCTAATAAACTAAACTAACAAAATCTAACTAAACAAAAAAACTAAACTAACAAAATCAAACTAAACTAATAAACTAAAAGAAGTTAAAAAACACATACCTGAGCAACGCGCGACCAAGTCGGGCGGCGGCCCGCGCAGGCCAGGGGGGCGGCGGCGCCGGCGAGCCCTCCGCTGGATCTGGCGGCCGATGGCGAGCCCAAGCCGCCCACGCGGCGGACGAGAAGCGGCGGGCGCCGGCGCCGGCGCTGAGCGAGAGAGAGAGAACGCGAGGGAGAAGGTGACCGTTTAGATATTTTAGGGCCTGTCAGCCAGCCGAAGGCCGACAAGGTCCTATCGGCTAACTGTTGGCCGATATGTCTATCGGCCCGATAGGGGTCCACTGGGCTGTCTTGGCTGGCCTGGTCGTGAGTCTAGTCGGCTACTGGGATGCCGAGGGTCCTGTCGGCTCTCCAGTTACCGATAGGGTCCCTATTGGCTAGCCAGAAGCCGACAGTATACTCTATTTACAATTCTTGCAATCCAAATGCTAGATTTGCAATTAATCATTAAAAAATATTATTTAAAAAAGGGCCAAAGGCATGCAGCACCACACTCTGATGGCGAAATTCAGAGGCGTAGAATGAAGACAGTAGCCGTTAGCAGAGCCTGACTGTAATATGCCGTTAAACGATGTCACAATCAGAGCAGGCTATAGACTCCAGGCTATCTTTCAGAACTGCGTTGTTGTTGGTTCTGGAGCATCAGAGGAATTGAAATGTCAAGATTCATCAACTGTGCAAACATGTTCTTTCTTTCCTTTTTGATTTCCCACACAGTTTTGCACAGATTACAATCATGTCTTGATGAAGACACAACTTCACCGGTTCTTATACTACCACCCGGATGATCACATGGGTGAAATCTACTTCAAACCTAACACAAAATACAACTACAAGCACGAGTTGTGCCGATGATGTTCCTACAAGTTAGATCTTCACGGTGGCAACAACTTATTGCTGTATGTTTATACGTCAGTGCAGACACATGTCCAGAACAGCATCCTCAATGAGCAAGGACAGGATTTCTTCCCCAGCATCCCTGACGAAGAAGTCTGTCTCTTCCATGCAAATCAAACCTTGCCAGCCCATGCCCCAAACACTATTGATCAATGCATCTGTGCAACTGAGATCCCTCTCCACCTTCATGTCTACATTATCTTTGCTACCACGGGCATCTTCACTGCAATATCCATTCAGATTTCTAATCCCATTGCTGATATCTCTCAGCAATTCCTCCAGTGAGAAGTATTCTGATGATCTGCATTTCTGGCCTTGCAATCTAGTGTAGCACGGACTCTTTTGCTGGCAGTGTTTTAGTTCCAGTTGCTCTCCTGCTGCATCCAAATATAGCTTATGGTTTTTCATTTCAACCTTGGAAATCCTATTACATTGGTCATTCAGATCCCCATAAACATCAATGCCTATGAGCTCAGCTGCTCTGCTAAGGAATGATTTATCACTTAGGAGAAGCAAACTGATCTGATCTTTTATTTCAGCTTCCTTTGTTGGGGTTCTGTATGTTGATGGGTGAATAGCATCTCCATCGGCTGAACTGATTCTATAATCATGGATAGCAGATAGCAAAGTTTCATTGGGTTCACCAGAATCTTTCAGGATGTCTGTAACAGAAAGTGGTTGTTCAGTGCAAAAATGTCGAGCTTTAAAAGAGGTGGAAACAGACAATGTGTTTAGAAAAGTGCAAATCCGCAGTTCCTTACCGCCCACAGAAGATGCTTCGTCTGAATCAGCACTTGGGCAGCCTTCGTCACTAGGTGTTGCACTATGCTCTGTGGATGGACCGTCAATTTGGTCCAGGGCATGAAAGATCTCTCTTTCTATCTCATAAGCCTGCATTATGAACAAAAGAATGACCAAGGAAATTAAGTTAAACAAATTATGCACATATTTTAACTTGGATGCAAATCACTGTCTAGATGATTTCATCTACACTAATGTCTAAATGATTTAGCTGAAAACTTCTAAAGCTAAGAATAAGGTCAATTACTTAACTTAATTTTCTGAATCTATGGACAAAAGCAGTGATTTCAGTTTCAATAACTTCTTAGCTTGTGACTGATTATTTGGCATGCTATATAGAGGTGTAGTATGCAAATACTGAATGGAAAATCTCCAAGCAATGCTGTAAACTCATAACAAAGGATGCATACCACTAATTCATCAATGGTGGAGCTTTTAACATTTCTCATGGGCACTCTCTTCACCCTGGAATTATTAGATGGTTTCGATACGTTGGGCTTCACTGAGTCACAAGTACGACTGCTTCTTGATGCAACTGATTTCCTATCACGCCGTTTCACTACTTCCGCATTACGAGATCCTGGTCCTGCTTTTGCCTTTGTGACATTCCTCCCTTGACTGTTTCTTTCACTTAAATAAGGTTTTTGTTTCTCCATGGTCCTCCTATTAATCTCAGTGTTCTCATTTGCCTGTTGCTTTCTGCTTGTAGGAGAGACTATCTTGATTTCTTTCGGGGATTTTGGTCGAGCTTGTTCAACATTTGTATCACTGTGAATTGATTTCATCGATACAATCTCATTAATCACTCTGTTATTATATGAAGTGCCAATGCCCTTCTGTGAACTAGTAGAATTCTTTTGAACATTAAATTCTTCTGGTGGCAACTTTTCTGACCAAGGCATCTCTGTATCAAAACCAGACTCCTCTCTGAATAATTGTGGCAGTAGCCTTTTCGACTTGGGCCTCTCAATATCAAACAGTGATCTTGGTGAACTCGCTGTCTTAATCTTATCGTCTTTCACGGTAGAGTTACTTTTCGGTAAGGGCAATCCATCAAGACCCATGAGCTTGGCTACCAAGCTTGGGCCTTTAGACTTTTCAGGTTGTACTGCTGCACAAGATGGCAATGACCTGGGCACCACTTTCTTCTGCTGAGTAGGCTTGGGCATGAGATAATTGTTCGGCAAGTACCGTGCTGACTGACTCAAGGAGGCCTGCTCATTATTGGGCACCGACAAGTGGTTCTTCCTGTAGAAACTATCCTTGACCACATTCTTCAACTCATCGGTAGAATTTCTTAACTGCTGTTTTAATCCATCGTTAGCACTTACAGGTAGTACCTGCTTGGCATTTGATGGTTTCAGGAGGACTTCACGGATTATAGTATCTATTTCAGTAGACTTTTCACCAGTTTCTGGTCTTCTCTTCTTGTTGGGTAGCCTCATGCTCTGCGATGCAGCTTGGAACCTCTCAAGCATCACAATGGACTCCTGGAGATCCATGGCGCCCCTCAGGAGGTCCTCAGCGAAATGCTTGGATAGCGAGGGCGCCATAAGGTAGTCCCCATGGAACGACATGGATCTTTCCTCCCTGTAGCTTTGCGACACACTCTGTTCACGGCCTTGGCAGTTCCGACAGACTGAAGGTTGCAGCGTGACAATACAAGGGACATCACACTGGACTGTTTCAGGACAGCTGCCATCTTTGCTTCTCGGGGGAAGGCTCTTTGAAAGGGATCTGCAAACCACTGATCTGAAACTGTCTTGATGCATTATTGTATTTTCTGGAGCAAACAGAAGATGGAGGAATAGACAGACTGAAATAGTCAGATACTAGTGAACACTCAAATATTCCATGCGAGGAAAACGTGATCCTGTCTTTTCGGGAGAGGGAAAATGGAATTAAATAAATGATATTTTGGCCAAATAAGGAGGTAGTAGAAACTTACATTATCTTCAGACAAGACAATTTGTTTAGAAGCTTGTTTGCTTCAGGAGATGGTGTCTATCTGGGCTCTGAAGATTCGAGAAAATGACACCAAGTCAAGAGGAAACTGCAAATAACAGGAGATCTAATCTCAGTATCAGAGGAGAAGATAAGACTAGACAATTCTTATTCTAAAAAGAAAAAAAAGGGAAAAAATCAGAGGGGGAAGCAGCCAGTTGGTATAAAAATAAATTCTGATGTCGTACGCTAACAAACATACTCTGATCTTACGAATTCCTGACATTTGCAAGGAACAGCTAAAACGCTGACCGCTGAATAAATAAACAGGCAAGGCAAGGGATAGGACAGGAAGCAGTTGGGGAACTGGGTTCCACGGAACATCTGTGCATTCAGTAGCCACCTGAGGTATCCATGACCATGATTGCTGGAATTTCACATGGAACATGCATGTTAAAGTCTCAAAGATGAGCAGTTGCTCACGAGCACTGCTTTTACCAAGATGCACCAGGAAGGAGCAAGGAGGGTGGTGGTTAGAGACCATTGATTGATCTCCTTGAAACTAGGCAGGCAGAGAAGTGAAGGAAGGGCCCTGCCTGCCTGCTGCTATCAGATTGGATTGGGACAGGATCCTAAACCTAACACAGTAGTCGGTCCGGTCCACCCTCCCCAAATTCACAAAGTTGCAGCAAGCTATCCTGCCATGAACTCCAACTGTACTATACCTGGACCTGGGCCAACTAGCAACAGGAGACAACTTAAAATCACAGCCAAACTGGCAGCACGAGACGACCTAAAATCGCAACAAAACTGCACATTGGTTGGCTTCTCTGAATCTGAAGCCTGAATTCCCTGACATACCCCGACTGAAGATTCCCAGAGCAAGCTACGGTGAAACCGTGAACAAGAGGGAGAATTTAGCGAAACGGCTGGAAGGGAAAGGGGCAAGAACTGAGGAGAAGCACAGGCTGCGTGGGATCCCGCCCCCAAACTGCAAAAAATTGTAAGCAGAAGTAAAAAAAAAAAGAAAAAATGGCACCTTTTAACTCTTGGCGGGACTGAACTGAACTGAAGCCGCCTGAAGCGCGCGCTCTCGTCGGCTGCCTCCCTCCCTCCCTCCGAGTCCGAGGTTGCTGGCTGCCTGCAGCTGCAAGCGCTTGTGCTTGTGCTGCAGGTAGGAGAAGGAAGCCAAGATCTGTGGGAGGGAGAAGCAGGACAAAGAGGCGAGGAATGGAAGGAGCAGAGAGAGAGAGAGAGCTACTGCTAGTCTACTGGCACTGCAACTGCATCTGCATCTGCATGTGGCCTCTTCAGCGACACACAGAGGAGTAGTCACATACCCCTAGTACAGGTACAGGAGACTGGAGGCTCGCTTTGCCTTTACCTCTGGGCGCTGGCGCCTCGAACTGCCACAGTAACAGCGGCCGCGAAAGCTCAGCCGCGTCCGGCTTTTGATGGCAGGGGGCGGCTCCTTCGGTGTGAGTGTTTTGACCAGGCAACAGGCATGGTGGTGATGATACGATATGACGATGAAGAAGACGCGTCTGGTTCTCAGGCCTGTGTGGGGGCTAGGTGTCATCCTCTAGAGGTGGGGGGTGCCATTGCCATTGTATCCGATGATGAGCTCATAAAGGCTAGACAAGTACGGCAGGAAGGACCACGGGAAGCAAAGCAAAGACGAGGGATCTTCAATTCAGAATGGACGTACTCGTGTGTGAAATCTTTCGGGGATAAGCTTGTCTGAACGCGCTGAGAATCTTCTTAGGTAGGAGTGAATTAACGGGGGGCTGGGATTAATTACTGTTGTTAGTACAGTACATTGGTGAAATAATAATAACATTTTATAGACAGTAAAACAATACAGATCCGCGTTTACAGATGCGTTGCAGTTGGCAGATATGGTGGTCGGCGTCAAAGTTTTGCCGCCAAGTTAAACCTCCATGGCTCATCACTCATCAGCTGCATGCTAGCAGCTAATAAGCAGCACAGTAGCAATCCAGATCCATGGCCCCCAATCCAAGCTAGCAGACGTACACTGCCGCTGTACTAGATAAGATAACGCATGCAATGCAACGCAGCAACAGTTTGAGAGATAGAGACACATTTGCTTATTATACACCCCCTCAGGTTTCAAGTCAAACTTGTCATCCAAATTCTTTTCCGAGCCAGCACTGATATTCTGCTCACAAGTACTATATATATCCTGTTGCCTTCGTAGCGCCGAATCAAATAAACCGACATGGATGAGAGTTAAAAGCCGGCACATATTGATTGGCAGGCCTTCGTAGCAGTATGTTGAAGGAAACTAAAACAAAAGGCAGACAAGAATTTGATGAAGGTCTTCGGAAGCGGAATGCAACCAATATGGCACATTGGCACACATCTTAAGTTGCCACCATATTTTACTAAATGATTTATAAATTTCGGTAGGATCGACAATCTCAATAAACCCCTAGATCAGTCCCTGGTGATGGGAGAGGAGAGATGTGAATCTTGCCTCTTGGACGAAAATGTATAGCAGCGTGTGCATGCTCTATCTTCACTGTTGAAAATTTGTTTTGGAGATTTGTGCTGCTCACTCTACTCATTGCTCCACACTATTGTTGTTGGATGACACATATCTTGATGCGGAAACGCTCGACCATGGGGGTCCGTTCCGTCGGACGCGGCTCCCAGTCCTGCCTTCCTCCTGCGCAACGTACCAGCTTATAAAAAAATCCCCACTCGGACTGTGGTGTCCTCCTCAACTGCTCAAAGCCCCTCATCGCACCACACCTCCGGTCGACACCGCCATCGCAAGGTCCCGCAGCAGGGCGCTCTCTCTTCCCCGCTCCCCTCCTAGCATGAAGCGCCTGCTCCATGCTATGTTTCAAATGGCTATACACGTATGTTTCAAGTGTACACACGTATGTTTCAAGTGTATATTTCAATGACTATACATATATGTTTCAAGTGTATGTTTCAAATGTTTCATCTATTCTAGAAGAATGTTGCAACTGTTTTATCTGTATGTTACAAAAGTAGATCTGAATGTTGCATATATAAGCATGTTGCAAGCATATGTTTCAAGTATTTTTCAAGTGTTTCATATGTATCTTTACAAGTGTTTCATCTGAATGTTGCATATGTTCGCAATGGTATTCAAATGTTTTTCAGACGTTTTTCGTAAGTGTTTCAGACACTTGTTTAAGTGTTTCATATGTTTTCTTTTGTATATTGCAACTCTTGCATCTGGATGTTTCAGAAGTAGATCGGGCGTTGCACATGGAATGCACGTGGAAAACGGCCGGCGGCACGAACGACGTTCAAGGTGACACGAGTCCACTGGTGCGCTCACTCACGAGCCTGACATACTAGGCGCTCGCTCCATGTACGGGCAGCGTTAGACGCTAGCCTCGAATGGGGCGCTAGCAAAAGTCTCATCTTGATGTCGTGTTTGGACGGTCGTCGTCGGGATAGCACATGCTGCTGCTGGTCAATTTTTCTTTTTGTTTGCAAGTCCGGGTTTTCTAGGCCCAGTAGACATGCATATATACGTACGTACCGACTAATGTTATTATGCTCATCGTGATTATTTTGCCAACTAAGGTAAAAATGTATTTACATTTATTTATTTACCGTCGCCCTGAAATCTAGTGTTGCTGACTGATGACAGCCTGGAGTGGAGTACTACGTATTGACCGTCTGTCGGTGCTGAGTGACTTTTAGCGATTCCGGCCAGGTCCTACAGCGAGTAGCGACCCTTTTGTCGTCATCGATCGAGTGATCGGATCGAAGAACGGAAAGAACGCTTGCCAGCACGTTTCGTTTGTGTATTCGCATGCAACACGTACGCAGCACGTTGTCTGTCGTAGAGACTAGAGAGAGTCTGGTCAAACGGAATTGAACGATCGAGTGGCGCGACGACCGACGACCATGCATGCATGTGTTGGGGTGGTTGCGCTGCCACGCGAATTCCGGATCGGAGGCTCCTTCCTGAGGCGACGAGTCCGACTGCATGCCCCTCGCTCTCAGTTTTTTATCAGCCATCCATGCACATGCACGTCGTCATGTCATCAACAGTAGACAAAGTGGTAGGAAAAAACTCCTGATAGAGGAATATCTTATATATGTATATATATTATATTACAAAAAATAAACCAAGATCAGAAAACCGTAAAACAAAAACAAATAATAAATGGGTGGATCAGACAGCCCATGTTAAATGGACGGATCTCGCCGCCGTGTGTTTGCACGGAGACTAAGAAAGAAAGAGAAGCCAGCCCAGGCCCAGTTCTCGTCCAGGTGAAATCCAGCCCACATAGGAGCAACACACCAGCACGCCTGGGTGGCGGGCCCATGGAGGTCCGATCCATCGCTGCTACTGATGAACGAGGCAGGCGAGCACAACCCGTCACCGGGCGCCATCGCCAACTATTGGCGAGTGGCAACTTGTGCCCACTGCGACTGGGACAGCCCCTGAATGCCATCTTTTTTATAAATTTTATTATCATCTCCCGAGTCTAAAAACGCATCCAATAATATATTCCTATCTTAGCCCGTAAGAATCTCATATCACGAGCCTCCCACAATGCACGTGTATGCATCCATGTCAGGCCTCGTTCGGATGCATATGTATTCATCTCAATCCACATGTGTTGAAGTGGATTGGAGTGAAATTAAACTAAATTCCATTCTATTCCACTCTAACACACGTGAATTGAAGTGGATACACATACGTTCAAACAAGGCCTTAGGTGTGCAAAATCCAAAATGTTTGTGTATTAGTCACCACAAGATGTTCACTGTGACAATTTTAGTGAGCGCGCCTATAGTTTTTGCTACAATGATCATATTCAACAGTTTTGCCAAATGAACAACATATATATTGATGAACTAGGCCAAAGTTAACAGACGGTGCCTCTTTATAATAATAATAACATAAGAAATAAATCCTTACATGCCATTGACATAAACCTCAATCCCTTATCTGCCATCTAAAAAACATGATTCTCATATATGCCACTAGTGTTAAATTGTATTACCTTTCATGCATGCTCGCAGGGTAATTAACTGAGTAAACATATGAACACCAGATGTCAGTATTGCTCTTACTAGTCACCCAAAAAAACGCAAGGTCAACAATGAGCAAATGGGTGGCTCGGTGAGGAAGGAGGAGGTGGAGATGGATCTCTGATAAAGGAATGGGTGGTGTGGGCTACTGGGTTGTTGGCTATGTGGGTTGCTCAGTGTGTGGACAATATGGACCGCGTGGTTGCTAGCTGCTTGGTGCTCAGCTATGAGTGTAATAGCGGTTGTGGAGGGTAAGTTGCTGAACACTCTCAGATGTAACTAGGTATCAAGTGAATAGATGATTTCAAAGTTCTAAGGTTGCATGCTAATAAAAAAAATCTACATCATGTGCTCGGATGGTGGGCATAAAATGGAGCAACTAAATTTGTGTCCAGCGGAGAGGATGGGTAAATTGGTTTAGTGATGTCTGCCAAAACTATTGGAATATGATCAATAATAGCGTGAAAGGGATTAAAATTTATGGACAGTGTCCATGTTAGAATTTGAGTTTTTCAATGGCAAATAAGAGATATAGTTTTAGCTAATAGCATATAGAAAAACTTCCCGTAATATAACTATGGATCATTGCAAAGAAACCATAAATTTTTTTTGGTATGATCTTACAGTGAATTGAAAGTATCAACATAATTACGTTATTTGAGAGTGATAGGATTGGTTGTTGTGCCGTCTATTTAAAACTTTGGTCTCAGAAAATGCATGGAAATTTTTAGGTAATTTTTTAAAAATATTATGGGTTCAGTAGAACAACGTGTGGATTATGTATCAACCATATCAGTCTAGATCCATCTGTCAACCATATCAATCTAGGCCTGTTTGTCACATATAGTTGGATGATTTTCCGGACGTGACATGAGGCGGGTAAAAATTTACTAGACGACATGTATTTATCAATTTTACATAAGATGGGTCAGAATTTACTAGGTGACATGTATTTAAATGAAGTGGGTAGTATAAATAGATATAGATAGATATTATAGGTATAAAGATTATGGCCCTGTTCGCTTGGCTTAAATGACTGTTTGCTGATTTGTTGTGAGAGAAAAACACTGTTCGTTGGCTGAAAAATTACGACTTATAAGACAAGCGAACAGGACCATAGTCCTTATTGTAGATACTCCACAATATAGTATATAAGGATAGTCGCTTATAGACACATATATATTGTAGATATATAGATAGATATTTCAAAATATAGTATATATCTATATCTTTATACCTATAATATATCTATAATATCTACAATATACCTATAATATTGTAGATGTTTGTAGATATAAAGATATAGACAGATAGATTTATTTAGTCGCAAAAAAAAGACAGATAGATTTATTTACCGCACCATAAACACGGGTTTTAATCCCATTTCCAAAATCGAAAAGAACCGGTAACGCCAGTTAAATAGCACTGCCACGCAGGCAGCCCACCCGCCCCAGCCGGTATCCCACCCGTTGGCATTCAAATATTGCCCAAGCGGCAGGCGAGTCAGCGGCACGGACGGCCCCGATGCGTCCGCTCCTCCCGGTGACCATCTCCCGCCGTCCATCCTGACTCCCCACAACACGTCAAGCAAAGCAAAAGCAAGCGGCACGAGGAAGCATCCATTCCACTCCATCCTCAATCGCCTCCCCCAAATTTGAAACCTCCGAGGCGGACGCGAGGCGAAGGCGTCGTCGCGTCGGTGGTCGAGGAGAGGGCCGTTTGGGCGACCGCGCCGCCGCGGGGGTTGCACACACTTTGGGCGCGCGCTCGGGCGCGGGGTTGGATGCGGCTCCGGCTTCGGCCGACGGAGGTGCTCGTTGGTCCCATCGGCCACGCCAGGACGGTGGGTGAGGTGAGGATGAGATCCCACCCCGCGGCGTTTCCCTTTATTTCTCTGTTGGCAGCAGTGGCGGATCCAGGATTGGGTCCAGGGGGGGCTAACCTCGAGGTGGCAGCGCCGGAGGCCGGAGGGGGAGGGCGGAGGCGGGACGGCCGGCCGCGGACGCCGGACGCCGAACGCGGAGGCTGGAGTGGCGCGAGCTCGGGTGGGCGCGCGGAGGGGCGGAGGGACGCTGGAGGCAGGGGCGGCGGGACTAGAGCGGCCGAGGCGTCGAGCGGGTGTGGCTGACGCACCGAGCTCGACGGGAATCGGGCGCCGTAACGCGGATGCCGGACGGGGATGGGAGTACGGGGAGGGGCGCTGCTCCTGGACGGTTTCTGGATGTAGGGGTTCTGGCAATCTGGCCTGTGGAAGGTTCTTGGGCTGGCGGCTGTTGGGCTGGACGGCTGAAGACATACTCCATGGAATTTCAACCCACGGGGTTCGCAGGATGAAGGATGATCTGGGGTTATTTCCTCTTGCTCGGAAGAGAGAGGGAGAGGGATCGTGAATTCGTCGGATGGCTTGCTCATCGGCGCTGCCTCTGAGCGTTGGGCGAGTCGACGGGATCGTGGATTTGCGGGATCTCAAGGGAGATCCCGCAAATATGATGATAACCTTAGTTTAACAGAGGGATCTCGAGGTAGCATATCACAGGGGAGGGGAGGCGAGGATTGGGTGGGTAGCATGTTGTCGAAATGCAGTATTAGGTTCATGATGCCTGGCTTTGGATTTTCTTGTCAATCTAGGGGATTATTTGGCTTCTTTTGTTATATATGTGATAATCCACAATATGATGGTAAAATTATTTCGTGTGCAAACGCAACGTTCTTGTAGTAATCATGCCGAGTGACAAAGCAAAAGCTCCAAAAAAGGGTGGAGAGGATCCTGGAATCCCGCCAGCTCCTTGTGAAGGGGAAATTAGCCATGAGCCACAGAGACAACGGTCACTCAACGGGTAAAGGCCTCATAGTTTTTTTTCTTTATAAATAAGCATTCGCAGCATGTAGTACTGATTTATTTCTTATGGATATCTGCCCTTTACCTTCACTCAGGAGGACAACTGGCCCGACCCGGCGTTCGACCAAAGGAAATTGGACACCCGAAGAGGTATGCCAAACAAACCTTAATGCTGCGTGTGCAAATTCTTTTTGCTTGGCTTATTTACTGAATGTCTATTATGGTGCGTGTTTGCTATTTAAATGTAGGATGCTATATTGTCCCGCGCGGTTCAGACGTACCAAGGGAAAAACTGGAAAAAGATAGGTACTATTTATGGATCGATGCTATGTAGAAGATGAAGCAGTATATTTGCTCTACTCACTTTCATATCAACTCTGTCATGCCTTGTGTTTCATCATTTCTGCTTCTATTGAGCTTCTGTTCCAGTTTTGGAATTCTGTATGTGCAAACAGAAATGACTATATAAATCTATGTTCGGTACTATCTTTAGCTTGCAACGAGGCAACATCTACCAAGCTGCGTATTCTTCAAATCTCACTTCTATATGTTCTTGCAAAAAAGAGAGCATTTCTTCGTTGCATTAACTTATGCCTTCGTTTTTCCACTTCTGTCAATAAGAAACTCTCTCTGTCTCTTGCCTTAAATCCAAGCCTTGACAAAATGCCTTCTACTTTTTCAGCGGAATGTTTTCCAGACAGAACCGATGTACAATGTTTGCACAGGTGGCAAAAGGTTCTAAATCCTGAATTGGTTAAAGGGCCATGGTCTAAAGAAGTAAGCATCCTATTGGATTTTCTATTTTGATTTTATTTCTTACTAACATTGACGAAGAATTGGCCTACTCCAACTTGCTGGGGATAAAATGGCTTCGTCTTTGTTGGTTAGTAGGCATCTTATGATCACTTATTCAACACAAGATATTAATATCAACCTGTTCTTTTTCTGTTTATAGGAAGACGAAATCATAGTTCAGATGGTAAACAAATATGGGCCAAAGAAATGGTCAGCCATTGCTCAAGCTTTGCCTGGACGCATAGGAAAGCAATGCCGGGAACGGTATGCTGCAGCAAGTTTCTTGTTTACTTCAAGTTTCATCAAGTTTGCATCTAAGAAAAGTTCCTTTTCCCCTTTGCAACCGTAGTCTATACTTCGTGTTCAATAAAGAAATGGCAAATGTTAGCTCACAGTGTTACTTTGACCTCTGATGCTTTTTCACAGGATTATTGGCATTAGCTGTTTTGCAAGCCAATAACAGCAGTGCCACAGTAGAAGCATTACTAAATATTAACCTTTTAAACTGTGTAAAAATGCAATCTTATTTAACCATCTCATGTCTTGTTAACACACTGAGCTCTAGGCATCATAAAGTATGCCTTTGCAAATTCACTCAATTATGGGCACTATAGATATGTATCTACATACCTCAGTTGATGCTGATAACTGTAGTTTCTGTTGCTCTAACTATGGACTAGCTTATCTGATGCAGGTGGCACAATCATCTTAACCCAGCCATAAACAAGGAGGCATGGACACAAGAAGAGGAGATTACTCTTATTCATGCTCATCGGATGTATGGAAATAAATGGGCTGAACTGACGAAATTTTTACCTGGAAGGTAACTATATGTTTTCCTTAATATCCACAAGTAAAGCTTTACATATGATTGTAAAACTATACCTATTTTTTCGAGGAACAGTTTTACCTCTGATAAATGTCATATTGTGCAGTGTCAATTTGGAAACCAATATGTGTTAGTTAAAACTGGAAATCAACATGTATTCTTCTGTATCAAGTAATAATGGTGAACTTTTGCAGTGAGCAAAGAGGACACACTATTATCTGCTTATGCTTTACTGCCAATTGATAACACAAAGGTGTTCTCAGTTTACAATCAAATTTAGTTGAGCTACATGTTACTATTGCATAAATAACTCTTTTTTAAGGGAAAATCACTCTTGTTGTTAGCCAATGGACTACTTTAGATTACCAAAATCACTGAATTTTGTAATTTCTATTTCCCCTACAGGACGGATAATGCAATTAAAAATCACTGGAACAGTTCAGTAAAGAAAAAGGTTGATTCGTACATATCTTCTGGCTTACTTTCACAAGTCCCATGCCTCCCTCTCATTGAATATCCTGCACAATGCGACTCTTTATCGGCTATGGACCAACAAAACAATGGAGATAGTGGTTGCAATGCTCAGAACACTAGCATGGCCTTGAGCTCTGATTTACAAGTAAATGTGGATGCCAACAAGAGAGAAGCAATAGACTCTCACTCGTCCTTGTGTCAAGGGGCATGCTATCCTTCCACAAAGGCTGTAGGATCTGTTTTGCCTGATGAGAACCACCATGTTCCTTCATCTTTTTCTCAAAGAATGGACCTGCAGATGGATATGGATGAAGGATCAGGAAATTCTATGTTTGCAGACGATCAAACTCTTTGTAGCACATCAAATCAAGAAAAGTCTATGGTGCCATTTGTTGTTGCACAGGAAATGCCTGTCTCTCTGTTATCAAGTGTTTCTAGCGCTGAGCAGAAACTGCACTTAATCTCTGATGCTGAAAGTTTGAAATCCGAACTTTGGAAAGATGTTTCTTTGCAAACTCTTATTTCAGGAGATACAGTTGACCCTGATGCTTCTTCAAGATTAAATCACCCAGATTCTTCTAAAATGGACACCAATTTTTTGACACAGGCCTACCCATTACACACATCAAATCCATCGAGTGTGATGGAAACTGTGTATGAACCGATGCCGTTGGAGATAATCTCTCCCTCTTTTATATGTTCGGATGGTTTGTCTGTTGCACCTGAAAATAGATCTGAGCCAAGAGAAATGCCAGACTCAGAAGCAGAGATGGTCACATGTTCAAACAATTCTTTTGGTGATGGCGATCAATCTGCTAAACCTGGCAGCAGTGATGACAGGCCAGAGGCTTTCACAATGACTGAGAGCATTACAAACTGCGGGGGTCAACAGTCGACAGATGCCGAAGAACCTGTGGTCACTACAGCAAAAGAACAGTTATCGAAAGATATTGAGACTGTGCCAGATGAAAAGAAGGGTGAGGGAGCTCTATTCTATGAACCTCCTCGATTCCCTGGTTTGGATGTCCCATTTATCAGTTGCGATCTTGTAACTTCTGCTGATCTTCAAGAATTTAGTCCCCTTGGGATTAGGCAGTGGATGCGGTCGACCATGAATGTCCCCACTCCTTTAAGATTATGGGGCTCTCCAACACATGATGAAAGCCCAGATTTGCTAAAGAGTGCTGCTGAAAGCTTCCCATGCACACCATCAATAATGAAGAAAAGACAGAGAGGTCTATTGTCCCCTACTCCAGATAAAAGAATTGAGAAGAAATCTGGGATTGCAAAGGGGGTGACAGATATCTCCTATATGATCACGGCCACATGTTCCATGAATGCAACCAATGATGGAGACATTGTTACTGAATCAGTTGTGTGTGCTGAGCAACCTTCTTTTAAACATCTAGACAAGAAACTTGAGTTCTCTAATATTGACAAGGAAAACTCAGATGGAGCATCTGAACAGGCCAAAGATCCACAAAATGCAGGGAACAAACGACTCGTGGAGGAGCAACGTTCCTCACCAAATGTTGCAAATCCTAACACTGATCTGCAAGACAATAAAGTAAGTACATTTAAAGACATTATTTGGTGATACTTAGCCAGTTGGTAGTAACCATGCTCCTATAAAAGAAAATATTGTAGCCATATTTTCTGAGTCTTACATAGATTGGTAGTAGCCATATTTTCTGAGCTGTACATAGATTGGGGCCACCAGAAATGCATCTTGATGACATGCCAACTGGCTATGTACTTTTTCCAGTTGATTTCTTCTTACCGGTATTTTTTTAATGCAGCAACCTGTACGGATTCTTGTTGAGCACAGCAGCAATAACCTTATTGCCGCTGATCATGGCACAAAGCCATCCTGTAAGGACGTAATTTGTTCAAAATCAAAGCCTACGGAACTACTTGTTGAAAAATCATCACCATGTATCAACGCGGATTACGAATATGTGAACTTGTAAGATACTGGTCTCACTAGTGTTCCTTTGTTTGAATTATCTGTTCCTTTTGTTAGTTAATCAGTTCAGGCTTCAGTGTATACGAAACTAAGCTGTGGCAGGTTCTTTTTGTCAATATTTCTTCTGAATTGCTGCTTTTGCTAGATTGGCTGATACCCCAGGTGTCAAAAGAGGACTGGAATCCCCATCTGCATGGAAGTCTCCTTGGTATATCGATATGCACATGCACTTTCAGGTAAATTCATTCCTTTTCCTTCATATTCTTTTTTATTTTCTTGCAGCCATTGTCTCATAAATAGATAAACCTTTTGCAGTCAGCTTATAATATGGGGGAACATGCTATTAACTCTAGAGTTTGATCGGATATGGGAATTCAATCCATATCTCTAGGTTTAGTTCAAACTTTAAGTAAATCCCAAAAGTTCCATGTATCTTAGTTTTGAACTGTGCAAGAGAAGCATCTTTTGTGATATGCGACTAGCGACTGCTGTTTTTTATGTTTGTTTTGGTTAACATCTTTATTTGTGTCCATATGCTCCTTCCAGGGTTTTGTCAGCCCAGCAGACAGAACCTATGACGCGTTAGGATTAGTGAAGCATTTGAGTAAGCACAGTGCTGCTGCTGCAGTGGAGGCCTGTGAGGTGCTAGGAAGTGGCGACAGGACTTCTGATAAGGAAAACAAGGCCTGTGAGGTGCTAGGAAGTGGCGACAGGACTTCTGATAAGGAAAACAAGGATAATACGGAAGGCAAGGAGCCAGTGACAAGAAAATCACAGACTAAAATCATGGTGCGTAGCATCAACTGGTTAGAGTTTAGTAATTTGACTAGCATGAAACAATCTCTCTTGGAAACCATAGTTTACTGTTTATCTGTCTGAATTATCACAAATGTGGATATAGCAATTTCAGACCATAGTGTGGGGAGCTGATTGCAACTCAGTGTTGTATTGTTTTGTCTTTAAAGATCAAGCATTCTAATTCCAGTTAATATTGCAGGCCGAGGCGCGAGTCCTGGATTTCGAAGAATCTTCCACACCTGCAAGAACAACAGATAAGAAATTTGGCAGCTATCTCGGGAGATCTGTTAGCTCACCCATTCTTCCCTCACCCAACCTGAGAAGTTTCCGATAGGTAGAATTTTGAGAGATACACCAGATATGATATAATTATACATTAGCCGTATGTACATGTATATGTTCCTAGAGATCATTGTTCTTTCGTTACTCTGTACTGTTTACCATTATGTCAGCGTACAGTCTCAGCCCAGAAACTAGCTTCCAAAAGGCAGCAGTATCATCGAACTGTCGAAACTTCCCCTATCATTCAATTAAAATTATTATTGATTGCTTACTCTGGAGATGTCTCCTGGCTTTTTTTTTTTTTTTGAGAATTACACGCGGTCTCCAAAGTCCAGCGCGCAGACCAGTCCGATAATGCCCTCGCGATTTTCGAGTTCATACATTTTTCATTCAGCCATTTAACTTTGTTTTGTATACTTGATTGATGCATGTACCTTCTTGTGACAATAACTAGCAAAGTTAGAGATAATTAGGCCTGTTCATGGCCATCCGACCCGAAGTTTGATCAGGTGAGACAGTCGAGTCTTGCCTTTCACAAGATTTATGTTGAAATTGAAAAGGTTTCACATTTCATCAGGAGAAAAAATTGGCAAGAGTTTTGGGTAGAGGACAGTCTGTTGTGCAGACGAGAGGCGTATCTAAATTCCCATAGGTACAAATTTGTTCAGCTTGGCACCGATCCTTGTTAGCTAGGGCATGCTGGTACAACTCAATTTGCATGCCACTCGAAGATATGAGATCATTCAGGCACCTGGGCAACCCAAATAAGTATCACGACTCAGCTAATGGCCTCAACGGGCTTTCAAAGTCGACTTCAGCAAAAAGAAAATAACAATAGGTGTTCAACTAAGTCGCATGGAGTACAAAAGGCACAAACATAACTTGCTAATGACATCCATCATAACACCTCTTCCTATATTAGAGGAAAGGAAGCAGTGTCATTTCTCTCCATGATCGCTCTATCAGGTTCAGTCAAAATGTACTTTCTCCAGTTCACCAATCATTTCCTCGAACTGCCGCAAAGGGCAAACAAGTCAGATTCGACAGCAGCAACAAAGAAAATATTCAAAAGGGAATCTGACAGAAACTGGGATGTGTGAATACCTTCAAAATTTGTCTCAAAAAGTAATCACCATGACGCTTAGTAGGTTTGGACTCCACAACATGAATAACATCCTGCATAATTGCACATCGTATAATGTGTATAAAAGTCTAAAGTAGCAAGTATTACAATTAGATAGAGCAAGAACAAGCTGCAGACATAGCAAAGTGGCATTCAAGTGCATCTAGCTCACAGAAGCTCAAGGCACTAGCTCAAGTGCTCAACTAATTAGTTATTTATGGCATTATTAATCCCAAAGACTACAATTTAAACAGCAAAAGAGGCTAAAATCCTGAAGGGAAAATATGCCCCATATTAACATAAGTTTTCAAAGTGCATACAGAAAAGTGATGTGAGCAAAGGGTAAGCAAGCAGCATTACCTCAACAATGTAGAAGTCAAAGTCTGCACTCGATACTATCTTCCCGTCACTGTCAACTGCATGCATTTTGTGCTTGTATGTCATCAGGATTGACCTGTCCAAGTATTTGAGCTAATTTATCATACACAAAACCACCAAAGGAATCAACAACAGAAGTGTAAATTACATTGTACAAACCTTAGTGTTGCTTCATCCATTTCCATATATTGGGCAAGTTTGCTAATGGTTATTGTTGAATACATCTTCAGATAACTTCGGATCCCAGAAAGCAACTGCTGCTGTTTTACTTCATAGAGAAACAGCTTCAACTGAAGACGGTATGCATCCTGTTGCAGCAACCACAAAACCTCTTAGAACCTTGTGGTAGGCTAGAGGCTATAGATGAAGGGAAGAACATAAAAGTAGTAATAGTATTATAGTAACAGCAATAGTGAAGGGGCACGCATCCTGTAAAAGAAGAGTACAATATAATATAAAAATTGCAGCAGGCCATGAGCTAAAGTAAAAAATTTACTGTATGGCAATGAACCATAAAGACCCTATAAAACAAAAATATACTGATGAGGCAAACGTACAGCAACATTATGAGGCAAAATTACCTGGTTATAGTTTGTTAGCGGCTGGTCCAGAACTGGAGGTGATGGTGTAATGAACTTGGGGCAAGCATATGAAAATAGCTCATCATAAGCAGCATATGCTTCATCATCATACCTCTGCATCTTTGTCATCTTGTCATTATACTTTTCTTTCAGCTGGGTGCTAACATTTTCATCAATGAGCTTGTTCTGTGGGCACAAAGATAGGCAAATTGCCAACAATGCATACATCTGCTCATTTTTCTTCAGTATCTGATCATACTGAGGGGACTTCTGATGGTACTGCTTGTACTTGAGGATATACAGAAGAATCTTGTTGAATTCACGAGTGGCCTCAACATACCTAGATTTATCACCCCCCAAAAAAATGCATATATGAGGAAAAAGAATTAACATTTTGGGTAACTTCATGGCAGAGCAAATCTAAAACAAGTGCAGATGTCGGATTTCCAACCCAAGAAAGCTGTATAAATATACTGGTTCAAATGTCTAGCTGCCTAGATGGACAATTGTAACTATGGTCGCAGATAAAGCTTTTAGCATTGCTTAGGTAGTAAGGGAGATGAACTAAATTAGCTGATGATGTTATCGCTGTGAGTACCAGAATGTAATATAATGCTTCAAAAAAGCATTGCAACTTTATGATATGTAAAACCAATCCATGGGTGTATGATGCATAGAAAATGAATCTGGTAAGGCTCATCTGCCGAAAGGAGTGAATATTTCAGCAAAAAAAAGTTCATGACCAATGTCTAAGTCATTCCACAGACATCTTCAATAAGTTTGTAAGAGCATATATCCAAAATTAGTCAGTGGTCAGCATACTAGGAGTTTCATCAATTGCACTAACGGTAGCAAAGCTATATGTGCCAAAACTCAATGCACTAATTTCCAAACCTATGTACGCCACCAAGCATAGTGATCAGAAAAGTAGGTTTGCCACACCTGCGCATCATAAGGTTGGCGAAGCCATAGTGGTAGATGGTGGAGATGTGGCTCCCGATGACAATGGTGTAGACCCCTTGCTGGTTGAGGTCGATGGGCGCAAGGCACTTGAGGCCAGTGTGGTAATCCCCGAGGAGGCAGTGTATCCTGAGGAGGCCGATCATGCTGTAATAGCCGAGCACCTTGAGCACGTTGCTGCCACCCTCGTAGTCGTAGCCATCGGTGGCGGTGAACTGCTCCAGGCCCTCCTTCTCCCTCTCGAGGATCTGCGTGATCATGGACTTCTCGACCAGCGCCTGCAGGTAGTTGAGGACCCCGTACACGTTCCACGCCTGCAGGTACATTTGATTTGGGGAGAGCAGTCATTCACTGCCACTTCTTGGGACTTTGTTGGGGGCAAGCAACTGGCAAAACCGGCAAGAAAAGAAACATAGTAATAATTTGGAAGTAGTAGCAACCTTGTCGAACTGCTTGAGCTGGTTGAGCTCGTCTTCCGTCTTGGTCTTGAGCTTGGCGCGGTACTGGCAGAAGCTCTGGAACTGGTAGACGAACTCGTCGACCATGTCCCAGAGCCACTGGTTGGGCAGCTGCATGTTGACGACGCCGTGGAGGACGACGCTGAAGAGGTCGCAGTAGTTGGTCCAGGACTCGGCGCGGTGCGCGGCGGTGAGCGGGGAGAGGCGGGCGTGGGCGTGGCGGTACCAGAGCTCGCGGTAGAGGAGGAGGAAGACATGGTCGCCGTCGCAGTAGGGCGCGACGGCCTCCGCGGAGGGCCAGGGCGCGTCGCGGAAGAGGCGGTCGGAGAGGCGCTGGAAGCCGCCCTCGTACATCTGGTGGATCTCGTACACGTTCTTGTCCCGGATGTGGCGGTACAGGTGCACCACGAAGGTCTTGACGGAGTCCGGCACGTAGTTGGGGTCGTACGCGTCCGCTGCCGCACGCGGCGGCGCCGACGGCGGCAGGCCGTCCTCGCGGTCGTAGGGGGCGGCCGCCATGGTGGGAGGCGAGGGGAGGGGTTAGGGTTCGGGGGGCGGCGGCGCGGGGTGGGACGGAGGAGGACGAGATGGGGGTTTGCTCTGCTGGCTTTGTCTGTGTGTAAGAGAGAGATGGGGGTTTTGCGGGCTGCTTGCTACGTGGGCCCTGGGCCTATTTAGTGGCGCTTTTGGCGGGTTGGGCCGGCCCGCGTGGCGGTTCCCCTTACGTTTTGGTGGGCTGGGTTTGGGTTGGCGCGAGGGAAGGCGGCTGCCGGGTCGCCGTCGCGGCGTCGTCCCTGCCACCCCACGAGCAGCGGCGTCCGGTTCAGATTCGGTGACACGCACGGCCACGGACGAAAACCCCACTGGAAAGAGAGGATTCCTCCGCCGCGTCCGCGTTGGACTGGACAGCTCACGCACGCCGCTGCTTTCGCAGCCAGCCAGCCAGCCAGATCCAACGGAACATTTCCATCCACGCCCGCCACCGCGCACCGGCATTCCCATCTCCATCTCCGATCCGCTGCAGCCCGCAGGCACATCCCTCCGGCCGCCCGGCGCGCGGCGGCCAGCGTCAGCGAGCGGGCCACTACCGTGTGTGCGTGCAGCTACCTAATTTTCGCTGCACAAAGCCAGGGAGGGCGAGGGCAGAAAAGGAAGGGAAAAAAAGGGAGAGACAGAGGTGCGCGGCCAACCTGCGTGGTTCGGGTGGTTTCGAGCACGGGCGAGCGCTCGCTGCCGATCCCAATCCGGCCAGCAGCGGCCGCCCCGCCCGCCGGGCCTCCCTCCGGCCGTTCTCCCCGCCCGCCATGGCGGGCTCCATGGTGGACCGCGCCACCAGCGACCATCTCATCGGCCCGGACTGGGCTAAGAACATGGAGATCTGCGACATCTGCAACCGCGACCCCGGGTACGGACCCCCACTCCCCCTGCCCTGATCCATCCCAGATTCGGGCTGCTCCGCCACCGGATTCCCTACCCCCTCCCGCGAGATTCCATGCTTACCGCCGATAGAGGTCGTCTCGTCTCGATCGCTCCTGCGATCAAATGTGGTTTTGTGCCGTGGAGCCGTGTGATTCCCGACGCGCTCGGCCTTCTCGGAGTTAGGTTCCAGCTAGAGGCGCTCTAGGCTGCTGGAATTCTCAACTATCCGCCACGGGTGTCTCTGCCAGGATCATCATTTCTGACTCTGCAATTTATCTGCCTTGCTCCGTTTGCATTCTCATGTCTTTTAGGTGAAAAAAAAGTGTTAGTAGTCTCCGATCGTACAGTAGAGGGGGCTTCATTTGCTCATCATTGTTCAATCATGATTGGGCAATCCCTGGTTTGGCCATCAGTGCTCCATGCTTCATTTGTTGATTAGGTCATAATTGGGCAATCCCTGGTTTGGCCAGTACAGGGTGCTGTAACCTTATTTTCCAGATCAATCACAGCATGCTGCATGTATGAGGGAAAATATTCACAAATGATTTTACAAATGGCCAAAAAATTTCAGCAGTGAGCTAGACCAGTGGGGATACGGGGAAAATACTATGAACTGTCTCCATATTTTCCATCCAAATGTTTTGATTCCACTTATGACAGTATATTTGAGCTTCTGATTCTGCTGGCAATTGATTCAAACTAATGAATGCACTTTGTTTTTATTTGATTCATGACCAAGAATTGGGACTGAATATCAAACATTCTACTGGACTCGAATGATATAGCTTGCACTAGGTTCCCCATGTTCATTTCATTTCCCCTGAATAGAAGTCCATTTAGTTTGCTGTGCTCTGCTGTCATTCGGTTATCGGTTATTGATTGTCCATATCCATGCTCGTAACAGGCAATCGAAAGATGTCGTCAAGGCACTGAAGAAACGGATTGGCCACAAGAATCCAAAAGTTCAACTTCTTGCACTAACTGTAAGACTACCTGCTGACTTGTCATTTCCTTTTATGTCTTAAAGTGTGGTAAGCTATTGGTAACTGTCGAAGACTTTTTTGTTGATTTGTATTGCGCTTCCACAAAATCGACCACCTGATTTTCTGGTACTGGTATCTGTCGAAGATTTTTTTTTGTCTTTTGGGTTTCATCTCTAGCCTACCTCAACTTGCTTGGGACAAAAGGCTATGTTGTTGTTGTTGTTGTTGTTGTATCCTGCTTCCACAAATCAAGCACCTGATCCTCTGCTAAGTTATGTGTTGCATTTTTCTTCTATGTTCAGCCATGTTCCAATTTATGTTTCCGTCGTTTGTCTTATGTTTCATTGCATATGTAATTACTCATGCAATCATACCCATGCATCCTGTGATGCTATCAGCATAACTGAGCATAGTGAAGATCTTGCAGACTGGTTTTTACTATTTAATCTATTCTTCAGACTCTGATAACTTTAACTTGCACATTTTGTTTCCTTGTTAAAACCACCAAAGAAACATAACACCCAATAAATTTTGAATTGTTGAAGCTCAATACCTCTGTTTATCTTTTTTTTTAATGTTTGTAGAGGTCCAGGATATGTATATGGTGCTGAACGTGTAGTGAATAATTTTTTTATAATGATTTTTTAAATATTTAGCTATTACAAAAATATTAGCTTTGTCTTGCTGATGATATCTCTCTATTTCAGCTGTTGGAAACTGTTATAAAAAACTGTGGGGATATACTTCACATGCATGTCGCAGAGAGAGATATATTGCATGAGATGGTGAAGATAGTGAAGAAAAAGGTTCAATATGCTTCATGCTTGCAAAACTGTAGTTCTTATTCTAATGAACTGCTGGTTTCTGATGGTGTATTGTTTTCATGTTACAGTCTGATCCTCGTGTTAAAGAGAAGGTATTAGTGCTGATAGATACATGGCAAGAAGCATTTGGGGGACCACGTGCAAGATATCCACAATACTATGCAGCATATCATGAGTTGGTGGTATAATTTTGAAGCTCAACTCAGTTTATTGCTTCAACATTTTCAATTAGCTCATTTGGTTTGTGGTGTATTTGACAAGATTATGATCTTATATTTCTGCCCGGCAGCGTGCTGGAGCTGAATTCCCCAAGAGACTCGAGAAACCTGCACCTTTGTTTAATGGTCAGTCTCAAGCAGCAAGGAATATGCGTAGTCCTGACCAACAGGATGAAGCAGAATCTTCTGCTGCCAATGATTTTCCTGCTTTGAGGTGTGCTTTTTTACATTTTCATTTTGTGTCGATGTCTTTTCCTATCTGTTCTCTTCACTTAAATAGCTTAGCATTTAATTCTTTCACTACTGTCTCTTACTATCATATAATCTTTGAAACAGTAGAAAACTGTGTGCAGTGATTGTGATATGTCTAGTTTTAGATTGTGGTTTAATCTCATGTTATGAGGTGAAGGCGAGAACTTAAATGATACAATAGAATTTTTTTTTTGCTATATTGTCATATTTTCCAGTTTCTGCTTGTTATTTGATGATCTATTATTGACTTCTCTCATATGCTCAAGATAGCACGAGCGTTTGTAAAAAAAATAAAAATAAAAATTCAAGCTGTTAGCGTTAGTAGATTCAAGAACAGAGGGTACTATTCTTTCAGTATATCCAGATGATCGTTTTGGCATAATCTGACCTTAAGACATTATAACTAGTTTTTATCCTCTTGTATCCAGATGATTGTTTTGGCATAATCTGACCTTAAGACATTATAACTAGTTTTTATCCTCTTGTAGTCTGTTTATTGGATAGAGAGCTAGTTGGCACGTTGAGAAGAGATACAGTTGTGTGTATGCCACTGGCTATCGAGTTTAGGATAGCATACAAGCAAAGCAGCAAATGCCCAGTAGCACATACAAATTTCCCTTGAGAATAATACATCTGGTTTGTTTTCGTGACTGCATTTATACTAACTGAATGCCTATATTTTCAGCATGTCAGAGATTCAGAATGCTCGTGGTATCATGGATGTACTTGCTGAGATGCTGAATGCTTTAGACCCTGGAAACAGAGAGGTATCAAAGTAGCCTTAGCATGCCTCCTTTTTTGTTGAAGCTTGCTGCACAGAAACATTGCCTCTTTCCTGTATAAACTATAAAGTTCCAACCAGCAATGAAGCATGCCATTCTTATGGATTTATTTATATAGAAAGAATCTTCCATCTTGTTTTGTTTTGATAAATTTGTGCCAACTGCTGACCAGTTTTAGTTTTAGAAGTAACCTTGTAATTTTTAACAGCATGCCATACTATGGAACATCTTTGTAATTAAATGTTATGTATAGGATCCTACCATTACCTTGTACTGAGTCATAGTGTGTATATAGTACTAAGGGCTGATACTGATGCACACAGATAATTGTTAGCATGCCTACCTTCAGTTTTATGTCTATGAACATCCTTATGTGGTTGAATTTACGTGCTGGGCACTCCAGTGTGATTTCTAATTTACTTGGTTTATTCCCAGTATTTATGTCATACTCAAGCAATAGTGCCCTACTATATTCGTAATAACCTCTTAATTTGTTAAGGTTTATTGATTATGTTTTTTACATGCTATGCACATAGGGACTAAGGCAGGAGGTAATTGTGGAACTCGTGGATCAATGCCGCACTTACAAGCAGAGAGTTGTGCAGCTAGTTAATTCTACCACGTGAGTGCGCTTTTTTCTGAACTTCATTTTAATACTTGAAGTTCTCTTAGCGCGATATACCTTATGGTAGTGAATGGATGTGCTTCTAAAATTAGCACAGATGACCTCCATAGTTAGTTTTGTCAGTTCTTTCTTGGCCCAATGAGCAATAGCAGTGAGATGCAGATATCAGTGATGCGAGGACAACCAGGCAATAGCTGTGAACATAGTATAATGTTGCTTGCTACATTCTGCAGGGACGAGGAACTTATGTCGCAGGGGCTTGCACTGAATGATGATTTGCAGCGTATTCTAGCAAAACATGACGCAATAGCAGCAGGCATTGCAGTTCGAGTGGAGAAAAAACCAAAGTCTTTGCAAGCACTTGTAGAGACCGAGGATTCGGCAAACCAGGATTCCAAAAAGGAGCAGGGACTCATAGATATTGAGGAACCCACAAGCCAAGTTGCTGCAAAAGAACCAAATCAAAGGTTTGCTTCCATCGTTGTTGCATATGCTTAATTCTCATAACGTCTAGAATTATGTTAATACATGCATGTATGGTTTTGTTCGTACATGCTGGAAACAAGTTCAAAATTAGCATTTGATGATCATTTTGGGTTCAGCAAGTAATAATAGTGTAATATGCCAACCTTCGCAGCTAGGCAGTCCAAGATTTTGTTCATATATGCTATATAGAAATAGACATACTTGTAATTTACTGTTCTTTCTATTTAATTGTTTTTCCACATGACTTCTCTAATTACCCTCTTTTATGCATGTTATCTGTCTTGTAACAGTACAAGTGACCAATCTCCTTTTGAGCAATTAGCTCTTCCAGCACCACCAGTGTCAAATGGCGCAGCAACCTCAGCACCAAAATCTGATCTTGGCATTGATCTTCTGAGCTGGGATGATACCCCTGCCCCTGCTACAGCACAAAATTCACTTGCTCTTGTTCCTGTCACAGATCCTCTTGCTGACTCTACTTCATCAAATCAAAATGCGCTAGCAATTGTCGACACATTTTCACAAAACAGCACTGCTAACAGCAATGCTCAACCAGCTGACCCCTTCGGTCTCAATCCAAGTTCTGCTATTCCAGGATCACAGCCATACAACACTCCAACTCAGCAGCCTTTCCAGTCACAACAGCCTCCACAGCAGGCGGCACTCTATCCGAATGGGGGTGCTGTGAACCCTGGAACGTCTTACGATCAGGCATCCCAGTTTAACAACGTTAGTTCTGGGTGGAATGGTCAAGCTGCCAACCCGGCGGTGTCCCCACCAGAGCAAGCACTGAATTACGGTATGGCAAGAATTCTCATCTCTACATCATTTCTGTCTTTCAATCAGAACTCTCTGTATTCATATGAATCTTTTTTTCTGTCCGAAGAACATGTGATGATAGTATACAAACTTTGTAGATGATCAAAGTGGAAACCTTCCTCCACCTCCTTGGGAGGCTCAGCCAGCGGCAAGCAATGAAGTGCCAAACGGCCAATTGGGAGGCATGCAACCTCTCCCAGGGCCAGCTGGCCAGATCGGCAGCATGCAGCAGCCACTGCCACCACAAGTTAACCACATGGGAGTTCCACAAAGCCAGCCAATGTACAGTAACCAACCAGGAGTCGGGCTGCCTCAACAAGCGATGCAGCCCGGTCAAGTTGCAGCAACACAGATGCAGCTAGGCTTCGGAAACCAGCAGTTCGGTTCGCTACCACCGACATCCATGATGGGCATGCAATTCGGTGGTATGCAGCCTCCACAAATGTATGGCGGATCGCAGCCAGTCATGATGTACCCGCAACAAATGCCAGTCGCGCAGTACGGAGCAATGCCACAGCAGCAGCCGATGTATGGTGGTCGGTTGGCAGGGTACATGCAGCATCCTGCTGTGGCTGCTGCACACTACTACAACAACCAGGGGACTGCGGGAATGTATGGGTACCCTGGTGCGAACGGGCTGTCTCAGAGCATGTATGGCCTCTCGGTGCAGGACAACTCGTCCATGGGGATGAGCTCATCGTACCAGACTACGACGGCGCCACCCACCGCGGGGCAACCAATGAAGCCGACGAAGCCTGAAGACAAGCTTTTCGGTGACCTCCTGAGCATTGCCAAGACGAAGAAAGCTTCATGAGACGAGCAGGAGCTGGAGCGGGAGCATCGGCTTGGGCCTTCTGATATATTGTCTCCCCTATTTTTTTTTTATTTTTGATGTTGTTTGATCTTACACTTGTAACATTTTCAGAATATATAAGCTTTTTGGGGTCCTTTTTTTTTTATTCCCACGCTGTGATCCTATTGATCCCATTGGATTCGTTATACCGTGTGCGTGCGTGTACTGATCACGCGCAAGAGGAAACGTTGGCCGTAAATGATATTCAATAAAGGGTGTGCAGTACGTACTTACGATATTGTTCTTTTAGGTATTGTGTTACCTTTTTTTTCTGAAAAAGAAAGAAGTAAGAAATGTACATATAGTGAAGCATGATGTATTCACCATTTGTAAATTGCTATACTTTTTTTAGAACTTTATTTAGGGCCAAGCCCCAGTCTTTTAACCATTGCCAAAAGACGGAACGTTTACAGAACAGAGGATGGTAAACCATCTGGAAACATTCAGCGTATAATGGCCGAAGGAACTTATCCAAAATTACCGAGAGGAAGCTGGACTGCAAAACAGAAAACACCAGTACAGCAGTACTACTTCAGGATGCAGAACCAACTCCGAAGCCTCCCTTGCAGGTGAGGCGTTCATTTCGAAGAAAATTTTCTTGCCCCTTGTTTAGTTCCTCAATTCTCCCCCCAAATTCCACTATGCAAAAAGAAGATTCCCCGTCACATCAAAATTTCGGCAAATGCATGGAGTACTAAATGTTGATGAAATCAAAAACTAATTGCACAGTTTTGTTGTACTTTACGAGACGAACATTTTAAGCCCAGTTAGTCAAAATTTGGATAATTTTTACCAAATACAAACGAAATGCTACAGGAATTCTGATACAGTGTTTTTCTCCCCAATTCTCTCATCTAAACGAGGCCTTGTTTGACACTGGAAGTTGACATGCTTCCCTATATTGCCATAGGAAAAACGGCAGTGTGCTAGCGTTCGGACGCCCGCGCCTACACACTGTTCCCATGCCTGCACTCTGCATACTGTCTGACCCTATGTCGCGTCTGCGCCCCGCCCGACCCCTCTCGCCCCCTCCAGCAGCTGCAGCATGCGGGTCACATTGCAACATGCACAACACCTGATCTATTTTTAAAACATCCAGATGCAACACTTGCAACATACGTCTAAAGACACATGAAACTATGAAACACTTGAAACATGCATCAGAAATACTTGCAAAAACACCTGAAAACACTTGAAAATCATTGCACACGTATGCAACGTCCAGATAAAACACTTGCAACATATGTGTGAAATATATACAACATTCAGATAAACACACATTCAACGTACGTCTGAAAAAACAGATGAAACATTGGCAACATACATGTACGACCATTGCAACATATGCAACATCCCGATCTACTTTTGCAACATTCAGACGAAACACTTGCAACATACCCATGAAACATCTAAAACACTTGAAACATACTCTTGCAACATGCAACGTATCCCAGTGCGGCCTCCTCCGCCGTCTGCAGCGGAGCGGCGCAGCCGTAGCAGGAGGCGAGGCCGGAGGGCTTCCGTGCCAAGGCCCGACGCTTCTCCTTGAGCCGGCCGCACTTGTTGGCGTCGTTGGGCGCGAGCACACGCGCGTCGGCCTTGGTGGCCAGCTAACGGCCGAGGAGGCGGCCCCCACGCTTGGGCGCGGCGGTGCCCGCACCGTTAGGAAGGCGAGCGGTGGAGCAGGAGCAGCGGCAAGGGAGGTCTGGTGGGTGTGGGAGCTTGAGCGGTGGAGGTGGCAGCAATAGATTTTTAGGGAAGGATAGGAAGGGAACACCATGGACGATGAGCAAGAGGAGATCTCTCGTCTCATTTTCTTATCCGGCCGGCGCGGCGGAAGGGACGGATGCGAGCATCGTAATAAGAAAAAGGAACGCGCTATTGGGCTGGTCCGTAGGCCCAAGAAGAGGCGTCCGGAGCAACGGACGCCCTGCACACAGTGTTACCATAGAAAAAATTTGTTCCTTACGTGACACCGGTTTTATCTGTTGTCTCATTTGACACTACCATGACCTTCACCCATGAATTCTTCTGTGAAGTTGAAGATGCACTCAGCGCGCAGTGGCAGCCAACCGTATCAGCTCCAACGTTCACTGGTGGTGCCCTATCAGCTCCAACGTTCATGAAAATCAAACTATGAAAAGAGCAAATCGAATAGTAAACACTAGAGGAAGCCAACCGTATTTGTCAGAGGCAAAGTCGAACATAGCGGATGTACCAAATCGACAGAGTTAAATAATATTTCTTGTATGGATGTTGCCTCTGCCACCCCTGATGCAGGGGCTAGTTTGGATGGAGCCCTGTGAAACATGCTCATGCTTGGGCCAGGCAGCACCTCCAGGCCGTTGATTCGACATGCCTGGGTGGCTGGGCAGCAGCCCCAAGGCCATGGTCGAGTGGACGGAGAGGCAACACGTCCGCACAATGCGTACATGGCCCCATAAAACCGATGTCCATGCTCGAGTTCGCTGCAACACTGGAGGTGACTTAGACATGCACATGCATGGCACGTTTTGAATCTGCTCGAGGAGTTTTATTTGTGTTTGGGCAGACAATAGACATATATAGAGCGCTCTTTTTAGTTCTTGCATGATATGCCACATCACCGTAAAATTCATGTCTGAAATTATTCAAGGATAGACAAAAGATGCTTTGAGGGTTTGGTGTAGCCTGCCAAAAGGTGGGGATGGTACCAAGGAGCAACCGTAGGCATCTGTCGTGGATTCACAATACATGTCCAAGCGTATGTATCCAACGTATGAGATAGTTATAATTTTACTTTCCAAACTTAAGCAATGATCTTATTTTCATGGACACGTCTCATAAATTATATAAAAATATGTTAACAATATTATAAAGGCATATTTAGTGGCGAATTTAATTAAGTTAGTTCAATATGATGTGGGGCATATTGGTAGATTTTTGGGACCATATATATTAAGGAAAAGAAAAACCTAGCTACTTTTTTTAGTTTAAATGAGTTGTTGATTCTTAGTTTTAAGGCGTGTTTAGGATAAGTGGCGGAGAATGGAACAAATGGTGTGGTTGGGGGGGGGGGGTGGATTTTCTTTTCGTTTTCACTGGCCCCGCCCCTGGTTTGGATGGCATCCGAAGATTGCCATGCCACAAGTTCGGCACCCCACACTCGTTTAGCCAACTAGATTTGGCTTCCACACCTCGCTTATTAGTTATCTTCATATTATATTTTGCTACCACAACTAGCCAAAATCTGGTGGACGTTTCATCTGCCAACATTACGGCGCAGTCACACTTGCGGCTCGGCTTCCTTGGAAGCAAAGCAAACATGCCCTTAATTACTACATAGCGGCAAGTCATTCTTATAAAGAGGTCCATTAGCAACTCTTACATATAAACTTGTTAACTTTGGTATCCAAATCTTCAAGGAAAGAAATTTGGTGGCCTTTGTCTTGCTCATTTCTAGCCCATTTTCATTTGTGTCTAATCCATTTTTAACTTATGTATAATACACTCTTTTCCAGTGGCTAGATATAAATCATGCTAAGAAGATAAACTCATTTATCTTTTCCCTAGACCTTCCCTATTCTCTTCCTTGCTTTTTTCTGATACATACTTGGTTTGAATCCATGATTTTGTTATCTTTAAGTGAATTCATATAATAGTTGTTTGCTAGCTATATTAAAATAATAAAGAAATCGTGAGGATTTCGTGACATATTTGGATTTTTGACACAATTATTTTTTTTGCCTCACACATCTTTATGAGTTGCCTTTAATTGCCCTTGAAAAAGGCAACAATTGCATCAACTCATATGATCACACGACACCTTAAAACTCACGCCTTTCACCTCTCCACCACCAAAATTCCAGCTGGATATATTGGAGCTGCCATTGCGTCACCTACCCCTGTCGCATCACCACGATTTGGGACTCACCAGTCATGATGCCTCCTGCCATGGAACATCTGGTACGTCGCGGCATGATTGTTGTCCTTTTTCCGCTTGCTCTCCTTTCTCTCCCTTTTCCTCTCTGTTTTAGCCAACTATATTTGGCTGCCACACCTCGCTTAGTTGTCTTCGTATTGTATTTTGCTACCACAACTAGCCAAAAGTGTGGCGGACATTTGATCTGCCAACATAGCGGTACAGTCGCACTTGCCGCTTGGCTTCCTTGGGAGCAAAGCAAAAATGCCCTTAATTACTACAAAGCGACAAGTCATTCTGGTTGTTGGGATCGGTACCCATTGTTGTTGTGCCAACTTGTTAACCATCAGCAACTCGTTGTAGATCGTAGCCTAGGCTGAATTCATGACACAGGGCACACACAACAAGAGATTATTAGGTACTCTTACATATAAACTTGTTAACTTTGTTATCCATATCTTTATATGGTATAATTTGGTGGCCTTTGTTTTGTTCATGTCTAGTCCATTATCATTTGTGTCTAATCCATTTTTAACTTATGTATAATACATTCTTTTTCGGTGGTTGGATAAAAATCATGCTAAAAAGATAAACTCATTTATCTTTGCCCTAGACCTTCCCTTTTTTTCTTTCTTACTTTTTTGTGACATATACTTGGTTTGAATCCATGATTTTGTTGTCTTTAAGTGAATTCATATAATAGTTGTTTGCTAGCTATTTTAAAATAATAAACAAATCATAAGGATTCCATGACATATATTTGGATTTTTGATACAATTGTTTTTTTTTGCCTCAGACATCTTTATGAGTTGCCTTTAATTGCCCTTAAAAAGACAACCATTGTACCAACTCATATGATCACACATTCACACGACACACTAAAACTCACGCCTTTCACCTCTCCACCACCAAAATTCCAGCTGGATTGGAGCTACCATCGTAACACCTACCCCTGCCGTCTCACCATGATTTGGGACTCGCTGGTCATGATGCCTCCTGCCATGGAACATCAAGGATGTAGCGGCATGATTGTTGTCCTTTTGTTCGCTTGATCTCCTTTCTCCCATTTTTCCTTGATGTTTTAGCCAACTAGATTTGGCTGCCACACCCTTCTTAGTTGTCTACGTATTGTATTATGCTAGCACAACTAGCCAAAAGTGTGGCAGGTGTTTCATCTGCCAACATAATGGTGCAGTCGCACTTGCAGCTTGGCTTCCTTGGGAGCAAAGCAAACATGCCCTTAATTACTACAAAGCGGCAAGTCATTCTTGTTGTTGGGATCGATACCCATTGTTGTTGTGCTGACTTGTTAACCATCAGCAACTCGTAGATCGTAGCCTAGGCTGGATTCGTGACACAAGGCACACACAACAAGAGATCGGATGGTGTGCTATCTCAATGCGGCAAGTCATTCTTGTAAAGTAGTCTATTAGCTACTCTTACATATAAACTTGTTAACTTTGTTATCCATATTTTTATAAGGCATAATTTGGTGGCCTTAGTTTTGTTCATGTCTAGTCCTTTATCATTTGTGTCTAATCCATTTTTGACTTATGTATAATACATTCTTTCTAGTGGTTGGATAAAAATCATAAAAAGGTAAACTCATTAATCTTTACCCTAGACCTTCCCTTTTTCTCTTCCTTACTTTTTTGTGATAGATACTTGGTTTGAATCCATGGTTTTGTTGTCTTTAAGTGAATTCATATAATACCTGTTTCAATCCATGGCTATCATGTGGCTAGCGTGGCGCCTGTGTCAAGCGTTTATTTAACCCATCGTGTGTAGTTGTCTTGTTGTCTCTGAGCTAGCGCATAAGGTAAGACTATCTATCAACATGTACAATGCTATGCAAGTCCTTGTCAGAAAATGCTATCAAGCTAGCGCACAAGGATTGGATAAACCCATTGTGTGTGGTTGTCTTCTTTCTTTGTCTCTGAGCTAGCGCACATGGTAAGACTATCTCAACATGTAAAATGCTATACAAGCTGGTGCATGAGAATTGAGCGAGTGCAAGCATGGCTTATATATGTGCTGCATTGAGTAATCATGATTTATCATTGACATCTATGTCAACATTTTTAAGGGGAAGATGGGGTGCGTTGATTAGTCCCCACCTTACCATTTCGGAAGGCAAGTGTTTGGCAGGCAAGTATATTGGTATTGTCTTATATACAGTCTCGTATAGTGTCGTGCCATGTAATCTTGAGAAGTTTGTATGAGCTTGGTCGTTTGGGGTCAAAGCGTATCCATAACCGACAGGAATGAGTGGTGTTCAAGACTAACATGTGGCATGATAAGAAACTCAAGACCTAGGAGTTGGAGGATGGCCCAACACTTGTTTAATTTGAATATGTGCACTAACCTGAAGACCTTTTTGAATATCTTGGAGGCAAGACCAGAAGGCGGTAGCTTGTTTTTCCTTCTCATCAACTAAAAAAAAGGAAACCAACAATTAGGATTAGAACCATAGTAAAGAAAACCAAATTAAAAAACAAAACAATGAACATACTTCTATACTTGTTCCACAACCAATATTGTGAGCGCGATGTCGATGTCCTTTGAATCTAGCGGCTTCAGCAGGTGGTCACCATCTTCAAATTCGATGTCCCTTTAAAATAGGACGGCCATAGTTGCTGCAGTTAGTGATGCGAATCAAACGCTGCAAACTATAATAGGAAAGGTTAAGAGAAAGAAAATGGTCACCGTCTGTCGACACTGGCTTGTGCTTGCGTGGTCCCTGGCATGGTGGCTGGCTCTGGCAATGAGAAATGGCGGGGGTCTAGGTGGAGTAGGGAGGAGGAAGAAGGAATAGTTACGGCTTAGGGGTGGGATGATGTATCGTGCAGTCGTTGGGAAGCCTGGGTCGGGCGGCTACCGGTTGGCAAGTAGCTACGGTGGTGCGCCGATGCGGAAGCGACGTGCGGTGCGGTGAGCACACGGTCACTAGGAATGGGAGGGGATTGAGGGATGGGGTGGAAAATGGATGGATGGAGTGAGGGATTGGCTTAAATACCTAGGGTTTGCCTTATTTGGGCTGGGCTAGTTTGATATTGGGCCAAGACATTTATTTGGACCTCTAGGTATCTTTTACCCATGGGTTAACGGGTATGGGGACTATAGGAACGTTTCAGTACCTGCGTACCCATTGGGTGAAGTTTTCCCCCAATTAGAGGCCCATGGGTGATGTGTTTAGTCTAGATTCAATCCCTAATGGAGTAAGTACCCGTCGAGTCTTGAGTTGTGGCCCATTGCCATCTTTAGTCTGAGTCGTGTGGCATGATCAGAACCTCAAGACCTAATCCATTTTTAACTTAGGTATAATACATTCTTTTCGAGTGGTTAGATATAAAACATGCTAAGAAGAGCGAAACTCATTTACCTTTGCCCTAGACATTCCTTTCTCTCTTCCTTACCTTTTTGTGATAGGTACTTGGTTTGAATCCATGATTTTGTTGTCTTTAAGTGAATTCATATAATACTGTTATATTGCTACTTGCCTAGGGGCTTCGAATATCCCTACAAATGCTTCTCAAAGTTGGAAGTGGTGTGAAAAATGGCTCCCAAATGGCAAGAATTTTTTTGCTGTGGGGATTGCTGCCATCTACTAGGCAATTTGGAAATATCAAAACAGAGCATGTTTTGATGGAAAATTGTTGAATAATCCTATTGATATTATCTGTCAGGCCTATGCGCTTCTGAGATTCTGGACAGGTCTTCAAAATGATGGTGACAAGGAGATGCTTATCAATGGTGTCAATGCTATGCTCAAGATAGCTAAAGCTGCTTGCCAAACCATCTAGGTCAACTCAAAAGCTTAAGCAGATGAGGAGAGGTTGGCAATTCACTTATACTTCAACAATCTCAAATCCATCACCAGGCACCAACATCAGCAATTGCTCCCCAAACCCATCACAAATTCAAAATGGACATATTATGTAAATGTTTCTTTCTTTATGTATTACACACTTACAAAATGAGATCCATGAGTGAAACTTCCTATGCCCAAAGTCGTGTTTGATCTCTATCAGCATGAACTTCCTATTCTTGCATGCACATTCATCCCTCCCACTCTCCACATCCTCATCACTCTCTCCAATCTCACAATCCTCTCTGCTCTCATCACCGGTAGTACAATATCAAACCCATCACAAGCAGTACTTCCTTCACCAACATTAGTAATTCCTTCCCAAACCCATCAGAAGCTGAAATGGACAAATGATGTAAATGTTTCTTTCTTTATGTATTACATACTTACAAAATGAGATCCATGAGTGAGACTGCCTATCCACAACTTCTGATTAAGTGCTTTTGGATATAAAACCCTTTTTCTAGAGAGCAAACATTTGATGATTTCTGTATGCATATATCATTAGTCTTATTGATGATTGATGCTTTATCAGGGGTAATGTTGCTCTGCTTTAGAAGAAGGATCCAACACTTTGCTCTCTTCAGATTTTCTATAACCAGCAACAATGTGATGAACACCACAATAACTCATTTCCAGTTTTAGTGACAAAGCATCATCGATGGAATTGCACAAAATATCTAGATAGAGTGAAAATTTCAAGCCCACAATTACATTTGAAACTGTTTGAGTACAACAGGTGGAACTAATGATGGTTGCTCTATTTCAATATATAGTTTGTACTTTGCCTAATAATCTTGATTCCAGAAGATTGTTTTCTTGGTCACGACAATCATCTCAAGGGAATGATCAATAAACCTTTTCGAAGAGTGCCTAAGAATGCAATTCAAAATGTAGCTCTCCTTCTAGCAACAGAGCAGTTACTGTAGTGCATGTTCCAGCCACATTAGCTGAAGAAAATGTTCTAGACACATTCATTGAAAGAAGTGTTCTAGCGACAGAAGTTGGCTGAGCTTGGTGAATTCCTAATTTCTACTGTTCTTTGTATACAATAAGCTAATACCACATTATATACTTAGATTTGCAGAGCTCTCCTAGTAATATTGATGTATCGACAAATATCCTGAATGATGTCTCCATGGATGTCAGTGATTTTCCTGATGATGTTCCTCAAATGATATCAAGCATAGAAGAAAATGGCACACAAAATCCACATAGTCCAAAACCTTGTGTGTGTTGCCAAATGAAAATGATAATAGAACAACTCAAAATGTTCCTAATGATGATTGCAAAGAGCCTAATGTTCGTAAACCGACATCTAGGCACAAAAGCTCTAAACAAATATCCACGCTCAAAAGCAACCAAGTTCCACACCGAGCATCTTTGAAAAGAAATGTTGGATCTATTACTAAGAAGAAAAGGAACAAATCCACTGACTTGGCTGATATTTTAGATCTGAAATTTTGTCAGAGAAAGCCAAAAAAAGATGAGGCAGTTATCAAAACTCATAGGCTCTGACTAGGTAGGTGGTTCTGCAACTGCTGTTGAAATTGACCATGCAAACACTGTTGATCTATATGAGGATGATAAAAGCAAAATGCCATTTAAGGTAGAAACTAATAATGACACTCCTGTTAGCAATCAGAAAGCGGGTGAAACACAATCAAGAGTTGTCAAGAACATTGTGAATCACACAGGAGTAGACAAGGTTGATGGTGGATCTTCCCTAATGAAGCATGGAAAAAGGACCCAGGACACATGATTCTTGATTTTTCTGCTATTTCAAACTCTAATCCAGATACAGTTGCTTCTATTGTTAGGGATCTAGGCCAGGAAAAGGTGATATCTACTAGCAATGCCAAGCATGGGAATGAAAACACATAGAATAACAACCTGGAGCAAAATATGCAGAATGTGGATGACTTGTGCCAAAATGAATCAGGAAACTTGAAACAGGGGTTCTCAAATGGAAAATCAACCATGGGTTCTCAAAATATCCTGAATGATGTCTCCATGGATGTCAGTGATTTACCTGATGATGTTCCTCAAATGATATCAAGCATAGAAGAAAATGGCACGCAGAATCCACACAGTCCAAAACCTTGTGTGTTGCCAAATGAAAATGATAATAGAACAGTTCAAGATGTTCCTAATGATGACTGCAATGAGCCTAATGTTCGTAAACTGATATATGGGCACAAAAGCTCTAAACAAATATCTGCGCACAAAAGCAACCAAGTCGGCAACCAGGTTCCACACTGAGCATCTTTGAAAAGAAATGTTGGATCTATTGGTAAGAAGAAAAGGAACAAATCCACTGACTTGGCTGATATTTCGGATCTGAAATTTTGTTAGAGAAAGCCAAAAAAGATGAGGCGATTATCAAAACTCATAGGCTCTGACTAGGTAGGTGGTTCTGCAAATGCTGTTGATGTTGACCATGCAAACACTATTGATCTCTATGAGGATGATAAAAGCAAAATGCCATTTGAGGTAGGAAATAATAATGAAACTCTTATTAGCAATCAGAAAGTGGGTGAAACACAATCAAGAGTTGTCAAGAACATTGTGAATCACACAGGAGTAGACAAGTTTGATGGTGGATCTTCTCTAATGAACTAGATGAAAACACTCATAATAAGATAATTAGAGCATAGAAAGAGGACCTAGGACACAAGAATCTTGATTCTTCTGCTATTTCAAACTCTAATCCAGATACATTTGCTTCTATTGTTGGGGATCTAGGCTAGGAAAAGGTGATATCTACTAGCAATGCCAAGCGTGGGAATGAAAACACGCAAAATAACAACCTAGAGCAAAATATGTGGATGACCTATGCCAAAATGAATCAGGAAACTTGAAACAGGGGTTCTACAATGGAAAATCAATGATTTTGCTATAGAGAAAGGTACTATCAACTGCAATTTCCCGTGATGAGAACACTAAGAACAATACTATAAAGAGAAGTGTGCTCATGTCTCATGATACGCCTCAAATGGAATATGAAGGCACTATGCAGAGATGTCCAACAAAGGTATGAATAAAGAACAAAATCCTACACAATATGTAAATAGATTATTGCATTTATTACCTGCTTTACCTAGTTTCTCTGATCTAAATTAGGGACCTTTGTGCAGTATATGATTTGTTTTTCCTTTTCTCTTTGTGACATTTGTGTCTATGCACTTTGTTCATACTCTATTGTGTGCACTACTAGAATTTTGGCACTTTTTGTGACATTTGCGTTCACCAGTTTGCTCACTACCATCTGAACTAGTTATTTGTGTTTATACCACTAGAACTTGTGTATAGGGCTGTAGGCAGCTTGGCATAGAAATTCCAGTGTCATACACACAAATATCTAGTTTGGGATAGCAAGTGAGCAAAGCAGCGAATCCCTAATGACATACACTTTCTTTACAATCTAGTATGATATATTATTTTACATTGGTGCAAGCAATGGAAAAAAACACATTGATTTTTTTTCTTGTTTCTCTGGATAACTGGGTATTATGAAATATTCACTTTTATTCATCATCACAGGTTTCTCGTGGTAAACATAAGATCTATAATGGGTCTGGCCTCTGTAAGCAAAATATACCCAAGAATAAAAAGAAGGAAAAGCCGAAGATGCATGAGAAACATAATGTGATAGATGACATCCCCATGGACATTGTTGAACTTCTTGCTAGAAATCAGCATGAGAGACAGTTGGTGCCTGACACCAATTCTTTGGAAAACAATCATACTCGACCCGACATAGCTGCAATTGACTGTGTGGAGATTTTTGCCAAGGACGGTCCCATTATAACATCAACGGAGCTTGACACTAATTTCTAGAAATCATTGGCATTAGAAAGTAAGCAGAAGTCCTTATAGGGTCATGCATCATCTAGCACAGATGCACCCAGTGTGAATCTACATGATTTGCATACACAGAAGTTATCATAGTGTCACGCAACATCTAGCACCAAGGTTCTCGATGGTCACCTTCCAGAATCACAAATGCAGAATGCACTTTAGGTACATGCATTACCCATCACAAGGTCTTCCATTTTGTACCCTCCAAAGCTTTGTGTCCCTGACATTTTAGATCATGTCCAAGAACAACAATATTTCTGAAGGGACAAAGAAGTAACCATTGCATGTACCTCACTAATATTTGCACATCATCAACATATTAGCAAAGTGTCCGATCGGAGCTAGAGCAATAGGGGGAAGAAGGTAATGTGGGATTCTTTCAAGGGAAGGAATTCACCAGCATCAACATATAGTTTTCAATTCAGAAACTGACTTCAAGAAGTTGATCCAGCTCCCATCATGTGTTTGAAGCTTCTAGTAACTATGCAGCTCACCCTCCAGTAATTGCGGCTGTAGACCACTGCACGAAGGAAGCAGTTAGCCAGGTTCACCTGAGAAGTGTTCCAAGCACAACATTAACTATGGAGGCTGGTAGAAGTGTTGCAAGCACATCGTCAATTATGGAGGCTGGCAGAAGTGTTGTAAGCACATCATTAACTATGGAGGCTCGTACTGGTAAGCTATACGATCGAAGGATCGCTGGACAGTCTGGCCTTTACCTAAACATACCTATGGCTGCAACACATCTTTTGAGGCTGGTGGATCCATCAACAGCGCGAGGCTTCATAAACTATCAAAGAGGTAACATGCGCCAGATGGAACTTCAAACACAAACTCTTGGTTCACAGTATGTGCAGCATGATCAGTATAATGTGTCAACCAGCACATCATATGGAAGCCACCTAACTGAAAAGGTTCCACTAGCACTGCAAGACTTGTCTTGACGTCAGGTCTAGCAAAACTTACATAGACCTTTGTGCCCTCACCCTCAAGTAGGTGTGCTCAGTTCATTGCTGCAGCAGGACATTGCAAATTGGTCTAAGAATTATGGGACATAGTATGGATACGACCTAGGTGTGTCTAAAGGGACAACATCACTTGTTGATATGGACAGAAGAGGAAACTATGAGACCTCTTGAACCCAGGAATGCTCTCAGCGGGATGGAACGCCCTGCAGTTGGGTTCTATTAGCTCTGTTCCCAACCCAAAACATTGATTGCCAAGGCATGGTACCAGTCAACCTTGGCCCAGTGGCAAAGGGAAAACGGTGTATCCTTTGGACAAGCTTGTGAGAAAGGATATCGGCATTACTAATAGAAAACCAGCTAATTTTACTGTAAGTATGTAATTAGTGACAAGAACAAGTATATGAGAAAAATTTGAGGTAGAGAGGAGTTTTGTAGTTGGAAAATAGTTAGATTAATACATTTCACTTAGTCAAGCAATTATCATTTGTAGATGATAGAGAAGAAGGGCTTTGCTGAATCTTGTGTAAGGTAAAATATCATGTCTCTCTTTTTTCCCTGTTTTACTGAACCAATTCGATGAAACATTGAGGTTTTCTTACTTTGGTCGGATGGTGCATGCAGGATGTGTGTAAGACACTAATTCTTTAGAAAACTGTCATCCTCGACCCGAGATAGTTGCAGTTGATTGTGCGGAAATTGCTGCCAATGACGGTACCATTGATACATCAACAGAGTTTGACACTAATTTCCAAAAATCTTTGGCATCAGAAAGTAAGCAGAAGTCCTTACAGGATCATGCATCATCTAGCACAAAGGCTCTTAGTGTGAATCCGTAGGATTTACATACACAGAAGTTATCACAGTATCACACAACATCTTCTCAATGGTCGCCTTCCTGAATCACAGATGTAGAATTCATTTCAGGTATACGTATCACCCATCATAAGGTCTTCCATTTTGTATCCTCCAATGCTACATGTCCCTGACAGTTTAGATTGTGTCCATGAATAACAATATTTCTGAATGGACGAAGAAGTAACCATTGCATGTACCTCACCAATATTTGCACATCATTAACATATTGTTGAAGTGTCCAATCAGAGTTGGAGCAGTAAGGGGGGAAAGAAGGTAATGTGGGATTCTTTCAAGGCAACTTCAAGGAATTCATCAGCATCAACATATGGTTTTCAATTCAGAAACCGACTTCAAGAAGTTGATCCAGCTCCCATTCATACATTCATGTGTATGAAGCTTCTAGTAACTATGCAGCTCACACTCTAGTAATTGCAGCCGTAGACCACTGCACGAAGGAAGCAATTAGCTAGGTTCACCCGAGAAATGTTCCAAGCACAGCATTAACTATGGAGGCCGGTAGAAGTGTTGCAAGCACATCGTCAATTATGGAGGCTGGCAGAAGTGTTGCAAGCACATCATTAACTATGGAGGCTGGTACTGGTAGGCTATACGATCGAAGGATCGCTAGACAGTCTGACCTTTACCCAAACAAACCTATGGCTACAACACATCTTTTGGGGCTGGTGGATCCATCAACAGCGGGAGGCTTCACAAACTATCAAAGAGCTAACATGCGCCAGATGGAACTTCAAACACAAACTCTCGGTTCACAGTATGTGCAGCATGATTAGTACAATGCGTCACCGAGCACATCATATGGAAGCCACCTAATTGAAAAGGTTCCACTGACACTGCAAGACTTGTCTCGGCGTCAGGTCTAGCAAAACTTGCACATCCTTTGCGCCCTCATTCTCGAGTTCGTGTGCTTGGTTTGTTGCTGCAGGAGGACATTGCAATCTGGTCTGAGAACTGTGGGACACAGTTTGGATATAGCCTAGGTGTGTCTAAGGGACAACATCGCTTGTTGATATGGACATAAGAGGAAACTGAGACCTCGAACCTAGGAATGTTCTCGGCAGGATGGAACGCCTGCGGTTGGGTTTTGTTAGCTTTGTTCCAAAACAACGAATGCCAGTCAACCTTGGTCCAGTGGCAAAGGGAAAACGCTGCATCCTTTTGAATAAGCATGTGAGAAAGGATATTTGCGTTGCTGATTTTACTGTAATTAGTGACAAGAACAAGTATATGAGAAAACTTTGAGGTAGAGAGGAGTGTCGTAGACACTTAGATTGATACATTTCACTTTGTGAAGCGATTATCATTTGCAGAGGATAGAGGGAGGACTGGCTTCGCTGAATCTTGTGCAAGGTAAAATATCCTGCCTCTCTTTTTTTTGCCCGTTTAACCGAACCACTTTGATGAACACATGGAGATTTTCTTACTTTAGTTGGATGTGGTGCATGCAGGTTGTGTGTCAGACACTGATGGACGCGTTGTTTCCTAGATGGAGCAAAAATTACCGTACCCAGGTGCAGCCTCCAGCATATTGTTTGTGAATGTATATAGGCGAAGAACTGATGCCGGGTGGCTGTGGAAAACCCCAGTACAGTTTATTTGTTTTGTACAAGCACAAAAGAGGAACACGTGGGGCTATACTTGTGTCGTAGAAAGTACCAAAGGGGGGCTGTGTGGTTGTGTAATGTGTAAGGTATAGGTCAACTGGTTGTCTTTGGGTGTTGTAGAGCTTCAGGCTGCCCTGACGAAACCTTGAAAGAATAGCTGAATATTAGATGAGTTAGAGCAACTCCAACAGTTTGGGATATTTTACTTCCCAAATCTTGAGGTTTGGCAACTCCCCAAATGGTATGGCAAAGAAAAAAAAGGCTAATCTCCAATAGTTTGGTATAATTCACTTGGCAAAATCAAATTGGGCCCACGATCTATTTTTTTTTTGCCGCGGGACGCAGTGTTTCCGCGTGAAGCCGCCGGCGTTCACGAGCACGGTGTGAAGTCGGGCGCTCGCCATGGCTGCCACCATCTCCTCCCTCGAGCGAGGGGCCGCCCTGAGGTAGACGACGCTGTGGTTCCCGCTCTCCTCTCGTCTCCCTGCGCTCGGCTCTGTCCCTCCAATTCCGCCAGCCATGGCGCTGTTGCCGCTGTCCTCCACCTCCGCGGCCGCGCTCCCGCACTTCCGCCCCTGCCCGTCCGCCGCGCTGCTTTTGCGCCTCCCCTCCGCCCGCGCTGCTTCTATGCCTCTCCTCGAGCAGCCGCGGCGGATGGCCGGGGTGCCACGGCGGCGCGGGGGCTCCTGCGGCGCGCTGGCAGGCGGGGAGGGGTGGGCTCAGGCGAGGGGCGGGGTACTCCGGCGTGCGGGGCGAGGGGCTCCTACGGCGCGTGCTGCTGGTCCCCACGGAGTCGCGGTGGGATGGGGAGTGAAGCCTAGCGCGCATATATGCGCGGTGGGGGGCGATTTTTGCCAAGCTGCCAGGGATGGGGAGTAAAGATGGGAAATTGTTGGAGCCAGTTTTTTTTGTCACTTTGCAAAAAAATAAGGATGGGGAGTAGGGATGGGGAGCTGTTGGAGTTGCTCTGGCCATTCTCAGTGGAGATTTTATGGCTCAGTTTCTAACACACTTATATTTTGGAAACAGTGCAGAAGAGTTCTGTCTTTTTTGTTTTTTGGCCCTTTTTTTGAAAGATTCTCTCAAATAGGCCCCTGACGGAAAGATTTCAAAAAATGGACCCTCAGCTTGGCGCCATGGTCCATGGCGCCAAGCTACAACGTCATGGCGCCATGTATCCTGGCGCCAAGAGGCATCCGACGTGGCTCCACGGGGATCTACGTGGCGCGTAGATCTTGGCGCCAAGGCTTGGCGCCACGGATCTTGGCGCCAAGGCTTGGCGCCACGGATCTTGGCGCCAAGCCCCTGCAAAAAATGTCGGCCCTTTCTTTTCTTCTTCCTTCTCTTTCTTTTCTTCCTCATTCTTTCTTCTTCCTCATTCTTACCCGACGCCGCCGCCGCCGCCACCTGCCGACGCCGCCGCCGGTGCCTCCGCCGCCCGCCGCCGCCGGTACCGCGCCGCCCGCCGGCCGCCGCCCCTCCGCCGGCTGCCGCCGCCGCCCGCACCGCACGGGCCGGCGCCGCCTCCGCTCCGCACGGGCCCGCGCCGCACGCGCCGCCCGCTCCGGAGCACCCCGCCGCCCGGCGCCGCCGCCCCCGCCGGCCGCCGCCGCCCTCCCCCGCCGACGCCGCCCCAAGCGCCGCCGCCCTCCCCCGCCGCCGGCGCCGCATCACCCGCCGCCGGCCTCCGCCGCCGGCCGCCGCCGGCCACAAGTAAGTTTTTTTTTTAAATTAAGTTAGGATTAGTGAAATTTAATATATTTTTGAAGTTATTATTTATTATTTAATTTAGTATGAAATTTAGTTAGGATTAGTGAAATTTAGTTTAAATATATATTTTAATATTGTTTAGATTGATTATATAATTTAGTTAGTTATTTAGTTAGCTAATTAGTTAGATAATTATTTAGTTAGCTAATTATATATTCATTAGTTAGTTATTTAGTTAGCTAATTATTTTTTTAGTGTTAGTTAGTTTTTTTAGTTATTATTTTATTTCGATTTAGTTATTTAGTAAGTAAGTAGTAGTATACTAAATTCGTCATTTTTAGTTATAGTATGTAATTTTTAGTAGTTAGTAGTAGTTAATATCTTTTTTTAGTTTTAAATATACTGGAGTAAAATAATTATACTTAGTACGCTTAGTTATGTTTTCGAACTAGATGGACAACCTAGTGAGCATTTATTATGGAGGAACTGTAGAACGAGATCGCTATGGATATGTTGAGCTTGTGGACATGCAAAGTGTGCCTGTGCTATTCAATGAGAGGCCATCATTCAGTGAGTTGACTGCAAGAGCTCGTGAGGAGGTACATTGCCGGACGGATGATGGCATCATAGTTGATGGTGTACTTCACTTTGGTTACCCTCCCAACATGCTAAGGAAGATGATCCCAATAGGTTGTGCAGATCAGTGGGACAACTATGTGAGATCGGCTATGAAAAGCCAGTTCCAAAGTTTGGATGTGGTTGTGCAGCGGGTGCTCGTTGATCCAATCCCTCTTGGGTTGTCCCCGCCAATGGGTGAGCACGCATATTTTGAACCTCCCGTCTTGGAACGTGATGTGGATGCGGAGGTCCCGCCTATGGTTCCCGATGCACAATCTGCCCCCAACGATGTGGCACATCCTCCTCAGGAGATCCCGTTGACACAGAATCATCCTAGTAAGTGTCAATTAGGTGTCCTATTTTTCTTTGAAACTTAAGTCTTTTCTTTTCATCCACTCTTCTTATCATCTCTTCTTCGTTGTTGCAATATTGCAGGAGATGTTCCCGATAATGAGGGCGCTCCTGCGGATGATGCTCAAGTCCAGATTGGAGATGGAATCCGCGCCTCCAATAGTGTTGAAATTATGAATGATTCAGAGCCATATGAGATCGCAAGGGCTGTTGATTCTGACGATGATCGTCCCGTTGGAGAGCTCACAGAGAGTGACGTTGAGATGCTTAGGCGTATTTTTCCCGGCCGTCGTGATCCTCTGATTCATGAGTTCAGTGATCTTACTCATTCAGATCAGGCGTTTGCAGAAGGACGTGATGATGAGCTGCAGGAAGCTCCAGAGGCTGGTCCTAGTATGGAGATAGAGAAGGGGAGGGTTTTCAATGACCTCCCTGCATTGAAGAGGTGGTTGCAAGCGTTTGCAGTGCTACGCAAGAGACCGTTTAAGGTCCTGCATTCCTATGTGGAGCGGCGTTACACGGTTGTGTGTGACAAGGAACGCTGTCCATGGAGAGTTTGTGCAAGGAAGCAAAAGGTTTCAGGAAAGTGGAAGATCACAAGAGTTGTTGGGCCGCATACCTGTTCCTCACATGACCTCAACACAAAGCATCGGCAGTTGACATCAACCCTCATTGCCAAGCGGTTGATGAAAGTATTACAGGGAGAGCCGAATATGAAGGTCAGGACAATTATCAAAATAGTTAATGAGGTATATGGAGGATATGACATAAGTTATGGCAAAGCCTGGAGGGCTAAGCAGCGTGCGTGGAAGATGATATATGGGGACTGGGAGGATGGCTACGAGCAGCTTCCAGTACTTCTCAATGCAATCCAAGCAGTGAATCCCGGCATGCATTACGAGTACATCCCTAGGCCAGACGCATGGAAAGATGGGAGGCAGATATTCTTTCGTGCTTTCTGGTGCTTCCCTCAGTGTGTCGAGGCCTTTAGGCACTGCCGTCCAGTCTTCTCCATTGATGGTACATTCTTGATTGGCAAGTACCGTGGCACACTACTCATAGCCATATCATGTGACGCAAACAACAAACTTGTTCCTTTGGCATTTGGTTTGGTTGAGAGGGAGAATAATGATAGCTGGGGATGGTTCTTGAGGCTAGTCCGGATACATGTGGTTGGGCCTGGCAGGGAGGTGGGCGTCATATCGGATAGGCACCAGGGCATACTTCATGCTGTGCGAGAGGAGATAGAGGGGTACGCGCCTTTGCACCATCGTTGGTGTACTCGGCACCTTGCTGAGAATCTACTCCGAAAGGATGGTGTCAAGGATAATTTTGATCTTTTCCAGGAGGCTGCTAGACAGCTTGAGGATAGGTATTTTCGGAGGAAGTTAGAGGAAGTTAGAACCGCATCTAATGCAGAAGGTAGACAGTGGCTGACAGGTTTGATGAGAGATGTGGAGAAATGGACAAGAGCTCATGACGCAGGTGGTTGGAGGTACGAGTTTCAGTGCAGCAACATGGCAGAGTCATTTAACAAGCTGTTGCTGGGGATTCGTGGTATGCCCGTGAACGCTATCGTTCAATTCACATTCTATAAGCTTGTTGCATGGTTCAACGATCGGCACGCCCATGCATTGCAGTTGCAGAGTGAAGGTAAGATTTGGGCCCCAACACCTCAGGCACATTTAGATAAGGCGAAGGAAAGGGCTGGGACACATGAGGTCACATGTTTTGACCATGCGACTGGAAGGTATGAGGTGAAGCATACCGGTGGTACTACATCTGATGGCGAGGTCCGAGAGTCGAGGATTCATGTTGTAGTCCTCCAAGATTTCTCATGCACTTGTGGGAAACCAAGGCAGTATCACTTTGTATGCTCTCACCTTATAGCAGCTGCTAGGCATCGCAACTATGATATTGAGGCTAGGATACCTCATCAGTTCAGTGTCCACACGCTGGTCGAGACATGGAGGCCCCGCTTTGTGCCTTTCCGAGACCCTGGAGAGTGGCCTCCATACGACGGTCCAAGGTACGTCGCAGATCCAGCCTACCGTTGGGACAAGAGGGGCTCTAGAAAGAGGACGAGGCACAGGATGGTTATGGATCAGATACCTGGTAGAACGCGACGTGGTAGAGCGACGCCATTTCTTAATGACCCAGAGCAGTACGAGTGTGGCAAGTGCGGTAGACTTGGGCACAACTCCCGCACCTGCCGTTGGCAAATTAGTGAGGTGCGACTTGTAGGTGTTTTTATTATTTAATACTTATCATATTGATTATTCGATTCTTACTTTACGTTTAATTGCTATTTATTTAATAAGTTACTGACACTAATTTCTTTAGGATGGCGCAATTCCACCTTCTGGATCCGGTGTACGACGAGACCCACCGAGGACGTCTCGTAGCGTCGGGGCAGGTAAGATTTGACAGTCTCATATCACATACTTCGAATTATAAGTGCATATATGTGTGCCTAGTAACATTTGTATTTTGTGTAAATGCAGAACCTTCCCCTCCTTCGTTCTAGAGTACATGGAGGGTTCTTGGAGATGCAGTACGACGACAGGTACACCCCGTACCTATCGAGAGCCGGCCTCGACGTCGTATCTTTTCAGGTTCGCCGTGGCCTACCTTTGTTCAACTCGGCGGGCTTGACTGCGTTGGTGGACAGGTATTTTTTTTATCAAATAGGTTGTATTAATAATCAATTGTCGACGCGGCAATGTTTGTAATAAACATTTTTTTTGCTAAAATTATAGGTGGCGACCTGAGACTCACACCTTTCACCTGGCGTTTGGAGAGATGACAGTCACGCTACAGGACTGTCAGAAGATGCTCGGTCTGAGGATTCGTGGGAGGGCGGTGACTGGGCTGTGTAGGTCAGAGGGATGGAGAGCTAGGGTGGAGGCCTTCCTTGGGCGTGAGGTGGGTGACCAAGGAGACCGCACTTCTGGTGTCCATCTCTCCTGGCTTAGGGCGGAGTTCGGACAGTGTCCTCCTGACGCAGATGATCAGACGGTTCAGTACTACTGTAGGGCGTGGATCCTACACTTGTTTGGCTCTGTTCTCTTCCCCGATGGAACAGGCGACACTGCTTCGTGGATGTGGATCCCTTGCCTCACAGACTGGGACCAGGCCGGTCAGTACAGCTGGGGCTCTGCGGTGTTGGCATTCCTGTACCGTCAGCTCTGCGAGGCGTGCCGGCGTTCTTCAGCGTCAGCCTCACTTGGTGGGTGTGCGTACCTACTCCAGCTGTGGATGTGGTCGCGGCTGCCAGTTGCTCGTCCGGTGATGTTGGCTCCGCGTGACTGGTTCCCAGTGCATAACGCACGTCTACAGCCGACGTGGGCGTACCTATGGGACCAGGTGACAGTCCCTCACGCGAGGATGGAGCGGGCGTATAAAGAGTACACGGACGAGCTAGACAGGCTAATGGCCTCTAGTGTAAGTACAAATTATTATATATGTTGGTTCGAAAATAAATTATATATTATGGTATCTAACTAATTGTTTCGACACGTTGCAGGTGACTTGGGACCCGTACGCGGACGAGGCCGCACTTCCTTTTGTGGTGAGCAACATATGTGACAGCGACAGCGATCTCTACAGGGTGAGGTGCCCTCTTATCTGCTTCTATGCTGTCGAGTACCACCTTCCACATCGAGTTGCACGTCAGTTTGGAGCAAGACAGCGTTCTCCACCATCTCCAATTTCGACAAGTGTTGACTTGCACAAGTATGTGTCCTCTTCTTCGTAATTCGACCTTTTCCAGAAGTTGCACTTATGCATACCATATTATATATGTCGAGTAAGATGGATGAAATCTTTGTTGGTATGTTTGTATGTCTATGGAATGCATATATGATAGCTGGGTATGCTGCAACATATAAAGGAAACTCTGCCGAAATTTTTACCTTTACCATACATGTATGCTTCAACACGATGTTCACTAACTTGTATACACGTTGTGCAGGCTCGATCGTAAGAAAAACAAGAAAATCTTTGATTGGGCCCATCACCACCGAGACTTCATCGACATGTGGAATTTGTTCGATGGGAACGTGGACACCAACAACGAGGCGCACACAAACATAGACTACAGGCGGTACCAAGCTTGGTACCACCAAGCTACTCGTCCGAGGCTTAGGCTGCAGTGGACACAGGATGACTACGCTGACATCGAGTCATCAGAGGATGAGGACACGGCGTACGACACCTCTACTCGTACCGGTCGCCAGGTCGGAGCAGGACCCATCTTGGACAGAGTGGTATGTCATGTGCTCTACTTTTATATATCGATTAGCGTAACAATGAATTACAACCTAAAACTTTGTTGTAGGGTAACTCACTCAAGATGTCTGTCCAAGAAATCGAACGGTTTCGTCCGAGGGTGAGGGACGACGAGACACGTAGTTTCCTCGATGTAAGTACCTATAAATATGCAAATATTACAGTACTAAAACGTTAAATTAATTGACTAAACATGATTTTGTGCACCAGAGATTGGCACGTCGGCTACGCCGTACCGCGGCGCGTTGTGGTTGCAGGACAGGCACGACGGAGGATGTGTACGTGCCTTCTGCACCCAGAGGTGGCGTAGGCTCGTCTAGCCACCCACCTACAGGGTCGCGAGACCACGGCACCGAGGAGGACGACGACGAGGACGACGATGACGACGGCGAGGACGAGGACGAGGACCAGGGCCACGAGGAGATTGGACCGTCTCAGCTAGACGATGCTCCCTGGACTCAGCCTACGCAGCCGGTCGGTACCAGGCGACGTCGACCACCTGACCCTTATACTCCAGGCACCCACGCTCTTGGACACAAGGGCAAGGGTAAGTCTAGGAGACAGTGAGGGACTGTAGGCTAATTTGGGACTGTATGGACTATTATTATGGACTTTTATATCCTATTCTTATGTACTGAATGAGCTTCAGATGGAGTTTATGACATATGCACTTTAAACGTGGGTGCTGATGATGATCATATATTTGTTTAAGGTGAATGTCATATATAATGGTTGATGACATGTTTATGTGATATCTGTGTTTGGATTGAATCAAAAACAGGGAAAACTCTGCCAAAATTTTATGAAACATGTCAAGTCGTGCGGTACACCGATAGCATATAGCCTTTTCAGTGATTTATCATGTCACTATCGTATGGTACATCCTCTTTTACAGATGAATTGATTGATCAAGGAATCTAGCCTTTACAGATGAGTTTTCAAATAGGCTTTTCAGTAATTCAAATAGGCTTTTCAGGGATAGCGTGTAGGCTTTTCAGGAGCGTTAAAGCCACAATACAGCGGCTCTCCACTACACTTCTGGCTATATATACACCTTCCTCCATACAATGCTAGTCACTTGAAACGAGAAGTTTGTTATCTACGAGTAGCAATGTCTGGAGGGTCATCTAGAGGGAAGGGAGCGGGGGGGAGTAAGGGTACTCCCATTGTGTGGGAGGGGTCTCTGGGTCCGGAAGACTTTGATGAGCCAGTGTATCATTTTCCTGTCGAGACCAAGAGAGATTTCACCAAAGAGTGTCCACTCCGAGGATATGATAACCGGAAAGAAGAATGGCCAAAATGTAGGCATGGTGAGGACTGCTTAGTGCAAATGTTCGTGGAGGGTTTGGATGGAGGTCGCCGATTCTTCAAATGTCCACGAGCAGAGGTAACTGGTTTTAATATTTGTTACTCAATTTTTTTCTCCATTATTTTGCATCTCATAGGCGTTACCAACTGCATGTTCAATGTAATCTTTGAAATGCAGTGTTCAGAGTCCAAAGAAAACTGTGGTTTCACTAGATGGGTCGATCCTAGACCAATCTATCCCCACGCACAGTACATCTACTACTTGCAAGACCGTATCTTCGAACTAGAAAGGGAAGTTAGCAACGGTTACAAGGACGAGGAACCAGACGATGCCAGTAGTGGTGCTGTTTCACAGGACGGACCATGCCATGATCCATATTGCAGCTGCGCTAACCACAAGAACAACGGGCCTCCACCACCACCCCCGCCACCTCCACCATCGAACATGGGAGGGTACTATGGAGAAGGGGCTACACAGTTCGCTATGTGGCCGCACTACTAGATAGAACGAAACTAGCATATGCATATGCCATGTAATGTACTTGTTGTTCGCTATAATTACCTAAGGCATGTTAGGTTTAGTCCAGGACATATGTGCCCTTGTTTGGTACAAGTTCTGACATGCCATGTCCTATGTTATGCGTGGTGAATTATGAAATCCAGTACTTCCTTATGTTATATGTGCAACTCGATAACTAGTTTCAGTAACTCAGCAACATTAAACATTACATATCACAACACCAAGCACGGTCCAATAACTTAAAGTGCACATGACGTACATGACGACGAATTAAATAACAAAGAACATGTCCTAGGCACATGATTTACCTAAAGTACATCGACCATGTTCTGGGCATACAAGTAGCATACTACTGAGTACAACGAGGCCACTTTCCCTTGTTCTGAGCATCGGGATTCTCCTCCATCGCTGCCTTCGCTCGGCGCACGCGCTCAAGCTTCCTCTCCCTCTCCTCCCTACAAGCAGCAACACGCCTCATTTCCTCCTCTTCCTTGTGCTCCTTCGCTGCTGCCTCCTCTCTACGTCTCTTCTCTAAGATCTCCAGGCGCTCCGCATCCCACTCCTTCAAGCCTTGTAGAAGCCGCATGTCAGCCTCCTTGATCTCAGTGTCAATCCACTGTTCAAAATCACATAGCGGTGGAGGGGTCTGCAGCAAATTCAATTGTTTGAAATCCAATTATTAAGCAGAACTTCATATGACACAACTTAATTAATAAACAAAAGCAGTTTCTCACAATAAATGTACTGCGGCGCTGACGCTCTGTTGGTTCCCATGCAAAATTAGAACACATCCAATATCTCTGCTTATATGTTGCCTCATCTTCGGAAATTTCAACCTTGCAAGGATCACCACAAAAACACATTGGTATTGGCACACCGCTAGGGAGCGGCTTTAGGACGTATGGACTTTCGGTCATCCGTCCATAGCTATAATTCAATAAATACGGTCAATATAACAAAACAATTAACAATAAATCTTAAAAATAAAGGTTTATTATACGATGAAACGAATGTACACATACCTTTGTTTTCTAGCTTTTCCACGCCTAGGCATCCTACGGTTCAACAATACATACGTATTTCAAAATTTTGAAGTTCATAGGTAAAAAATATGCCTACATTTTACCAAATCGATTCGAATAAATTAAGGAAGGGTGACAGGATACCTACCTCTCGAAGATCCACGAATAAAATCTAACTTCTCACGGTCCAATTGCTCGATTATAGAGCAACGGAAAAGTGTCTAAATGAAAAACCCGAAGAGAATGAGTAAGAAAACGGGAATGACTGGGGGGAGGAGGGGGGCAGGCTATATTATGGGTGCTTGGCGCCATGCAGCATGGCTCCAAGGCTTGGCGCCAAGATCCATGGCGCCAAGCCTTGGCGCCATGCTCCATGGCGCCAAGCAACGCCACGTAGATCCCCGTGGAGCCACGTCGGATGCCTCTTGGCGTCAGGATACATGGCGCCATGACGTTGTAGCTTGGCGCCATGGACCATGGCGCCAAGCTGAGGGTCCATTTTTTGAAATCTTTCCGTCAGGGGCCTATTTGAGAGAATCTTTCAAAAAAAGGGCCAAAAAACAAAAAAGACAGCAGAAGAGTTTCATCCCCATAAAACTCTCTCTATTCCTATAAAACTTTCATCATCTTTCTTTATCAATACAATATCATGTCAGCGTATTTAATGTCCATGAAACTCTAAGAAACTCCCATTGAGATTTGCCTTAGGGTTCTCCGAAGAGGCACGTCGTGATGGTGAACTATTCTTGGACAGTGGGGCCTGCAGCTGTGCTATTATTGAGTAGACAAATATGAACGAACGAATGAATGGAGCAGCGGCTTGTGATGCATGGCTGGTGAGTGGCAGATAAAGGGAGCCGGATTCAGTGACTTAGCTTCTCCAAGTCACAACTTACCTCCTTGCATCTACCGTCCAACATGAATCTTGGGGCTGAGAATGGTCGCAGGTGATCTGGCCCAGGGACAACGTTTTTAGCACACGGGAGCGTCCTTGGCAAAGCGCGCGGACGCACGCGTTTTCCCGCGGCCACGCCATGCCGCTCTCCCGGGGGCGTGCTATGCGCCGGCCATTCGGACGGTAAGTGTGTGCCGGCAATTTAATTTTCTACTGTAGCAACGAGCGCCCGGACTGTTTTTTTTTATTTGGGCTGAATTTTGCACTGTAGGTTCGGTGGACAGTGTGCTGTTGAGACTGATTCTTCACTGCAGCAATGTGACATCCATGAAAATCCAAAATTTCAGAGTACGAACGCGAAAAAAAAGAAAAGAAAAAAATGCTTATGAATTTTAGATTCGGGGAACCAATTTTAGGTTAAATTGTTCGATATAGTGGTAGGATTATTTTGTGCAGTATGTCACAATGCCAATCAATACAAATGTAAGGAGTTGGTGGTTGCTTTTAAGCACTTGATTAGCTATGCTCTTGTTGCTACTGTTAGAAAGCACCAAGCAATGGCATAACTGAATTGCTCCAGTGACTTGTTTGTCAAGCGAAGGCATATTTGGATAGCCAGTACTCAGTGACTTGCTTGTCAATTGAAGCCTAATATATTTGAATGATTCAGTGATATGCATGTGCTCTTTTGCTAGTCATCCGGATGCCTTTATAAGGAAGGAAGGGAGCGTGTGGCGACGGGCGAGGCAGACCTCTGCACTCTGCAAACCTCCCGCGGCCGTCCGTTCGGCCCGGTCAAACAAGTCAGGTAGCAGCGTCGTCATCCGGTCAGAGCTCAAGAAGTCCACCGCGATCGACGCGACACTGCGACACGGCATGGGCGGAGGCCCGGCAGCAGAGCCCCCGACGTGGATGGCCGCCGCCGCGCGCAGGTGGCTGGAGAACGCCGGCGCCACGGCGGAGGACGCCCCGGGCCGGGCCTTCAACGCGCTGCCGCTCTCCGGCGTGCGCGTGTCCCTCGCCGAGCGCGGCCGCGCGCTCTGCTCGCTGCGCGTGCCGCCCCAACTCACAGTGCGTGCCTCTACCAGTCTCCCTCCTTCCTTCCTTCCTTGTATCCCAGGCCCAGCCCACCTCTCGCGTGACAAGTTCTTGGCTTGGCTCTGATCACTGGTTCAGGACGCGGAGGGGAACTGGCACACGGGCGCCATCGCGGCGGCGGCGGACGACGTGTGCGCCGCGGCTATCATGTCCGCCGAGGGCATCATCAAGGTCTCCGTCCACTACGACATCTCCTACTTCGCACCGGCCAAGCTCCATGTGCGTACACACGGCACCACTACCTCCTACCTACTACTGTCTTCTCCCCAGTTTCTTTCAGTGTCGCCTTCATTCCCTCCTCACCGGGACGCCAAAAGAAATACTAATCTTTTCTGTTCTTCTCGCTTCCCCACTACGTTAGTATAGTATCTGTGTCTTTAACACTCGAGTCAATGAGAAAAGAAACAAGAGGTTTGCTACGTGTGGTGTAGCCACTCCACACACTCCTTCACACATCATTGGTTAACGTTTGGCTACCAGGCGTGTCGTCGTCTTCAATCAGGCGGGCGATGAATGGCACGTCACTGCCCAGCAATAAGTAGAGTAAGTACATCATGGATGGCAGTCAAGTAGAGTACATCATGGATGCCAGTCCAGCCTAAGCTGTAATGTGCTTGCAGCAAGCTCCATCGATAAGCCACTCCCATTTCGTACTAGTTTCATGCATTCTTTTTTAGCAACCATATTGGTTTTGATTTCTGAAGTATGATCTAGGTAACTGTGGTTGGCTAGAAATTTGCTGTCAGGTACTTCTAAAACCAGAGCAGATTATTGGGGGTTTATGCAGATCCAAGTCTTTTGTTTTCCTGTTCTGATGAAATTACTCATCCGAAATGTTCTGATGGAAGATTAAACTTGTTGTCATTGTTGAGAAGGATATCTTTCTTTTTCATGACGCGCCTTTCACAGAAATTCAGTCTATATATGTGGACTGCATCACCCATATTACATCGTCCAATTTGGTGAGCCTGGTCTTTCAAGTAAAGCCGCTTTAATTTCTTGGGCACCCAGCACTTGGTTAGCATTAGCTGCACATTTTTTTCGTGCTAATAAGATGGGTAGAGAACCGGAATATGCTTCATTCTTTGGGCATCTTCTCTTGTCTTCGGCATTTGTTCTTTGAGCAGTTGGGCAGAAGGTCTGTCCTGACTGTTCTTCGCTAATATTCCCTAGTATTTATTTATTTATTTATAACCATTCTGTGGATGCAACTTTTGGCTATTGTTCAGCACAAGAAAGCAAACCTGTAAGGTAGCAGGAATAGGATTTGCCATTCTATTCTATCACGTGTAGACATGCTTCTTTTTGGAGTTTGTTTCCCAGAAGCAACCCTACCTAGGAATAGGATAACAGGGGAGTGGTTATGTTTCCCTCCAAGGAAATTTCCAAACAACCAAAGTTTGTTAATGAATCCAAAGCTTTTCAGAAATCCACAGTCGTTTTCTGTTACATGACTCAGCAAAGCAGTTGCCTGTACCTTTACAAATTATGTCCGATAGGCCTCTCTCACACCCTTTTCAGCTTCTTGACAGGTTTGAGTAGTGCTACTACTTCATTTTCTCTGATGAACATACAGGTAGTATTCAGTTCAGACTCTCTGCATGTAAACAGAAAACAGCACTGCACACTTGCGCAGAGATGCTTTCAGCATGTATTTTTTTTCTGGGAGTCCTCGCCTGATATATTACGGTATTACCATGGATTCCGAGCTGACCGCGCGCCAATTACAGAAGCCATGAAGGCTTTATGTTCCGAAGGAACTGAGCTGAACTGAAATGTTGTGCGTCCAGGAGGAAGTGGAGATGGACGGGCGGGTGGTGGAGCAGAAAGGGCGGATGACGGCGGTGACGGTGGAGATCCGGAAGAAGGAGTCCGGCCAGCTGGTGGCCATCGGGAGGCAGTGGATGACGGCCTCCAGGCCCAAAGGCTCTCAGAGCAAGATCTGAAGCTTCCTTTAAATTTAATCAGTTCCTTGAGAATTAATCAGCAAGATCTGAAGCTTCGTTGAAAATTCAGTTCCAGATGTTACTGGTGTTGATGCCCCCGTTAATTTAATCATGCGTTGGCAAGCAAGATGAAAATTTTCATCTCTGTCCTGCGTTAATCCCAGCTCTGTCCTGCGTCGCTTTCAGTTGCATTGCTAGCAGCGTTTTTTAATAGATTTTGTTCGATATGCCATGGCGTTTTAGACAGCTGACTGAAAACGACGCGTGAACTGTTTTTTTTTTGGTTTTTTTCTAACGAGAAATCCATGGCCATTCCAAAGCAACTTCACCTAATCATCAGATGGCCATTAGAAAATCTTGCGAGATGGAAGAAGGTCGTCCTAGCGAACAGCGATCCCAGCCTCCAAACGCGCGGCCTGCCGCAGCCGGCGGCGTGGACATGGGCGCGCGGGCGCTGCGGCAAGTGGCCGTGGTCAGGAAGTGGCTAGAGGACCCGCGCGTGGGGTACGACGGCGGCGTCAGCGCCCGCGCGGCTGGCGGCAGCCAGGCGCTTAGCTGCGTGGCGCTGGCCGGCGCCCGCGTCACCCTCGCCGAGCCCGGCCGCGTCGTCTGCTCGCTCCGCGTGCGCACCCCCGTCGCCGTGCGTGCCGGCCGTCCAAATCCTGAACTCCACCATGGTTGATGGTTGACTTTGTCCCGGAACACCTGAGCCTGGCTACTGGCTTGCCGTGGGTGCAGGACGCGGAGGGGAGGTGGCACGCCGGAGCGATCGCGGCGGTGGTGGACTGCGTGTGCTCGGCGGTGGTGCACACGGTGGAGGGCGCGCCCACGGCCACCGTCCACTACAGCTTGTCCTACTTCTCGCCGGCCGATCGCGACGTACGTCCAGATTAACCTTCCATTTTTGTGTCTGTATACCCGCAACTCTGGTCTCCTCTGGAGCTGGAGCGCTCACCTCTAGCTCCGGCCGGCCTCCATCGCAGACGGAGGTGGAGGTGGAGGGGCGAGTGGTGAACCGGAAGGGAAGCTGACGGCTGCGACGGTGGAGGTGCGCAAAAAGGAGTCCGGCGAGCTGGTTGCCGTAGGGAGGCAGTGGGTGACCCCTGCCTGGCCAACCAAGGCCAACAAAACCAGCAAGCTCTGAAGAGGAAGAAGGAAAATGATTGTGTAATAATTCGCTGGCACACTCCTTATCTTGGAAATTCGATCTTTCCAGGTTAGATGCATCCAAAAGTTAGAATTTTTTCACTCTTTCTCCGTTACATCAATTTTTAGCCGTTTGCATAGAGTATTAAATGTAGGTAAAAAAATAACTAATTACACAGTTTAGTTGAAAATCACGAGATGAATCTTTTAAGCCTAATTAGTCCACGATTGGATAATATTTGTCAAATAAGATGAAATTGGTATTATTCATCGGGTTGAAATTTTTTGCAATCTAAACGTGGCCTAAGAAGAAATTGTTTTGGTAGCTATTCCTGGTTTGCATGAGGTGGGACTTGGTCGTTGGCGCCGGGATCAGAATCAGAGTGTGCGTTGGATGCGTGGTGCCGCGGCATTGTCTGGACTCTCGATATTGCATTGCAGTGGGGTTGGCACCGCGCAGCTTGCGGAGAAACATGGCGCTCGGCGCGCCGTGGACCGTTGGCCACCGGTTGCCGTTTGCATATCTATGTTGCAAAAGATATGGTCATGGAAAGGCAGTAGGTTGGCCGCGCCAAAAAAAAACTATTGTCTTCTTTGCGTTGGCATGCGTGTGCAGGTGATCTTCCTCGGCTCCGGCGAGCACCGTGGCTATGGCAGTGGCTGAACTAGTTTGGTCCCCGGAGGAAGACAAGCTCTTTGTCCGACTTGGGAGAACAAGGAGAACAAGGAGGAGGGGGACCACACGCGATGGATCCTTGACATGGCGCCACCACTCACATGGCCAACGCATGTTCGGAGGGCTGAACCTGTGGCTGTCATGTGGTTGGTCGCGCCGGTGTCAAGCATTTATTAACCTATCGTGTGTGATTTGTCTTCCTTCTTGTCTCTGAGCTAGCTCATTAGGTAAGGCTATCTTTCAACTCGTACAATGCTATGTATGTCCTTGTCAAAAAAAAATTATGCAAGCTGGCGCATGAGGATTGGATGAACCCATTTTGTGTGGTTGTCTTCTTCTTTTTCTCTGAGCTAGCGCACAAGGTAAGACTATCTCAACTCGTGCAATGCTATGCAAGCTAGCACATCAGAATTGGAGCAAGTGCAAGCATGGCCTATATATGCGTCGCATTAAGTAATCTTGATCATCGACATCTAATATGAACATTTTTTAAGGGAGAGATGGGGTGAGTCAAAAAGGCCCCACCTGATCCAAGACTTTGTTTCTACTCTTGATCTTTAGCCTCGTTACCATTTTTAGCAGGCAAGTATATTGGTATTGTCTAATATACTAATTCTCAAAAAAGGTATTGTCTAATATACAGTCGCCTATAGTGTCGCGCCATGCAATCGTTCGCGGTTAAAGTGTATCGATAATCAACAGGAATGAACGGTGTCCAAGACTATGAGTCACGACATGATCAGAAACTCAAGACCTAGGCGTTGGAGGATGGCCCAACACCGGTTTAATTGGGATATGTGCACTAACCTGAAGACCTTTTTTTCCGAGCATCACTAACCTGAAGACCTTCTTGAATATCTTGGAGGCAAGACCAGAAGGTGTCAGCATGTTTTTCCTTCTCATCAACTAAAAAAGGAAACCAACAATTAGGATAGAATCATATCATAGTAAAGAAACCAAAGTACAAAACAAAACAATGGACACACCAATCTTGTGAGCGTGGCGTCAGTGTCCTCCGGATCCAGCGGCTTCAACAAGTGGTCAGCATCTTCGACTCCTATGTCTCTTTAAAATAGGATAGCCACGGTTGCTGCAGTTAGTGGTGTGAATCGGACGCTGCAAACTATAATAGAAAAGGTTAAGAGAGAAAATGGTCACCGTACGTTGATACTGGCTTGCGCTTGCGCGGTCCCTAGCATGGCGGCTGGCTCTAGCAGTGAGAAATGGTTGGGGGAGTAGGGAGAACGAAGAAGAAGCAGTTATGGCTTAGGGGCGGGATGACGTGTTGTGCAGCCGCCAGGCGGCTAGCGGTGGGCGGCCGCAGCAAATAGCTACGGCTGCGGCCAACCCTGCTGGCGCGGGCAGCGGCGGCGGCGCGGACGCGCGGTCGTCATGCCCTGCATCCTCCATGAGCGGTGAGTTTGTGCTGTGTGCACGCAGCCGCCAGGAGCAGGAGGGGATTGAGGGACGGGGTGGAAAATAGATGAATGGAGTGAGGGATTGACTTAAATACCAAGGGTTTACCTTATTTTGGGCTGGGCTAGTTTGATATTGGCCCAGGACATGTATTTGGACCTCACGTATTTTTTACCCATGGCTTAATGGGTACGGGGACTATAGAACGTTCCAGTACGCATGTACCCGTTGAGTGAAGGATTCCCTCAATTAGAGACTCATGGGTAAGGATGAAAATGGTCGGAAACGGTTGAAAAACTCCTAAATTGTTTTCTACTTTTACATTTGAAATACGAAAATGAAAGCGAAAACGGTAAAGCCGGACACGAAAACGAACGCGAACTTACGAAATATCGAGAATTCCGAAAACGAACCAATGCAAGCGGATTTATGTCGAACACGGTCGATATACGAAAACTCAATACGGAATACCGACCCGTAGGACCAAGTGTGTGACTAAGTACATACATGATCAAGTTCAAGTGCATATAATAATTAACAAATGCATGATCCTTAATCTTAGGTATTTAATACAATAGCTGACACATAAATACAAGTTTAGAACAAGCAATTAGTAGCTAGCATGATAATAGGAATTAAAATTAGACGTAGCAATTAGCATACCATTTTAGATTCTAAACTAAAATTAGATGTTATAGAAACATGAACTCGAACTGAGTCAGGATAATTTTATTAATCTGTTTGGAATAGATGTATTTTATTTTAAAGATTTATTCAGATTTTTCTTTTGAGTAACGAAGATTTATTTGGCTAAGGCAAAAACTATCAAATGATTGACTTCGCTGATGAGCTTGATGGGCTATGCCCCAGGTGGGCTTTCGTGTAGATGCTCGACTTCCTGCCATTTAGCACCACCTCGTGAGGTGAAGAAAGATGAGGCTGGACGCCGTCTATAAGAGAAGGTAGCTGACCACCAGTAGAAAGAATATAGCTGGGTGGCGAGCAGCCTGTAATTGGGCTGTATGACCTGTGCAGTTGGTCAAATTCGGTTTAAACCGAATTTTAAATTCGGAATATTTCAAATTAAAAGTAGAAAAGTAGAAAACGGTCGAAAAATGTCTAAACCGTTTTCTACTTTTTACATTTGAAATACGAAACATCTGAAATGCGAAAGCAAAAACGGTAAAGTCGGACAAGAAAATACGGATTCGATCAGATTAAATATAGAAAACAATGCAGTTCTGCTCGAGATATTTCGGTTCCGTTTTCATCCTTACTCATAGGTGATGTATTTAGTCCAGATTCGGACTCTAATGAAGTAAATACTCGTTGGGTCTCGGACCGCTATCCCATTGCCATTTTTAATCTAAGTCGTGCGGCATGATCAGAAACTCAAGACCTAGGAGTTGGAGGATGGCACGGCTCAGAGCATCGTGGCACGTGTTGTGGTGGAGAAAAAAAATGAGTGGAGACTAACAGCCTGTTCATTTCGCTGGTTTATTATGGCTGAAAGTACTGTTCGCTGGTTTATTGTGAAAGAAAAACACTGTTGGATGACTGCTGATTCCGCTGAATAACTCAAACGAACATGGTGTAAGCTCGTGAGAGAGTTATGGACACCTGCTGCAAATTCATGACAGGTATTCGTGTGGAAGCCTCCACTACCTAATAATTATTTTTTTCTTTCTAACTACTACTATAAATTCTTAGGGCAACCCATGCATTGAATCCTTGCACATGAGCACCTGTCATGAATTCAAAGTAGATGTCCACGGTTCCCCCGAAGGACATTTCTCACCGAGCCCTCGTTTAGATCCCCGACTCGGGGGTGGCCAACTCTGCACAGTGCCACCCCCGAGTACTGTAGCATTTTGTTTTTTAGTGGTAATAATTGTCCAAATTTTGATTAATTAGACTCAAAATGTTCGTCTCGCAAAGTACAACAAAACTGTGCAATTAGTTTTTGATTTCATCTACATTTAGTACTCCATATATATGCCGACATTTTGATGTGATGGGGAATCTTCTTTTTGCATAGTGAAATTTGGGGGTGAATTTTGGAATCTAAACAAGGCCCGAATAGATCGCCAACCCCCTTCCTGTCGTCGTGATAATGAGTGTTTGGGTTTCTGGGTTATTATGGCGTATTTTTGACTCGTAATCACTAAAAACAGGTCAAAATGGATTATAGGACTAATTGTAATATGATGGTTTGATTTATGACAATCCATCTCATAATTTAATCTGTTTAGATGGCAATTAAATTATTTTAGCTGATTATCATAATCAGAGTCACGAGGGCAGTCCTAATGCTAGAAACTACATGTAATTTCTATACCTATTAATTTTTATAGACACTACATATAGAAACCATGGTCCTAATAGATAATTTCTACAAATTTTTTTTATCCAATCACATATATTCTCTCTCCATTCTCTACTGATCGCATCTCTTCATGTCTTGGTTCTCGGGTAAACATGGTTTCTAACTTAAAACCCAGTTTCTACGATTTTTCTTCTCTCTTCAATAACTACCTTACCATATTAGCAAAACATTTAGGTACAATTAATGTTCATAGAAACTACGGTGATTTGTGCATCGGGAGTGCCCTGAAAAGGTCGATATCTACACTTAGCAGATCGTGCAAAATCGTGCCAGGTGACAAAAAAAAAAACAAAGAAAAATCGGCAATGCAACTCGTATTTCCACATTTTATTCACCATCGTCTGACTCTGATTAGCTCCTCCACGACTCCTGTACACCCTATCATTCTTCGTCTTGTCAAGTCAATCCCCACGCCTGCAGCGCAAACCAGAAAAACAATGCCAAAGTGAGAACCGACGTTGCATTGGTTAGTCTATTCAGTTAAGCACGAGACGAGCCCAATGCAAGAATTAATCCGCGTGCACCGGACCTGGATCCTGCCGTCCGACGTCCCGACGACGAGGACGTCGCCGTCGGCGTCGACGGCCATGCACTGGACGCGGCACCCGGGGCCGCCCGCCTGCAGCGTGCCGATCCTGGAGAGCTTCTCCCTGGACCAGATCTCCACGGCGGCGGTCCTGGAGGCGACGTAGACGAGGTCGGCGCTAACGACCAGCGACCGCGCCTCCGCCGCCGTCGCCATGGAGCCGACGAGGCCGTAGTTGGCGCAGCTCCACACCTTGACGGACGCGCCGCCGTCCACGGACGACGACGGCGTGCTGCCGGTGTAGAGAAGCCCGTCGTGGACCTGCAGGGCGTAGACCGGGGTCGCCTTGCCCAGGATCCTCTTGCTGCCGGACTGGATCACGCCTAGCGTGCCACTCGCCAGATCGATCTCCTGCCAATGCCACGCCAGCCACCGTCGACCACGGTCAGTGCTTCTTGCCCATTCGGTCCATGCTTATCAAGGTTCCAGGATTTCGGCGCAGCACAGACCTGAATGCTGCCGTCGTTGCAGCCGCAGAAGAGCTTGCCGTGCACCAGCGCCATGGACCTCACGTACTTGTTGGGGTTCAGAAGCTTGGAGTTGCCACTATTCCAGCTCAGCATCTTCACGCCTGCGCCTTGCGGCACGAAGCAGGCCACGGCGCTGGCGACGGCAAGGCTCTGCACGGGGTCTCTCGTGTCATGGACCTCGACGCACCGGAGCATGCCGTCCCGGAACTGCCACACCTGCTCGGTCGCTCACAACGAGAACGGATCAGATGTATACTCTCAAGTGAACCCTATACATCCATGCAGTGTCAGCTCAGCTCCTGAATCTTGCCAAGAAAAGAAGCATGAGTACGTACGTACCCTTATACTTCTGTCCAATGACCCACTGAAAAGCTTCTCCTCCGAGTGCAGGACTGACAAGCTGGTGATGGCCTTCGTGTGCTCCTGAGCCTCGTGGACAAGACGAAGGATGTTTTCGCTCCCTTCCCATACCTTGAGGGTGCCGTCAGAGTGGCCGGAGAAGATGTAGTTCTTGAGGTAAACGACCGACGTCACCTCGCCGTTTGCACTGCAGTCGACCTGGTTGATCTCCTTGTGGCTCCACATGTCCTGCAATGGGAAATTCAATAGAGATCTTTTTTTATTCAGTGATTCTGACGGCTGCAGTGTATAGAGAGCCAGAAAAATGGGTAATGCAGGTTGCTGAAGCTGAGAGGCATTACGACGCTGGATTCCTGGCCGTCTGACAGCAGCTTGAGCATCTCGAACGCGAGGCCGGAGGATTTCTTCAGCTCCCTCAGCGTCTTGAGCACGTCCTTGATGTACGTCGTGATGTCGTGCATCCCCTCTAGGAACAAATTTGCACATTCCGATCGAGGTTCAGTTCAGAGATAACAATGTTCAGCATTTGCGTGCACACGAGAAGGAAGAAGAAGAAGAAATGGTTGGTGGTGAACCGAAACTGACCGCGGTCGTTCATGAAGCTCCTGAGCGCGACCATGGCGAGGACTCTGTCGCTGCCGTGCTTGGCGGAGCGGAGCACGACGACGAAGTGGCGGAGCAGGCAGACCCGGGCGGCCCCGAGGACGCCGGTGTCGGGGAGGAGGGAGAGCATGTACACGAGCCAGGTGGCGCACACGAGGCTCGTCGTGAACAGCTCCGCGTTCTTGGTCCTGAGGCACTCGGAGAGGGCCTCGAACACCAGCCCGAACTCGTGGCTCACCACCGCGTACGCCGCCTTCCGCTCCCACTCCGACGCGGCCTTCCCTTCCTCCTGCGAGATCGATCCAGAGTTCTCAGTCATGGCGAGCGTTCTTCGTGCGCTCGAGAATCCAGCGGCGTGGATCGGATCAGCTGTCCACCTACCATCTCGTCCTCGCCGTCGGCGCGAGCGGTGTTCAGGTCCTGCGACTGGCGGTACCTTTCCTTGACCCTGGCCAGCTTCAGCAGCGTGGACCGGGCAAGCGGCCTCCCCGACGAGGAGAACTTCCCCGGGAGGCACATGATGGTCTCGGTGGCGAGGAGCTGGCACCGCGGGAAGTCGGTGTTCTTCAGGCACTGGATGAGGCAGTCCACGGCTTCCTCGCGGTACATGCTGATCTTCCTCGGCTCCACCAGGAGATCAAGCTGGAGGAGCAGCCCCGCCACGACAGGGCTGTGCTCCGGCGGCACGGACTGCAGGTACACGAGCAGCGTGTGCATCATGCTGAAGGAGCTACCCTCCTTGATGGTGCGGAGAAGACGCTCCGCCGTCGATCGCCTGATCGAAGAATGATTCGATACATCAAGAATACGGATGCAATCCGTTCTCGCAAAAAAGAAGTTGAAAGAAATTAATGGCATTTTTGGGATCCAGGAGTTGGTACTTTTTCAGCTTGAGCAGCTCGTAGAGGAAGCGCACGATGTCCATCTTGTCGGCGTCGCCCACGGCATGGAAGGCGTCGAGGACGGCGCCGAGGGACGCCTTCTCGGCGATGCTGCTCCGGCAGTGACCGTCCTCCCAGATGCACCTGAGGAGGATCCGCATGGCGGCCAGCCTCTCCTCCACCGGTTCGGCCTCCAGGCTGGCGGCGAGGCTCCGAATGAACCTCTCGGACAGCAGCGCGGACCTGGGCACCGGCGACGTGGAGCTGTCCGCCGCGCCGGCGGCCTCGACGAGGATCTGGCTGAGGAGGATGACCGACGCGGCCTTGGGGCTGACGCACATCTTGAGCGGGTCCTCGTCGCCGCCGCGGCGGATGGTGGCGACGAGCGCCTCCGCCAGGTCCATCTCGACGAGTTGCTCGGGCGCGGGCGCGAGGAGGCAGATGAGCACGGCGGCCTCCGCCAGCCCCTTCTTGAAGAGCGCGGCGAGGCAGTCGACGTCAGAGTCCACCCTGGTGAGCGTCTGCACGACGGCGTCGTCCCGGGAGGCGAGCTCGGCGAGGAGGAACACAGCGACCCGCAGCACCTGCGCGCTGACGGAGTTGAAGAGGATCTCCACGAAGCCGTTCACGACGGCGGGCCTGGCGAGCGCGGCGAGAATGGCCGGTTCGGCATCGGAGCTACCGGCGGCGGTTGCGTCCCGCCAGAGGCGCTCGATCTTGAGCACGGACCTCTCAGACTGCGCCAGGTCCTCGGACGTACAGAGGCAGGACACGGCGGCGCGGAGCTCGGCCACGGCGCTCTCGAGCGAGGCCTGCGCGATGACGCTGGTGGGCGACGGCGCGCTGGCGCTGGTGTTGGCTTCCGGGGACGGCGACGAGGTGGCGGCAGCCTTGACGGGGACGATGAACGGCGGCGGCGCGGGGCTGTCGCCCGCCATGCCTGTTGTCGCCGGAGGAGGCGTGGCCGGCGGCGGGGAAGGGGACGGCCGCCGCTGCGGCTGCTGCTGGTCGCGCCAGGCGCCGATGAGGCGCTTGAGGACGTAGTTGGTCTTGGGCAGCTGCGCGCCGTGGAGGCGCTGGCGGGTGATGGGGCAGGTGGCGTTGCCGCGGTCCAGCCACTCCTGGATGGCGCTCCGCTCGTACGTCTGCCCGGTCTCGAGCGTCACCGGGTCGTCGAACACCTGGCTCGTGATCGGGCACACGAAGTCCTTGGGCGTCGGCAGCGGCCCCGGCGTGTCGACGGCGGCGTCGTCGTTGCCGCGCGCTGGGGAGCTGCTGCTGGTATATGTACGTACGTGTTTGTTAGTGAAATCGCCTTGGGATCATCATCAGCAGCAGCAGCTGTGGCGGCGGCGGCGGCTTCCTTACCTCGCTGGCTCCGGAGACAGCCGGCCGGCGTCGGCGCGTGGGCGTGGCTGCTTGGAGGTCAGTGGCGGCGCAGCGATCTTTTCCTACAAGACAAGGCAGGCGGCATTGGCAACTCAAATCAAATTAAACCGCGCGCTGGAAGCTTGCTGTCAAGCTTGGCATTGGTTTGATCGAGTATATTTCCTTGTCAACGCACGTTCCTACCTCCTAGGATTGACCAATTCAGGGCACACATGGCATGCATGCGTGTTCCAAGATTTCGCATGCCAAAGTTTGCAGCTTCCAGCAGAGAAAAAAAAGATCAATAACACTCGAATATTCAAGTGGCCCTGATGATTTGATACAAACTGGATGAATCAGACAAATGGCTCGTTTGATCCGTGCTAGCACCACCACTTTGTACACTACTTAAATGTTGGGCACATAATTTTTTAGCCACTCCTCCTGTATCTCAGGTACATAATTTTTTTAATTGTTGTTCAGGCAACATGTCATTTTGTTATGATTTAGTTATATTTAGAAAAAAGTGAAATTATCCTATGTTATTGATTGTGTAAGGGGGTGTTTGGTTTGTGATGCTAAATTTTAGTCTGTGTCACATTGGATGTTGACTGAGCTTGACCATAGGATGTTCGGATACTAATAAAAAAACAAATAATTTATTCCGTGAGTAAACCGCGAGACAAATTTATTAAGCCTAATTAATCCATCATTAGCATATATTTTTACTATAGCAATTAGTGCTAATCATGGACTAATTAGGCTTAAAAAATCATCTCACAAATTATCCTCACCGTATATTTTTAGTTTCGTAAATAGTCTATATATTTAGTACTCCATGCATGTGTCCAAAAATTTGATGTGATGGTAACTAAAATTTAGTTCGCGAACCAAACACCCCCTAAGATGGTTGCCTGAAAATTCTTAAAAATCCGGACATATGAAATATAGCAACTCCATTATTTAGCAATTTATATCTCTTATAAAGCTAATCTCCACTGTAAATCAATCTTATCATGCAAGCCATGCACATCATCCCCCACTAACTATATATCCACGTAATCTCCCACTAATAGTCGTGTCATCCCACTGACTTCCAACCTCTTAATTGCAAGCTATCCACACACATGATCTCAACTCAATTTCATTCCAAATTCTTCGCCATCTCCACAGCAATGCGCGGGGTATCTTCTAGTTGTTTATGTAGTTTGAAAAAATGGTTGTGTATAAAATCTAAAATAAATATAGCCATAGGTCTCTACATTTTGTCAGTGTATCCGCAACACCCAATCGCATCACCATAGCCTAATGTATCTACCAATGGGGATGCAGGACATCATGTCTTCGTCCCCAAATAACTCAACTTCTAGAGTTTTTCTAAGTCAAACTTTTGTAATTTTGATCAGTTCTGTAGAAAATAACACCAATGTTTGTGATGCAAATTAGTATCATCAGGTGCACCAGGAAATATATTTTCAGAGCATCATCATTACTATAAAATTGGTTAAACTTACAAAAGTTTGACTTAGCACAACTCAAGTTGATTTATTTGGGGACGGAGGGGGTACCTAATAAGAGAATAGTATCTCTCTTTAATGTTTCTTATGTTGTGTGAGGTTAGCTAGAATGATAGTAAATATTGGGAAAAATGAGGGAGGACCACATACTACCTCCAGTAAAAAAAAATAGTCATGTGTTAACTTTGCGTGGTCTTCAATATTCATCTTTGACGATTAATTTTATATATGCAATGTATTCTTAAAAGGGCCATTTGTCTATGAGACATCACAAAATGGTGGTATTGTTCACAACACACCACATTTGTTACTTTAGGCTGGAGGACACCGTGAAAACACGGTCTTGCTCAGCACACACCGCCCGCGCATTAAAAAAGGATTGTCTACATTGGGAGAGGAGAGAGTGCATGGTACATTGACAAATCTGCCCTTGGCCTCATCTAGTAGTAGCATAAATATCACAATAACTGACCAGAAATTCATAATACATGCATTTTCAGACATTTAAATTGTCTTGACTATCACAGAATAATTCTTCCGTATAGGTGATGAGCATGTCCAATAACTAAAATAGCATAATAGGTTCTATCGAATTGGCATAATTAATTAATCCATGGAACATGAATTGCACATTTCACAAATTTGCACCAAAGGCATTGTACCATGAACCTTTGTAGTTGACTACTTTTTGATTTAAAATGATTTAGGACCTAGAAATTCTATATTAAGATTACTAATTTGAAGTTAATATTTTTATAAAATTTTTTATACAACCTCGGATGGATAAATGACCTAAACCAAAGTTATAGTACTAGAAGAGATCTAAAATTTTCTAATTTGTTTTTTCAGTTGAATTTATTTTAGGTCTCAAATACATATTATAATATTCGCTAAACTTAATATAAAAGAAATTTATTGGCCACTTAGTCACAAGTGACATTGTGCTGCAGTGGTAAGGAATCAATGCGCACGGCCAGATTGCGTGACTTCTATGACTTGTGACCATAGAAGTTGATAGATCAAACTGTTAGTGTCCATGTACAATTTATTTTTGATATTTTGAGTTGAGAGACCATCCGCTAAATATCTAAGGCACATATTTAAAACATTTGTATCCGTAGATACGAGGAATGGAGGCTTGGCAAACGTTTGGATAGAGACGCGTTTTGGCAAACACGTGTGTGCGAGTGTGGGCTCTTGCAATGGCTTGCGTTACATACCCTCATTGTGCCAGGGTTATTTTTGTCTTTTCACCTGGCATCTCTCTCCAATGAGGCTACATATGTTTATTTTAATGCGGCAGTGTGTTACACTTACACACAAAGACTCAATTCTTATGGTATCCTCCTGCCTAAATCAACAAATAGAGTGTGCTCCATACAAAATCAGGCTTTCCTGATGTCCTACAGACAAAATTCCCTTCTTAAAATCCCTCACATTCAAGAGATTTTGCAAGTATTTTGAAAAAAAAAATTAGATATATATATATATATATATATATATATATATATATATATATATATATATTACATGTACAAACTAAATAATGGATGGGTGATACAAAGACAATGCTATTTCCTGGGTAAGTTTTTGTGCAATGATACTGGTGGGTAATTTATCAACACATAGAGAGGTACTTGTTCTTTTTTATTTTCTCTGCTTAATAACGTGATAATTTGTTAACCATGATAATTAACGTTGAGATTTCTTTCATGGAAAAATGCTGAGATAACATATAATAATAAAAACAGTTTTAAGCTCAGTGCACTGTCGATGGATTTTATTTATTTGGGACGGCAGTTATATTTTTGAACTTATTTGGTAGCAAGTGGAGTGATTTTTTTTTTCTACATCGGTAGGTGGTCCAACTCTTCTGAAAATCTAAAGGCGTTGACACTGGTACATTTTGCGAGCACAGTACACATACGACTCCATTTAAGTAATAATACTAAAAAATCCATTGGTTAAGATCACTTGGATGGAACAACTCATAGATGCATTGAGTGGTTTATATGCAGGATGCTACTCAAATGGTTTAATTGGATGAATTCCCAGTACTCAATGGTCTCCTCTAATCATGTTCTCTGAACATTTGTTATGCAAAAGATCATGAACCTACTGCCATGCATGTTACCTTAAAAATTGAAAATCAGCACAAAACGACTGACAGCACAATTTTAGTGCAATCATCCCTCCATGGTTCCCGTTTTTCTTTTCTTCACTGAAAAAGAACTGCTCCAGAATCTCTAAACTCTAATCATGCAGTGAGATGCTACTAAACACATTAACCAGTAGTAAGCTAGCTCTTGCGTCTCGATGGACGCCAATGCAAGTTGCAGAGCACGCACCTCTTTGCTGGCAAAGAGCTCGGAGGAAGACTCCTCCATGCTGTCGTCTGATGGCGCAGCCGGCGACCGCGACCGCGGGTGCTCCGCTCGGATCCTTGACGCCGGGCTTCCTCTGCCCACCGGCGGCGCTTGCTGCTGCTGCTGCTGCACTATGAGGTGCGGCGGCACGCGCTGCGGGTACAGGCTCGGCGGCCTCATGAGGTCCCTCCTGCCCCTGATGCTGCCCTGCCGCCGCGGGTAAAGATCGCCTGGCTGCTCCTCCGTCTCCGCCCACATCGGCTGCAAGAGCTTACCGGAATCTCGTCATGACGTTATGTGCTTGAGAATGGATATGGGGGTGAGGGAGAAGAACGGAGCATTGTGTCGCGGTATTTACATTGTCCCGTAGGTCGCTCTGCGAGCTGGCAACGGACTCGTCGTTCTCCGGCGCCGCGTCCTCGTCGCCGCGACTGTCTTCGTCGGCCCCGACGCCGAAGACGAGCTCCGGAGGAGGAGGCTGCGGCGACGGCGACGGCGATGGCGACACCGCCGCCGATGGCTCGCCGGCCTCGAGGATCCTCCTGAGGTAGAGCGCGTACGCCTTGCAGTTGGCGTCGAGCGCCTTCTCGTACTCCCGCTCCAGCGCCCGCATCTCCTGCGCCTGCGCCCCGCTCATGAGCGATAGGACCCGCATCGTTGACACCGCCGTGGCCTCGTCCGACCCGCCCTCCTCGTCCATGGCCTTGGCGGCGGCCGCGGCGCGGCGCGTGGCGAAGTGGCGCATGACGGGGAGGAGCCGCGGCGCGAAGAGCGCCTCGAAGGCGGCGGGCGCGAGCTCGTGGCGCGCCAGCGCGGGGTCCAGCGCGAAGAGGTCGAGCACAGCGGCCGCGGCAGCCGCCCCGCCGCCGCGCCGCGCCGCGCGCGCGAGCGCTAGGAGGAGGCACGAGAGCGGGGTGGCCGCCGGCAGCGACCGCAGCAGGCGGTCCGCGGCGCGGAGCGACGACGGGGACGCCGAGCCTGAGGCGGCAGTGTCGAGCGCGTCCGACACGAGGGACAGCGCCTGGAGCGTGGCGGCTGGGTGCTGCTGCCTGCCGCCGCCGTCCGCGGCCGCGGCCGCCGAGAGGAGGTGCCGACGCAGGAGCGGGTCGGCGATGAGCTCGGCGAGGAAGGCGGCGGTGTGGGACACGATGGCGGAGTAGGTCGGCGTCGGCCCGGCCATCTCGTCGCGCTGCTGCTGCGAGTGCGCGGCGACGGGGACGGGTTTGTTTTGAGCTGAAGGTGGACTCGGCAAGCGGGTCACGCGAGGCGGGAAATGACCGGAACAGGCACGGGCGGGGCCGGGTCGGTGTGGAGAGAAGCAGGGGCAGGACGGGCATTTCCGTATTTGGTGCTCCGTGGGCGTTTAAACTATGGCGGGAGAGGAGACTGACTGGGTTCCCGGCCGGCGACGGCCGGCCGCGCGGCGGCGTGACGCGTGGAGAGAGACGGGCGCTGGTTGGCCGTGTTGGGAAAGTCAGATCCTGAGAAAGGGTTGGAGACTCTTCTAGCGCTGAGTGTGTCCAACATATCCTTCAATCCTTGTGCAAGAACAACAGTGGATATTGTATGTAGGAGAAAATATAGCATGGCCAATGGCGAGTGGATCGTAGCTTCCCAAACAAAAGCTAAAGGCCAAGCGAAAGGAGAGCTATCCACCCCATTCCAAGACCCATTATTAACAGAGAGAAATTTGTGACATACTGTAGGCGGCTTTTACACTCAAGACATGTAAATTGCAGACGCCGAAATAAAGCCTATTCATATTTGTATATAGAGAAAGATTGGATTCACGACGTTTAACTTGCGTAGGATTGAACATGTAAGTAGATACTAGAACGAATATTACCATTTTTACAGTTTGATGTATGTAGCAAAGGAGGAGTCGTGCCCAATCTTCTTTCTCCCACCATCGATGTAAACAAAATTCTAGGAACAAGCTAATGGACAAAGTTGCATCTGTGCAACACTATGATAAACAAAGAGATAATAGCAATTGGAGCCTTTTTTTAGAAAGTACAAGCAACTACTAGTAAATCAAATATCGATCTCTGCCTTCAAATAAATCTTTGTGGGAGTTATGTTTGGTTCATTTTAATATAAAGTAGAATGGGATGCCTTCGAATAAATCTTTGTGGGAGTTATATATTTGGTTCATTTCAATACAAAATAGAATTTTTTAAGACAAAACTATAGGGGTGCCGATAAATATGGTGAAGGACTGAAACGACGACCAGGGGGTGAATGAGAGCCAATTAAAAATTCTTTACGTGTCCCTAGTCCCCACTAACTAAAAACTCCTGAGTCTTGAGCGGCGAGCGATAAGTGGGCATAGGCGGACGCAACTAGGCGAAAGATGTGTTATGATCAATCAGTCACGCGAGAACCGGAGGAGGCGTAGGCAGGCGGCGGACGTGGACGCACCGAACCCCTACTCCGCTCAGGGTTTCACCATTTCAAGAGTTTTTTATTTCCTGCTGGAGTCCTGGTTGATCCGTATCTGATCGGGGGTTAGGGATGAGATGATGGCTACTGAGGCGGCGAGAGCTAGAGGACGACGACCGTGGCGGCTATTGGCGCTCGTGGAGATGTCGTCGCAGCGTCGCAGGATCGCGTGGGTGGCAGTTGTTGGCACCGGTGGCAAGACGGCCAACAAGTGCGGCTCTAGATCGCCACTCGCCTGTGTCTCTTCCAAGAAGACACCGACGGCGGTGAAGAGGTCACCGTCCAGTATGTAGGAGGTTCGATTCTTGCACCAGCACCAAGAACACGTGCCTGACTACAGCAAGGCACGTGACGACAAGGCCTGCAACAAGGCGGTCGGAGAACGATGGGGCAGCGAGGCCTTTGCCTCGCGGGTGTGGATGGTGACCATGCTGGTGCAGATCGAGGTGGAGGAGACAATGCTCATCCTCCCAGAGCCCAACAAGGGCCGCTTCAAGTACCTGGTGGATAGGTCGAACAGTTTAGAATCCTCTTGCTTTTCGGCTACGTAGGTGGCCCCAAGTTGCAAAACAGAGCCACGACGATGAGCAAGAAACAAGTTTCTTTCACCGGTGTCGGCTGCATCCTCGACGCCTCCAACCACACTAGTAGGTGTAGGATGTGCTCTACGACATGGCTAACGAACTTGGCGCAACTGGCAGCATGCACTTGGCTGTGCAGCACGAGGTTGATAGGTTTGGTGGGTTCCTTGGTTAAGATTGAGCTGATGAGGAAGGAGTAGGTCCCAAGAGCACATCTTGTGCTAGACTTTTCCAGACCATTTGTGCAAATAACATCAGTGAAGCGTCATACAATTCCCAGGGAGGCAAAATTTCACACAAGGTTAAATGAGTGTGCCCGTGCATGCATGCGCATCCCAAAGGCCTGATGCACATCCTAATGGTGTACTTCAGAATATGCATGCATGCATGTTCCCAATGGCCTAATGCGCATCATCGATGCCAGACTTTGGGATGCGCATGCATGAGCAGATGACCTCATTTAATCTAGTGTGAAATCTTGGCTCGCTAGGAACTATCTGAGGCTTCACTAACCTTGTTGTCACAAATGGCCTGGAAAAGTCTTGCATCAGATGTGATCTGGGAACCTGCTCCTTCCTTGGTTGCTTGATCTCAATCTCCTCATCCACCTTTCTCTACCTTTTCCTTTCCAATTTCAGTTCCTCCATGAACCTGTTGCGCTCTGCGACATGGTTATCAAACTTGGGGCAACTGGCAGTATGCACTTGGTTGTGCAACATGAGATCGGTAGGTTCAGTGGGTTCCTATGCTCGTGGTTTGGCGGGGATCTCTGGTTCATCAGTTGTGTAGGGTAAACCTTGCACTAGTGTGTTGCAAAGAGTCTCCTTCTATAGCTACATCTTCCTCAATCTCTCAAATGGATTTTCTTCCTTGGCTTTGCCTCTTTGCTGCGTCTTGAGATTAAACGGATGTTGGGTCGACACCCTTGTCACATGCTTCCTGCTGCACTTGGCCGCCATATCCGATGATGATCCGGTGGGACTAGCGACGTTGTATGGCCCGTCAACTCCTAACCTGCCACCAAAGCTCCATCCGTTATGTAACACCCTTGGTGTTATAGTAACTAAAAACATGCCATGTCATCATATGCACTGCAGAGCACCCATGATTAGGTTAACTACATTATGCATCAACTAAAATGAGTTTATCTTCTTAGGTTGGATGTGTTTATCCGAAAACCCTAATTTCGAATGTCACCGCAAATACTTAGTTTATGTCCTGCGTAATTTGAGGTGTATAACGGTGTTATACACTAGTGCCAAGTGTAGGGTAGGAGCTCAAGTCCAACTTATAAAATAAAGCTTCAAGTTTGAGTTTGAATTTGGAACCCAAAACTTGTTGCAAGTTTTTCGATTCGAATTCAAATTTGAGGGATTATTAAAAGAATTTCCCAAGTCAACCTGGTCAACCAAGAGTGGCATTTGGTCAAACATGGGATGCTTGACTCAATGATGCCCTTGGGTGATGGTGTAATCACTAATTAATCACCAATTAATAGAGTATCAAGTTTCAATTTGAAATCTTTCCGAAAACCCTAAAAAGCAAAACCCTGATTTTTACCCCTTTTTGAATAAATCAAAATCTAAGCAAAATTTGGAAAAAAAAGTGTAAAACCAAGTTTGTAGATCTTTTCTAGGGCTACAAGTTTGGTGTTTTGAGTTTTCAAAGTTTTAGTGTAAAATTTGGAGTAATTTTGAAAAGATTCAAATCTCAAATTTGACCCCTTTTCATCTCCCCTATCCAATTTCAAAATGGAGGCATAATTTGAAAATATTTTGAATATAAAAGTTGTGGGTCTTACCTGGATGTACAACCTTGGTATTTTGAGTTTTTGAAGTTTCAATATAAAATTCAAAGTAATTTTGAATTTACTGATTTCCAGAAAATGTCCCCTTTTCAATTCAAATTTCAAAATTTAGGCCGAATTGGAAAATGTTTATATTGAGAAAGTTGTACAACTTTGAAGATTGAGCAACTTTTGTATTTACATATTTTTAACTTCTATAGAAAAATTTAGAGTAATTTGGGAATTATCTTCAGTGGCATCTTCCTAATTAAGTCGAACTTCAGCCAACAGCAGGGCGACACCTCCCGCCCGACGCCGGCGAGCTTTGAATCCCTTCCAGGCGCGCCTTCGACCACCAGCTCTGGCTTCAGCGTGTTCGCGACGTGCCGCACATCGTCTTGAGGTCATCTTCGTCGACCTATAAAGACTGAGCACCGTCGTCGTCGTGTTTTTCTTTTTCTCTGTTTCCGCCGCCACCGAAGCTCCCCCGCTCGCCGTCGCCTCCGTCGTGTCATCTCTAGCCACGCAAACCACCCCACCATAATCGCCTCACTCCCGTGCACCTCCTCGGCCGCTCGCACCCACCTCTACCGCCCAGGACGCCCGCGTAGCCGTCGTCTTCTCCACGCACGGTCGGAGCACCGCCACCACCACCCTCACCGTGGCCCGGCCTCTCCGGTCCATCTTTGTCTTCACCGAGCGCACCGTTGTGATCACGGTGAGCTCCTAAGTGTGTTTCTCGCATCGTTTTAGTTGTTACCTCGCCGGTGGCGTGTTTTCACCGGGATGCCGCGTCTCCAGTCCGCCATGGCCGTCGGGGAGGGGTCACCGGAGCGCGAGCTTAGGTGTTGAGGGTCGTAGTGAGTTCGCGAGGTCAATCGGGTGGCGCTGGTCCATCTCAGTCTCACCGGAGCACCACCACCAGCAAAGTAGTGGTCGACGACCACCGTTGGCCATGGCTGGTGGGAGGAAGAGGATGACGGGCGGGGTCGCCTCGTCAGTCAGAGAGGGAGAGCGCGCGCGCGAGTGGGCCGCGCAGGCCTGGCCTTGCTGGGCCAAGCGCGTGTAGGTCGCGCGAGCGCGCGGGCAGGCCGTGCTGCTGGGCCGAGTTGAGAGAGAAGAGGAGAAGCGGCTCGTGTTGTCGATTTTCGTTTTTCTTTTTCCAAAAATGTGAATAGTATTCAGTTTTATTTATTTTGTTGTAAATTATTTAGAATTCTAAAAATAGTGAAAATTTTTGTGTAACCTCTCTTTACTGTGTACTATTTAAGAAAAAATATTAAATGCCAATTTGGCTTACCTTTTGTAAGTGATTTAATTAGCTCAATTATTTATTAAATGGCTTTTCCATAATTTTTCTAGGCTTAAATAATTGTCTAAAAATCATGAAAATTGTTTTACCACTTAGTTATGACATAAGCTTCCTAAAATAAAATTTTGAGCTTAATTAGACAAAGTTGATTTTATTCTTAATATATGCTTTATTAATTAATTAGTTAATCAGTTAAATAGGGCTTAATGATTAGGATTTGTTTGACTTTGTGATTGAGTGTTGACTTTAGGTCATTAACACTTCATGACCTTTAGCATCCTTAATTAATTGTTTAAGCTCTCTTAATTATGTTGTGAAGACTTAATTAGTGTTATTTCATGTGATAAACGAAATCCCTTAATGAAGTAATTAACGTAATCAAACCCTAGGTTAGGCTTAGGTTAGAAGCTGTTGTTTTTCAACTGTACCGCGAAGGAAAGCTGTACTCAAGTTGTTAACCGTGGCATGTCATCATCAAGCATCATGTTAATTACTTCATCATTTTAAGCATACCTTATCATCGCGTGTAGTCCCAGTGAGCGAGGAAGTTGCCGAAGTTGAATCCGTCCCCGAAGGAGAGCCGACGTCCGTGGAAGTAGGATTTGACATTTGCGGTACTGACCCAGAGCCTGAACTTCCCGTCGACCAAGGCAAGCCCCGGTTACATTTAGCCCTTCCTTGCGTTTTGAAAAGTGTACTTCACTTATATTACTGCTTTATTGCACTAAGTGATAGGAGTTGAGTGATAACCTAATTACTGCATTACCATCCTTGATACTTCAATATCATCCTTGTTACTGTTTTTATTTGAAAATGCTTAGTGTGCTTAGCCATGATTAATAAGAAAATTTTAAAAATGTTAAGCAAAGTTTGAAGGGTTGTTGGACAACCGCTTGATGAGTAATGATGATGATAATCTGGGACCGGTCGGTGGACTTGCATCGGGAAAGGAGTCCCCATGTAGTGTCTCCGACTGAGTCAGTTAAGGATCGTACCGTTGTTTGAATTATGTGTGTCGAGACTTTGTAACTGACCACATGCTTCGGTAAGCCTAAGACCTCGGTAATGCCAACATGTGAACAGCCAACCGCGCACTAGGATTGGAGAGATGGCGAGAGTAGTGTGTACCCTCGTAGCCAAGGACTGGATTGGAGGTGTACTATACTCTTAGGTAGCGCTGGACCCGGTCATGTTTTAGAGGATCTGAGTGAAGGTTGATATCTATAGGTTCAAGTCCGACATGTGTCATGTGGTTAGAAATCCCCAGCTGGATATAATCGATTCGAATCATCGCTGCTCCTCGGTTAAGGAGACTCGATTCTCTGTTCAACATCGTAGTTAAGAAGCGGAACCTTGGGTCAGAGAATCAGAAAGATATTGAATGAGTTATATGATCTAGATTAGCATCACTTACATTCTGTTGATAAATAATACTGAAATAAAATCTTGATCTTAAGGATTCACTATTAGTAGCTTTTATGCTAAAGAACCTTGATTCTTGCTGGAACCTCACCTAGATTCCCCTGAGCCTACATTCCTGAGTCGTCTTCACCCTGTTTCGTCGGTTAAGTCTTGTTGAGTACTTTTGTACTCAGGGTTTGTTGAACCCCTGTTACAGGTGCGTCTCATGAACAGGTGTGTTTCGGACCCTGTTGCATGACCGTCTTTGCGGTGAGCAATGATGAGTAAGATGTTTGGCTCTTGGGCAGAGCATTGTGTTTTGATGATTGTGTAAGTGCATTCGCCCCCGGTGTGGGTTTTGGATAATTAATGACAATCAAATTAGGGACTAACATGTTTATCAAGTGTAATCTACAGGTGTTAGTCCATTGATGGAATTGAAAAAGAACATTTGGTGAATAATAGCACCCTAAATTTTGATGGACAAAAGGCGCTTCAACTCAAGGGCTTCAAAACCGTTTATTTTAATTTGAGTCGTAGGCAACGCCGCACTATCAAGAGGGACACAAACTTTAGTTGGCAAAATGGAGATAAATAGTGCTCTTGTCAAGTTCTTTTAGGCTGGAGAGACGTGCACTGGAAGTTTCGGTGTGCATCACCGGAAGTTCTGGTAGCTGGCGCTCGCGTGCGCCCGCGTTCGAGAAAACTGTTCCGGTCTCCGTCCGGAAGTTCCGGTGCTCACCGGAAGTTCCGGTCAGGTACCGGAAGTTCCGGTCAGTGCTGTTTTGCGCGTGCGCTCGCGTTCGAGAAAACTGTTCCGGGCTCCGACCGGAAGTTCCGGTATGGACTGGAAGTGTTGACTGACAAGCCCAACGGTCTGATCTGGTTTGACCAGAAGTTCCGGTGGCCTTCACCAAAACTTCCGGTGGCTCGTCCGAGCTCGAGTATATAAGCTCACTTCATTTCTAACCATTGCCCGAACTTTGCACACTCATTTTAGCTCTCCCAACCTTCCACAAGCTGTGACTCACCCACTCTCTCTACCTCTTTGCCTCCAAGCTTCAATCTTCGATTGTTTGAGCTAGGGACGTGAGATTTGAGAGCGGGAGCATCGATCTTCGAATTGAGCACTTGGGTTCCTCGCTTTGCCGGCTTGATTTGTGTTTGTTTCTCTTGGGTTCTTGGAACCCTAGCCGGCTAGGCGTTCTTCGTGGTTGCCCGAGTTGATTCATTTGTGAGGGCACCCCGAAGTGTTTGTAATAACCCCTTAATTCTTAGTGGAAATCTCAAGCTAGCCTTTGTGGTTGCTTGAGGGAGGAGACCTTAGTGGTCGGACCTTCGTGGTCACCTCAACAATGAGAAAGTAGGAACTCCTTAGTGGGGATTGCCGAACCTCGGTAAAAATAACTTGTCTTGCTGTGGTGGTAGCTTCGACTACCCTTTGTTCTTGTGTTCTTGTTGTTCTTCCTCTCTACCCCAAGCTCTTAGGTGGGAGGTCCCGATCTACCATTTGGTGTGGTGCCAAGCCTTGAGGAGCTCAACACATTCATCAACAACCTCTAGGAGGGTGTGGTATCACTTAGATCTGAAATCCCAACTTGATTCACTTTGATTTCGTAGCTCATTTAGGGCACCAGAAGTTCTGAAGGTCTGCACCGAAAGTTCTGGTCCCCCTGACCGGAACTTCCGATCCAGACCACCGGAACTTCCGGTCAGGCATTTGACTTCCGCAATTTCGAGTTTGTGAGTTTCAGATTTTGCAAAAAGGCCTATTCACCCCCCCTCTAGGCCAATTAGGTCCTTTCAATTGGTATCAGAGCATTGGTCCCTCGGATAAACGCTTCACTGCGTGAGGAGTAACATTGGCCAAGATGGACCCCGAAGCACAAAAGCAAATTGTTGATCAAATCACAGCTCAAATCACCGCATCACTGCAGCTACAATAACAAGAGCAAATGAACAAGATGCAAGAGCAATTAGACAAGATGCAACAACTTCTAGACAAGAAGAATCAAGAATCGTCAAGTGATGGTGGTGATGCAAACAAGACACCGAAGGGCTACAATAGAACAAGTTTTGATTATGGTGGGTCAAGCAAGAACAACAATCCTACCTTGCTGTGGCAGAACCGTCTGAATCGGCACATTATCGATAATACTCGTCTTCCATTGACACTAAGTATTCCGATAATGAACCAAGTCAAACACCTCCGTCGAGCACACCCGAAGGAGAACTCGAATAATCCACGTTTTCATCCAGGATACAATAATGAATACAAGCTTACAATACTTAGTCCATTTCATACAATAGCAGTCTTGGAAATTTATTCATTACAATACCAGAGTTCAGAGTGCAATAATTAAACAGCGGAACTAATTAAACATCTAGCGGGAAGCGACACAAGGATCCGTCTGTGCCCACCAGAAGAATCCTTCACCCAGCAGCCCACTTCTTAAGTTGCACCTGCAACAGGGGTAAAATAAACCCTAAGTACAAAATGTACTTGCAAGACTTACCCGACTAGTGGGAATATAAATATTTCCCGACTCTCAAGGATATGAAAGGCTTTTTGGTTTGCTGCTTCATTTTTGCCTGTAAAGCTTACTAAAGAGTATCCTTACTGGTAAATATTTAGCAGTCATTTTTTTTCATTAGCTAAACATCCTAGGTAAGCACCTGTTCTACTTTCAAGCAAGTGATAAGCAATCAGACTCATTTCTCTTTCTTTCCTTTCTTCCACCAACTTTATTATTCCAGTTGTTACTACGATGCCATGCCATAGTCAAGCCGTACCGTCTAAGCGACGGTGATTCGCGAATCAATGTGCCCAGCTGGGTACCCCGAAAAACACACGCCTCGCTCGTACCCTAGGCACGAGCGAGACCAACCCGTTCCACTCCTGTCACAGGTTCCAGGTCCCCGTCCAAACTTGGACTCTAAGCCCCCACACTTGAGGCCCGGCCTCAAAGTGGTGCTTAGACCTCCACCTATCCCCGCCTCCAATCAGTCGGTCCGGAAAGAGCCGGAGCCCATGACAAGAGAGTAACAAGTCTTCCTAGCCCCCATCCGCTAGTATATGCTCGGGATAATAAGATCTGTGACAAGACTATTGTCCATAACAACGAACAGTTCTTAATCGACACGGACAGGGAAACGATGCAACCAAGCTAAGCCCGTGGCCGCGGGACATAACTTGTCACACCCAACCATACCCAAACCATATCCCTGCCCGGTCTCTAATTTTCTTTCACCTTCTTATCATGTGATACAATAATAATCACCTATTGTGAGTAACGACAGGTTACCCGCTACCGTCATCCTAAGCATCGCATCTACACGACCTGTACTAGTAGGACTCATAGGTGGGTATATATGTGCAAGTAGTTTTCATATCAACTCCTGAAACGTAATGCAAACATATATATACCAAGTGATTAGTAAAATAGGGGTTATGCACCGGGGCTTGCCTTGGGCAGGCACGGAGTCAACAAATCAGTCGGCGGCTCCGGAACCTCCTCCGCTGCAAGGACCTCCTCGATCACCTCCACGACCTCCTCGTACTCCTGGTCGTCGATGGTCACCACGTCCGCCTCAAACTCGTTCACTACATGCATGCAATGATGGTGCAAAAAAAATTAATACTTAGACAACAACAACTCTTAAAAGTACACAACTACTAAGCTAATTAACTAACTCTAATGGTTAACATGCTAAGCTATCCATTACTTCTACTAAGCAAGAACTAGCTAGCCTAATATTTTCTACTAACTAAAATGCATTTCATGATAAATAGATAAATTTAGTTGAGCTCTAGAGACGAAGAAAATGACATGGACAGACAACTCTTGATTTTCAATGAATTTAGGAAGAAGAATCAACGGAATTGGAGTTCGTATGGTGGAGATATTGGTTGCGCAAAGTAGCTATTAATAATCTCTAAAAAAACAAAGGAACTTAATTAGCTCATGGCTTTCTCCCGTGACTTGCTCATGAATGAGGTCTTTAATCAAAGGAATAATGAAGACGGATGGCGCTGCTAGGGAGAAACAGAGGAAGTACAAGAGGAACTCACGGGATACTTACCGCAGTCCACTGATGCTTCGATAGACGCAGCTTACACGGCAAGAACAGAGAAACTTGATTAGAGAGGAAGAGGTGGACAACAAGTCTGGCGAGCTCGCGATCGCGAGACGTCTCCTTTTAAGGACGAGAGACGCAGGGACGCTCGCACTGGAAAAGAGATCGACGTGCGCGACGCAGCATACGGACTTTTGCTCTGGCGAGCAGCGACTTCCACGTGCACAGTAAGTCTCTGTGCTACAGTGTTTCTGCGCTGCTACAGTGCACTCTTCGACGCTACAGTGACCTCTGCTCTGCTACAGTGCATTCTGCGATGCTACAGTGATCTCTGCGCTGCTACAGTGTATTCTGCGACGCTACGTGAACTCTGCGCTGCTACAGTGCATTCTGCGACGCTACAGTGCCTCTGCGCTGCTACAGTGCATTCTGCGGCGCTACAGTACCCCCTTGCAGTGACATTGCGTGCTCTCTGGTTTCCTTTTGCAGAGGCAGCGCGCCGTGTGGGCTGGGCAACATTGATTTTTGTGAAAGCACGGTGGCTAATTAAGTATTAACTAACACGTCAGTTGTGCGTGGTGTACGTGCTGCGCGGGCATGCCTTGCGAGTGTGCTGTGAGCACGATCAAGGAATTTTAGAAAGAAAAAGAATCTCTAGCGCTGGAGTTGGATCAGGATGACAATAGTTAGTTGAACTGTGCTGAGGAATATTTGGACAAGGAATTAAATTAGAGCTCAAATTGAGAATTAGTGCAACAAAATTTAATTTCTCATTTTGCCATAAACAATAATACATAAACATGATGCTCATGACATGGTTTAGTGATTTATTAATGCAGTAACACCGAGGGTGTTACACTTGCCCATGATCAATCCCGGAAAGCCACCTCCTTTTGATGGTACAAGGTACACCGATTGGGCTCATAGGATGAAATTGCATCTCATAGCCGCAAGATGTTGGGAGGTAGTGGACATTGGTGTCAATCCACCTCAAGATCCTAATGATTGGTCACCCGAAGATGAAAGAGACTTTCACCTTAATGCAACGGCGGCTATCTTGATTTTGCAATGCCTCACTCCGGAAGACAACAACAAGGTTAATGGAATGGTCAATGCAAAGCAAATTTGGGACACCTTGAAAGTATCATTTGAAGGAGATAAGAGTGTGAGAATTGGAAACATTGAGCTCTTGCAAGAAAAGATTGAGAACTTTACCATGATTGAAGGAGAAACTACTCAAGCAATGTTTGATATGTTCATGACCTTAATCAACAAAATTAGAGCACTTGGAGACATAAGATGGGATGACAACTCCACCGCAAGGAAGATATGTAGAGTGTATAGACAAAAGAACAATATGCTTGCATCCGTCATAATGGAGAGAGACAACTACACCACAATGACACCACAAGAGATGTTAGCCAAGTTAATGCATCATGAGGTACTTGATGATGAAGCCAAGGAAGCAAGTGTGCTAAAGAAGAGTATTGCCCTCACGGCATCACATGGAAATGAGTCAAGTCATTGCCACAAAGGGTGTTGTGAGCATAGGCATAACAATGATGATAATGACCTTGATGAAGAGCAAGTCTTGCTAGTGAAAAATTACACAAAGTATTTGAGAATGAAGAAAGAGAAGATGATGAGATATGGAGGGAACAAGCCATACAAGAAGAGATTTTTCTATGAGTGTGGTGACACCGGCCATCTTGCGGCCGATTGTCCTAACAAAGGGAAGAAGTCAAGATATAGCAAGCAAGGTGACAAGAAGTACAAGGACAAGAAGAGAGGTGAAGCACATCTTGGTCAAGAATGGCAATCGGATAGTGATAGTGATGATGACAATGAAAATGAGAAGAAAAGTGTGGCCGCAATTGCTATAGAAGAAATGACTTCCTCAACAAAGGTCCCCATCGACGATGCTTCATCAACATCTCTCTTCACCAACATGTCTTCTTCACCTAGACTCTTCGCCAACCTCTCCGACGACGACGGTGATGCTCCTTCTTGCCTCATGGCATTAGGAGATAAGGTACAACTTGATCCTCCTACACATACCACTAGTGAATGTGATAGTGATGATGAAAATGATGAAAACTATGATTATAATCTCATCAAAAGATATAGTAACGCTGCTGCAACTAAAATCTTGAAGCTAATATATGCCAAAGATAAGCTTGAGTCATGCATTGAGTCGCAAGGGGAATTGCTCCTAGAGGAAAGGGAGAAAACCTAAGGACTTGAGGCATGACTCTCCAAGGAGAAGGAGAAGGTTGAGAAGTTGAGTGTAGAATTTTCTTTAGCCAAGGATGCTAATAAGCGCTTGGCTAAGGAACATTCTTCACTCAATGACTCTTTGGCAAGTCTAAAGAATGATCATAGTTCAGCTCAAGAAAGCCTTACAAGCTTGACAAATAAATATCATGAGCTTGAACTAAACTATGACAAACTTTGGACTACCACTTCTACCGTTTCCAAGGATGCCAAAGCTATAACCAATAAAAGTTGTGAAAAATGCTCTAATATTGATATACATGCTTATGCTACTAACATTGATGAGCTAGTCAAGAAGGATAAGGAGATTCAAAGGTTGAACACAATTGTCAAAAATGGTTGCAAGTGCAAGGATAAGCAACCGGCAAATGTGTTCAAGGCATAAATGCACCCCATGATTAAGGATGGCATTGGCTACAATAGGTATGATGGCAAAGCCAATGGAAGGAAAATGATGAATGGGGTGGCTTGTGTGAAGTTCAACAAGAGTGTGCCGCTTGTTGACCTCATCAACAAGGTGAACAATGTTGTCACACCTACAACTCCACTAGTCAACAATAAGAACAACAAGAAGAAGCAAGTGGAGGTGTCCAAGCAACAAGTGCCTATTTCACGTAATCACATTTGTGACTATATGTGTCGTTGGGACAAGGATGGCAAGATTGTTGTGAAGTATGTGGGCGCCCTCAAGAAGAGACAAATCTTGAGGAGTGTTTGGGTGCCCAAGTCTTATGTTGCTAACCCCCTAGGTTCCATCTCGGGACCTAAACCAAAAGCTTAATCTTGTTTTGTAGGAATATTCCTCCGGTGGGCCAAGTTGGGTGCTTGATAGTGGATGCACCAATCATATGACCGGAGAGAAGAACATGTTCACCTCCTTTCAACCAAATCAAATCACAAGTGAAAGGATTTTCTTTGGTGACAATAGTAAAGGGGACATTCTCGGTTTGGGTAAAATTGCTATCTCAAATGATAATTCTATTTCCAATGTATTACTTGTGGATTCGTTGGGATACAATTTGTTGTCCGTCTCATAACTTTGTGAGAAGGGTTACAATTGTCTCTTTACGGATAAGGGTGTGGAAGTTTCTAGAAGATCGGATTCCTCTATTGCCTTTACGGGTCAATTGAAGGGAAAGTTCTACCTAGTTGATTTCTCATCTAGTAGAGTGGGGTCCGAGACTTGTTTAGTGGCAAAATCTAGCATGAGCTGGTTATGGCATCGCCGACTAGCGCATGTTGGCATGAGGAACTTGGCTGATCTTCAAAGAGGCGAACACATACTTGGACTAACAAATGTTTCTTTTGAGAAAGATAGAATTTGCAGTGCATGTCAAGCGGGTAAGCAAGTTGGAGCCAAACATCCTGCCAAGAACATCGTCACTACAACAAGGCCACTTGAGTTACTTCATATGGATCTATTCGGATCCAATGCTTATATAAGCATTAGAGGTAACAAATATAGTTTTGTAATTGTTGATGATTTTTCTCGCTTCACTTGGGTGTTCTTTTTGAAAGATAAAAGCGAAACCCAAGGGATCTTCAAGAAGTTTGCAAGGAGAGCTCAAAATGAGTTTGAAGTGAAGATCAAGAAAGTGAGAAGTGACAACGGGACGGAGTTTAGGAACACCAACATCGAAGCATTCCTTGATGAAGAAGGCATCAAGCATGAGTTTTCGGTTCCATACACTCCACAACAAAATGGTGTTGTAGAGAGGAAGAACCGAACGCTCATTGAAGCCGCAAGAGCAATGTTGGATGAGTACAAGATTTCGGAGAAAGATTATTGGGCGGAAGCGGTTAACACGGCGTGTCATGACATCAACCGCTTGTACCTCCACAAGATAAGGAACAAGACCGCCTATGAGCTTCTAACCAGTAAAAAGCCTAAGGTGGATTACTTTAGAGTTTTTGGATGCAAGTGTTTCATACTTAATAAGAAATCCAAAAGCTCTAAGTTTGCACCAAAGGTTGATGAAGGGTTCTTACTTGGTTATGCTACTAACGAACATGGCTATCGTGTTTTCAATGAGGCTTTAGAGTTTTTGGATGCAAGTGTTTCATACTTAATAAGAAATCCAAAAGCTCTAAATTTGCACCAAAGGTTGATGAAAGGTTCTTACTTGGTTATGCTACTAACGAACATGGCTATCGTGTTTTCAATGAGGCCACTGGCCAAATTGAAATAGAGGTAGACATGACTTTTGATGAAAGCGACGGCTCTCAAAAGGAGCAAGTCAATGCTAAAATTTTAGGTAAAGAAGAACCATCTCATCAAGTGATCAAGAAGCTTGCTACCGGCGAAGTGAGACCCGTTGAAGATGAAGATGATATGCATGTGCAAATTCCTCTTGATCCGAACATGCATCATGGGTCAACCAATGCCCATGGTGATGCCTCTACCTCAAGAAGGGGTCATGACTCAAGAGAACAAGATAGGCAAGATCCACCACAAACTCAAAGAGACAACCAAGATGATGATCAAGACAATGAAGATAATGAAGATGAAGATGATGGTCCAATCCAAACAAGAACAACCATTCCTCACCCAAGAGTTCATCAATCCATTCAACGGGACCATCCCGTTGATAGCATATTGGGAGACATACAACGAGGGGTAACAACACGCTCTCGTTTAGTAACTTTTTGTGAATATTACTCTTTTGTCTCTTCCAAATTGCCAGAAAAGGTGGAGGATGCTTTGAAAGACCCAGATTGGGTGATGGCCATGCAAGAGGAGTTGAACAACTTCACTAGGAATGAAGTCTGGTCCTTGGTGGAAAGACCCAATCAAAATGTGATAGGTACCAAGTGGGTCTTCCGCAACAAAGAAGATGAGTATGGCGTGGTCACAAGGAACAAGGCATGGTTGGTAGCCAAAGGTTTCACTCAAATCGAAGGTTTGGATTTTGGGGAGACCTATGCACCTGTAGCTAGGCTTGAGTCTATTCACATATTACTTGCCTTTGCTGCTCACCATGATTTCAAGTTGTTTCAAATGGACATGAAAAGTGCATTCCTCAACGGCCCCCTCTCCGAAACCGTGTATGTGGAGCAACCACCGGGTTTTGAAGATCCACATCATCCTGACCACGTCTACAAGCTAGACAAAGCACTCTATGAGCTTAAACAAGCCCCTAGAGCTTGGTATGATTGTCTCAAGGACTTCCTACTCAAACAAGGGTTTGAGATTGGGAAGGCCGATCCTACTTTATTTACTCGCAAAGTCAATAATGATATCTTTATGTGCCAAATATATGTCGATGACATTATATTTGGTAGTACTAATACCGATTTTTGTGAGCAATTTAGTAGGATCATGACAAAAAGGTTTGAGATGTCCATGATGGGGGAGTTGACATACTTTCTTGGATTTCAAATCAAGCAACTCAAGGATGGCACGTTCATAAGTCAAACCAAGTACACCACTGTAAGGTCCTAGATGGCTAAAGGGGGGGTGTGAATAGCCTATAAAAAAATTCTACAAATACCACTAAGCAAACTTGTTAGAACAAGAAACGGCGTAAAGCGAGTTTTGCTTAGCCAAAGGTTGTGATGCAAGCCTCCTATCCACAAGTCTAGTAGATTATGATCTCTAGTTCACACAAGAGCTATGTCACTAAACTTACACTAGAGAACAAGCTAAACAAAACTACTAGCAAAGCTACCACTAGAGCTACACAAGATAATCTAGTAAAAGTAAGTGCAAGAGAGGATTATGATTCTTATACCGACGGTGGAGTGAAGATGTTGCCAATCACCAAGATGATATACAATCAATCAATATTGACAACAACACAATATGAAGACCAATCACCGGGAGACAAGAGACACAATATTTTTGTTCACCCGGTGTTCACTTGTGCACCGACAAGCTACGTCACCGGTTGTGTCGACCAACACTTAGATGGTTCCTCGGTGTGACCCTCAAGTCACTTGCCCCTCAAGGCACGCCCCGCAAGGCACCGCAAGACACCACTCTCAAGTGAGGTAACTCAATGACACGCGGATTCCACTAGAGTTGCTTTTGGCGTCCCGCCGAGGAAAGCACAAGAACCTCTCACAATCAACCGGAGGTGGCCAAGAACAATCACCTTCTCTTGCCAACGCCTACAACAATCTCCAAGCCGGCTAGGAGCGGTACTCTCCAAGAGTAACAAGAAATCCACCGGCTAAACCACCCACAAGTGCCACTAGATGCCCTCAAGCTATGCAATGCACTTTGGGATCACTCAATCTCACTTTTGATTTGCAATCAAGCAAGAGAGATGAGTGGGAGGAGTAGCTCTAGCTCAAAGGATGCACAAGAGTGTTAGAAATGCCAAGAGACCTCCCCAAGGGCCGGCCAACAAGTATTTATAAGCATCCCAAACAAATAGAGCCGTTGCAACTCCACTGACCGTTTTTTCGGGACGACCGGACGCGCCGGTCGAAACTGACCGGACGCGCTTCACCGCGTCCGGTCGCCCTGCGACGTCCACGTGTCCCCTGATTTCAAACGCGACCATTAGATCTTCCAACGGTCACTGCGTGCCAACAGTCAAACGCGACGACCGGACGCGCAGTTCAAACGACCGGACGCGCCGGTCGCACAGTACCGCACGCCCGCGAAGCAACGACCGGACGCGCTCCTCGCAACGACCGGACGCGACAGTGCCAGCGTCCGGTTGGAGTCCAGTAAGCTCCCTCGACGACCGGACGCGTCCGATCGTTTGTGACCGGACGCGCTCAGCGTCCGATCGACCTTGTGAACCGCAGTTCCCTCAGGGCGCCTGACCGGACGCGCCGGTCCCGCGAGTGACCGGACGCGCCGGTTGCAAACCCTAGCCTGCGTGCCTGAACGCTGCGCTGTACTGACCGGACGCGTCCGGTCACACCGTGACCGCGTCCGGTGCAGCGTCCGGTCACCTCTGTGACCTCCGTTCGTCTCTGTTTCTTTTCCGACTTCCGGCATAGTGGAACCCAAACCCCTCTCTACCCGCAAACCACAGCGCGACCAACGCCACCTTTGCAAATGTGCCAACACCATCAAGTGTACATCTCCATATGCTTGTGTGTTAGCTTTTTCTCAATCATTTTCAAAGGTTTTCCAGTTAGCTCACTAGGCCCTACATGCAATGCACTTCATGAATTCACCTAGTGGCACCCATGCGTCGAATAACCGATAAGACTTCCCCTCTTAATAGTTCGGCTATCGATCCTAAGCCACTCACACCCTCTATGGTGTCTTGAGTGTAAAACAAAATGGCCCTATGGTTATACCTTTGCCTTGAGCCCATTTTGTTTCTCCAAATGATATGATCCACTTCATATCATCACATGACCGTCTCGATCCATCGACCTTGACTTCACTTGCTCTTCACCGTTGCATCGGTCCATCGGCGCCAAGTCTTGCTCAAGCTTCACCATCGCATGGTCCTTCGCTTCGAAGCCTCGACTAGCCCTTCACCTTCACAACCGATCCATCGAGCCAAGCTTCATCTTGGTCTTCACCATCTTGGTCATATGAGTCAATGTCATGTCTCATATTCAATGACCACCTTTATCTAAATCATCCACTTAGATACAAAGGTTAGTCCTAGGTTTCATCAATTAGCCAAAACCAAACTAGGGACTTTCAATCTCCCCCTTTTTGGTAATAAAAGATGATTTTGAATTGAAAGCTTTGATAATAAAAGTTTTGAACTTGTCATACTTGTCCAATCATTTTGCTCATGAGTAAAGTTTGGACAATTATCACAAGCTCGGTTTTGGTAGCATTAGCTCCCCCTACATATGTGCATAGAGTTTGGATTGAAAGCTTTGCACATATGCATGGATAGAAGTGTTGGGAGAGTAATTCTACCAAAATGATGCTAAGGTGTAAGAAATAGACCTTTGAAGCGTGATACCAATCGGAGTTGCCTTTTACACCATCCTTAGCATCACGAAGTAACTAGACATCCAACAAAACTCAAGAACCCCGTGAGATCAACATTATATGTAAAGGTTCTTGGACCACTTGTAAAAACCTTAGGCAAGTCTAGATGCCACAAGTAAAACTATTCCTATGCATGCTAGTAGATCATTTCATCATCCAAGTTGTATACTAGCATTGCACCACACAAGCATGTATATTGAATTTAAATATATGTGCAATGAGCAAATCATATGAAAATGCACAAACAAATGCAACAACTTTGTTTATGAGCTTGCTCCCCCTACTTGTGTGCATCAAAATTTTATTTACACCCCTTTATCATGTTGAATCATCTTTTTCTCTCCCCCTTTGTCAACAACTTACCCAAAAATGGGATCAAATTGTGGAGAGAAGAAAAATGTTTGATGGAGTAGGTTAAAATTCCTCATAGTTGGTTCAACCTAGAACACTTGGCAAAGACATTTAATTCGATTTGAACCAAAGACAAGCTTCTTCACACCTCATAATAAGGGTTATCTTGGCTATGTTGAATTAAACACTTATAGCAAATCTTCTAGATTCAACACTAGGTTTGCAAGCTCACAAACATGTCATATGCCACCACTAGATCAAATCAAACATAGAGGCAATAGTGGTAACATATATCCATCAAATTCATTTGATTTATCATGAATGCTCATGCATACCACTTATTATGTCTACATGCTCTAGCAAGTCCTTAGCATAGGATGAATGACATGTCAATCAACTTTACCTTGCAATGTCGAAGGAGAGGCATGTCAATAAGTGAGTGGGGTGCATTCAACTCATGTTTGAGAAATCAAGAATATTTAATTCATTCCTTAGCTTGCAAAACCTCTTTTCATCGAGTGGCTTAGTTAGAATATCGGCAAGTTGATCATCGGTGCCAACACTCTCAACGGCAATATCTCCCTTTTGTTGATGATCTCTAATGAAATGATGTCTTATGTCAATATGCTTTGTTCTTCCATGTTGAACCGGGTTTTGTACCATCTTGATTGCACTCTCATTATCACATAGCAATGGCACATTCTTGAAGTTGAGGCCATAATCCTTCAAAGTTGATTTCATCCATAGCAATTGTGCACAACAACTCCCCGCACTCACATATTCGGCTTCGGCGGTAGAGATTGCCACACTATTTTGTTTCTTTGAGGACCATGACATAAGTGATCTTCCAAGTAATTGACATGTGCCGCTTGTGCTCTTTCTATTGATCTTGCAACCCCCATAGTCGGAGTCTGAATATCCAATCAATTCAAACTTTGACCCCTTGGGATACCATAGTCCAACATCTCTTGTTTGCTTCAAGTACCTCAATATTCTCTTTGCGGTCGTGAGATGACTTTCTCTAGGTGAGGCTTGATATCTAGCACACATGCAAACACTAAACATGACATCCGGCCTTGATGCGGTGACATAGAGTAGACTTCCAATCAAGGACCGATATTCCTTTTGATTCACCATTTTGCCATCAAGATCACTATCCAAATTTCCATTTGTACCCATTGGAGTTGAAATTGGCTTTGCATCTTGCATTCCAAACTTCTTCAACATATCCCTTATGTATTTCCCTTGACTCACAAATGTCCCATTCTTCAATTGCTTTACTTGGAGACCAAGGAAGTAACTAAGTTCACCAATCATAGACATTTCAAACTCTTTGGCCATCATAGTACCAAACTCTTCACAATAAGCTTGATCGGTTGATCCAAAGATGATGTCATCAACATATATTTGCACTATGAATAGATCATTCATAATCTTCTTGGTGAATAGAGTTGTATCAACCTTGCCCATCTTGAATCCCTTGGAGAGAAGGAAATCCCTTAGCCTCTCATACCATGCTCTAGGTGCTTGCTTTAAGCCATATAAAGCCTTCTTTAACTTGTACACATGGTTGGGTTTCTTGTCATCTTCAAATCCGGGCGGTTGCTCAACGAAGACTAACTCATTGATGATCCCATTGAAAAATGCACTTTTGACATCCATTTGATATAGTTTGATGTTGTGTGCACAAGCATAAGCTAATAGAATCCTTATTGCCTCCAATCTTGCCACGGGAGCATATGTCTCGTCATAGTCAAGACCTTCAACTTAAGTGTAACCTTGAGCAACTAGTCTTGCTTTGTTTCTCACTACAATGCCATCTTGATCTTGCTTGTTTTTAAACACCCACTTGGTTCCAATCACATTGTAGTCATTTGGCCTTTCTACCAACTCCCAAACATCATTTCTTGTGAAATTGTTAAGCTCTTCTTGCATAGACATGATCCAATCGGCATCCCTCAAAGCTTCTTCTATCTTCTTTGGTTCTATGGTTGACACAAATGATGCATGCTCACAAAACATAGCCAATCTTGATCTTGTTTGCACACCACTTCTAATATCACCAATAACACTATCAATGGGGTGATCTCTTGCAACATGTTGTGGTTGGAGTACTTGCACTTGATTGCTTGAGCTTGGTTGATCACTTGATGTATCTCGATGAGAAGAACTAGCACCATGATCTTGCACTTGAGAGTCACTAACTAGCTTGAATGGTGAATTGAGCACTTGATCTTTATCATCATCTTGAATATCAATTACTTGCTTTGCTCTAATGTCTCCAATGTCCATGTTCTTCATTGCTTCCACTAATAGAGTTCCACCAATATCATCTAGATTTTCTTCTTCATCTTGTGACCCATTGGTTTCATCAAATTGCACATCATGGACTTCTTCTAGAATGCCACTTGAGTTGTTCCAAACTCTATAAGCTTTGCTTGTAGTTGAATAACCAAGTAGGAACCCCTCATCACATCTCTTGTCAAACTTCCCCAATCTAGTGCCTTTCTTCAAGATATAGCATTTGCAACCAAAAACCCTAAAATAAGAAATATTGGGCTTTCTTCCATGAAGTAGCTCATATGGGGTCTTCTCTAGCAATGGATGACAATATAGTCTATTGATGTAGTAGCAAGCGGTATTGATTGCTTCATCCCAAAATGATTGACTCACATTGTACTCATGAAGCATTGATCTAGCCATATCAAGCAATGTTCTATTCTTCCTCTCAACTAGGCCATTTGATTGTGGAGTGTACTTGGCCGAGAATTGATGTCCAATACCATAATGATCACAAAGTTCTTCAATTCTTGTATTCTTGAACTCACTTCCATTGTCACTTCTCACTTTCTTGATTCTAATCTCAAACTCATTGTGAACTCTAGTGAGAAATGTCTTGAAGGTGTCAAACACTTCACTTTTGTCACTAAGAAAGAATACCCATGTGAATCTTGTGAAGTCATCCACTATGACAAAGCCATACTTGTTGCCGCCTATGCTTGTATATGTTATTGGTCCAAAAAGATCCATGTGCATCAACTCAAATGCTTTGCATGTGCTCATTGTACTCTTCTTTAGATGTGAGCTTCCAACTTGCTTCCCGGCTTGACATGCACTACAAAGCTTGTTCTTCTCAAATTCAACATCTTTCAAACTATTGACAAGATTGTGAGTTGTAAGCTTCTTCAATTGTTTCATGCCAACATGACCAAGCCTTCTATGCCAAAGCCAACCCATGCTTGATTTTGAGACTAAGCAAGTTGTCAACGAAGTTTCTCTAGCATTGAAGTCAACTAGGTAGAGATTCTCATATCTAAAGCCCTTGAATGCCACATTTGAACCATCCACACTAATAACTTCCACATCATCAACCCCAAAGATGCATTTGTAGCCTAGATCACATATTTGTGCCACGGATAGAAGGTTGAAATCCAAGCTTTCAACTAGCAACACATTGGAGATACTCATGTCATTTGATATTGCAATCTTGCCCAAGCCAATAACCTTGCCTTTCTTATTATTGCCAAATGTGATAGAACCAACACCACTATCATTGTCATTGATTGAGTCAAACATTCTTGATGTACCGATCATGTGTTGAGTGCACCCACTATCAATAATCCAATGCCTTCCTCCGGCTTTGTAATTGACCTACAAGCAAATCAATGAAGTTTAGGTACCCATTTTTGCTTGGATCCTTGTAGGTTAGTAACTAAGCTCTTTGGTACCCAAATAGCCTTCTTCTTTGGGCCCACAATTGGTGTACCAACAAACTTAGCTTGCACACCCTTCACACCCTTGGTAAGCACATAGCAAGAATCAAAAGATATAGCATTAACAAGGTTCTTGCTTTGGTTCTTTTTATTGCAATTATGCTCTAGGTGCCCAACTTGCTTGCATCTATTGCAAAAACGACCATTGCCCTTCACAAAGCTAGGCTTTGGAGTTGCAAAGGCCGACTTGCCTTTCTTGGGGGTGTAGCCCAATCCCTCTTTGTTAAGAGAGAACCTTTGGCTACCCAAGCACTTAAGCAAGCGGGCCTCACCACCATAGGCCTTGCCTAGGGCGTGAGTGAGCTCATCCACCTCTCTCTTGAGAGTCTCATTTTCAACCATTAGTGAGGCATCACAAGTGAAACCATCACTAGTAGTGGAGGTAGAGTTAGTGGTGGTGGATGAAGAGCTACAAGAAGGGTTATCATTTGACATGATGATAGGTTCATTAAAGGATTCATCAATTATATCACATGTAACACCTATATCACATGATACAACAACCTCCTTCTTTGCTTGTTGCTCAAGTAGCAATGAGTGAGCTTTTTCAAGCTTGGAATGAGCCTTATCAAGATCCTCATGGTCTTCCACTAGACTCTCATGAGTGGTCTTAAGCTCACTAAGGACTTTCTCAAGTATTGCTACTTTCATTGAAAGCTTCTTACACTCTTTGTCCTTAGCAATGGCTATGTCTCTAGTTTGTTGCATCAAGTCATATAGTTGTTCTTTAGTTGGTTCATCATCATCATTTTCATTATCATTATTATTATCACTATCATGAGCATATTCCATTTCACTTTCATCATCACTCTCATCATATAATACCTTAGCTTCTTTAGCCATGAAGCATGAAGAGGATGAATCAAATAGTGATGGCTTCTTGTTGATAGCAATGGAAGCAAAAGCCTTGTTGGATGATTCTTCTTCTTCTTCATTATCTTCACTTTCCCAAGTGATCACATAGGCACCATTTTTGCCTTTCTTGAATGTCATCTTGGCCTCTCTCTTCTTCTTCTCAAACTTGTCCTTTTTGTTCTTCTTCTTATCATAAGGACATTCCGCTTGAAGGTGCTCGGTGCTATCACAATTAAAGCACTTTCTTTGTTGCTCATTTCTTTTGAAGTTGTCATTTCTCTTCTTAAAGCCTCTTCTCTTGATGAACATGTGACCCATCTTCTTGACTACAAGAGCAAGTGCCTCATCATCAATTTCAAATTCCCCATCTTCATTGTTGTCTTCTTCTTCTTCAATGATGATGGCTTTACCCTTGGAGGAGGTGGCATTAAATGCTACGGTCTTCCTTTTCTTCTCATCTTCCACCTTCTCCTTGTCATCAACATCTTGATCATATTTGTCATAGGTCAATACTTCACCAAGCAAATCATTTGGCTTCATTGCTTCAAGCCCATCTCTTTGCAACATCATGATCAACATCTTGAATCTTCTAGGTAAGCTCAATAAGAACTTGTGACAAAAATCTTGATCTTGAGTCTTGTGCCCTAAGCTCTTGAGATCATTGACTATCACTTGCAATCTATGAAACATTTCAATAATTGTTTCATCATCCTTTTTCTTGAAGTTCTCAAACTCACTCTTGAGCCCATATAGCTTGGCACTCTTCACAACCTTAGTGCCTTCATATGTCTCACTCAACCTTATCCATACTTCACTAGCCAATTCTAAATCCTTGATGCCCTCAAATACTTTTGTGTCAATACCATTATAAAGTGTATTGAGAGCCATTCTATTGCATGTTCTATTTGCTCTATCTTCATCGGTGAGATGATCGGGATCAATGATAGCAAAATCATTCTCGGTGACTTGCAATACTCTCTCATGAATAGAACCAAGGTACATTGTCATTTTTCTCTTCCAATGAGCAAAAGAACTAACACCATCAAAGAACGGTGGCTTGCCCCCAACATGATTGAACACAATTTGAGCCATTTTTCACACCGAAGGATGTTAAGCCTTGATTAAAACGGTGACCACGGCTCCGATACCACTGTAAGGTCCTAGATGGCTAGAGGGGGGGTGTGAATAGCCTATAAAAAAATTCTACAAATACCACTAAGCAAACTTGTTAGAACAAGAAACGGCGTAAAGCGAGTTTTGCTTAGCCAAAGGTTGTGATGCAAGCCTCCTATCCACAAGTCTAGTAGATTATGATCTCTAGTTCACACAAGAGCTATGTCACTAAACTTACACTAGAGAACAAGCTAAACAAAACTACTAGCAAAGCTACCACTAGAGCTACACAAGATAATCTAGTAAAAGTAAGTGCAAGAGAGGATTATGATTCTTATACCGACGGTGGAGTGAAGATGTTGCCAATCACCAAGATGATATACAATCAATCAATATTGACAACAACACAATATGAAGACCAATCACCGGGAGACAAGAGACACAATATTTTTGTTCACCCGGTGTTCACTTGTGCACCGACAAGCTACGTCACCGGTTGTGTCGACCAACACTTAGATGGTTCCTCGGTGTGACCCTCAAGTCACTTGCCCCTCAAGGCACGCCCCGCAAGGCACCGCAAGACACCACTCTCAAGTGAGGTAACTCAATGACACGCGGATTCCACTAGAGTTGCTTTTGGCGTCCCGCCGAGGAAAGCACAAGAACCTCTCACAATCAACCGGAGGTGGCCAAGAACAATCACCTTCTCTTGCCAACGCCTACAACAATCTCCAAGCCGGCTAGGAGCGGTACTCTCCAAGAGTAACAAGAAATCCACCGGCTAAACCACCCACAAGTGCCACTAGATGCCCTCAAGCTATGCAATGCACTTTGGGATCACTCAATCTCACTTTTGATTTGCAATCAAGCAAGAGAGATGAGTGGGAGGAGTAGCTCTAGCTCAAAGGATGCACAAGAGTGTTAGAAATGCCAAGAGACCTCCCCAAGGGCCGGCCAACAAGTATTTATAAGCATCCCAAACAAATAGAGCCGTTGCAACTCCACTGACCGTTTTTTCGGGACGACCGGACGCGCCGGTCGAAACTGACCGGACGCGCTTCACCGCGTCCGGTCGCCCTGCGACGTCCACGTGTCCCCTGATTTCAAACGCGACCATTAGATCTTCCAACGGTCACTGCGTGCCAACAGTCAAACGCGACGACCGGACGCGCAGTTCAAACGACCGGACGCGCCGGTCGCACAGTACCGCACGCCCGCGAAGCAACGACCGGACGCGCTCCTCGCAACGACCGGACGCGACAGTGCCAGCGTCCGGTTGGAGTCCAGTAAGCTCCCTCGACGACCGGACGCGTCCGATCGTTTGTGACCGGACGCGCTCAGCGTCCGATCGACCTTGTGAACCGCAGTTCCCTCAGGGCGCCTGACCGGACGCGCCGGTCCCGCGAGTGACCGGACGCGCCGGTTGCAAACCCTAGCCTGCGTGCCTGAACGCTGCGCTGTACTGACCGGACGCGTCCGGTCACACCGTGACCGCGTCCGGTGCAGCGTCCGGTCACCTCTGTGACCTCCGTTCGTCTCTGTTTCTTTTCCGACTTCCGGCATAGTGGAACCCAAACCCCTCTCTACCCGCAAACCACAGCGCGACCAACGCCACCTTTGCAAATGTGCCAACACCATCAAGTGTACATCTCCATATGCTTGTGTGTTAGCTTTTTCTCAATCATTTTCAAAGGTTTTCCAGTTAGCTCACTAGGCCCTACATGCAATGCACTTCATGAATTCACCTAGTGGCACCCATGCGTCGAATAACCGATAAGACTTCCCCTCTTAATAGTTCGGCTATCGATCCTAAGCCACTCACACCCTCTATGGTGTCTTGAGTGTAAAACAAAATGGCCCTATGGTTATACCTTTGCCTTGAGCCCATTTTGTTTCTCCAAATGATATGATCCACTTCATATCATCACATGACCGTCTCGATCCATCGACCTTGACTTCACTTGCTCTTCACCGTTGCATCGGTCCATCGGCGCCAAGTCTTGCTCAAGCTTCACCATCGCATGGTCCTTCGCTTCGAAGCCTCGACTAGCCCTTCACCTTCACAACCGATCCATCGAGCCAAGCTTCATCTTGGTCTTCACCATCTTGGTCATATGAGTCAATGTCATGTCTCATATTCAATGACCACCTTTATCTAAATCATCCACTTAGATACAAAGGTTAGTCCTAGGTTTCATCAATTAGCCAAAACCAAACTAGGGACTTTCAACCACCGACATGCTAAAGAAGTTTGACATGGACAAGGCCAAGCCCATTAAGACCCCAATGCCTACAACCGGACACCTCGACCTTGATTGAGACGGCAAGGCCGTAGATCAAAAGGTATATCGCTCCATGATTGGATCCTTGCTTTACCTTTGTGCATCTAGGCCCGATATCATGCTTAGTGTGTGCATGTGTGCAAGATTTCAAGCCAATCCGAAAGAATGTTATCTAATGGCCGTTAAGAGAATCTTTCGGTATCTTGTGCTCACTCCTAGTCTTGGCTTGTGGTATCCTAAGGGCTCCACTTTCACTCTACTTGGCTATTCTGACTCGGATTATGCCAGTTGCAGGGTAGAGCGAAAGAGTACATCCGGGACATGCTAATTTCTTGGTAGGTCTTTGGTGTCATGGAGTTCTAAAAAGCAAAACTCTATTGCCCTTTCCACCGCTGAGGCCGAGTATGTGGCGGCCGGCGCTTGCTGTGCCCAACTACTTTGGATGAAGCAAACCTTGAGAGACTTTGGTTGTGAGCAAAGTAAGATTCCTCTCTTATGTGACAATGAGGGAGCAATCAAGCTAGCTGACAATCCTGTAAACCAGTCAAGAACAAAGCACATAGACATTCGACATCACTTCTTGAGAGACCACCAAGCCAAAGGAGATATCGTTGTGCAACATGTGAGAACCGAATTTCAGTTAGCCGATATCTTCACAAAGCCTCTAGATGAGTCAAGATTTTGTGCTTTGAGGCGTGAGCTCAATATCGTTGATTCTCGTAATGTGGCTTGACATTTTGTACACACTTGTATGTCTTAGAATTGGACAAAAACTCTTATGAAAAGTTGTGTGAAACTTTCAAAATCTATTTTCTCAGCTCTAATGTGTCCATAGTTATGTGTTGATTTCATGAAATCTGGACATATTTGAGTTGGTTTGAGTATATCATATGGTACACCACTCCTTAGTTCCCTTCCTGCTGGTTTTGGGCCTCTACCGGAACTTCCGGTGGCTCCCACCGGAACTTCCTGTCCGTCGGTTTTAACTGCAGTATAAATGTGGGCCGCGGGGTTATTTTTCCGGTTTCATCTATTCTCTCACCGACCTCTCCTCTAACCGGCGGTGCCCCCATCTTCCCCACCACCGATCTCCCTCCTCCTCAATTACTTTTCAAATCCCTTTGAGGGAGAGCAAGCCCTTGGCTAGGAGATCACATTGGTGGTGTTGGTGGCTGCGGGGAGGGCTTGGAACTTCCGGATTCAACCGCTTCTCTTCTAGGAACAAGGTACCAAGATTTCGCGCCCGATCTCCCAATGTACTTTATTTTGGGTCGATTCCTCGCACATGCCTACTCTTTGTTATCTATACATGTGGTTTGAGTGCATTATTTGCAAGTTCCATGGATGGATTTGTCGGGACGTGACCACGTGCCGCGCACTGCCCCGGACCGGAACTTCCGGTCCCATGCACCGGAACTTCCGGTGGGTAGTGGGCAGCACGTGACCGTGGCTCCGCTTGTCCATCCAACCACCGCATTCACCACACAACTTGTCTGAGCCTTTCCTCCTATTGTTTGTATCGTAGTATGGTTCGTACCAACCCTAACCGTGCCGCGTGTCCCCATCCTCAAAGTTTGGGGGATGGCGAGGAGGACTGTCCTCGTGGCAGTCATGCTTGTCGTCCAAGCGCTGCTCAGTCATCTCAACAGCAGCCCGACAGTGAAGAAGGTCCGTGGTTCTGCCCCGATCGCTCTACCATCCCATGTCCTCCGCCCTTACACCATGATCGGGTTCATGATGCAGTGGCTCCTAGTGTGATTGATGTGGAGGGCCGTGCTATTGATCCGGGAGTTGTTCGCCACTCTCCGATCCGTATTGGGGTTGCCACCATGAACCATGTTCTCCAGCGGTTTCCTGACCGCGCTCCTCGCATCCATCGCCCACGTGAGCCTTCTCATTGTATTCCAAGGAGGTCCATCAACTACAAGGTACAATCCTCTGACATTAGGCGCATGCGAGAGGAGAATCCTTTTATGTGGTCAAAATTTGAAGCTGTGGATGATCGTTTTTTTGTCTCAATTGCACAAAGACTTTTATGAGTCTGTCTGCATGAAGGATGGCATTCATGGTTTGACTACGCCCATCATCCAGCATAAAGCACCAACTCTGAGCTCTCTTCAGGGATACCATCATCCCGAGGTTGATGCTTTGATTGCCAAGCTTGAAGAGTGGCGTATCTTGCCCCTCATGACTTTCAAGCATAGCTGGAACAGTGAAATCATCTGTCAATTTTGGGCAACCCTGCACATTGATTCACAGCACAAGGTACTTCATTGGATGACTCATGGCCTTCACTACCGCTGTGACTACCGTCAGTTCTCCAGGCTTCTTGGGTTTGATCATGTTGACCGTGAGGCTCTCAGCTTATATGATCACTATCCCAATGGTGTTGGCAGGGCAGATTTTATTGAAGCTGGTTTGTAAGATGATCCACAGATGGCTAATGGGAAGACAGTTGGACTGAAGCCCTATTTCTATGTGCTCAACAATTTGCTCTGGGCTACTATTGATCCTAAGATTGGCGATGCCACTTCCATTCAGAATCATGCTCCTAGGATCTTAGTATGCTTCGAACTTGACAAGAGGTTCAATGTGACTGATCTGCTGTGGCGTCACATTGACGAGGTGTCCTTGACCTCTACTCAGTCTTTCCCTTATGCTCCTTACCTCATGTATATCATTGAGCAAGTCACTGGGTTTGACTTTCCTTGTGACATGAAGCATCCGGATTGGAATGTCAGGCGACTGCAGGCTCAGTCTAGCAAAGGGAAAGGAAAGGCCACTGAAGCCAGTGACAGTGGTGCAGCACAAGATGATGAGGATGCCCCTGCAGGAGTGGAGGAGGATGTTGTTCCTCCTATGGATCCTTCAGCTGGAGTCTCTAGAGAGCGTGGGCGTGCGCATGGTAGTGGGCGTGGCCGTGGTCATGGTCCCATGGATGCTACTCGCCATGCGCTTCAGAGGTTCATGTCTTATTTCTGCTACTATCAGGCCAAGTAGGACAAGCGCATGCGGCGTCTGGAGGAGAAGGCCGGTCTTCCTCCAGCTTCTCCTCTTCGCCCCTTTGTTGATCCTTATGTGGAGTTTGACAACCTCGCTGGACAGCAGTTTGATGATGCAGAGCAGCAGCAGGGCTTTCAGTAGGCTAGTGCTTTTGATCCCACCTATGGTGGTGGTTTTCCTACTGGCACCGAAGGAGGCTTTGCTTATCATGACATCTTCAGTGGTGTAGATGATATCATTCGGCTCTCTACCTCTCATGCACCTGCAGTTGACCCTCAGTTTGGACAGTCCACCTCTGCTGCGCCTCACGGCAAGAGCGTACTAGTGGACTATGATTCTGAAGGTGACGAGTAGATCCCTCGCTGCCGCCGCCCCTTGGAGCTTCTCGAAGCCTACCCTTTTTGGCATTTGATGCCAAAGGGGGAGTGTTAGGCTTTTATCTTGATGTAATAGGGGTAGTTTAAAACTTCTTCGTTTCATTTTGTATTAATCTTATCTCGTGTGGTGAACCATGTGGTAAACTTAAACTATGTGTGTGTGATGGTTGAATGTAGGCTAAAACATTTATGCTTAATGTCTATCTCGCTTGTTTAGCCTCTTGTGTTGATGCTTATGGTGATTGTTTATTTGAGAATGGTTATGTTGAGCTTAAGTCCTTTTCTTTCTTGCATAACCATTCAAGTTCTCTTGGTTTATTCTTGTGATATAACTTGTCATATGCATCACCGTTTTATTGTTCCACACACACTTAGGCACCCCACGGATTGCAAAATTTAGGGGGAGCTTATTCTTAATGTATGCAATTTTGAATTAAATCAAGATTTGTAATTTCAAATCCTATGCATACATTAAGGGGGAGCTCAACTTGAATTTTGGAATTCAAAAGCTTAAATTCTCTTGATCTGTTGTAAGCCTAAATTGGTTGTCATCAATTACCAAAAAGGGGGAGTTTGTAAGTGCATTCACCCCCGGTGTGGGTTTTGGATAATTAATGACAATCAAATTAGGGACTAACATGTTTATCAAGTGTAATCTACAGGTGTTAGTCCATTGATGGAATTGAAAAAGAACATTTGGTGAATAATAGCACCCTAAATTTTGATGGACAAAAGGCGCTTCGACTCAAGGGCTTCAAAACCGTTTATTTTAATTTGAGTCGTAGGCAACGCCGTACTATCAAGGGGGACACAAACTTTAGTTGGCAAAATGGGGATAAATAGTGCTCTTGTCAAGTTCTTTTAGGCTGGAGAGACGTGCACCGGAAGTTCCGGTGTGCATCACCGGAAGTTCTGGTAGCTGGCGCTCGCGTGCGCTCGCGTTCGAGAAAACTGTTCCGGTCTCCGTCCGGAAGTTCCGGTGCTCACCGGAAGTTCCAGTCAGGTACCGAAAGTTTCGGTCAGTGCTGTTTTGCGCGTGCGCTCGTGTTCGAGAAAACTGTTCCGAGCTCCGATCGGAAGTTCCGATACGGACCGGAAGTGTTGACTGACAAGCCCAACGGTCTGATCTAGTTTGACCGGAAGTTCCGGTGGCCTTCACCAGAACTTCCAGTGGCTCGTCTGAGCTCGAGTATATAAGCCACTCACTTCATTTCTAACCGTTGCCCGAACTTTGCACACTCATTTTAGCTCTCCCAACCTTCCACAAAGCTGTGACTCACCCACTCTCTCTACCTCTTTGCCTCCAAGCTTCAATCTTCGATTGTTTGAGTTAGGGACGTGAGATTTGAGAGCGGGAGCATCGATCTTCGACTTGAGCACTTGGGTTCCTGTTGGGCATTCTTAACGTCACTACCAAAAGTAGACTTAGTTTTCTAATTCTGATAACGGCGCCAAAAATGCCAAACCTATCCCTCATGCCACTTAAGCCAAGTTGTCATCCCCAGCATGACATGAGAGACGCGGTATTGAAATATGCATTTGCTCATCAAGATAAATAATAAAAGGGATCTGCAAGCGCACAGATTAATACCGATGTAGCATTTTAACCGGGAAGTATTCCAGGTATCGTTATTTATATTTTTACCACTGGGAAGGGATTTCTAAGTATCATGGTTGATAATGGAATGAGAATATGGAACTGAGTACACATCATTGCATGTATAACCGAGAGTATTTATCAATCTCTTTATACAGGTATAAATGTCACATTAAGTAAAGGTAAAGTGATAATGGTGACAAAGATAATTAATCTGATCAGCTAGCCACATATAATAATGATAAGCACCTCAACAGATATTCTAGCAAGTCATTAGCATGGAATTAGGATGAACTACAAAGATATTCCCTAAGTTATTATTAACTATAAAGTCTAGCATATCATAGTTAGTGCAATTATACTTGGCAATCATGGTGAGAAAAGACTATATCCATGCATAGTGAATATTAGCAAGGAAGATGAAGAACATAGCAATCACTCCCCTATAATAGTGTTGCTCTGCCTGCCCTATACACGAGAGGGGGACTATATAAGAATCAACGAAGCTGTCACTATCGCGAACTACCCCACAATCCGGCATATAGGGTGCAATCGCAGATAAATACGGTATAGACACCACGTCTACACAATAATTATCATTCACCCACTGTACACATGGATAAACGCTATACGATCCTAGGCATGTATATAATTCCAATCTAACTAAGCCAAGCATATAACTATGATAAACTAAGAACAATATAATTGCAAATATAATCAAGTAGAGCAAAGTCATAATCAATATATTGAAATAGAACAAAGTCATATTCATAATATTGAAGAACAATGATGAACAATTGAAGAACAAGGGAGGAATTACCAAGAATCCTCTTGACAGATCCGGGAACCAATCGAAGATTGACTCCTTCTAGTTCTAATCCTATGTAGCTATGCTAACTAGAGATCTAGTTGATGTGGTGGCTCTAGGGCTTGATCAGAGGCTCTCCTCCTGAATTAGGGTTTGAAGTATGAGACGAGGGCCTCTCCTCCAGGGTCAGGGGCCTTGCTTATATAGCCCTTTCGGATGAATCTGGGCCGTCGGATCAAACCGACATTGAACGGACGGTTTTCCTTGATCCTCTAGGTCGGTGGAGCATAATCCTCGAGGCGGAGCCTGATTGGCTCCGGGGCCAGGGTGGGCGCCCTAAGGACCAGGGCGGGCGCCCTGTGTCCGGCTCCGTTACGCCTCCCGTTCGTTCTCGTGGCTTCTGGACTCTTCTAGATGTAAGATAATTACGTGTTCGGTTAATATCCCGTCATTAATCCGACATGTGGGCCTTTCTTACGTATTTCCTGATAACCCCCTGCAGAAATAGATAAACAGCAAAACTCGTGGAATTCTGTCAGATAAAACCCTAAGTCTAGGTGTTGGTTTCATTTGGATCCTTTTCTCTATTTATTTGATAGTTATAATTGATACTTAAGGACCGTCAACAGTTCCTCACTTTGCAGGCTTGATTTGTGTTTGTTTCTCTTGGGTTCTTAGAACCCTAGCCGGCTAGGCGTTCTTCGTGGTTGCCCGAGTTGATTCATTTGTGAGGGCACCCCAAAGTGTTTGTAATAACCCCTTAATTCTTAGTGGAAATCTCAAACTAGCCTTTGTGGTTGCTTGAGGGAGGAGACCTTAGTGGTCGGACCTTCGTGGTCACCTCAACAACAAGGAAGTAGGAACTCCTTAGTGGGGATTGCCGAACCTCGGTAAAAATAACTTGTCCTGCTGTGGCGGTAGCTTCGACTACCCTTTGTTCTTGTGTTCTTGTTGTTCTTCCTCTCTACCCCAAGCTCTTAGGTGGGAGGTCCCGATCTACCATTTGGTGTGGTGCCAAGCCTTGAGGAGCTCAACACATTCATCAACAACCTCTAGGAGGGTGTGGTATCACTTAGATCTGAAATCCCAACTCGATTCACTTTGATTTCGTAGCTCATTTAGGGCACCAGAAGTTATGAAGGTCTGCACCGGAAGTTCTGGTCCCCTTGACCGGAACTTCCGATCCAGACCACCGAAAATTCCGGTCAGACATTTGACTTCCGCAATTTCGAGTTTGTGAGTTTCAGATTTTGCAAAAAGGCCTATTCACCCCCCTCTAGGCCAATTAGGTCCTTTCAGATTGTAATAATGTTAATAATGCTACTCCACTATTATGGTTGTAACACTAAACTTAATCTTTGTAAGTTTGGAACAACGGGTTTGTGAACTTATGTTATGTAATACTTCTGCTTTTGTACTCTGATGTAATTTATTACCTAAACTTTTGTAATACTGTAATGCCTCTGAAATGTGATCCTGCTCGGAAGATCATGGATGATTCGGGTTTCCCGAGGACACCCGACAGACTTCTTAAGTTCTGTGGTACACGTGTACAGTGTTAGAGGTCCTTAAGACAATAACAAGTAAATGTGGGCCAAATTAATTAGGAGGTTCTGCCACACGTTACCACCGCCCAATTCTAGTTCCACCAAAGCCAACACATGGATGACGAGGCCAACCTCCCGGTTGGGGAAGCTGCGGAGGAGGTGCCTCCCGTAGAACAACCGCAAGAAGAAGAGCATGCTGCACTGGGGCGCCCCAACCTGCTATAGGCAGGGACCCCGGTGACAACGGGGGCGACGATCTAGAAGACCCCGACAACGACGACGATGACCTTAAGGGCGATGGGTGTTAGTTTGATCTCCTCCCCATCAGGCCCAACGGCCTGCTGGACCTTGATCACGCGTCCTGATCGGGGGCGCCCAACCCTATATGGTTGGTAGGCCCTCCAGATGGCAATGGGTACGTACCCGACGGGTAGTGGCCACTTGCACCCACACTCGCCAAGTTGTACCCATTGGGTTACCCACAACCGCACACGAGTAGGAAAATGCTCCCATACCCGCACCCGTGCGGGTAAATTCTACCCAACGGGTAACCCACACCCGACATCATACCCAAGAATTACATATAAATATTAAACATTCACGTGCAAAAATAAATAATTCCAAGCTTCCAACAAGACACAAACTAACATTCATATAATGGCATCATTGCAATATATACTAGAAGGGTTTAGTTGGATTTGGGTCAAATTCATGGGCTGTATAGGCAAAAATGATGAGTTTTTTTGCGGGTGTTTTTTACCCATGGGTAGGCGGGTATGGGTAGTATACACCCAAACCCATACCCGCCATACCCGATGGGTATAGGATTTTGCCCAATAATGTACCCACGGGTAGAAAATTTGTCCCATACCCGTCTCTTTATTGGGTAAAACCCGTCGTGTACTCGGGTTTCGGGTACCCATTGCCATCTTGAGTAGGCCCCCGTCGCACTGCGCTATATAAAGAGGTGGGAGACGGGCGGCTCAGTTCATGAGGTTTACTGAAGCCACTCCTCCCATCGACAAACCCTACACCTGATATCACAGTGAGGGGCGCAGCCAGTGGCGGGAAGCACCACTGGACCACGTCGCCACTCCGTCACCGCCTCTTCTTCACTGCGGACTTCACTACATCACCTCTTCCCTGACCACCGCCGCCCGTGCGCAGACTTCACCACCGAACCAGTGATGGCCGGGTCCGGATCCAACTCCACCTCGCCCACCATTCCCTCGGATGCCTAGGGTGTAGATCTAGGGTTTGCGAATCAAAAGCAAAGAAAATCGAATGAAATGAAAGAGTGGAGTTCAAATTCGATTCGGATCCAATAGAACCCAACCCTAACCCTAAAGATACGAGGCCTACCTAGGCCTTCCTCACCGCCGGCGGCATCGCCACCGTGCGGAAAGGAGACCGCGACGTCGCTCCAGAACGGCGCGTGGGACAGAGCAACGAGCCGCGCTGCACCTCGCACGCGCGGGCACTGCAACAAGGCACCACCACGCGGCCCCTCAATGATGGCGTGCTCAACCTCGGGCGAGCATGCACGCCGGTGAGAGGGCGCGGGGCGGCACCAAAACTTCCTTCTCCGGACCGCATCGGCGGCTACCGCTGCTACCGTTTTCAACTCGGCTGTGGCTAAGAGAGTGGGGAGGGAGGAGTCCAGAATGACCTAGGGTTTTAGGGGCGCAGCGCCAAAGGGGGTTTTTGATGTTCTGATCGACGCGCGTGATCGTCCGATGACGATCGATGGCCAGGAGCGTCTGGGCCGCATTTCAGCCCAGGCGGGCGAGAGCGAGCTACCGGATTCCCGACCCAGACCCACGTTGCGGCCTGGGCGCGGGGACATGAGGCGCGAGCGGCTAGGCCGCTTTCGCACATAGGGCCACGGGTGCTGGCCGGGCCAAAATGGCCTGATGCATAGATACAGCTTACAATTTTCCTTTTCTTTTTATTTTTCCATTAACTGTTTTGATATATATATATATATATTTGATGAATTTGAATGAATTTTGATATCTAACTCTGCACAATTTGATCCAGCGACAATTTGTTCAGAGAAAAGTATAGCACTATAATGTTTTTGGAAAAATAGTTATGAGAATATTTATGTTTTCCGCTGCGTATTCAAAGTTATTGTTTTCATTATTAAATTTGAATCAACGGGAGAATTTAATTTTGAACAATAGAATTGTTTTCATATTGTTATTATTCTGACCAACGTTGATTAATGACAATATTATGATATTATTATGGTTTTTTGTCATGCATTAATTCTATTTCTACCCAACGGTGATGTAGAATCAGTGTAAAAGAAAAAACTGTATGTTTTAATTTTGACCACCGTTGGAACTAAAGCATGTAATTATTTTGTAATTATGTTCTCACTTTACATGATTTATGTTTCAGGAGGTTACTCTTTGATGGGTTTCATCAAAGACATTCCACCACTCAAAGGTGACAACTACACCGAGTGGAAGAAGATTGACCTCGCCTTTGTCTTGGCTGAGGTGGACTAGGTAGTCACCACACCGTGCCCCACTGAGCCTATGGCACCGGTGAGGGAGACTAATGAGACTGATGCTGATTGACAAAAGAGAGAGTGACCATGCTCCTGAACAGATGGCATATGACCTGCAAAAGCAAACGTGGGTCAATGTCAATAAAAAGTGTGTGGCTGTTATAAAGAACACGATTGAGCATATAATAATGGGCTCAATCCAAGAGTGTGACACTGTCATAGAGTACCTAAAAAAATAAAGAGTCAGTTCTATGGCTCTTCAAAGACATATGCTACTCAGCTGATTAAGCAGCTGATGACAGAAAAGTACTCTGGAGGTGGCAATGACACTGGCATAAGAAAGCACATATCAAAGATGAATCATTTGAATAATAAGCTAAAACCAATGGATCTAGCTCTCATGAAAAAGTTCCTTGTTCATGTGGTTTTTGCTTCTTTACCAAAGGAATTTGACACTTTTATTGTCAATTACAACATTCAGCTCGAAAAATAGGATCTAGAACGTTGTATGGCAATGTGTGTGCAAGAGGAAGAGAGAATAAAGACCGCCAATGGTGGTCCTCTCAGCTATGTCAAAGACAATAAGAAAAAGAATGTTAATGTCAATGCCAACTCTTCCTCAAAGCCAAAGGGCAAGGCTCCCATGCAGCATTAGTTTCAGCAGAACGAGTTCGTAGTGAACAAAGATCAGTGCCTCTGCTGCAAGAAGGAGGGACATTACAAGAAAGATTGTCCTAAATTCTTAAAGGTGATCATGGCAAAGAGAGGTGAGAACATTATTACATTTATAAATGAATCTCTATATGTACAATATTCTAAATCTACTTGGTGGATTGACTCAGGGGCAACTGTCCATGTTGCTAATTCTTTATGGGGATTCCGTTCGATGAGGACTACGCAAAGAAGCGAAAGACACGTTAAAGTCACAAACAGAGTCCAAGCAGATGTCGAAGCTATTAGCGATGTTTTTCTAGAGCTTGCTTATGGCTTCATTCTTTCACTTATAGATGTCCTTTATGTTCCTTCATTACAGAGAAATTTGATTAGTGTATCATGTTTGGACAATAATGGTTTTGATTGCCATTTTGGAGATGGGAATGTGAGAGATTGTGTAATAATGAATGTGTTGGTCTTGCTTTCTCCTTCGACGTGGCGGTGGCATGCCTCCATGCTATGGCGGTGCAACCCTGCCTCCACCAAAAATAGCTTTGAAGCACCGCCTTGGCCCCTGCATAAATTGGGGGGTACCCCTCCTCTACAAGGGACACATTGAAGAAAGCAAAGAAGAAAGGGAGAGCTTCATTTTACTTATCTTTAGCTAGAATAAGAAGTGGAGTGAGTGAGGGAAGAGTTGGAGAAATGTCAGAGCTATCGGCAACCTCGCCTAGTGTACTCGCTACACATAGCGAAAGCGTGTTGAAGTTTGCACTCCTTCGCTTGTACCTCTACGGCCAACTTACTACTTGGAGTAAGAAGCTTGTGTTTAACTTTGGTTTTGATATACTAAGAAAGTTACTTTTGTTCGCTATAAGCTTGTGGGTTCATCGCCCGTCCTTGCGACGAGAACTTTAGTAGAAAGGCTCTGATAGAGATGGATAACCCTTGCATGCACGCTAGAGTAATAGTGGATAGCATAGACGTGATGTCTAGACTAGAAGCTATCTTCGTTTACCTTATTCCCCATGGTTGAAAGCCCAAGTTTGGTTTTGGTAATTAATGACACCAAGTTGCTAATGCTATTGTATCAAGTGTGATTAAGCTAGGCATAAGCAACATGTGATGGAGGTGGAAATGGCATGGAGAGATGACCACAAGACCACATGATTTGGTGCATGAAATGATGAGCAAGATCATGGTGGAGACGCACATAATATGACGGACATGATGATCAAGTGGAAGAGAAGGATCTAAGAGCGCAAGGCAAAGGTATAACCATAGGATTTTCCTTTTGCCGATCTAAGATGAGTAGAGAAGTGATTGACCGGGTTTAGGATACATAGCCGACTATCAAGAGGGGCAATCACGGTTAGCTCGGGAATCAAGTGCCACTAGATCAATGTCTTGAGCATATGCATTAGGATCTAGTTGAGAGCTAACATAACGCCTTGAAAAATGTTTGTGAAATGCTAACACACATGCACATTGATGGTGTACACTTGGTGGTGTTAGCACATTTGCGAAGGCGGTGGTGTTTGAGCGGTAGTAAGGGGTTTGGGTTTTCGAGGAAATGAAATGCCTATTTTCTATTGCGCCGGAGGCGAGAAAAGGTGGCGAAAATCCGAAATGGTTTTCACTGAAAAACAGTGACCGGACGCTGCACCGGAGGCGGTCCCGGTTTGACCGGACGCGGTCCCGGTTTGACCGGACGCGTCCGGTCAGTTCAACTCGGTGCTGCTAGCTAGGGTTTCTGACCGGACGCTGGTCTGGCCTGACCAGCGCGTCCGGTCAGTTCACCTGGGCGTAGAAGAAGTGTGCACAACCGGCGCGTCCGGTCCCTCACGGAACCGGAGCGTCCGGTCAGGCGTCCAGAGGAGCGGAGTGTTGATCGGACGCGCGGCGCGTCCGGTCACGTGCGATCGGACGCGTCCGGACTCGACGGGAGCTTATTGGAACGCGACCGGACGCTGGCACTGTCGCGTCCGGTCAAACGGTTGAGCGCGTCCGGTCACGGCAACGGCTTGTTCTGACGCGCACTGTTCACGGTTGTCTTGTAGTGACCGGACGCGTCCGGTCACCCTGACCAGAGCATCCGGTCAGCACGATTTTCGCTGCGTCGTCCGTAATGGCTAGCTGCGTACCCCTTCGTTATAAATATACATTGGCCGGGGTTTGAGGCAAACTCTTGCACATTTTGAGACCTAGAGACATCCTTTGAGCTAGAGAACAACCCCTCCACTCATCTCTTTGCTTGGTTGCACATCTTGAGTGAGATTGAGTGAGATTCAAGTGCATTGCTTGAGAGTTGCATTCTAGAGGCACTTGATCTTCGAGTTGCTGCGGATTTCTTGTTAGTCTTCCGTGTTTTCCGACACGGTAGACGGCTTGGAGCAGTGGAGGTGATTGAGCTCGCAATTGGAGATTGTTGGAGCCCTCACCAAGTGTTGTAAGGGGTTCTTGATCCTTCCCCGCGGGAGTTCGCAAATTGGATACTCTAGTGGAGCTCGTGGCTTGGAGGATCCCCATCTTGTGTGCGGTTGTGCGGCGCCCGCCGAGGGCTCGACTCTTGATAGTCGATTAGCTCGCAAACCGACAAGTGGGTGCATCGCCACAACGAGGAGTAGCTTGCCGGGAAGCAAGTGAACCTCGGTAAAAAATCTTGTGCCATCTCTTTGCCGAGGATTTCTCTTGTGGTTGATTATTGTGATTGATTCTTCAAGTGCATTACTTCTCTACATCGTTGGTATAAGCATCAAGTCACTTGCTCTTTACTTTCTTGTACTAGTCCTTGTGTAGTTTGCTTAGTGTAGCCTTTATCACATAGGAGTAAGTAGCTTAGTGACTTAGTCTTGTTGGTGTGTATTAGAGATCATAGCCTTGCTTTACTAGTATTGTATAGGTGGCTTGCATAGTGTAGTTGAGCTAGTGCTAGAATTAGCTTAGCCATCTTTTATACTAACGTGGTTGTTTAGTGAAGCTTGTAGAATTTTAAATAGGCTATTCACCCCCCCTCTAGCCATTTGGACCTTACAAGTGGTATCGGAGCCGAGGCACCGTTTATTTGAGGCTTAACAACCTACGGTGAAGAAGAAATGGCTCAATTAAGTTTGCACATCAACAACACCAAGAAGGCACCTCACTTTGATGGCACAAATTATGCATATTGGAAGGTAAAGATGACCGCACACCTCAAGTCAATCAATAGAGAAGTGTGGAAGGTCACCGAAACAAAATTTGAGGTTGCTAATCCGGAAGCACCTACACCGGTGGAAGAGAAGAAGCTCCAATGCAATGACATTGCCATTAGTGCTCTTCATGAGGCATTAGATGACAAGACATTTGAGCAAGTGAAGAATATTGAAATTGCTCATGATGCTTGGGCCAAGCTAGAAGAAACATTTGAGGGCACCGAAGGCACAAAGACCGCTAAAGCATATATCTTGCAAGAAAAATTTTCAAGTTTCAAGATGCAAGATGATGAGAGTGTACCGAAAATGTTTCATCGGTTGCAAGTCATTGTCAATGAGCTCAAGGCACTTGGTGAGGAGGTCAAGGACAACCAATTCTCTATGAAGTTCTTAAGAAGCTTGCCCAAGAGGTTTGACACATTGATCACTGTGCTTGTGAGGACAACCTTAAAAGATTCAACACCTCAACAAGTATTCCAAGAAGTGATGACCGATGACTCATATAGAGAGGATGATGAGAAGGAGGAGTTGGTCAAGAAGAAGAAAAAGGAGAGTGAGAAAAAGGATGATGAAAAGAAGAAGAGTGTGGCATTCAAAGCCACCACATCCAAGGGCAAGTCCAAGATTGAATCATCAAGTGAAGAAGACTCAAGCTCTTGTGATAGTGATGACATTGATGAAAAAATTGCTCTTTTTGTTAAGCAATTTGGAAAATTCATAAAAAAGAAGGGCTTTCATGCAAGAAGGAGGAAGAACTCATCCAAGAAGAATGAGCATACCATGAGATGCTTTAGATGCCATAGCAAGGACCATCTCATTGCAAAGTGTCCTTATGATAATGATGATGAAGATGCTATCAAGAAGGAGAGGAAGAAGCAAAACAAGAAGCAAGAAAAGAAGGAGAGCTCTCATAAAAAGAAGAATGATTCTCATGTTGCTACATGGGATAATGATGATTCCTCAAGTGATGATGAGGATGACAACAAGAGCAAGAAGAAGGGACATGCTAGCATTGCCATCCAAGAGAAGGTCTCCCTCTTCGACACTCCATCGTGCTTCATGGCTAAGGCCGCTAAGGTATCATCCGATGATGAGAGTGATCATGATAATGCTAGTGATAGTGATAGTGATGAAGAAGAATTCACTAAAGATGAACTAATCACTATGCTAGAAGATTGCACTCAACATTTTAAAGAATGTAGAAAGGAGTGCAAGGGCTTGCTTAAGGAAAAGAAAAATCTTATGCAAGAACTTGATGAGCTTAGAGCATCTTATGAGAGTCTAAAGGTAGACCATAAGAAGCTTCAAAAGTCTCACACTAAGCTTGAAGAAGCTCATTCCTCTCTAGTTGAAAAATGTAAAAACATGCCAACTAATGTTGAGAAAGCTAAAACTTGCAACATAGGCATATCATGTGATATAATTGATGAATCTTTTCATGAGCCTATTTTTGTTGCTCCTACTAACCCTTCATGTAGCGCATCTACATCATCCTCATCTAGTAGTGATGGTTTCACTTGTGACTCCACACTTTTAGTTGAGAATGAAAATCTCAAGAAGGAGGTAAAAGAGCTCAATCACACATTAGCTAAGGCTTATGGTGGTGAGGACCGCTTGCTTATGTGCTTGGGTAGCCAAAGGGCTTCTCTCTACAAAGAGGGATTGGGCTATAACCCCAAGAAAGGCAAGGCCGCTTTTGCTCCTCACAAGACTCGTTTTGTGAAGAACAATGGTAGCTATTGCAAAAGTTGCAAACAAGTTGGTCACATAGAGCAACATTGCATGAACAAGAAATCCAATGCTAATGTATCCTCAATTAAGTTTAATTCTTTCTATATACTTAATAAGGGTACAAATGGTGTTCATGCTAAGTTCAATGGTGCACCATGGATGGGCTCAAAGAAGAAAGCCATTTGGGTACCAAAGAGCTTGGTCACTAACCTTGGAGGACCCAAACAAGTTTGGGTACCTAAAAAGAATTGATCTTATCTTGTAGGTCAATTACAAAGCCGGAGGAAGGCATTGGGTGCTTGATAGTGGGTGCACTCAACATATGACCGGGGATTCTTGTATGTTCAAATCAATTGATACAAGTCAAAATGATGGTTTTGATGCTATCACTTTCGGCAACAACAAGAAAGGCAAGGTCAAGGGGCTTGATAAAATTGCTATCTCAAATGACATGAGCATATCTAATGTGTTGCTAGTTGAAAGCTTGGATTTCAATCTTTTATCGGTGGCACAACTTTGTGATCTTGGCTTCAAGTGCATATTCGGTAGTGATGATGTTGAAGTCATAAGTGTTGATGGATCAAATTTGATATTCAAAGGATTTAGACATGGTAGCTTGTACTTGGTTGACTTCAATGATAGTGAGACACAATTGACATCATGCTTGCTTAGCAAATCTAGTATGGGATGGTTATGGCATAGAAGGCTTGGTCATGTTAGAATGAAACAATTGAACAAACTTTTGAGGCATGACTTAGTTAGAGGCTTGAAAGATGTGACTTTTGAAAAGGATAAACCATGTAGTGCTTGTCAAGCCGGCAAACAAGTTGGAAATACACATCCTAGTAAGAGTGAAATGAGCACATCAAAGTCATTTGAGCTATTGCACATGGACTTGTTTGGGCCAACAACATACACTAGCATTGGTGGAAACAAGTATGGTTTTGTGATTGTTGATGACTACACTAGATACACTTGGGTGTTCTTTCTCTATGACAAGAGTGATGTTTATAATCTATTCAAATCTTTTGTCAAAAGAGTGCAAAATGAGTTTGAAATCACCATCAAGAAGATTAGAAGTGACAATGGTAGTGAGTTCAAGAACACAAGAATTGAGGAATTGTGTGATGATCTTGGTATTGGACATCAATTCTCTCCAACATACACTCCTCAATCCAATGGTATAGTTGAAAGGAAAAATAGAACTTTGATTGACATGGCTAGATCAATGCTTAGTGAATACAATGTGAGTCATTCATTTTGGAGTGAAGCTATCAACACGGCTTGCTATTGTAGCAACCGTCTTTATTGCCATGGGAAGCTTGGGAAGACACCATATGAGCTATTGAATGGAAGAAAGCCCAACATTGCATACTTTAGAGTGTTTGGTTGCAAATGCTATATTCTCAAGAAAGGCACTAGATTGAGCAAGTTTGAAAAGAAATGTGATGAAGGATTCTTACTTGGTTATTCTACCACAAGCAAAGCATATAGAGTTTGGAATCTCATAAATGGAACCTTGGAAGAAGTTCATGATGTTGAGTTTGATGAAACCCAAGGATCTCAAAATGAAGCTCAAAACCTTGATGATGTGAGAGGAGATCAATTATCAAATGCAATGAAGAACATGGACATTGGTGATGTTAGGCCAAGGCAAGTTGATGATGATGATATTCATGTGATCAACCAAAGTGTACACATTGATACAAATCAAGAAAGCTCTAGTGGTACTCATGATGAAGCTCAAGTTCAAGGTCAAACAAGTGGAAGTAATCAACTCCCAATACTCCAACCTACTAGCATTGCAAGAGATCATCCATTGGACCAAATCATTGGTGGAATTCAAAGTGGTGTTCAAACTAGATCAAGGCTAGCATCTTTTTGTGAGCACTACTCATTTGTGTCACTTGAAGAACCTAAAAAAATAGATGATGCTTTGAAGGATTCCGATTGGGTAAATGCCACGCATGAAGAGCTAAACAACTTCACTAGAAATCAAGTTTGGGAACTTGTTGAAAGGCCAAAGAACTACAATGTGATTGGTACTAAGTGGGTCTTTAGAAATAAGCAAGATCAAGATGGTGTAGTTGTAAGAAACAAAGCAAGATTGGTAGCACAAGGTTACACACAAGTTGAAGGTTTTGATTTTGGTGAGACATATGCACCGGTTGCAAGATTGGAGGCAATTAGAATCTTATTAGCATATGCTTGTGCACACAACATCAAGCTCTATCAAATGGATGTCAAGAGTGCATTTCTCAATAGCTACATCAATGAAGAAGTTTATGTTGAGCAACCTCCCGGTTTTGAAGATGACAAGAAGCCCAACCATATTTTTAAGCTAAAGAAGGCATTGTATGGTTTAAAGCAAGCACCTAGAGCATGGTATGAGAGGTTGAGGGACTTTCTTCTCTCTAAAGGGTTCAAGATGGGAAAGGTTGACACCACTCTCTTCACCAAGAAGCTTGGAAATGACTTGTTTGTGTTGCAAATCTATGTGGATGACATTATCTTTGGATCAACCAATCAAGATTTTTGTGAAGAGTTTGGAAATATAATGGCAAAAGAGTTTGAGATGTCTATGATTGGAGAGCTTAGTTACTTTCTTGGACTTCAAATCAAGCAAATGAAGAATGGCACTTTTGTAAGTCAAGGGAAGTACATCAAGGACATGATCAAAAAGTTTGGATTGCAAGATGCTAAGCCAATGAGTATACCAATGGGCACAAATGATCAATTGGGTATTGATGCAAGTGGCAACATGGTAGATCAAAAGCAATACCGGTCTATGATTGGAAGTTTGCTATATGTCACCGCTTCTAGGCCGGATATAATGTTTAGTGTATGCAAGTGTGCAAGATATCAAGCTTCACCTAGAGAAAGTCACTTGAAAGCAACAAAGAGGATATTGAGATATCTTAAGGGCACTTATGATGTTGGATTATGGTTTCCAAAGGGATCTAATTTTGAGTTAATTGGATATTCGGACTCCGACTATGGTGGATGCAAGATTGATAGAATGAGCACAAGTGGCACTTGTCAATTGCTTGGAAGGTCTCTTGTTTCATGGTCATCAAAGAAACAAAATAGTGTTGCACTATCTACCGCCGAGGCCGAATACATTAGTGCCGGTAGTTGTTGTGCACAATTGCTTTGGATGAAGGCCACCTTGAATGACTTTGGAATTAAGTTCAAGAATGTACCATTGTTTTGTGACAATGAAAGTGCTATCAAGATGACTCAAAATCCGGTTCAACATTCAAGAACCAAGCACATTGATATTAGGCATCACTTCATAAGAGACCATCAACAAAAGGGTGATATTAACATTGAGAGCATTGGCACCGAAGATCAACTAGCTGACATATTCACAAAGCCACTTGATGAGAAAAGATTTTACAAGTTGAAGAATGAATTGAACATACTTGACTTCTCCAACTTAAAATGAGTGCACCCCCATATTCTTAAAATGACATGCCTCTCCTCCGACATAGCAAGGTAAAGTTGTTTGGCATATCATTCATACTTTGCTAAGGACATGTTTAGAACATATAAACATATTTGCATGACAAATAGGCTCATTCATGAAAATCAAATGAGTTTAATGTATATATGGTACCACTATTGCTTCTATGTTTTGATTGATCTAGTGGTAGCATATGACATGTTTGTGAGCTTGCAAACCTAGTGTTGAATCCAGAAAATGAGCTCATGATGTGTAATTCAACATGGTCAAGATAACCCTTATACTTTATGAGGTGTGAAGAAGCTTGTCCTTGCATCAAACCGAATTACATATTCTAGGCAAGTAATCTAGATTGAACCATAATTTGGACTCCCTCATATTGATTGACTTAATTCTCACTAAAATTGGCACCTTTTTGGTGATTGTTGACAAAGGGGGAGAGAAAAGTCACAAAGATAGAAAAGTCACAAAGTTAAAAAGATAAGTTGCAAAGGGGGAGAGAATGACATTGGAAAGGGATCAATTAAAAATTGAGCACACGAGTAGGGGGAGCAATCTCATGAATTATTTGTTGCATTTGTATGTGCATTAACATGATGAATTGTTGCATTGCAAAGCTTAAATTCATATTCATGCTTGTGTGGTGATTGCTAGAAATAGAACTTGAATGATGAATTGTTGAGAGTAGCTTTACAAGTGGTATCTAGACACCTTTGCTTATAATGTTGATCTCACGAGGTATTTTAGTGTTTGTGATCTTTACAAGTGATGAATTACAAGTGGTGTCTAGCTACATCAATGCTAAGGATGGTATATAAAGGCAACTCCGATTGGTATCACGCTTCAAAGGTCCATTCTATATACCTTAGCATCAATTTGATAGTAGTAACTCTTCCAAAATTCAAATCCATACATATGTGCACAATTGAACCAAACTCATGGAAGCACATATGTAGGGGGAGCTAATACTATCGAAATTGAAAATTGATTTCATTTCATATCTTTGTGATTGTTGTCATCAATTACCAAAAAGGGGGAGATTGAAAGCCCAAGTTTGGTTTTGGTAATTAATGACACCAAGTTGCTAATGCTATTGTATCAAGTGTGATTAAGCTAGGCATAAGCAACATGTGATGGAGGTGGAAATGGCATGGAGAGATGACCACAAGACCACATGATTTGGTGCATGAAATGATGAGCAAGATCATGGTGGAGACGCACATAATATGACGGACATGATGATCAAGTGGAAGAGAAGGATCTAAGAGCGCAAGGCAAAGGTATAACCATAGGATTTTCCTTTTGCCGATCTAAGATGAGTAGAGAAGTGATTGACCGGGTTTAGGATACATAGCCGACTATCAAGAGGGGCAATCACGGTTAGCTCAGGAATCAAGTGCCACTAGATCAATGTCTTGAGCATATGCATTAGGATCTAGTTGAGAGCTAACATAACGCCTTGAAAAATGTTTGTGAAATGCTAACACACATGCACATTGATGGTGTACACTTGGTGGTGTTAGCACATTTGCGAAGGCGGTGGTGTTTGAGCGGTAGTAAGGGGTTTGGGTTTTCGAGGAAATGAAATGCCTATTTTCTATTGCGCCGGAGGCGAGAAAAGGTGGCGAAAGTCCGAAATGGTTTTCACTGAAAAACAGTGACCGGACGCTGCACCGGACGCGGTCCCGGTTTGACCGGACGCGTCCGGTCAGTTCAACTCGGTGCTGCTAGCTAGGGTTTCTGACCGGACGCTGGTCTGGCCTGACCAGCGCGTCCGGTCAGTTCACCTGGGCGTAGAAGAAGTGTGCACAACCGGCGCGTCCGGTCCCTCACGGAACCAGAGCGTCCGGTCAGGCGTCCAGAGGAGCGGAGTGTTGATCGGACGCGCGGCGCGTCCGGTCACGTGTGATCGGACACGTCCAGACTCGACGGGAGCTTACTGGAACGCGACCGGACGCTGGCACTGTCGCGTCCGGTCAAACGGTTGAGCGCGTCCGGTCACGGCAACGGCTAGTTCTGACACGCACTGTTCACGGTTGTCTTGTAGTGACCGGACGTGTCCGGTCACCCTGACCGGAGCGTCCGGTCAGCACGATTTTCGCTGCGTCGTCCGTAACGGCTAGCTGCGTACCCCTTCATTATAAATAGACATTGGCCGGGGTTTGAGGCAAACTCTTGCACATTTTGAGACCTAGAGACATCCTTTGAGCTAGAGAACAACCCCTCCACTCATCTCTTTGCTTGGTTGCACATCTTGAGTGAGATTGAGTGAAATTCAAGTGCATTGCTTGAGAGTTGCATTCTAGAGGCACTTGATCTTCGAGTTGCTGCGGATTTCTTGTTACTCTTTCGTGTTTCCCGACACGGTAGACGGCTTGGAGCAGTGGAGGTGATTGAGCTCGCAATTGGAGATTGTTGGAGCCCTCACCAAGTGTTGTAAGGGGTTCTTGATCCTTCCCCGCGGGAGTTCGCAAATTGGATACTCTAGTGGAGCTCATGGCTTGGAGGATCCCCATCTTGTGTGCGGTTGTGCGGCGCCCGCCGAGGGCTCGACTCTTGATAGTCGATTAGCTCGCAAACCGACAAGTGGGTGCATCGCCACAACGAGGAGTAGCTTGCCGGGAAGCAAGTGAACCTCGGTAAAAAATCTTGTGTCATCTCTTTGCCGAGGATTTCTCTTGTGGTTGATTATTGTGATTGATTCTTTAAGTGCATTACTTCTCTACATCGTTGGTATAAGCATCAAGTCACTTGCTCTTTACTTTCTTGTACTAGTCCTTGTGTAGTTTGCTCAGTGTAGCCTTTATCACATAGGAGTAAGTAGCTTAGTGACTTAGTCTTGTTGGTGTGTATTAGAGATCATAGCCTTGCTTCACTAGTATTGTATAGGTGGCTTGCATAGTGTAGTTGAGCTAGTGCTAGAATTAGCTTAGCCATCTTTTATACTAACGTGGTTGTTTAGTGAAGCTTGTAGAATTTTAAATAGGCTATTCACCCCCCCTCTAGCCATTTGGACCTTACAATGGTTGAGGGGTAGCCACCACAATCCTCGAAGCCAATCACACCTTCTAGCTATGAATTATGCCCTAGCTTTATAGCTATGGTTCGGAAACAAACCTTCTCAGGGTTCAATTATGAAAACCCCTATCATCACCTAAGGGAGTTTGAACAACTCTGTGCTTGCCTAACCATTTTAGGCATATCACAATACACACTTCGGTGGAAGTTATTTCCCTTCTCACTTGATGAGAGGGCAAAGCAATGGTACACCCATAATGTAGGGAAGGTAGCTGGCGATTGGGAAGAACTAAGAAACAAATTTTGTGTCGCATTCTTCCCTATATCCCGAATTGCTGCCCTACGATAGGAAATCCTCAACTTCCAACAGAAAGAGATGGAAACCATAGGAGCAACCTAGGACCGATTTTCAATCCTAACTCATCCCGACCCAGACTTATCTATACCCAACCATGTGTTGTTGCAACATTTTTTGTTAGGGCTTAGCAAGGATTCTGCCCTACAACTTGACATAACTGTCAGAGGATCATTCAAGCATAAAACCACTGAGGAAGGAGAAGCTCTCCTAGATCGCATCTTAGAAAACACACCTCTAGAACCCCTCCGTGTAGAGCCTATGCCAAGACAAGAGGAAGTCGCTTCGACCGAGGCCGAATCTACACTTTCTATTCAAGAGCCCTTACCCGAACCAGAAGATACGAAGGAAGGTCTCCAACCTTTAGACCTTCCAACTTTCGAGCATGATCTTTTTGAAGATTTCAGAAACACCTCGAATCACTTGTGCCAAAAGAAGCCACCAGTTCGTATCACTCCTTTGGACCCATTAGATGAAGATTTCCATAGAGAAAACATCAAGGAGTTGATTGCAATCATGAGCAATGAGTGTGTAGAAGAAATGGAGCACTCTTCTGAAGCATTTCCGATTTGCACCCCTTCCCCTACCATTCAATGCCAAATCTGTAGGACTACGGTGAAGTACTATACAACCCCTTGGTCAGAGCAAATCACATGTCTGCATCTTTTGCACACACTTTCTTTGATGAAAACACCCTTGCTCCGATAGTCAAGTCCTTAAGAGTTGCACCACAGTCAAGATTAGAAGCACTAGGGGTTGTTCATAATATTTCTCTAAATCATAATAAAATTGAAGTAGCCCTAGATTTCCATGTTTTTGACACTCAGGACTTTGACATCATGATAGGGCATCCCCTGGAAAAAAATTTTGTAGAACCACCATCATCAGGGGATCTAGAAGTAAAGTTGGGGAGAGACACTTTTTCCATTCCTATCACTCGAGCTAAAAACTCAGTGGCAAACACTCTCCCCTACCATGAACTGCCCAAGGAGGTCATGTCAGTCTTACCATTTGAATCCCCTAAGTCGTCCTTAGAAAAAGATGCCAAACTCTTTGTAGAAGAAGAGGCCGACCTAGGTGAAACCATTGATCTTCCTCAAGAGGAAGTATCGACATGACCTCCCGTTGAACTTAAGCCCCTACCTATTGGCCTACATTACGCTTTCTTGAATGGTGACAAACAACTCCTGTAATCATAAGCGACAAGCTTACTGACGAGGATACATCCAAACTCATTGCCATCCTAGAAAAACATAGGTCAGTTTTTGGGTATTCACTCCAAGACTTAAAGGGGATAAGTTCAATGCTTTGTACCCATTGTATCCCTACTGACCCTGCAAGCACCGCATCACGCGAACCCCAACGCAGGCTCAATAACATGATGCGGGAAGTCATGAAGAAGTCCTAAAATTTCTTCACGCCGGGATCATCTATCCCGTGCCACATAGCAACTGGTTCAGCCCCGTCCAGGTGGTGCCCAAGAAAGGGGGCATGATGGTCGTACAAAAACAATAAAAATGAATTAATCCCACAATGAACTATCATGGGGTGGAGGATGTGCATTGATTACCGAAAACTCAACGCGGCCACAAAGAAAGACCACTTCCCACCGCCCTTCATTGATGAAATGTTGAAGTGGTTGGCGAAGGATTCTTTCTTTTGTTTCCTCGATGGGTATTTAGGGTATCACCAAATTCCCATCCACCCCAACGATAAAAGCAATACTACTTTTACATGCCCATTTGAAACTTATGCATATAGACGAATGTCTTTTGGGCTATGTAATGCATCCGCCTCATTTCAAAGGTGCATGATGTCAATTTTCTCCGACATGATAGAAGAAATTATGGAAGTTTTCATGGATGATTTTTCAGTCTATGAAAAAACTTTTGATCATTGTTTAGAAAATTTGGACAAAGTCTTGCAATGATGCCAGTAAAAAGATTTAGTGCTTAATTTAGAAAAATGTCATTTTATGGTTCAAGGGGCATCGTTCTTGGACACTTAGTGTCTGAGAGAGGGATTGAAGTTGATAAAGCAAAAATTGAAGTTATAGAACAACTACCACCCCTTGTGAACATAAAAGGAATCTGCAGATTTTTAGGAATGCAGGTTTTTATAGACAATTCATTAAGGACTTTTTACAAATCTCTTGACCTTTGACAAACCTGTTAGCTAAGGATGTACCTTTTGAGTTCACTGATGAGTGCTTGAATGCTTTCCATACACTCAAGCAAGCACTCATCTCAGCACCAATCATCCAACCACTTGATTGGTCACTGCCATTTGAAATAATGTGTGATGCTAGTGATTATGCTGTTGGTGCGGTCCTTGGCCAAACCAAAGATAAAAAGCATCATGCAATTGCTTATGCTAGCAAAACGCTGATAGGAGTACAACTTAATTATGCCACCACGAAAAAAGTGCTTCTTGCAGTTGTTTTTGCTATCAATAAATCCATATCTTCCTAAAGATTAAAAGTTTGTATGCTTTTATTCCCTGCTAATATTCCTAAAAACTTGTGAACACTTATTAATAGGAAACTCATTCTATCTAAGTAATTGATGAATGAGATATAGTAAGATGATATGACAGTTACTCATTCTTGTAAAAGTACTTGGGATTTATTTCACAAAACAAAATTCAAAATAGCATGTTCCTCGAATGACATTTATTACCTACCAAGGCTATATATGATCATACATAACAAAACCTTCTATATATGCCTCTTACTTTGTGTTGTGTTTTATCAAGTTTTGTGACCCCTGTCGAGAGATGTTTCATGCTCCTAAGATCAAAACTCACGTACACCCACAAATAAAATAACTCTTATACTGAGAGTTACGCAAAAACATGTTTTTCCGTCCACCAAAAATAACACTCCATTCATCTATCATGAGTCTTTCTCTCCAAAGTTTTCGTATGCAAAAAGAAATGTGGGGCTATGATAAAAAAAAGAGAAAGAGAGACATATGAAGCTCTCAAAATAGCAAAAGAAAAGAAGAAAAAGAATGGAACACATGAAGGTTCCAAAGTATTGAAAAAAAGGGGAGAAGACTAGCCCATATTTCCAAGGCAATTATTAAAAGGAGAAGAAGGTCATGATCAAAGGAGTACAAAATAATATAATTAGGAATCACTTTTATATTCCACACACTTGCACTATTTTGATCTAAGAGTATGACGTTTCTCTATGGTGCGGTCCAGGATTTGACTTTACAACATATATATGCAAGGTAAGTATGCCTCATAATTTTTCATCCCTGCCCAAAACTCCAAATGAGCTTATTAGAAGTAGGATATCAAAAGAAGGCAAAGTTTCTAAATATGTCCTTGGTGAGGAACCACTTACAAAAAAGGGAGGGACTTGAGCGAATCATTCCAGGAACAAAAGCTATCTTTATATTTTCAAAAATCATACAAAACCCAGGTTTTGGTAGACACTTAGAGTTCACAAGATATTTTGAATCACAGCTATTCCGTTTTTCAATTGCCAAGATATTTTGTAGTAGGGTTCACAGGTTAAGGTAAATCTTGGAATAACCTGCATACAAATTTCAAATCAAGGAGATAAACCCACTTAGTCTTTAAAAACTTTACTCGAGGGCGAGCAAAGGACTAAGTGTGGGGGAGCTTGTTGGCGATGCTTAACTCATAATCTCACCGCCAATATTTACATAAAATATACAACAGTGAACATCACAACATAGAACTAGGGGGTTTTAACTCATACTCTCGACGAGTTTTGGTGCAAACACGTTTTTTGCAAGTCACAAACATAAGTACATAAAGAAATTCACTAAAAAGGCACTTTTGACGTTCATTCGCGCAAAGGAGTGACAAAGACGCCACCAAACTCAACTGCAACAGCGCGAAGAACCACCAAGGAGCAACTAGGTCCAGCCCATGGCCTGCCATGCAAAGGCGGTGGCCAGAGGCGGTGGTCAAGGACCGGCCGCTCCTAGGGGGCGACCGCTCCCCCCTGGCACCTCCTGGCCTGTCCTTCGACGTGGCGGTGGCATGCCTCCATGCTATGGCGGTGCAACCCTGCCTCTACCAAAAATAGCTTCAAAGCACCACCTTGGCCCCTGCATAAATAGGGGGGTACCCCTCCTCTACAAGGGACACATTGAAGAAAGCAAAGAAGAGAGGGAGAGCTTCATTTTACTTAGCTTTAGCTAGAATAAAAAGTGGAGTGAGTGAGGGAAGAGTTGGAGAAGTGTTGGAGCTGTCGGCAACCTCCCATAGTGTACTCGCTACACTTAGCGGAAGCGTGTCGGAGCTAGCAACTCCTCCGCTTGTACCTCTATGATCGTCTTACTACTTGGAGTAAGAAGTTCGTGTTTAACTTCAGCGTTGATTTCTTAAGAGAGCTACCTTTCTTAAGAGACCTTATTACAGACGTGTTATGGCAAGTGCGTCTGTGATGTGCCTAAATACGCGTCTGTGATGTGCTTTTTTACATAGTGGCACCCTCTCGAAGGCTTAGAGGACATCGCGGCATCGCAAGGACGACTACGTCCTTTAGCTGGACATGATACGTAGGACGGGCGAGCGTGGAATGCCGCCGCCGCCAGGGGATCTCCGCTCGTTGCTGCCTCTGATGCGACTCGTTGGAAGGACTAAATCTTCTGTCCCCCGTGCGGCTGCGTAAAGCAGACCAGGTAAGTTCCTGGCCGCTAGGTCTTTGGGCCGATCATGCCTTGAGTGGCCCAGTACGGTCAGGACTCTTTCCTTTTTTTAGTTACTACTAGTTGAGTGCCCGTGCGTTGCAACGGGACAAATATAACATGATAATACGCATGTCACTCGATAGCAACCAATAGATGACGCATCACGCATGTCTAGACATATATTTATTGAAATATTTATTTTCCCCTATTGTGTTCAGAAAAAATGAAATACAAAATAAAGTAACGTTTTGGTCAAATAGAATCGTAATCAGGGATCCTGAGTCTTTTACACGAACGACATCTTATTTCTGTGCCATCTGCCCATCTCATGTATAATAAAACAAATAGTTAATGTTGTGGTGCTTGGATCTCCAACTTCTTGTCATTTGTCCTTTATGACATTGACCTGCAGCAAACTTGACCTCATGTACTAATCTGTTATTTAAATATAACATCAGTAAACACCTTGACCAAATTATATGAGTAGGAATGAAAATTAATGTTACTTATTACAATAAACAAGCAGTGCAGATTGTTTCTCGGCCAAAAGAAAGTGCATAGTAACACAATATGACAAAAGATATCCCCTTAAAAGTCATTTAGGCATTCCCTTGAAAAAAAACAAAACTATCAGGCAACAAGGAACTATTAGATTATTCTTATTGTCTACTAAAACAAATGGAGCGTGTAGATTCATGCATGCTGATCATTGTCATTCAAAAGAAAACAATATACCTGACTAAAACTATAAGCGATGCAACATTCTCGATTGCCTATCAAAAAATTTCATCACCTGAAATCCCCCTACTGTAGTTATCCTAACTTTTTTGCCCTCTTAATTTGAGATGACCCGTTGGCATGTTACACATTAACATGCATAATCAATAGCTCGGCAACTATTTTGAATATGTATGTTGCCATCTATAATAAATCAACGGCTGAACTATGCGAATCAAGATTGTTTTCCATGATACCTCCAAGTTAAGCTAAAGAATTAACTGAAGCAATTCAGTGGAGGAGAAAAATAAGGTAGTGTAGTAGTGTTCATAGGCCAATCAGTAAGGATAATAAGGTGCAGAAATTGTCAGGAAAGGAGCACCAATTGATTGAGATTCAGGGAATGACATACTCCTTGGATCTTATTCCTCAAGTCAGGCCGTGTGCTGCTCCTGCTCTCCCCCACGTCACAGGTGGCTGAAGATTCCTGCGTGTGCCCCTGCAAGAAGCAGCAGGAAGGACCACCCAGGCCCAGAAAAGGTGGCGTGCAACTGACTTGCGCGGCAGGCCTTCTCCATATGGTGGTAGCCGGCTGCACCCATATGGTGGTAGCCGGCTGCACAGCGAAATAATGTGATGCACGTGACTTCAAATAGTTAGATTACAATTCGGTTCTACACTCTAATATGGTCAATCTTCTATTTCGAAGTTACTCTACTACAGTCTTCTAATGCTTCCATTTTTCAAACAAGATCCAACTAAAATTTCTTTGAACAAGAGGGAAGGCAGGAGAAGGTCATACCGTAATTAGTTTCCCTTCACACCTTCTGTCGATGAGCTGTCAGTCAACAAAAAAAGCTTGAGACCCTCAGAGTATCTCCATTGTTGCCACTTGAGGAAGAGCTCCTGCTCCTCGTCGCCGAAGGCCTTCTCTTAGAGATCCTTGTTCTAGAACTCGCCATAGACGTTGTAGCACACGCATTGGCCCTAGCAGTCAGCGTTGTGGTAGAAGACCTTGTTCTCCAGCTTCAGCAGGTTGAGGTCGACGTCGAGGAGTGATTTGTCCCCCACCAGCGGCACGCACCAGATCAGCCTAGGATAAGGGTTTGTTCAAATTAATAGCGAGATTGCCATGGGAACCCAGCATCCTCCCAATCTGAAGCTACTTTCGATCTAAACAGCACATCAAGGAAGCAATGAAACCTAAATAAAGCTACTACACATGTTGTTCAAAATCAGGTCCATGAAATCCAAATCATATAGTAGGCATCCAGCTCATACAATCAATTCACAAATCACAAAGCGGTGGCAATAACTCACCTCCATAGAGGAGGTAGAGGTTCTGTGAGATCGAAATTGGCATATCTGAAAGGTAAGGGTGTTCCTGCATAGGAGTGGTTAAATCAAACATATCAACAGTGATGCAGTGAATCTGAATCTGAAAAAGGTAAAAGCTATTTTTTCATCAAATGGGGAATGATAACAGATGCATTTTTAGTTCCTTGCCTTCGTATGTTTCCAAGTCCACAAGGGCTCATTCCTCTAGAGTTTTAGCCCTTATAAGAAACGGAATGCAAAAAGGTAGCATCTGCCCATCTACCTACAGAAGCAGAGAAAAACTTAGCTCGTGCCACAAATGTAAACACCATGACAAACTAACAAATCATTGCCTAAGCGTGCATCAACAAAATCTCTTGGCTTGAATCTCCACGGCACCTTTGTCAATCCATCAGAAACAACAAATTCAGAATGAAACAGTCATGCACTTAGCAATGATCAGCATGAAAGAGAACACAGCCGACTTTAACAGCGTACCACACCACTGCTTTGAGCGGCCAGCAAATCATTTGCCAATGGACATCTTAAGTCTCTCGCTCCGTTCACCTGCCGCCACTTCCTCCGCAAGTCTTTGCTCCGGCGGACGATGGAGCGAAGAACCTCCTCCTTGTCGACAACAGAGTTAGATCCGTTGTTAGTGCCCAAGGTAGACCATGGATATGCAAAGATCAATACCTCTTTGGGTTATAAAGCAATTCGTACAACAGCTTATAACCTCCACTGTCGTACGAATTGCTTTCATAAACAAATTTTGCTTCTGCATTTGGAAAGTACTACGTAGAATATATGGCAACAATCCCCATCGTTTCACACATTCCCGAATGATCCAGGCGGCTTCTTAATAAGTTAATACTAAATTAGCAACTTCAATCGGAGGTACCAAGGACGCAATAAAGAATCGCCTTATTCCCCTAGCGGCTGAGCACAACAAAAGGCAGGCGCGAATGGAATAACAAACGAGTGGGGGGAGGGAGAGTCTCAGAACCTGTGTGACGGCGTCCTGGTCGTCCTTGCAGGAGGCGAGGACAGAGTTCTTGGCGCGCAGGATTTCGTCGAAGGATGCGCCCTCGGCGACGCCGAGCAGCTTCAACGCGCCCTCCACCGTCATCTCGAACGGCGCCGGCGAAGAGTCATCCGTGCGGGAGGCCGACAGGCGCGGCGTCCTCCACCGCGAGCGTGGGAGCACGCAGCACCGCCCCGAGGCCAAGGCCGCGTGCCCGCGGAGCAGGGGAGTGCCACCGCCGCCGCTGCTGAGGGAGAGGGCCGTCGCTGTGGCCATTATTTCCTCCTCCTTGTCGACAACAGCGTTAGATCCATTGTCGGTGCCCAAGGTAGATGCCGCCGCGAAGAGGTCGGTGTTGGACCGTTTCTTCGGCACCCAGCCCCCTGCGCCTCCTTCTCGTTCTCATCCACCTCCGCTTCTGTCAGGTCGTCCTCCCACCACTGTAAGCTGCGCATCTCCATGGGCAGCAGTTCCTTGGTGGCGAAACCAAACGGGCAGGGAGCAGGGCAGTGTGGGCACGGCTGGATCCGTGGGCAAGGGAGGCGGCGGCATCCTCGCCGGGTAGAGGCGGCGGACTCGGATGTGACGGTGCAGGGGCGGTGAGGCAGGCTCGGCGGCGGCGTTACGGGAGAGAGGCGAGGGGACGGACTTGGCGGCGGCCTTACGGACGGGAAAGTGACGGGTTAGGGCTGGTGGCTCGTGAATCGCTTTTTCTTCGGCGGAGTGAAGGTCCGTGGGTGGACCAAAACTGCCTGCGCACGCGCGGGACGGGGATTAGCGGAGGAGGCAGGCCGATTGCGGAGACGATATCATTTCATTCTTTTTAGTTGTAGAGATAGAGATATTCATTTCTTCATTTTCCAATAGAAAATAAAAGGTTAAAACCCCTTAAATGACCAACACTTTCTTCCCACAATTCTTGCAGATATCGTCAAGATTTGCTTTGCCCACACTAGAGCTGCCTTGGAGTCGTCATTTCCACCTGAGGCACGACCTCGGTCTCGGCCACAGATCTGGAGCTGCGGCGGCTTGACTACTGGTCCTTCTTCTTGTACCGCTCGACCCACTGCTCCTCAGTAAGGAGTAGTTTGCCGCCAGCAGTCTGCGGAGTAGGTGGCTCAACATCGTCCGCAACCTTTAGCCTCCCGGTCACCTCCTCAATCGAGAGCTGGTAGATGTCTAGGAGAGTTTCAATCCAGATCACAAGTTGCTTGTACCTCAGGCGTACGACGCGAAGATATTTGGTGACCACTTTCTGATCGCTGAGCATTGCCAGGCGCTGGATGATCCCCATCAGGCACAGGGCGAAGTCCTCAATGGGCTCGCCGTTGTGGAGCGCGTTGACCTCGTACTCCGCCTAGAGATTCTGCACCATTGCCTTCAGTACCCGGTCGTCGCTGATGCGGAGGGTCTTGATGGCCTCCCAGGACACCCTCGCAGTCACCTTGGTCGCGAGCGTGGGCACCATCTCCTGTGGGACGGCGCTGCAGATGGCGTTGAGCGCATTGCGGTCATCGTGGAACTCCGCATCGTCGTGCTCGACAACGTCCTAGAGATGATGTGCCTACATCTTCAACTTCACGAGCAGTGGCCATTCGTTGTAGTTCATATTCACCAGCTGCGGCCAGTTGCCGGAGCTTATTCACCAGCTGCGGCCAGTTGCCGGAGCTACCGGTCTCCCTGATGATACGCTTGATGACAACCTCCCGCAGACGGCGTGCGTCGTGGGTCCACGAACGTCGTGCGTCGCGGGTGCGTGTGCGTGAACGGCGAACAACTTGATGGTGGCATTCGCAATGGAGTCTTGTCACCGGAGCCGTTGCCCTTATCGAATGCCCCAGCCTTATCCGTCAGCGGTGGTGACCGCCCTCGGCTCTTCGGGATGCCATCGTGCTGCGGGTCCTCTCATACGGCTCCAATACCACTTGTTGATCACCGGACGGCGGTGAACAGAAAACACACAACGCGAACACTTGGACTCGGGTTTCGTGCTGCCTGAAAGCGTAGCTTTTTTAATGTTCTATTCTCCTCTTTTATTGGAATGTAAAGCAGAGCTATCCGATCATGGCGCGCACATCGCGAGTAAGCAGCGCGTCACGCCCCGCAGCCTCCTACGGGCGCGGCGTCCACAAGCTCATGCTCTAACAGAAAAGGAAACATGCGATTCCAACTAACATGCACAAGGTTACTAACAATAAAATGGATGAAGATTACCTTGATGTGAATACCTCCATCTCTAAAATTTAAGAGATTATTTGTGAATAAGAAAATTTGGACAGCAAAGTTATGACCAATAACTAAAAGAAATCTAGAAGATGTATTGAACTGGAACCTCGATGCATACCTTATATGCAGGTGTGCTCGTTTACAGTTATGCCTGGCCAGATTCACCATGGCCGTGCGAATGACATTCAGAGTATACTGCCTTAAATTTAGAGTATCCCACATTACTGCACAGTAGATCAAGTCGAATCTGAAAACAGGTAACAAAGAAAAGTAGGTACCAGATTAATGCCAAGGAGCAGATCACCCAAATTGCAACGTCAAGGAGCAGATCACCCAAATATTCATGGAGTATGGCATATGCACTTTCACTAGCATGTAAACGAGCAGAATTGTTAGTATGCTAGTAATAAATATTACAAGGTGATATACACGGATTGATCTACGTAAGGATCAGAGTTCCATTACCTGACATGGCATGGCGTCGCGGTACAATCGGTACAATATTATGGGAGCTGCAGTCACCTTCACTCGTCGCGCTATCCTCCCGTTGCTCTGAATGCCATAGTCTGCGGCTTATGTTTGTCACATCACAACATGATCCATCAGAAAGGGGGCAGGTAGTCTTACAAAATTGGGGCAAACTCAAGCTCAGATGTCAAGCCACATCGATCACCTTTGTATGAATCCACACACACTATTGACGTCCGAACACCATACTGCTGGCAGTCGACAAATTAAATCAGTGCTTCTTGAAAATCATGATGCAAGATCATCACTATATCAGTTCAAGTTCAGTACCTATAAACATGATCCCAAGTCAGTACTTAGCATGCTATCTAATTATTCACATAATATGGTCCCCTTGTGCTAACCGGCTCACAAATGATTTTTGTAAGCACTTGACAGTACTTAGCATGGCGATAGATCATGTTGAATTGTCGCTAAATAGCAGCTGAACAATGGCTTCAGCAACTACAAGCAGTTAATACCGAAGCAGGGACTGAACCTGTCGCCGGACTTCATTCAGAGAAACAAGCAGATCATATTAGCCAAGTCAGCTGAAGCTATCAGTATATACTGTCACTAACTGACAATCAGTGCTAATATATAGGTGTAAAATTAGGTTGGACACAATTATTTTGCAGGGCCAAGCAGACAATCATATATATAGCTAACAAAATAAGTGTTGCTGCACAGGCCAAAACAATTGATATCATCTTCCTCACTATATATATGTACAACTTTTGCTCGTAGCTAACATTCAGAGCTATATATATGTGATTATTATTATTAAATAAATTTTAGTGAACAGACACATGCAGTCATGCACCGATCGATGTCTTTATAGGTTGTTACACTTGCGTGTATGTACCAACTCATAGGCTAAATTAAGTATATGACCTGTTCACGGGTTCAGAATGGACGACGGTGATCGCCGACCAGGCAGGAACAAACGATCGACGCCGTCAGCTCGGATTGGGTATGCAGAGCCGCAGAGGTTTATAGTATATAAGCCATTTTTTTGGGGGGGGGAAAACTGAAAGAGGGGAGAACGGAGATCTGCTATCTCACCAGGGTGTGCATGCTCGCTCGTCACTGATGCATGGTTGGACGGGCGGCGTGCGCCGGTACGGTGGAAGACTCGACTGGATCGGAAGCCACCGCGCTGATCGACCGGCTGATTAAGAGAGGCGTGACGTCATCGTAGGGCCGGGAGAAGAACGATGATGATGCCCAGGCCAGGGTGTGGTGGACGGCGCTGAAGGCGTCGGGGCTAATGAGGCGTTCGCTCCGGTATTGACGTGATCTGCCACTGCCACGCGTACCATGCCGTGCCTCATTCAGTTGGAGCGGCCAGTATAGATGGGCAACGGCACGGCCCGTGCCAGGCACGGCCATGGGCGGATACAAAGGGTATTCCCCGTATTTCCGGAAATACCCAACTATTTTGATATACTTTCATGTATATATGTGTAAGGATGAAAACGGTCGAAAACGGTCGAAAAACCCCTCAACCGTTTTCTACTTTTACATTTGAATACGAAAACGGTAAAGCCGGATACGAAAACGAACGCGAACTTACGGAATATCGAAAACGAACTAATTCGAGCGGAATTATATCGAACACGGTCGGTATACGAAAATTCAATACGGAATACCGACCCGTAGGACAAGTTCTATCACCCTGTATTTTTCCCTCATGCTAAAATTCACTAAAAAATTTAAAATTTTAAAATTCACCATATGCATTTTCATGTGTTGATGTACTTTCTGGAATTTATTTGTGGCACCAAAAAAAAATTTCTAGGAATTACAAAGTTGTCACAAAAATACAAATTATATTTTAGGCTACTCTCTTCCTTCTCCCTACGCCTGGGCCAACAGCCACTTGGCCCGATGGCTGCTCAACAACAGCAAGCAACTAGGAATGTTCCTCAAAAAAAAAAGCAAGCAACTAGAATTTCTAGGAATTACAAAGTTGTCACAAAAATACAAATTATATTTTAGGCTACTCTCTTCCTTCTCCCTACGCCTGGGCCAACAGCCACTTGGCCCGATGGCTGCTCAACAACAGCAAGCAACTAGGAATGTTCCTCAAAAAAAAAAGCAAGCAACTAGGAACGTGCATAGTGGCCGGCCCACGGCCCACTCTCAGCAGGGAGCCAACTCCCACACGATGCATGCTGCAAGCCAGCGCCCTTCTCAATTTTATTAGTCCCACCTCGCTTAGACTTGTGTGCGAGCGAGGGAGCCAATCATCTATATAACACATCCAGGCGCACGTCCACTCCCTCACAGCCATACAACGTGCCTGTCCCCAATCGACTGGACCTAGTGGGCCAAATTCGGTTGAAACCGAATGTTGAATTCGGAATATTTCGAATTAAAAGTAGAAATGTAGAAAACGGTCGGACAAAGCCTAAACCGATTCCGTTTCGATTTAGTATTTTGAATTTTGAACCGAATTCGAATTTACTGAATTTGTTTGAAAATACAAAATCGATTGGGTCATATAGAAAATGATGCGGTTCGGTTCGGGATATTTCCGTTTCGTTTTCAACCTTATATGTGTATGTACTTATGTATAATGCTATATTTTGCAGTATTTTCACTTATTGTAGTCCAAAACGGTAAAAAACAGCTTCTCAGTCTGGCTCCGCCATATTTTATAGTATTTTTACCTATTACAGTTAAAAAATAGCTGATTTTTTTTTGTTGATGTGGAAGTAGGAATACCCAACTTTGGAATCCTGACTCCGCCACTGGGCACGCCCCAATGCCATCGAGCTGGCACGACACGTCGTGCCCTATGGGCCGTGCCTCTTAGGCACGTGGGCCTGGCCTTCGACCTGCTGGGCCGTTTTTCGGGCCAGGCCAGGCCAGCCCGTCAGGCACGGCCAGTCCACAGTGCCGGGCTGGCCCGAGGCCCACGAGGCGATGCACGAGCGCCAGAGAGAGGCCGAGGGGGAAGCCGGGAAGGGGAGGAAGCACGAGCAACCAGAGATGGCAGTGGCCGACGGTGAGTTAGCCCTCCCTTGACACCGGATCTGGCGTTGGGACAGAGCTCAGGGCCGGCGCGCTCGCTCCGGCGGCGTCGCTCGATAAGAGGGAGGGGGGCGTCCGCGTCCGCGCTTGGCCGTCGGCGCCGCGAGCGAGGAGGTCGCGCACTTGCGCGAGGAGATAGGAGAGCCGGAGAGGGAGGAGACACTCGGCTCGGCTGTCGTGTTGCGCGAGGGAAGGGAAGGGGGCGTCCCGCTTTCGTGGCGCGCTTGGCTCGCGGCCTCACTGGTCGGAGTCGGAGCAAGGAGCCAGGAGCGAGCGAGCGATTGAGCGAGAGAGAGAGAGGCGCAGCGGGGAGGAGGGATTTAGGGTTTAGGGCGCCGCGGTCTCGTTTTTATATGGAGCGGGGTGGGGTGCGGCGACGAGCTGGGCTGGGCTGAATGCGACCTGCGAGGGAAGGTAGGGAGCCGTTGGGGGAACGGCCGGCACCAAGCCTACCATTAGGGAGCGGGCTATGCCGTGCCGGCCCACGTGCCTGTCCCCGAGCCATGCCAGCCCAGGCCCGCTAGCCACCGGGCCGGGCCGTGCTTGGGCAGGGTCAAAATACCGGGCCTTGTGCCAGGCTCACGGGTCCGGGCTGCATGCCCATATATAGCAGCCAGCAATCACACATGCATGTTTGCATGCTACAGCACGCCAGCACTTCGCGTCTGGTGCTTTTTTTTAAAAACACTGCGTTATATTCCTTGCAAATTAAATGAAACAAGTATGCATGCATACTTATATTTAATAAGAATAAATAAAAGGAGTATAAGTGCATACAGGGGACCTCCGGACCTTGCCAGCGTTTTTTTTCTTTCTTTCTTTCTTTCTTTCTTTCTTTCTTCTTTTTTCATTTTCTTTTTTTTCCGAAGTTGCCAGCGTCTTCTTGGACACATGCAGGTGGCGATCGAGCTGCACTTGTTGGCCGCCTTGCCGCCGGTGCCAAGAACCGCCGCCTCTGCTTCTCCATCTGAGAGGGGAAGGGGCGGCGGATGCCAGCCGGCGCTGGGAGGAGGAGACACCGGGGCGGGATAGCAGAGAAGCGGAGAAGGAGATGCAACACCCGATCTACTTGAAATATTTAGATGTCACACTTATAACATACGTCTGAAGGCAGATTAAACACTATATATATCTAAAACACTTGAAAACACATGAAAAATACTTAAAAACCATTATAAAACATACACAACATCAAGATAAAACACTAGCAATATATGTGTGAAACATATGCAATATTCAAATAAGTACACTTACAACATACATCTGGAAAAAATAGATGAAACAATGGAATAGAAACTTGAATACGTGTACGACCATTGCAACATATGCAACATTCTGATCCACTTTTGCAACATCCATATGAAACGCTTGCAACCTACCTATAAAACATCTGAAACACTTAATTAAAACGTACGCTTGCAACATGTGCTTTCAGCGCAACACTCGTTACTGCTGGGGAGAATGAAGATTCATTAGCGTGTGGAGTTCACCGGAGACAGCGGCCCGAGGCAAGGAGCAGAGAAGATGGCGCCCACATCTCAGTTCAAGGAGGAGATGGATGGATCTCGGAAGAAGAGCAACCCGCGGTCCTTGGCTCCCAACTCGAGTTCAAGGAGCCGGTGGTCCAAGGCGCGGGGGAGCAAGTGTGGGCGGCGTGGCAGGTGGGCGGGAAGGGCAGCGTGATGCCGAGTTGGAGGAGCGAGGAGGCGGTGAGGGCGCGCGGCTGCGCCGGTGGTCAGCGGGGCTGCGGGCGATGGCACGGCGCTGCACGCAGGCAGCGCGAGCTGTGCGTGAGCTGCGACGCCGTGGGGAAGGAAGAGGGTGAAGACCGATTCTTTTTTTTTAGAAACTTCCGAGTGGATAGGAAAGGGTAGTTGGACTAGCGTCGCGGTTCACCAACAAAGCGTCCGTGGCGGACAGGCGTCTGTTTCCTAGCATTATTACCATATAAAAACATGGGCACGACGACCAATTTTATTTATTCCACCGAAGATTAGGTCTGCAATAGCGAAACAAGTTATTTGTGGGTGGGAATATAATTATAAAACCTTACAGGACGAAATTGCATTGTACCACGACGTGCACTGCTCAGCGTCGTCGATCTGTCTCCCGGCCCGCCTTAGATTACATGTCCTCGGCCAGGCCGTCGGCCTGCTCCTGCTCGCCACCGCGGCCGAGGAGGGGCACGAACTTGAGCATGACGTCGACGGCGTTCTTGGCCGCGATGTCGAGGAACGTGGCAGCCTCGTTGCTGAGCGAGGAGCCGCCGCCGGCGAGGTCGGAGAGGGAGCGGATGGTTATGAAGGGGACGCCGTGCTGGTGCGCCACGAGCGCCACGGCGGCGCTCTCCATCTCCACGGGGGTGCACCCGAAGTGGGCGCGGATGAACTGACGGTAGCTGGCGTTGTCGGTGTAGATGTTGGCGCTGCAACCCCGGGGCACCCGCGTCACCCGGGGCGCACGGGGCAGGCACGTCGTCGCGTTCACGCACGCCGGCAGCTCCATCCCCTCCAGCTTCCCGGCGAGCCTGTAGTAGCGCTTGCTCACCGGCACCCAGAACGCGTGCTGCCGCTCCTCCGGCGTGCCGGAGATCGGGAAGATCTCCTCCGGCTGGTACCACACGCTGTTCAGCGTGTTCGCCGACAGCTCCGGGTTGCCCTGCCCCACGGTGTAGTCGGAGAAGTTGAGGAAACCGTACTCCCTCGTGTAGTCGCCGGCGCCCTCGAGTGGCAGCTCGTTCTCCGGCCCGTCGCCGTGCCTCTGCCAGTTCCACAGGGACAGGTGCGCCCAGGACTCCGGGATCGTGACGTCGCCGATCTGGAGGTCCTCGTTGGCGTTGCCGGCGATGCCCCAGTGCACGATGCCTTTCACCCTGAACAGGCTCAGCAGCAGCTGGGTGGCGAGCCCTGCATTCAGCTGTAGGCCGTGTTCAGATCCCAAATTCGGAAACCCGAATTGGTACAATGTGTATTAAATGCGCACTGTACCAATTCGTTTGTATTTGGTAAAAATTATCTAAACTTTGACTAATTAGACTCAATATGTTCGTCTCACAAAGTACAATAAAACTGTGCAATTAGTTTTTAATTTCATCTACATTTAGTACTACATGCATGTGCCGACATTTTGATGTGATGGAAATCTTCTTTTTGCATAGTAAAATTTGGAGTTGAAATTTAGCATCTAAACAAGGCCGTAGTGCACGCCAGAAATCCACCACAAAAAGCATTGATCATTGGCCACTCTTTCCAAATTAATTTTGAGGATTATGATATGTATATCACTTTATTATTTTGTCTGACGACATATTTATGCTATGTGGTCAAATAAAATCGACAGCGCACTGCTGCCAGATTCGTTTTTAGAAAAATGGTCAAATAAAATTTCACATGTATGTAGTATGTGGGGAAAAAAATGAATTTATACCATGCTCAGCCCAGTCATGACCATGACAACGTTTTGGCCTCCAATAGTTCCGAAGCGGAATCGTCGCCCTTCATCAAAGAAAAAAAATGCCAACAGCGATTGTAAGAACATTGTATTATATTATATTTATACACACACCTTATCTGTTAATTATATATCATCAGAAAAAAAATCATATGGGACCTAATCTCTCTCTCTCTCTCCTTTGATTAGGAAAGTGTACTGGACATATATATTTGTCTATCTAGCTTTGTTATGCCAGCTTACTATTATGCAGGAAAAAGTAAAAGTGACCGAGATGCAAGGGAAAAACTTTTGTTTCACATTTCCGGAAAGACCACCTAAAAGAATATTTTAGAACGGATTCAGAGGGCCGAACAAATTAATGCCCCATCCTTGAAAATTAGATTACATTGAAATTGATATACCAACCGCCCCCCTGAAAATCCAATTTTCATGGACGCAGATTGCCTCCGGAACTGGAATGAAAGCTGTTTTCATAGGCCGTCGGTAACATCCCCAATCGCTTTGCCTCTACATATAAAGAAGCCCCTTTCTTCTCGGGAATCGGGACAAAACTATATAAGCTCGGGAAGGAAAAAGAAGATGTCCCAAGCAACCATCAAAATTGCAAATCTAAGTGCTGGGAAATATTTTGCCCTCGATTTTTTTTGGACATAGTGGCTCTAGAAGGTAAGAATATGCCGTCCACTAGAAACCGTTTTTTAGAAACACAGTCTATTTTTTATTTCCAAAACATTGGACATTAGAGTCGCTTCTAGAAATGAAATCAGAGAGCCCAACAAATGGATCATTGTTGACAATCATATATATTACATGGGCAATTGATGTTACCAACCGTGTCCCCTATAAATACAATTTCTAGGGGCGACGGTGTTGACCATTCAGGGGCCGTTGGTAACACCCATGGCTAACCTCCACATATAAAGGAAGCCCTTTCTTATTGGGACAAAACCATATGTAGCCCGGGAAGGAACAAGAAGATCTCCCAAGCAACCATCAAATTGCTTATTAGAATGGGAAAGTTTTTGTTCTTCTTTTCCTTATTAGGAGGAAGGTTCCTCTAAAAGGTAAGATAAGAATATGCCAATCCAATATTTCTTTTCGAAACCTAGTGCTAGACTATTTGCTTAATTATGTTTTTGGATATTGCGTCTCTCTCTGCATGCACGGTGGTTTGCACGCATCTTTGTGTTATGTTTTTCGTAATGTTGGCATACCATTATTCTTTTTTTAAAAAAAAACGAACCAGTAGAAGAGCTGCATGTTTTATATTAAAAAGAGAAAGCCAAAGATGGCCGTAACGTGGCTTTGTTGACTGCATGCTGTAGACATATACGGGTCGGCCGGTTCTTTGTCCTAGCTATATATACCCACGTGTGCAAGTTGTTGAAATAAAACGCAAAGATTTTTGTTATATAGTTGATGGGAGCAATGCAAGATGTGTTTATACAATAATACATGGCGTATAATTTTTTTTGTGAAAACATAGGTACACTCAGTGGCGGACCTAGAAATTGAATCGAGCCTGGGCGAAGAAAGTTTTCTTGTTCATCCTAGTATAATAGCATAGGGTTACAACCACAAGCCATGTATATTAATGCTAGCTATTTTTTTAAAGGACGACAAGAGTTAAAGGACGACAAGAGTTTTGCCGTTATTTTTTAGTATTAGATTATGACAAAGGAAAAAGAGAGTTATAGACTAATAAAAAAACAAAAAGAAAAAACCAAACAAGTAAATGAAGCGCTTTAGCCTGGATCGAAAGAAACTTCAAAACACGAGAGTACGCCAAGAACAACTTCGGACTTAAAAAGGAAACAGCTCAAGTATACACAGTCAACTACCCAAAATAACTGGGCAACCACCCAGGGAGAAAAAACCTAGACAAAAAACAACTACCCTGTATCTGTGTTAGGTTGCATCGCCAAATTGTACTGATTAATGTCAAGAGTTGAGTTCGTTTGCACCTATCCATTGCTGCATAATTCAAACTCTTTTAGTTTTGTATAGTGTGTGTGCTAGGCTAAATAATTGTACAGTTACATAATTAATTGATATATGCTCAGGAGCCTGAAAATGCATGCAATACGTCCAAGGTTTAACAGCATGGCAGTGTCCTACCTTTGCTTGCATGCCCGCTGAAGCTTTTTTTTTTTTTATCAAATTTTTTTTATCCACCTAGCTCTGTTCAGGTTCAGCACGGCATGCTTGTACGAGCTCCTAATTTTGTGAGCGCCTCATACTGATCAACGCCCGTGCCCAGGGTCGCCGGGCCCTGGGTCCGCCCATGGGTACACTGGAAATCAACTGTGCCGTGTACTATATGCATGCAAGGGCCATGCGTGCGACACAGTAGTGTGCATGTGGTGCGTGTCTGCTGGCAGCTACGAAGATATACAGAGAGGCCCAGCGAGTAGCTAGCTAGCTAGCCGACACGAGCCGGATCACGCAGATATCTCGCACGTGCATGCACCCCGGCCGATGCATTCACGCCACCAAAATGGTCACGTCCAAGTAGCCACGTCATCGGGCCCTTGACCCCCAGCAATCCTCTATACTGAGAGAATATTCCCCTTCAGAGATGATCATGTGATCATGTCTCTCGTTAATGGAACACCGGACAAAGTGGAATATCTCATTTCATCTTTGTCATGTCCCCCAATTAAATCTATGTCTATACCTACTATTAAGGTGAAAAGAGTGTCATATTTTACTTTCCATAATACCCTCACACATCTTTCAATCCCGTTTGTGACATGGATTCACGACCTGGGCGCGTACGATTACGAATTTGTTACATGAATTTTCGAGCCGCAAGTCATCACTAGTACAGAACCTACTTTAGTCCCGGTTCCTAACCCCTTGTACTCCTGGTTTTGGAAACCGGGACTAAAGGTGTTTATTGGGTAAAAAAAGATGCATCTGTGGAGATTCGAACCTAAGACCTCCTACTTCAGGCCTTGCACGCAATGTCATCTCAACTCCCACCACACATCTGACTTAGATAAGATACGCTATCCTTTTAAATTCACTTTGGGGACACCTTTAGTCCCGGTTTGAGACACAAACCGGGACTAAAGGTACCTTTAGTCCGGGTTCGTGTCTAAAACCGGGACTAAAAGTTTCTCGCACTGACATGCCTTGGTAAACCGGGACTAAAGGTCCAGTCATCTTTTTAGTCCCAGTCTGGGTTACCAACCGAGACTAAATATCTTTTTGTTCCGGGCGTAGATTTCGCCGAGACTATTGTAAATTTTGGACATCGACCAAAGGCCTGTTCTCTAGTAGCGATCTAAATGACCACGCAGCAAGTTGTACATTATATTGCAACATATACATATACTTTGCTAACTCTATGAGCTGTGCATATCTATCTAACGAACATGTTCTATTGCAACCCACGAACATGTTCTGTCCAGAGACGACCGATCAGTAATAATCATCAGAACGAAACGCTGTGCGATACTGCGATTGTACATATATCTCTGCATGCATGGAGACCTTCGTACGTACATGCAATGGCATGACCAAGCTATGCATGCTCATCATCTCGCATTATTACCAGTTCTTGTACCGTACTGTTAGTAACATATATATACGTACGTAGTACACGTACCTTGGACGTCCAAGAAGGGGTTGTCGTCGCTGGGCTTGAAGCTGGGTGACCGGAGGACGGGGTCCATCTCGTAGGCGTTGGGCACCACCAGCCCCACGAACGGCGCGCCGTCGCGGTTTGCCCGGCGGATGGCTCGCCACGTCTTGTCGGAGATGAACCCCTCCGCCGGCGTCGCCGCCGTGGCCATGAGCATCAACACAACCGCGAGACCCACCGCGGCCGCTGCCGGCGGGCGCCTGCTGCTGCCTGCACCAGCTGCTGTTGCTGCCATCGTGATTAATTACTGTATTGCTACGTAGCTAGAGGTCGGTGTGAATTCTTCTGGTCCCGATCATGAGCGCGCGCATTAGTGCATATATAGAGAGAGACTAGAGAGAGGGGGGATATGAGGTGTCAAGAAATGCAGGTACTCCCTCTCTCTATAAATGTAATCATTTCTAACAATTGAAAGTTGTTTAAAAACACAAGCATTTCTAATATATAGGCCTGTAACCCTGTTTGATCCATTAGTACACTAATTATTAGTAATGAAAAATATTACTAGTGGATCCAAACACATTAGCTAAAATAGTCCAACTGATAGCTCAAAATGAGCTACCTAGCTCATAGCTCATAAAATGTTATTAACGTGCCTGTTTCAAATATATGTCATTTTGGCGCCTTTCTAGGTACATATTATTATACACTATATATGCATAGGTACATAATAAAAATTGTATACATATGTACAAAAACCAAAATGACTTATAATTTAAAATGGAGGGAAGACTAATAACTATTCAATGAAGAATCCAGATGGGGCTCAACTAACATGGTAGCTAATATCTTGATCATTTTTTTTAATAAAATTTGACTTAGGACAAATCCGAAATGAAAACTCCTTCCTTCCTAAAATAAATCAATTCTTAATACTGCCTTAAGTCAAACTATCATAAATCTAACTACCTTTATATGAAAAAGTATTTAACATATATGATACTATTTTTTATGTAATAAATATTAAATTTTCTATAAAATTGATTAAATTTAGAATAGTTTAACTTAGGACAACTCTAGAGGTCGGTTTAATCTGGGACGGAGAGAGTAATTCAAACCGGATGTGTTCTTTCCCTCCTTGAAAATATGCACTTGTTCTGCCCGTCTGCATTTATATTATATACTTATATACACCACGACTTGCACGATGGCATTATCATTTATAGCAACTAGCTAGATAGGAGACAGAAGGTGATGTTAACACATTGTATTTTTAGTCAATAATGCATGATGCTGCGGTTACCAAAGACCGATCTGGATTGCACAAATTCACCTAATTATAATAGTGTAAATGTACGGTCGTCATCTATGAACCATGTTGAACCATGTTGTAATTTGAAATGGACAAAGTAGCAAGAAGATGCAATCATTCGAACAAACACTGCAGACGGGTAGCAAGATGGCACTAGACAGGCAGACGGCTAAGGTTATTGGCCCTCCAGGACCAAGTTGTCATAGATGATGACCGTACATTTACACTATTATAATTAGGTGAATTTGTGCAATCCAGATCGGTCTTCGGTAACCGCAGCATCATGCATTATTGACTAAAAATACAACGTGTTAACATCACCTTCTGTCTCCTATCTAGCTAGTTGCTATAAATGATAATGCCATCGTGCAAGTCGTGGTGTATATAAGTATATAATATAAACTAGGTAGCGTGCCCGTGCGTTGCTACGGGATAGCTAACATTTTGTATTAAAAACACATGGATCGCACGATAAGATAATAATACTATAAAAATTAAATACAAAAGTTCAAGTGACATTTAATTAAAAAAACAAAGTTTGTGAAATTAACCGTCACGGCGAGCGCGATAAAGATCTCAAAACAGACCAAAGCTACTACTGTACAGTGCGACAAAACCATGGAACCCATCTCACGTTCAGGGACCCTTCGAGTCTAAAGCCTAAACCTGCTGCCCAACCTCTAGAATAGAGAAGCGGCACAAACTGAGGAGGCACAACTAAACGTTTCTAAAAACATATGGATCGCATGATAAGATAACAGTACCGTGAATTTAAATATCAATGTTAAAGTAACATTTAATTCAAAAAAGCAACATAGTTGATTGCACCAAACATCATGTAAAAAAGGTTGTTTTCACACCTAAACACCTACGAAAACAGAAGTAACAATACAACACACTGGAATAACGGTAGGCAACCCGTCTACTTACAGTTCATGAGAAGTGGAGTTACATGAGACATTATTTACAAGGAAATATTTGAGTTAGTAGATTGATTGAATGGCATATGGTTAATGGCCTCGACGACATCATCGATCCTTGTCGATTATGGTATGTACACCCAAAAAACTCGCATCTTGTTGCATTGATCTCAATCAGAGATTAGTGAAGGCACTTGAAATAATACCCTGCACCAAGACACACAGTTCAATTAAACCAATCAGGGGCGGATCTACAGGGGGGCTGGGGGGCTCCAGCCCCCCCTACAACTGGTGCATCAATGGAAATATGGGGGGTGAGGGAGAAGACGAGGTGGATGAAAGAATAAAAATGGAGAGAAAGAGAGGAAGAAGAAGAGACCAGCCCTCCCTAAGCCCCCCAATGAAAGTTCTGCTATTGGAGCTTGGAAGGAGGCGTTGGACACTGGACAAAGGTTGAAGACAAAGGTCGAGCCAGCCATAAAGTTCAACCCCCCTAGGATTTTGTCCTAGATCAACCACTGAAACCAATCGTACAATGATATTTTTCTACAAGCACTTAAACAAACAACTTATGAATCATATGCAGACTATTTCAGAAAAGAGACACAACAGTGAAATATTTAGTAAGAACATTTCGCGTTGTGTGGAACTTCTGTTCATTATAAATTTATAATAGTGACTCGATAAAGTATTTATATTGAAGTCTAAAAGGGGAGGCACCAAGGCAAGTCATTGGGAGGTAGTCAAACAGATATGACACATATGTGCTCAGTGTTAACTAAATGCTAAGTACCAGCAAAAAACAAAGCAAGTACTTTGGGGAAATAGTTGCATAGAGCAAGTGTTCACTTCCTGCAGGTTCCCCTACCTTATATGCTCTAATGACGTGCTATAAGCTTAGCAGCGGACCACAGTTCTCAAAATCTGCACTGATATGTCAATGCACTCCATCAATTTCTCCTATGGAAGCAACTGAGGAAAAAATAAGAGATTAATTGAGGAAGTAAGATGCATACACTGTTGGCATGTGGTCAGGCCATGATCATCATCTATCATGCAGAGTATGCGTCAGCAGTAGTTGCAAGACCATGAGCCCTCAGGAACCTGAAATAAGACAGAAGCATTAACTATATATATATATATATATATATATATATATATATATATATATATATATATATATATATATATATATCAGATGTTGCCTAATCTGAGTCTGAACACTCAAGTGCACCACAGCGCATGAAACCGAAAATGCAGTATGTATGTGCCTATCTGGGATCAGAAACGGATGGTAAAATCCAAAAAGACTATGCAGTTTGAACAAATTGACTCCAACTTTAACCAAAGGAGAGTCCTTTTCACTTTCTACAAAATGAGATAGGCAATCTGTTGAATCAACAGCTCAAGCAAATATATATTTTTTTAATAATCTAATTATCCATAGATTAATTAATATATGCAACCTCAGTGAAAACAAAAATACAACTTTTGTCAGCTAATTTCAAAGCTGGTCAAACTTCCATTCTATGATGATCAAATTATTATCCCTACAGTAAGAGAGCAAAATAATCAGTAAAAACTTACCATAAGAACTTGTATAACTATCACAAGAACCATCCCTGAAACATGATGGGCATGACCCATTGTACCATCAGCAAGGAGCATAAATCATCAATACTGATTGGGTAAAAAAAGCTTTTGTGTGTGCACCTTGCCAGAAAGCATCTCTGATACAGCATCCTCACAAGACCTGAATTCTGCACACATTGATAAACAAATGCATATGAACTTTTAAAATAAGCATAAAAATTGGGGATTTACATTCACCATCTTCCTCATCATCCCAAATCCTCTGGCTGCAACAGGTATTGAAGAATGTGAAATCAAGGATCTGCTAATGATCTGATCAGAGGAGATGTGTATACTATGGAATAAGTGCCATAAAAATTAATGTGTAATAAGCAAAATATGCACCTTCTTTCCCTCAGGAATTTCCTTCGGAATATCATCATGCCTGCAAAGAACAATCTAAGTGAGACACCAATAGTGATAAAGATCATTCGTAAAAGGCTGTTCATAGTACTACAATATAGGCTCATATTGTCATATAAGTAAATGATAGTTTTACTTGAAGCTTTGTGACTTACAGAATGTAGTGGAGAAAGTATAACCCAAACTTCTATGCCCAAAATTAAAACAACAATATACTGATATGAATCATCTTAAGTTGAAGAATTAAAAAAAGATACCTCTGGCTTCTTGTCCTCAGGATCAGGAATGTATTCCTTACCATCAAAAGAACAAAAAGAAAAACAATAAGTTGTAGGTGCTCTGTGTCTTGTCTAACTGAATTAGGGAGTGAGGCGCTGATGGGTGAGCACGTCAACAACATTTAGTGTTCCACTGCAAAATGGCATGCACTGTAGGAGAGTAAAAGTTTCATGGGATTGAACAATGTAATTTCCAGAAATCAACCTTCGATTTCTAGAAAACATAGTTAGTGTACTACTTATAAACCCAGACAATACTGCCAGTCTGCCAGTTCAACCAAAAAAAGAGGTTCATATATACTCAGATTTACATGTCCAAAAATTACACACTTGAAAGTTTCAGGCAAGGATGCATTCATTGAATTATGGCGCCGATGCCATACCTCTGCTTCTATGGGCAATGGCCATAACGGACTACTTAGAAGCATATGAATTATGCAAACATTAGCTACTGTAGAGAATAAAAACACAAAGATTAAAAAAATGGTTTCCATGGTCTGCAGGTGTCCAAGTTTCTATGCCAATTATTAATCTTAAACCTAAATGAACAGGAAAGTGCAAAAGTATTTCTATAGGAATATGTAAACAGGTAAAAATACATTAACTGTAAATGAGAAGAACCATCACCTCGTCCTCCAGCAGGGAAACAGAGGCCGACGCAGCGGATGCGTTCAAACGACGTAAATTAGAAAACCAACACTGAAATTCAACATATTCTAGCTTACAAAACCAGCACTGAAATATTTCAAACAATGTAAGTTAGAAAAAGTGGTAAACTGTCAAATAGTGAGTAAGCTAGTAGTGAAAACAATTCGCATCTAAATATTATTTAAAATTAATATGGTTGGTTGTACAAAAAGTAGCTTTAGGCTGTGCTTGTGCAACAATCTAGGCCATGCCTGATAGTTTCAGCAGATGAGTAACGTATATGCTTGTGCACTTTTGTTTGTCAGAATCTGGTGTCATGGAATTATATATAGAATCTGGTGTCATGTTTGGCGTGTAATAACTACAGAAATAATTAGAGCTAAATTCTGAAAATACAGATGTGGGCTTGTGTCAGGGTATTCAGTGTGGAAAAGGGGTGTTTTTTTTTCTTCAGCGCAGCTTCTGAAAATGCTGTTCAGATTCAGACATACCCGAAGTAACATATCACGGTTTCCCTTGCACTGCAGTGGGTCGAAGAAGTTAGTGGACATGAACAGCTAAGTGTAAAGCTTCTTAATCGAAAGAAAGGAGAGAAGCTACCAACATTTATACCCCCAAAGGTATTCAGTATTGAAGCATATATACTACTACCTCCAGAGTCCAGTCAGGATAAAAAGAAGTTCGGACATTCACAAAACAAACTGACCAGCATGTCTCATGTCTGAAACGTCGTGATTTATAGAATGGAGGGGGTAGATGAGTTAACTGATTAGACTGCTATTTTTTCTTCCGTTTTGAGAAACCAGTACCATGATTGACACCCTGATATCATTTTTTTTACTCCCAACCAGCCATCACTGGAAGCATTGATTCAGTACCTTCAAGTGTTGAATGAATTCCTGCCTTGAGATGTATCATCTCCTCCAGCTCCGTTTCATAGTGGCTCAACTACATTTGGTAGAGATCACAGGATCGGGAAACATCAAAAGAATGTGTCCAGCCATTTATCAAATGCAAAACACAGAGCAAAGTATGTAGTCACGGTTCTCCACTACCACCCATGCTCTGCATGCCATGGTTGCAGTTTGTTGCTGACAGAGTGCCAGCCAACGGGACAACATCAGGTAGGGTTTGGGTGCTCGGCTTCGCACAAATCAAAATAATCTAGCGGGACAACGCACGGGCATGCCCAATCAATAGTTCAAAGCAATCATGGAAATAGACAGACTCAAGATCAGTCAGAAAAATAGATAGACATACATAATTTCTTATCCATCCTCTCTCACAACCCCGACCCAAACATGCCACTATTAATGATTTTTTGAACCCTTCGATGGAAGTTTCACTCTGATTTCAGATCAAAATGGGAAGAACAGATATGCATGAAACCCTAGAAAATAGAATGCACAGAATCACAAGGTTGTTAACCTGTGAAGTGGAGGCGGCGGGGAGGCGGCCGGCGACACGTCGTGTCCGCAACGTCAGCGGGGCGAAACAGGACGGCGTGGAGCAGGCGAGGAGGCGGCGCCGCGTCCTCGCTCCTCGCGTCTGCGGCGTCGGCGGTGAACGCAAGGGCGAGCGATCTGGCGAGAAGGAGGAAAGGCAGACGACGGTGTGTCCTCGCTCCTCGCTCCTGCGGCGGCGGCGAGGGCAAGGCAGGCGGCGCGATTGGTGGCGTCGAGGCGTGGAGGCAGGCGAGATTGGAGGCGGCTTCCTGTTGTGCGTGATTACCTTCCGTGAACCAGGCCTACGACAAAGGCTTCCTATGTTTCTTTTCCATCAGGAATCTTTACTTATTGTTTATTTTCTTCCATACCCTTCCACCTCCACATTTATACGTTATTTCTCTCTTTTACATTTACATCTGGAATCCTTTCTTATTCTTTATTTTCATTCGCACCCTTCCACCTCCTACTGCGATGGGCGCGGTTTCGCACGAGATGGCAGATGGAAGTACCAAACATTTGTCGCACCAAAAAAAGTGTCCATCTTTTATTCTTTTTAGTTGTAGGAGATGCAGACGGGCAGAACAAGTGCATATTTTCAAGGAGGGAAAGAACACATCCGGTTTGAATTACTCTCTCCGTCCCAGATTAAACCGACCTCTAGAGTTGTCCTAAGTTAAACTATTCTAAATTTAATCAATTTTATAGAAAAGTTAATATTTATTACATAAAAAATAGTATCATATATGTTAATTACTTTTTCATATAAAGGTAGTTAGATTTATGATAGTTTGACTTAAGGCAGTATTAAGAATTGATTTATTTTAGGAAGGAAGGCGTTTTCATTTCGGATTTGTCCTAAGTCAAATTTTCTTAAAAAAATGATCAAATTTGTTGAAAAAATCATCACATCTAAAGCATCAATTTTGTTTCATTGGAATCTTCCTCCAATATATTTTGAATTTATCTGAACTTGTAGAATGTAATATTTTTCCTACAAACATGATTAAAATCAGAGAAACTTGACTCAGATCAAAACCAAACTAAACCATAGTTTGGAACAGAGGGAGTACCTACACGGAGCATATGCATGTGTGTTGACATAAGCGGATCATGCATATCGTGCATTTTGTCACCAACCCACACGGAATCTCTTGGTTTTTGATTGATCAATTTAATTTATTGATTGATGTAGTGCATGTGTCTTGGTCGGCGTGGTGCTGATAAGTCGCCGGAGGCAGGATGAGTAAGTAGTTAAGGAAACGTTTGTTCATTACCCTTAGCTTGCACTAGTACGGAGTATACTGCTAGTCTAGAACATATAAGATCAATTAATTAGTCAGCAAACGGCTAGCCTAACTTAAGCTTGTAGGTCGTTAAATGTTTGGTCTAACCAGTTTACTTCAATTTTTGCCTTCTATGCTGGTTTATCTAGGTCGTTAAACGGCTCAGCTTATATAAATCTAGCACCTATAAAGTGGATTACATAATTAGGTTAGGGAAAGAAACAAGTGTCACGTAGATAACATAAACAAAAAAACACAAATAACTAAACAAAAATGCGGTAAGCATATTTTTGGATAAACAATTTGAAGGTGCAAAGGAGGATCAAACAGTGGTGGTTTAGGTGGAGTGGGAGGGGGAACTAGAGGCCCCCTACCTTGGAGCCCTATTAACTTTTTCTGTCATGGAAGCACTGTTTAGAGGGTATAAGGTGTCAAGAGGTCAAAGTTAGTGGTGTGTTGCTTATCAATGGCCATGAATAAGTGAATAAGCGTACAAAGGAAGTGTTACATAGGAGTTTCATGATGTCGTGCTTATTAGAGATGTTAGGGGAGCCATTCATTGATCCATGCAAGGAATTCTTCCATTAGGGGACACGATGGTTACTATATGTTCCCACGGTGAATGAAACGGATAAAAGTCCCCTGCCAAGTCTATTGGGGGCATTGATAATCCTCTGCCCTTGATGCCTGATATCACGACCCGAAAGTCACACTAAATAAAAACTTTGCTAAAGCCCCTTGTGAAACCCAAAACCCAACCATCACCCCTCTATCCTGAGTTATAAACCTAGATAAACTCCAAAAACATCTCCTTATACCGTAAGATTTGACCCATTTACTCTCCAATTTCACATCCTTATCAACCCACCATAGACTACGATCGTATATTACACAATTAGGTCAAGCACTACAATATAAATGATTTTGCGAGATACTGTCCAATCATTAACGGAGGTGGACGTTTTATTTATGGGGGTGGTAAAAAATTGGTCATCTCCTAAAATTAGTTTATGGAGGCGATAAAAAATTGCACGTCTCTTGAAATGGATTTACGGAGGTGGACATCCTAAGAGGCCCGTGGTTGAGCCCACTCTGTTTTGTATGGACCATCTCGGGCTGGTAACGGGCTCGTAGTATATAAACTGAGAAACCTTAGCTAATTCTTTCTCCTCCCATTTGGCAGACTCGGCGATGTCCATCTCTCTTCCTCTCTCTTTGCTAGCTCTCCCCACCCGGGCACTTCTCTCTTCCGACGACGACGACGCAAGGGCGGCAGGGTGAAAGGTCCTACTATAGCTAGAGGAGGGGGTGAATAGCCTATTAAAATTCTACAAAACACTTGAGCAACTTGATTAGTAAGACAAATGGCGAAATGCAAGTTTTGTTCTAGCTCTACAAGGGTTGCAAGCCACCTACCCAATCAATTCTAGTCACTACGATCTCTAGGCACACAAATAGCTATGTCACTACTAGCTACCCTAGGAGAACAAGACCAGTAAGAAAAGCTCCACTAACAATCTACTCAAGAGAGCTAAATACTCTACTTTGCGAAAAGTAAATGAGAGGTCAAGATCGTTATACCGCCGCGTAGAACCAATCACCAAAGTGATAATCAATCAATACACCGGGAGAATACCAAATGGCAAGAGATACAAGTATTTTTCTCCCGAGGTTCACATGCTTGTCGGCACACTACGTCCCTGTTGTGTCGACCAACACTTGATGGTTCGGTGGCTAAGAGGTGTAGCATGAACCTTGTCCAACCCGTGGACACCGCAAGAACCGACCCACAAGCGAGTTAACTCAATGACACGCGCAATCCACTAGAGTTGCCTTTGGTGCTCTGCTGGGGAAGACACAAGAACCCCTCACAATCACCAGGAGGTGGCCAAGAACAATCACCAACTCTTATCACAACTCCTCCGCTGCTCCAAGTCGTCTAGGTGGCGGCAACCACCAAGAGTAACAAGAATCTCGTAGCTCAAACGATCCCCAAGTGCCACTAGATGCAAACTCATAAGCAAATGCACTTGGAATCACTCAATCTCACTGTGGATTCACAACCAAGCAAGGGAGATGAGTGGAAGGGAGTATGCTCAGCTCAAGAGTATGTCAAGATGATCAAAATATCAAGAGAGTTCTCAAAGAGCCGGCCACCGACTATTTATAAGCATCCCAAAGAATAGAGCCGTTAGGCTCAACATTGTGCCACCTGCGGGGCGACCGGACGCACCGGTCGGGTTGACCAGACGCAGACACCTCAACGTCCAGTTGACAGATCTTCGCCATGTGTCATCGCTTTGAATACTATGCATCGATATCCAATGGTCGCGAAGTTAGTCCGTGCACAGTTAACACCATGACCGGACACGCCGATGTTGATCACCAAACGCAGCTCAACGTGGCGTCCGGTCGATTCCAGAGAGCTCCCAGAGCGCAAAATTCGTAACCGGACGCGTCCGGTCGGGATCGACCTGACGCGCTCGGCGTCCGGTCAGCACAGCGCCCTTCTCCTACGCTTGTGCTCCGGCTGACGTCAGCATTGCACTAGACGATGAACAGTGATACGCCAGCATCTGATCGCCACCGTCCATGCCTTGCCAACTGGTGACCGGACACGCAGGTGCACCGCGGCCCTACGTCCGATCGAACCTTCGCCTCCTTAGCTTTCTACCCGCAGCCAGTCAACACTGACTGGATGCTGACGTCAGCGTCCGGTTAGTGTTTCTCAATGACTTTCGTGACTTCACCACCTTCTCAACCCTTGCTCAAATGTGCTAACCACCAAGTGTATCACCGTGTGCATGTGTGTTAGCATATTTTCACAAACATTTACAAGGGTTATGTTATCTCACACTAGGTCCTAATGCATATGCTCATATGAATTCACCTAATGGCACTTGATAACCATTTTAACCGTGAAGCTCCCATCTTCATAGTACGGCTATCGATCCTAAATCACTCACACCCTCTATGATGTCTTGAGTGCAAAACAAAAACTTATTGATACCTTTGCCTTGATCAACTTGTTTTTGTTTTTCTCTTTCTTCTTTCCTAAGTTGAGCCCTTAATCATCTTGTGGTCAACACCATCATCACCATGATCCTTCTCTAGGCTCCACCACTTGGCATGTACCAACCTTAACTACTACATACACTTAGTCATAGAGGTTAGCACTAGAGTTTCATCAATTGTCCAAAACCAAACTAGGGACTTTCACAGGGTCTCTTCCGCGATGGTTGGCCCTCTCTACGGCAGTCGTGGCTTGGATTCGGTGGCGAGGTCTCGGATCTATAGCGAGTGCGGGTGCTCGGAACCGGTAAGGAGTGATGACGATGCCTAGATCCAGCAAGCGGTGGTACGGTGATGGTGCGTCGATGGGCTTGGTGAGCCTTGTGGATGGGCTCAGTGGGCTTGTTGATGTGCTTTTTAAAAAAAATTAGAAGCGGGCATTTGACTGTCTCCAAAAATATCAATATACTCGGGCGTTGGTTGGGAGGCGGACTCCCTATCCACCTCCGAAAATCTCTTTTGATCGACTGCAAAAATCCCTTCAATAGTAGTGAAAGAGATGTTTGGCATGATTTTTTGAGTGGCTTCAGCTATGGCTTTTTTGACTTTTCGAGTGAAACCTTATCAAACGCTAACATAAGAAATGGCCCCACGAGAGATGCTCTAGAGGGATGAAGAAATTCTTTTTTTACTATAAGAGTGAAGTCATTTAAACACGCCTATGATTTCCTAGCATATCTAACTCTTGATTTCTAAATCATATTTGTGCTCTCTCTCGTCTCGCTCGTCCAATGCCCTAGGGCTCAGCCGAGGCCGCCGCCACCGTCGTCTCCTGCCTCCACCACCGTTGGTCCCCCTCCCTTCCCCATTCGGCAACTCACCAGAGGCCGGAGGGAGTGGGGATCCATCTCTCTGTTAAGTTTTCTAGTAGGTCGAGTCCTTTAGGGTTAGAATCTCTCCACGCCAAGTTTCTTGGTATTAGGAATTTGTCTCCTCCTCCTTTCTGGCAACGGCGAGGGGGTAGGGTGAATTTGGTTTCTCCATGGCAACTTTGTTGAAGATGAGGGCGACAACTACGACGTCAGCAACTTCCTCGGTATGACGACATGGAGACTAAGATTTTCGAACTGCGACATCAAGACGGAGGTGATGTTGCCGCCATGGAATAATTTTCTCCGGTCTCTTCTTTGTTTTGTTGTGGTTAGATCTAACCACGATGAAGGACCAATGAGAATAAATCTACCTCTCAAGCCAATTACTATTGTTGAGTTGGGAAGATTTAGTTTTTCTTATTTCTCGGTGGCAGAAGGAAGAAGAAGAAGGACACCAGAAAGAAGAAGTTTCTCAACTCCGCTTACAGGAACGTTGGCCGTCATTTATTGGACATCTGTTCTCAGGTTTTTTTACCGAGTGTTTACTTGTGCGGTCATCCATACAAATCGTCATACAAGTTTAGGATTGAGATTTGGAGCTATACAAAACGTGGTACAACATAAATAAAGAGCAGTTTCTAGATATACGTATTGTATTTGAGAGTGCCTGTAACACGATGACTCTTTGAGATTGCCCCAAGCATGACCTATTTTTTTAATCCAGATCGACACCGCAACATCATGCATTATTGACTATAAGTATAGTAAGCAATAATGAAAGTGAGCCACGTGAATGCCAACATCAAGCTTTTGTCTCCTGTACGGCTAGTTACTATTACTATAAATGTAATGCCATCGTGCAAGTCGTGGTGTATATAAAAATCCTGGTTGTATTTGGTAGCGCTGTGTGAGCTGCTCCACGCCCGGCTCTTTGACTCCACCAACCAAACGGAAAGACAAGCAATGGCTTCATCTAACTCCACTTGCAAATCGCGTCGAGAAGAGCTGAACGCGCGAGATAGAGCTGAAAAATATATCTTCCCGCCGGTCCATCCTCAGATCCATGGGCCCAGGGCCAAATTGCCCCCACCCTTAGGTGGAGGATAAGGTCGGACGCAAAGCCAATAGGACGAGAAAATAGGACGAGAAAAAATATAAAAAACTATTAATAGAGAAATAAATAAAGACAAAAATTATAATGATATTATAGACATTTTATATATTTTAGAAACTATTTTGCCAAACATTTTTCTAACCAGTGAAACTAGCAGACTCAGAAAAAGTCAGCAAAAGTTATTTCATCATGGAAGCTATAAACTAAAACTATTTTGGATGGAGCTGGTGCTCTACCAAATAAGCCCTTGTGCTTAATATATAGTGTCTCGTGCATAGTGTGAAACCTATATAATAATATGATGCTAAATGAGCTTTATTCTTTGCCTGGCCCGCAACCTGGCTCAGAAAAATCGAGACCCTTAGCCTCGTGCTTACACATGCTTCCTGGGATCGGTTTTGCTGCTGTTCAGTGATCGATTAGCAGATCGCGATCAACACAACTGCTGATCCGCCAGCTTTTTCACATGAAAAAGACTACCATCGTCCTTGATTATGTTACTCATTTGTCGATCAGCTTTCTGCTAATGCGGCGGGGTTTGATCTTGTGCATTTCACTACTCGTTTTGTGGATGAATTGCTGATGAGTTGAAATCCGTTCTACTGTTCTTGTCCAACGACCCAAGAATTTGAATGCTACTTGTACTCTGGCAGGGGGTTCTCGGGACGTGGCAATTAGCTAGCTCTCCTTCGGTCTGGTCTTATAAGCCTTCAGTAAAGTCAGTTGTGCCATTGCCGTTGCCGCCTGATCGAGGTGGACAAGTCCCTGGGTCCTTCTGTTGTTTCAAAGTCGTCTTCTGGTGGCTCAACTACAGAGTCCAAGCTGGCAGCTCTTAAGGCCTACCATCGTGCGATGGGGCTGTCCTCGGCGAAGTGGAGTAAAGACCACAGGTGTTCATGATCTCTCGGAATCCTTTTCTGTTGGATCACCAATTCAATCCATGGATGTTACTTCTACCCGAAACGCTTAGACACGGGCGTCTGTCCCGTCGGACACAGCATCCCACGCCCCGCTTCGCCCACCTCTCTCATTAAAAAAAACAAAATTCCCAACTCCGCCTCGTGCCGTCTCGACTTCACCGCACCGTGCGGCCCTTCGCTCGCCCCACTCTAGCGCGCCGCCGCCGCCATCCCCATGACGCTCGGCCCCGTACACCGCGGCGCCTCCGTCCCCCAGCAAAGAGAAGGATTCCTCCACCAAGGTATGCTACCAGCCGTCCCACAGACTGCAGGTACTCCTGGACCCGGTCGCCGGCACCTCGCCCTCCACCTCCAAGCTCCAGGCGTGTGCACAACGACTGCAACGGCGCCTCTGTCCCCGCCGCGCCATGTCGTGCTCCGTCCTATGCCGTGCATAGGCTAGGCATCAGGAGAGAGGGCGTCACTAGCCCGAGCCCAGGCCAGGCGTAGGCGCAGCTGGCTGCTGCTAGGCCGCGTCACCATCCTCGTCCGTCGTTGGCCGGAACTGGTCGTTCCTCGCTCTCCTCTGCGTCGCACGGAAGAAAAGGTAAAAAAACGCATGTTGCAAGTGTATATTTCAAGTGTTTCAGAGGCATGTTGTAAGTGCTTCAGATGGATATTACAAAAGTAGATCGGGATGTCGCATATGTCGCGTCGCACGAAAGAAAGGGTAAAAAACTAGATCTGGTGTTCCATCTCTCTCCCTCTTCGCCTTCTGCTGCCTCAGGGAAGCGAGGACAAGCGAAGGTGGTCCCCGCTGGCGTGGGTGGTCTCCGCGTGCATGCGCAGGCACGCGGTAGCATGCAGCATGTGCAGCAGCAGCAAGTGGGCACACAGCAGCATCAGGTGTGGGCGGGTAGGCGCAGAGGCTCGGGTGCAGCAGATTGAGGCAAGCGCAGCGGCGCGGGTATCCGGACGTTCAGGCTCTGGCCACGCCCTACTTCTACTCATTCTAAACAACTCTTTTTTTTAAGGAATCTGAACAACTCTTTTTTGCGCAGCGTTCTGTGGTCCTGCTTCCCGGGCAGTCCAGTTGCAGCCTTCCAGGGCTTTTCCTGGACGGTGTACCGAGCACAACCCGTTGTGACATGATGATTGCCCGAGACCATGTGGGTAGTTTCGTTTTGAGGCCCATGTTGCTCAACGGCCCACGAAAAGGCGGGCCTCTGCAACTGTCTATTGGCAGGCTGTAACTAATGCTCGGCCCACCTTCACGTTATCCGTGCTGTGTTGTGCTAGACACCAGGAGAAATAAAAGCGAGAAAACAGAAAAGGAAGCACCTACGTACATGTACATGTCGTCGTAGACCCAAAACACAGGGGCAGCTAGTAGCCGGCATGCATATATACAGACTAATATATATATATGGTGCATTTTCTATACTCCTAGGAGTAACTGTCTATCTAACTCACTTGGGATAGCTTATCCTCATGAGGTTTGCCGATTGTGTCAGGCGGCAAACCCGGCCCGTTAATAAACGCAGGACATTCGGCCATGGCTGCGTTTAAAAACTTTCAAATATACATATGGCACGTGGCTCTGCATGTTCGCTGGTGGGTATGCTCAGATAAGTACATTTTAGAGTATGTATGTATACATACTAAAGTAGCATTATATAGTATGTATTCATACTTTATTTTCAAGTATGCAGTCGCATCCGGCCACGAGGAGACCACCGCCGACTTCCGAGGCCGCCGCTGCCGCCGGTGTGTTGACATGGGGAGGGGCGCCGTACGATGGGAAGGTGCGCGGAGGGGCCGAGAGGACCGCGGTGGAGGCTGTCGCCGCCACTTCCCTCTATCCGATAAATGGGGAGGAGAGAGAAGTAGGCTATCCGCACTCATAGACCTCTATATTCATCCTCTATACGTCCTAGTCAGCAAGATTCTCTCCTCTATACTCAATTCTCCCGCACCCATCCATCCTCTATATCATCCTCTATCCACTCTATTCATTGTAGGACTCACTTGTCACTTTATCTAAATATATTCATGTGTGATCTAGTTTTGAAGGATTTATTGAGACGAATTTAATAGTGCAATCGAAATTTAATTTGGATCTTTGGTTTGTGAGTTATAGCATTTTTTTCCTTGGTTTAGCTAGTGGGGTCCGCCACTGCGTACTATAGAGTAAACACTGTACTACTCTAAATATAGAGTAAGAAAAAAGATAGAGTATCATTTTAGAGTACCCAGTGCAGCAATTTTTACTCTATATTTATACTCTAAACCTTTAGAGTATCATTTAGAGTATGCCACTGCGGACACTCTAAGACCGATTGTTTTATACCATCAGTTAACAGATCCACTCATTGAGACCCGCTAATAACTTGAAGCCCGTCATGCGTGCGGGAGGAGCGAATACACTTGCATGTAGCTATGAGTGACTACTCCCAGGAATAGGAAAAAATTTCCATATATAGAGAGAGAGTACGTACATATATGCATGTACTCAAAAAATTACAAAAAAGAGGTGTATATATTGTAGTAGTAGCAGTGTTGGATACATACACGATCGACGCATCATACCATCAAGAGCAATCAGCCTAGCTGCTTAAACACTGCGGGCAGCTCCGACAGAATGACGGCTCCTGATGATATGTGCATCACTCCATCTCAACATACATATACACGGTATTACTACGGTGTACATTAATTGGTATACGTATACGTACGTATACAGCCTGGTAGTATAGGCGCTGCAGGTAGCAGCTAGCTACCGTACATGATGAATACCTCATCAGTCAAACAAGCTATATATAGCTACTAGCAACCCTTGCAAGCAAGCAACAAAAGAAACAGTATGATAATTGTGTGCATGGTATATGTATATATTTACGGCATGCATGCATGCATGCAACTTAGCTTGATGGATCGATCAATCGACGTGGCGTGTGGAGAAAAACCCACACGTACGTACGCGTGCATCCAGCTGACACGACGATATGGCGTCATGAATCGATCCGACGATCCGGATCCTATCGCCAGATGATGCCGGCGAGCGGCGGAGGAGGCGGCGGCGCCACCGCGGCCACGGCCCAGAAGTCGGAGGCGTTGTCGTCGGCGAGGTGCGACGTGCACGACACCGGCACCAGGCACAGCCCTCTGCTCCGTAAATCCTTCCTGCTGCCCTCCTCAACGCCATTGATCTCCTCCTCCTGCATATATTTATGTATTTGTGCATGGAAAAACAAATTAAAATCGATGATGCATACATGCGTTTCATAAGCTCAACCTAATAAACATGTATGCTATATCCAAGACTATATATGTGTGTATGTGCAAAACAAATGTAAATCGGTATGATGACGGTGCATACTTTTTTCATAAGCTTAAGTGCTTAACCTAATGAACCTACTATATTACTACTACGAAAATAATCATCACCCACAGCACTTTCACCATCGGTTTGAACAAAGTCGCTGATGAAAATGATTTTCACCAACGGTTCATATTATAGACCTATGGTGAAACGGGGCCGATTTTTATCAATGGTTCGTAATATACAAACCGGTGGTGAAAATCACTTTCACCAACATTCATATTACGAACCGTTGGTGAAACTCATTTAATTTCACCAATGGTTCGGACAACCGGTAGTGAAAATCACTCTGTGAGTGGGAGTTAAAATCGCAAACTGTGTGTGTTTTCTCTGGATGGCTGACAGGTGGGCTCGTGCGCGCGCGCATGTCCTTGGGCGGCTGGGCAACACATGCGTGGATCCATCCTTGTCTCTTATCTCTTCAACGAATGAAGTAAGGAAATATCTCTCTACCTCGCCTCTCCCTCTCTCTCTCCCTATCTTCCTCATCGTGACTCACGATGGCAGTGGCCCATGCCACGGAGGTTCGGCGCGGAGCATGCAGCGCCCTGGCCCGGTGTGGCGCCCTGGCCTAGTGCGGCGCCACCCTAGCGTGGTGCGGCACAACGCCTCTAGCCCGGCAGGGTGGCACCGATGGTGTGGCATCAGCATGGCCCCACACTACGGTGTGGTACCGGCGCGATCCGGCGCCTAGGCATGGGCAGCCCAGCATGGCGGTCACCCCCCGCCCTACCCTGAGTGCACGTCGCCTGCTGTCTCCCTCTCAAGTCTCATTGGATCTCCTCACCCTCTTCCTCTCTTAGATCTAGCTGGGGTGGCGGTGGCCGGCGGACTGTAGCGTGACGAGGCGGCATGCCGGGTGAGCTCCCTTCCGATGGTGACAACGAGGCAACCGGCGGTGATGAAGATATCACATCGCCCACTTTCACCGCTGAGGCAAAAAAACCTGCGATGATGACTTGTTTGGGACCAACGGTGACGAGTTTTGCGTAGTAATGTATCCAAGACTACAAGCTATTATATATAGTTATGTCACACGAAGCAGTAGTATAGTGTTGTTTCCTTGGTTAAGTCAATTAGATAGTTAAGTCTTGTTTGATTTGCCCAGTAGCCCCGCTTGGTACATGGCGCATTCATGGATGCCTAGGGTTGAGATGCTTGCCGGACTCGATAGTTGTCTGTTGGGAGGCTTCAATCCAAATAGCCCTTCGTCTTGTTCCAAATGTACTCTTATTTCATTGTACATAATAGGTCATTTTGTTGTTCAGTGGGCCTAATGAAGTAGGTTAAATGACCGTGTGGAATTAGTGTTCTGTATTATTAGTGATATTAAATGATTTCTCCTTCTATGTATAATGTCTACTAAAATGGTGGAGTTTTTCTAGTGTTTTTAAGTAGTAATAAAACATTAACACTAGTCATAGCACATGGAAATCTTCACTAGGAGACATTTAGTATGGAAAGTTTATAGTAAATGTTGAATGCTAAAACACTAGGAGAACCCCCTGTCAGGTATCAAAATACAGGGGTACCTAACAAGGGGTAAAATACAGAACTATGCACGTTTGTAGGCCCACCATGAGGGGCCCAACAAGTACGGACAGCGTGTCAGCCGCTCATGACGCAAACAGCAAACTCTACCTCGCCTGAGCCTTGCGGAGAGGGCTCGGGCACGATAGGCGTCTCGGGCGACACCTCTCTGCCTCGCCCGAGCCCCCGCGGCGTCATAAGAGGCGCCTGACCCCCATGGTGCATTCTCGCCTTGCCCGAGGGGCACACGGCACCCTCAGGCGAAACGGGGAGCCACGGGGACCCCCAGCACGGTGCTCGCTCCATCGATGTGATGGACGTGACCGCGCACAGTCAATAGGGGCACCAGAACCACGCCCTGACTCGACATGACTCCGGTCATTCTACTACGACGACATCCATACATCCACAGCAAGGGAGGTGACGGTAGTTGTGCCACCTAACCCCCTCACTACGAAAATCCCGACTCACGCACCGCCCCACCTTCGTGACACAGGGACGTGCAGATCAAGGCATGGCCCAGGCATGTCGCACCAGCGGACGGAGAGGCCAAAAGATCAACGCCCTGCACGACTCCACGCTACAGGAAAACTGTTCCTGCCGAATAAGGAGGAGGATGGCCACGCCCGAGGCCACCTTTTTGCTTTTCTCTTTCATTTTCTCTGTTTTCACCACTTTACTGCAAATGTAACCCAAACTCTCCCCTTAGAAGCTATAAAAGGGGAGGCAAGGGCCAAAGCATGCAGGGGGAGAGCCAAAACAACCAAACAACAACAACTAAAACTCAGTCGAAACCACCACCACTCAAGAGATTTGGGACCTGCTCCCTCTCTTGAAAGCTTGTAACCCCTACTACGAGCACCCCGGTGCAAGACAACACGATCCGCAGCGAAACCTACTGGACGTAGGGCTGTTCATGCCCGAACCAGTATGCATCCTTGTGTCCGCTTTGCACAGCCATCAGGGTCCAGACGCGCAGATACAAGTTCACTGGTCGCTCTGTTTAGACACCCGGTCCTCTAGACACCGACACCCCCATCACTAGAAGAAGTTGCAAATTCTAGGCGTGAATAAGGCAAAATATGTTGTTGAAATTTATTTTGAACGAAGAGAGTGAGAGTACTATATATATGCACACTATATATTGGGAGTAGCTAGCTTTATATTCGATTAATTGAAGCTAAATCAGCTAGGTAATTTATGTAGTCGCATAGAATAAGTTGCATTCTATACATGAAAACGCTAATAATACCTTTTTGTTGTAACACATTAGTAAAACATACGCACTCCCTCCGTCCTAAAATATCTATCGCTTTCGCTTTCCAAGAAACAACTTTGACAAAATATATATTAAAAAATATTAATATTTATGATACATAATTGGTATTATTGGAAAGATTTTTAAATCTAGTTTTTTTAATAAATTTATTTAGAGATATAAATGTTGTACGTATTTTCTACAAATCGAGTCAAACTTATGGCACGAAAACAAAAAACGACAAAAATAAACTAGGACAGATGGAGTATACAGTAATAAAGGTACACTTTACAAAAAAAAAGAAACTACTCCTATATCGCATCATTTCTAAATAATATCCATTTAAAAATTAAATAATCAGTAACTGCAAAACTTAGAAACATGGACGTATAATAAATAACCCAAAACATCAACTGTGTTATTTGTGACCGGATGGAGCATTTACCTGCTGGGTCGAGCCTTCAACTTCTACCATGCCATTGCTAGTGCTATGGTTTAGCAGCAACTGCATGCACATCGGCATATATAAAATTAAAGAAAAGTTAATTACCATTCCTATAAATCCCATTCATATATAATATATTCTCAGCAAAGTAAGGGCCCGAAACAAGAATATGCATGTACAATATAATGCATGAGATCGAGATCATGTATACTCCCTTTGTTCCCAATTGTGTGTCGTTTTTGGTTTTTGTGCCCGTAAGTTTGACTCGATTTGTATAAAATGCGTGCAACATTTGTATCTTCAAATAAATTTATTAAAAAAAACTAGATTCAAAGACCTTTCCAATGATACTAATTATATACCATAAATATTAATATTTTTTAATATATATTTAATTAAAGTTGTTTCTCGGGAAGCGTAAAGCGACAGACATTTAGGGACGGAGGGAGTATATATCAAGAAGCTAATAAGTAGTATATATAATGAGTAATCATATAATGAAATTCATGCGTGTGAGGAGTGCACGCACACACACGCGTACACCTGGGCCAGGGTCCCACAACGCAGTGAGAGGAGAGGAGAGGAGAGGAGAGGAGTGCAGCTTACGGCTACAGCAAAGCGAGCGACATGGATCTGTCAGCTTGCATTTGCACGTACAGGCGTGCAAAAAGGTGAGCTGAAAACGATCCGCTGGCCGGTGGACGTGCAATATACTATCACTCAGTCACATGCGCTCCTCCGCAGCATATATATGCAATGCTCAGGACAGGAATGCTCATTGTAGTTTGCGAATGCTCACTGTAGTTTGCGCTGCAGTTAGTTAGTACGATACGTTCATCCCATGCATGGTGATTATCAGTGACAAGTACTGTCTATAATGATCAGTCAGGTAGCTACTAGCTACTATAGCAAGGGCAGGGAAAGTATGCATCATATCATCATACATATGCATGCTCAATTACTTTCTGACCTAGTGATCAGTGTTCATTAATTTCAGTGAATTGCATGGGTCCTTTATCATCCATGCATGCATTCACCTTGCAGGTATGACATCATCTATCTATATGCAATTCTGGGTTTGGAATGATTCAAACTTTCCTATTTTTAACAAAGTCTATAGAAAACATATTTCATGGTGAATCTAATTAGGATTATTTGGCATTGTAAATAGTAATATTTTTTGTATGTATTTGGTGAAAGGTTCAGATATAGATTGACAAGGTAGTAAGCTATAATTGCATCCGAAGGGAGTGTATATATATATTGATTAATAAGATTAGATACACCATATACTAAACTGTTGAATTCTTTTTTTAGGAAAAGAAAATGCCCAAACTTACTTATCAATATACTGGAATTCAGCTAGCTCCTGCTTCTGATTTTGATGCCTACGAACTGTAGCTTTGTGGCACTCTACCAGATTGGCTAGTAAGCTAGGTATACTGTGACATTTTTTTTAGAGTCAGATGGAAGAAGTTCCATTCATCATAATTAAAGCCCTGATTCCTTTCAGAGGGGTAATTAAAACAGACAAATGGTAGCTCCTACAAAGGGACTCTAAAAAGCTTCAAAACCATCCCTCCTCGTCTGATATGGACAGTGCCCAGCTTTGCTAAAGCTACCTTTGCTAATCGGCCTATATATCATCTGACGGAAGCTAAAGTCGACCAGCAGATAAAGGTAGCGTTTAGTTCCCAGAAAATTTTGCAAAATTTTTCAGATTCCCCGTCACATCGAATCTTTGAACACATGCATGAAGCATTAAATATAGATAAAAAATAAAACTAATTACACAGTTTAGACGAAATGGACGAGACGAATCTTTTAAGCCTAATTAGACCATGATTGGACAATATTTGTCAAATAACAACGAAAAGAGCTACAGTACCGTTTCGCCAAAAAATTTGCATCTAAACGCTACCAAAGTGTGCGTGTCAAAATTCTCATTTTCAGGGCACCTTTATTTGCACGTGCCTGTGCATCTCGACCCTAAAGCTAGCTCGCTCGTGCAAAGTGCACACACGCACACGTACCTGCAACACAGTACATGAGAGACTCTTATCACTCACACTTAACTTACATTGTTGTGTTGTTGCATGGAGTTCCCCCCGTTGCCATGGCCCAGGTAAGGGAAGCTGAGAGCCTGCATGCATAAATATAACAACCGGGTAAGCACTTGCCATTAGCATCAGATCGACAGTAGATGTATAGACAAAACAGCAGAGAGAGAGGAGCTGAAATGAACAGCGGGTTAACAGAAAGCATGCATGTCGCATGCATAGTGCCCGAATGAACTGAAACTAATGCTAGCACACACATGACGACATTACCACAGAACAGCAGAACAAGACAGCACGATGCCCTACTTAGGACGGACATGCATGCAACTTGCTGCAAGCAGCCAAGCATGCATGCGCGCGCGCACTTTAACGGCGTGCTCTTACACTCGGTCCCACACGTACGTCCTCTTTTTGTTTCACCTGCTCTACTCTCACATCCATCGTCTCAGTCATCACTGTAATATATACTTCCTTCGTCCGAGAAAAGATGCAATTATAGGATGCGTGCCAGTCAAACTGACTCAAGTTTAACTAAGTTTATAGTAAATAGTATTAACATTTATGTCTCTAAATAAATTTATTATAAAAATATATTCTATAACTAATCTAATGATACTTATTTTGTATCATAAATATTAGTATTTTTTATATAAATTTAGTCAAAGTTGAAACTGTTTGACTTCTCGAAAAGCGAGAATTGCATGTTTTTATGGACGGAGGAAGTAGTTGGTTATGCCGGTGCACGTAAATTTTCCTGCCCCCACACCATTTTACTGTATATAGGATGCATGCACTGACCCCATGAATTGGTCAATGCCTAAGACTATCTCCAACAACAAAGACCTAAACACGAGACTCGTTCCATGGTTTGGGTCACGCACAGTAAAAGAGTTGCATACCCAAAACTTGGCTTCTCCAACGACCAACCCAACCATCCTGGACCACGTCCTGGGTGACCCCTCGGTCCCTGCCGCCGCCGCCGTCGACAAGCACCTCGCCACACTCCCCTTCCCCTCCCACCCGACTCGGCGCCGACCCGGTCTCTGAATCCTCTCTCGACACGCTCCAGCTCCTGGCCTCGCTCCTTGCCCCCACCTCCCCAATCACTGTAGCCCACATCGCCGTCACGGCCTTCCTCGTAGTCTTCGCGTCTGACTTCGACGCCGCCGCGAGGCCACTCAACGGGCGCCCCAACGGCCGCGCGCGCCTCGTGGTTGACAAGGGAGGGTCCCCCGTGCTTGCCGACCAGTTCAAGGCCGCCGTCGGGAACTCCTTCTCTCAGACCGTCCTCAGGGGCCTGTGGGGCGACCGGTCCGCCACGGAGGAGCGGGTCAGGGAGCTCCTCGCCCCTGAGTGGGCTGCGATTGGGCCGTCGCTTCTCATGGCGGCAGCTGAGCGGATCGTCGGGGATGGGGCCATCGCCGAGCGCTCCGTCCGTGGTCCCGCCTGGCCGCGCTGGCCCCGCCCCGCTGTCGTCGTCCGCGGGCCGTCGGACCTCCTCGACTCGCTCCTCCTCTCCTCCCTCCGCTCTGACCTCCCGAGCTGGAGCGGTAGATGACCTCGTCCAGCGAGTAGCGCTCGTCGGGGTCGCCGCCGGGCACCGGCGAGAAGGGCTCGTACCACATCGAGAAGCCCTACGCCGGGCCCCGGTGCCGGTCGCTCCACCCAGAGATTTGCGTCATGGAGAGAGGCGACACTTATTTGCCGTCTGGTTTGCCTGGTATGTAAAATGGGTGCTATGTTTGCGTCTTCTGTTGGAGCATGTTTCTTTCAGCTAAAACACCGTGGAGGACGCATTTTGCATTTGCGTCGCGTTTTGCCAACTCTATTGGAGACAATCTAATGACCACCGCAATGCTCAAACAGTCCTCATTCTGCTCATACTCCGTATTGTTTTATACTATCTCCATTTCCAATTATAAATCATTTTGGTTGTTCTTACTAGAGATACGCTATGACTAGATACGTAACAAAAACTATCTACCTAAAAAGGTAAAAAAAATGACTTAAACTTTAGAACGGGTGGAATAATTAGCACTCCATGCAGTTACCTGTCTAATTATGCTAGCTACTAGCTCATATTGATAAACAAAAGAGCTGATAGATATTCTGTAAATTCTTGTTAAGTTTACCATGAACTAGTTTCCTTAAATCACGAATGATTTGATTCGTTATCATCTGCCACTTTAAGATCTGACAAGTGCTAGCAACTGGCTACTGCAGAAATTTGAAAGGCTTCCAGCACTGAACATCTACTATACCATATATAGCTGGTGACATTTTAAGAACTGAATAATATATGCATATATCTGGATTCAGAAAGGAGGTCGAGATCGATGAAGAGAAATATAAATAGATCGGGTTAATGAAAAGGGTTGGAATTGGACCTCGATTTGACTCAGGAGGAATCTGATATAGCCAATAGTCTCCTGTAGGACGGAGGCAGTGTCAGTCTGCAAAAAACCAACACGTATGTTGTCAGGGACTTGCTTTGTTTTCAGTGATCATCATCACTAGGACTCCTAAAGCGAAAGAAACTGCAGCTGAAAAAGTCTCCTGAAAAGAAAACGAGAGAAAGGGGGCCGAGCTAGAGGGAGCAATGAATCAATGGCAGAATGCATGGGCAAAAGCACATTTGCATGCATGTATGACAGCAGTGACAATTGGATCATGCATGCATAGTCCATCTGATAGAAAATATATACATGCACATGCACATCATCTGATATGGCGAGGTAAATAACAGAGAGCTCTTCGATCTACTGTTTAGTTGCATGTTTTTTTCCCCTATCAACATGCATGCAGTGATATATACCTTTGTACTATTGATGTATAGCTAGTTATAAGCATAGCTAGCTGTGTGTACCTTGCCAAATGGGGATACTATCTGGTGAAGTGCTGTGATTCTATCCCCAAGCCTCTCCTTTCTTACCTGATGAAACAAACAAGGACTACTTCTCATTATTACTTTGTACATGTTGTGTGCATAACAGTGTATAGCTTTCAACACACAATGATGGACAATGGTATTGGTAAGTCAATATTAATTTGCATGTATATATACTATACTGAATAGAATCTATTTTGATAAACACAGTATCCCCATCTGAAACTAGAGATGAATTTTAAGCGCGTGAAGGCATGCCTTATATATTGTGGGTGCGGTGCAATGCGCGCATGGCTATTTAGATGTCTCCAGTGGTGATCACCGAGAGAAGCCCGATCGATCAGAACCGGGTTCTTCCAAGATTGCATGAACAAATGGCATGTATATACACTCTAGAGAGATGAAGAAACCTTTAGGGTAGACTGTGCTGAAGAAGAGGTCTGAACCCTAGCCTTCTTATTTGGAGCCGAACCACTTGCAGCGCTGTTACCCTGAAACAAAAAAAAAAGATTAAATGAAGAAACATGCAGCAATAACAATTAATCATGAAGTCAGTTCCCCATCCATGGAACATTACGCAAAAATTAATAACGCGAGCTATGCCATATGACTTGAAAGTGGAACTTTATTATACCGCTTCCATGAGATCGTGAAGCCAGCAACAACATAATGCAAGATCCAAAAATTATGAAAATTTTGGAACATGGGTTACAGAAAGGAAGAACATGTATATACGGCAAACTGGAGAGAATTTTTCATGATCCGGTGCCGGCACGGTGTTGTTAACTTCTTATAATGAGGTTTTATTGCTCACCTCAGAAGAGTTATCAGAGTGATGATTCTTCAGCTCCGGTGCCGGCATGGTGGTGTTTGAGAAGTCCAACATGTTGCTGCCGAGGCTTGTGGTGATGCAGGACCTAGGAGAGGACGACGCCAAGAGCGTCTGGCTCACCTGATGAGACTTACTGTTGGTCCCCGATATCTGGATCTCCTCACCACCATGTCCATGCCCATAGAAATTGTAAGCTGCGGGCATAGCAGTAGCAGGCCCCTCCTCCAATCCTTTTGACAGTAAAGCTGTGGCAGCGTTGTATCTCTCGTGATCTCCGACTAATCCCCCACTGTTTAATTTTGTGGTTGCAGACATAATTAGCAGTGATTTTGTATGAAAGAAGAATTGCATGAATTCAAAGACTCACATGCATACACATACAGCATTAAACCATGGCAGAACCAAATTAAAGAGATATGAGAGCACGGTAGCTAGGGATAGGTAGAGAGGGATGTATAGTATTTACAGCAGCAGCTGGCTCCATGACTCCGGCAGGTTGCTTTCCCGCCCATCATGCAGATCAGAAGTAGTAGAGCTGTCGTTCAGCACCTCAGGAGGCAGAGGCAGAGGCAGGCCAGATGAGATTTGAAGGAGGTGCTGGGGGAGGAGCATGGAAGGAGAAGATACGGGGGGCATCTTGTTGGAGCCCTCTTCTTGCTCCTCCTCCTCGGCACAAGGCATCAAACTACTCATCATATTCTTGCTGTCTGTACCACCGCCACTACTCCACACCATCTGCTGCAGCAAAGAGCTCCTGAATTCTCGACCCATATCATGCTTGGCTTGAGAGCACATCACAATAGAAATACTACTCTAGCTAGCTAGGATCCAGCAGCCACCATCTTTCAAATAAATTCCCTTACTTATTATGCAATCTCATCTCATCAGGTCAGGTCAATCTTTAGGGCTATTGCTGCTGTCTGGCCGGTAGCTTTGCTTGTCCTCCTCCTCTCCTGCTCTCTCTTTCTAAAGATGGGGTGGGTCTCGATCTAGAGGGAGAAAACAACAGCAAGGGAGAAGGAAAAGGGATAGGACCTGTTTGGAGAGGAATCTGAGCTTTTGTTTTGTTTTGTATTCCCTGGCCTGCAGGTTCCTTTCGCTTCACTCCTTTATTCATTTCTGAATGAACTTTCCACCCCTTACAGTTTTTCTCCATCTCTTTATTTTACTAGATAGCGCTGCATGGATGTTTCTTCTTTTTTAGTCTTTGATTTTTCTCTCCTCATCACCCTACTTTTGCTTTATCAAATTATAAAGTGATGGCGGAAAGGCACGCTGTGTGACACACATTTTGAGGCTAAAAGGAGTGGTTTGTGGAGAGGGTGGTATATTTCTTAATTCGACCTCTTATATGCTAGCTAACTTTCAGCTACAATAAATTAAGTACAGTTGATTGTTACCAGTACCATTACCAGTGAAGACAGCCTTAGCTTATTTCCAAATATATCCCTATCGATGTTCTTCAATTAGATTTATTACTCTGAGTGGACATATTATTGTGTTCATGCGTGATGCGTGATATATATATATATAGATAACTTAATTACTTCCTGCATCCAAAATGTATACAAAATTTCTCTAACTTTGGCCATGTTTATAGAAAAATATATCTACAATCCCAACATCAAATTGGAGAAATATTTTCACTTAGGACAAAATCAAATTAAAATGGCCTAAATGAACGGAAATTTTCAAAAAAAAAAGGATGGTTGATTTTTTGTTTTAAAAGTTGTAAGGTGATTTGTTTTTTATTTTAAAAAAGTAGCAAAATGGAACAGGCTGTTAGTATGTAATTAACAAAAAAGACACAACAATAGACACAGAAGTAACGTTAAGTGTGGTTTGACTGATATAAACTCAATTTGTTTTATATATGGTGTGTTAAGTAGAAGTTGGTTTGCTGAAGTGTGCAATGATTTTACTTTCTTGTCAAGTCAGAATGAAGGCAATTGATCGACGAGAGATATATGTAATCGATGGATCGACGAGAGAGAACACATCTATAGATGGAGATGTAATCAATCAACCATTTAGCGCCTCTTTATTGGGTGCAGCGGTCGATTGTACTTTAGGTGAAAGCCACTTTAGATATGGTTGAAAGCTGATTCATGGATTGATTTGCTCCCATCCTTGCTGTTCGACAGCTTTGGATTTTTTGATATCCATCTCTTTCTCCTGGTCCTAGCTCATATATTTTAAGGCTCATTTTATTAAATAAGTATTGTTAGATTCATCATGAAATATGTCATCGTATATCTATTTAGAGTTATAATAAATGTTGATATTATTTTTTTAGAAATTTGCTCAAACTTCAAACAGTTTGACTAAGTGCACATCTAGTGTTTGCATTTTTTTTGTTTAACTTTTGATTCTGTAAGATGCTATGTTAGTGACAATCCTGTTATAGACATCAGCAGCGGACGGCATAAAAAGGAATGCATTTGTTGTGGTCTACTATTACAGTACATGCAATTTATACATGTTCGGGAATTTCAGGCGGTTATATATTAGCATTAATGAAGAAAATATTTTACAACAAATTAAAGAGATGGAAAGAGACATTATATTCAGACATGCATCTGGTAAATTATCTCTAGCGCAACAGACGATCATGCATCTAGACTGCTGGGCCCCCATAGTGCAAGTTAATCGAGCCCTGCTGGCCGGCCCTGCTCTAAACACCACTACTCAATCATGCACTCTCCAAACCCTAGCTAATAGATTATCATGCATCCATACGACCACCGGCTGCTGGCGTATAAATAAAAACAAAATGAATTGTTGCACGAATGAATAAACAGATGACGGATTGACTTGAAGTAGACGCTACATCTCCATCAATCCATCCATACGCACCTGCTTGTATGCTCGATCGGTCAAAGCTGGATAACTAAGCAAGCAAGCAATGCAATACACGTCTCGTCTCATATTCCTCCATTCCTCTTCCAACCAACATATATTCTCCGGGCCGTCCAGCTATGCTTGTGTGGCCCACACGTCTCGTCTGGGATGATCTGTGGTTGTGTGTGGTTTGGGGACAACGTAAGATAAGGCCATGTTTGGTATAGCTCTCAAATCTGATTCTCTGTTGAATCCAGCAAGAGCTCAGCAATTCTTTGCTGATTCTGTAAAGTGATTCTCTGAAATGAACTCAGAAGCTAAGAGTGGAAAAAGTAGCTTCTCTTGATTCTATGAAGTGATTCTCCATTGTGATTTTGAGGGTTTATCCTAAAAGAAATAAAGATAATCACTTTCAACCACATAAACACTTCTCCTAGAGAATCAGCTTTCATAGAGAATCAAAATCAGATGGAACTCTACCAAATAGGCCCTAAAAAATAATCCCCTCTTTTGTTAGATTAATGGCACTATTTCTTATTTTCTTTTTGGTTTTGGAGATACCAGATGGTTAGACAAGCACAGATCGATGGTAGGAGACCAACATTTTAGCTTTTAAATAGCGGGATAACCTATTTAGTTGCAATCTAACGTAAAAGCTATATCAAAATATAGCGGAAGGCTCGAAGCTATTTCGCTTAGCAGTTATAGAACATGAAAATTGTCAACAAATTATGTAAAAGATCATGGAACTAAAAACATTAAATCATGAACACAAATACTAAATATATGTTCACGGCTCCAGGGGAACATGCCTACATGTCCATTATTTCAGTCACTCAATCGATTAACATATTCATGTCTATAATTAATGTTCATATTCATGAGCATTCAACAATAAGCAACTCAGTATTTTTAATAGGAAACTAGCTAGTAGAATAAAATGTAGTTGCATTGCATGCCTCATACATCTATCAACGTTGTAAGTATCTTCACCTCTCATCAAGCAAGGAGTCATTTGCTCTAATTATACTAGTCCCTCCGTTCCGGTATATCTGGCGTGAGGAGCCTCATTCCAGATACCAAGGCCGGTCCATTGATGCGCTCGCCATGATTAATCACCCATCCGCTGGCATCAGTTAATCTCTACGTAATCTTCTCAACTACAGTTGTTTTTCTTTGGTCCTCTCCATTGCTAGCTGTCGGTACCTGAAGAATAGGGGTACCCATATCCCACGATAAAGAAGAACGAAATGACTAACCTCAACAAAGACAGCGCACCTCGACCGCGTGCAGGATCCGTCACGTACGAGGCCAGCTCGACGGGATGTCTCGACCACGTTCCAACTCTGACTCGTACGAGGCACCCCCGACGGGAACGCCTCGACCGCGCCCCGTCTCATACAAGGCCCGTACAACGAGGCACCTCGACTTCGTTCCGACTCGCACGAGACTCGTTCGGCTACCGGTAAATCTCCGACTCGCACGACCTCGGGTTGGAACGCTCGACCCACTCTATTCACCTACTCTGAGACAAAAGTCAGAGCATTCAATGCGATTACCTGCTACCACCTACCAATATGGCAACAAACCATGACCGACGTGGGAACAACACCAGTGTCAGTCCTCACTTTTTACCGCCCATCCCGGGATGGGAGGTGAAATCTGTCACTATGCTCACCTTACCGCACACTGTTTCGTCACCGACCGCCCTCGAGGAAGGATATGACAAGGTCCGTACCCCACGATCTCGGGGATTCGGCCTTATCCGCCTAGCCTCGACCTAGCCTCGACCCGGCCTCGACGCCCACCACCGGTCAGCAGGAAAGGAAGGCCGACATGGTACAGGACTCAGGGTCATTTCACCGTCTCGTCCCCAACGTGATCACGGTGTCCAGGGATGGCCGGCCATCCCTGGAGCATGACGCTACAGCCACCTCCACAGGAATCGATAAAACTTCACCTCAAGGTACCCCGGTGTCCCGGCCTCCTCTTACCCTATAAATGGGCAGGTCTGGGCTCTGCAAGGGGAAAAGGAGGCAAGACAGGAGCCAAGTACCAGCAAGCAAAAGCACCCAACTCAGAGATCAACATCTCAAGCAACCACCCTTGTACTCTTTCATTTTCTTTGAGACTTGGGCTCGGCGCCCTCTCTCGTCAGCTTGTAACCCCTACGCAAGCACTTATGTGCGAGGAAATACAAAACTCTCCCCCCCCCCCCCCCGCTGAACGTAGGGCCTTCTTTGCCCGAACCAGGATAAATCCCCGTGTATTCTTCTTGCATCACCATCCGGGTCAGGGACACGCAGCACTCACTCGTCGGCTTAGGATCCCCACGGGACCAAACACCGACACTAGCCATGCATGCATGCAAGCAACACTTAGATTTGAGTAGTAGTGGAGCAGCAGAGTAATTAATTGGCCCCTCAATTCTTAACCCCACCTCCTATTATGGCCTAAATGAAACACCAGTGCACGCCAGATATACCAGAACGGAGGGAGTACTATCCATGATCCATGTTCCTCATCAAGCTCCTCTCGATTCTATTTGGCATACCTGTAAATACTAATATCATCCGATGATGAATACACATAGGGGCATATGCCCCTAATGACATCACCTTAGCCCTGGTAGGATGACTTTTGTGAGGGCACGAAGAAAAGTACCCATATGTTGCAAAATACAAAATTATATGCGTTGGACCGATATTAGTATTTTAGATATGGTTTTGTAAGATACAAAATTGCAGAGTTGTATTATGGATATAAATTAATTATTTGTATGGATTGTAAAGATACATTTTTTTCTCTGCTATGTGCGTCAGCCTTTATCAAGCTTTGTTGACCTCCGACCAGAGGTCGAGCACGCCAATGATAGTGGACCTTCATTGGCGAGCTCGCTTGTTTGTGGGAGCGGAAACTGCGAGGAGGTGGCCTCATTAGTCGGCACTAGCAAGTCCAAGTGGTTGGACACCCTCCCCTGCTTGGCCCCACCCCTACTCGCTCACCCAACCGTGCCTCCTACGACAACATCCTAGCAAACGTAAACATTGGTTTTTGGTGAATAAGAGTTAATGGAAAACTTTCGTTTCCATTACAAACATATATGTGTCACTAGCACATACAGTTAGCAACGCTAAAAGAAATTTTGTTACTAAGTCAAATAGCAGTATTTGGCAAAGCTAAAACATTCTTAGCTATAATAGCAAAAAAAAACAATTGCCAATATTGTAGCGACACGTCCCCCGAAAAACGATAGCGAAACTATATATAGAAGTGCTACAACAGGCTATTTAGGCATGTATGTTTGCAGTAGGGATGGGAATAGGCCTACACGACTCTATCCTTGGACCCGGCCCTGTGGCCTCGAGGCCAATTTTAGAGACTATCAGTCAGTTTATATTCACCTAAAAACTATGCCACCCCCCCCCCCCAACAACCCCAACCCAATGGATAGCATGGGTTGGACTTTTTTTGCTATTATGGGCCATGACTACTATCAATGCTTCTACAAAAAAAATGAGATACAAGATTACAAAGTACCATGATATATAATACACTAAGATTATTAGCAATGCATCAAATTAAATATGTTTGCAAGTGAACCATGATTTTTATTGTATCTATTTTCAATTCACTTTTAAAAAAATGATATTTTCCGATCTACTTACTACTTATTACCAACCGTGCTTATATTTGGAAAAAAAAAAACTGAAGAAAAGCAACAATTTTTTTAAAAAAAATCGATGATTGGCCCGTTGAATTAATATAAGGTTTTGGCACTATCAACCTACTTTAGACTTTGCAGGGGATCTCTATGAGTTATTGGCCTTGATTTTATGGGTCGCATCAACTATCCAAATGGGTCAATCCGACCAATTTCCATCCTTATTTGTAGCAGTTTTTTTTTTAGAATAGGGAAGGGATAGTTGAAGCGTTACCTAGGCCTTAGCCAGTGGCCCAGAAAACCAGGATGCAGAAATAGCTTCCTGTATATCTCTGTTCTACTATTTTTTATTTTTTAGAAAAGAGAGATCTGTTCTACTGCTATACGAAGAGAAACCCGTTGATCTAGGCTGGCCTCTTTACGGAAGAAAACGAGTGTTTCTGCTCTCCTGGGCCTGGGCTTCGATAGGGGAATAGCCGAAGGCGCCGAGGGAGCCGCGCTCCGCGTGGGCTTGCTGCAAATGGAGGTGGAGATTTCTTCTTAAAAAATAGATGGAGGTGGAGATCCAACCTCCAGGCTTATATTCCCACACAAAGTTGTTTTTTTATACAGTATACACATGGGTCACTCTTACGAACATACACGTCCATCTTGTCCTACTGTACCCACCCTATAAGCACCTCCTAATTAAATACCGAGACTTCAACCGTCATATCTAGAGATTAGCGAAGTCACCAAAGGTGCCTCACCCGTTGACGGGTAACAAGAACAACAACGTTAAATATTGAAATAAATTCAGTAAAATGCGAGCACTGGTATTAAGTCGACAACTTAAATCTGGGTAGACAGGTTCGACCACAGCCTAACCAGCTAAGTTATATTGCTCCCTTGAAAAAAATATGTATGTCATGTGCAGTGCGCGCTCAAGTCACAAATAAAACTACACAATCTTTTGAAAAAAAAAGAATTATATCTCATGTGTGTTTTTGCTACTTATGTAGATATATATTATGTCGTGATATATAATAGAATCTACGTATCTTGAGATACCAGAATGACTTGCAAATTGAAATGTAGTAGTTAAGTTAGTGCAGTATGCTAGTGGCAAAGGAAAAAGTCTACTTAACCCTCCTCAACTATCAGCTAGTGTCTAACTTACACCCTCAACTATAAAACCGTCTGTTTTACACCCTGAACTTTTCAAAACCGTTCAAATTACACCCCGGAGCGGTTTTGGAAGGCGGTTTTGCTACAGTACCGACGGTTTTGAATTTTTCTTTTCTATTTATTTCCGCTAAATCTTTGAAAAATCATAGTAAATCACAGAAAAATCATAAAATAGAAAATCTAATTTTGTTGGACTCCACATGAGTAGATCTACACAATGAACATATAATATAGTATGCTTTAGTACAAATTTTTTCTGTAGCTTTAAATTAGTTAGAAAATCAAATTTTGTTTGTAATTAATTGGAATAATTCATAGCTACAACTTTTATGGTCCAATTGTGGTTAAATTTTTATAGTAAACTAATTATTATATGCTTGAACTGTAGTAAAAATTTCATACTAATTGGATCATGTATAATTTAGTTATAGATTTATTTATATTTAACAAGCATAAACCTAAACATAAACCTAAATAAATCTATAACTAAGTTATATATATGATCCAATGAGTATGAAATTTTTACTATAGTTCAAGCATATAATAATAACTCCATCATAAAAATTTCACCATAATTGGACCATAGAAGCTGTAGCTATGAATTATTCCAATTAATTACAGACAAAATTTGATTTTCTAACTAATTTAAAGCTACAGAAAAATTTATACTAAAGCATACTATATTATATGTTCATTGTGTAGATCTACTCATGTGGAGTCCAAAAAAATTAGATTTTCTATTTTATGATTTTTCTGTGATTTACTATAATTTTTTAAAGATTCAGTGAAAATAAATAGAAGAAGAAAAATTCAAAACTGATGCTACTGTAGCAAAACATGGTACTGTAGCAAACCATGGTTACTATAGCAAACCCACCATCCAAAGCCGCTCCAAGGTGTAATTTGAACGGTTTTAAAAAGTTCAGGATGTAAAACAGATGATTTTATAGTTAAAGGTGTAAGTTAGATACTAGCTGATAGTTCAGGGTCGAGTAGACTTTTTCCTAGTGGCAAATGGATCCTGAACATGCCTCCCCTATATGAGGTACGCACTCTCTCTTCGAGTGGAGGCCTACTAAGAGACATTATTTCGTACTGCATAGTTGCAATCCTGTCTAAGTTAGAACCCGCACCCACTCCACCACTCACATTTTCGTGTATCGAATGGGATATGGATCCTCTTTGCACTTTCCTTGTTCATCCATCAAAGTAGGTCTATATACAATCCTGCTGTCACCAACGAACTAGATCTCTCTCTGCTTTTCATTGTCTTTAAATTTCTTCTCACCACCAACTGCTTGGACATGGATTATTCAGTACAATGAAAAGTATTGCTGGATCCTCAACATGCATGCTATATATTGAGGAGGGATCAAAAGTTCGGGATCTAGTTGGTCAACTGTTCTTAATTTGAGCCATGCTTGCTTTGCCTTACCAGTTACACATGTGGCATTTGATCGACAGACTGCGATCGAGCCCATTCCTTGCTGAAGCCACACACTTAATTTATTGCACTAGCCGCCTTATTAAAACGGGATCATGAATCATCAGACAACTTCATGTGACTCTACTGAAGTAGCTAGCTAGCATGCACAGTGGGCGAAATGGTACTCATGTCTAGCAAACAACGTGTAAAATGTGGCATCATACTAACTCAGCATTTGCAGCAAGCAAACATGCGCGGTGATGTCCTGAATAAACTAAATATCTTATTTTTGGTTCAGTGAATCTAGGTAGCTTGTTCTGTTCTGTTCTGTTCTTTTTCAGCTAGGTTTTGTCGTCCACTAGTCATAGTTGGGCATGCAGCCCGGGCCCATGAGCCCGGCACGAGGCCCGGTATTTTGGCTCGGCCCAAGCACGGCCCAGCCCAGTGGGTAGCGGGCCCGAGCTGGCACGGCCCGGAGGAGCAGGACGTGCCTGGGCCACACCCTAGGCACGTGGGCCGGCACGGCACGGCCTGCTCCTCAATCTGGCCCGGTGGCGGCCTGGTGCCCCAGCAGCTCCACCTCCCCTAGCAAGCTGCATCTGGCCCAGCCCAGCTCCCCGCCGCAGCCCCCCCCCGCTCCATATATAAGCTGGCGCCGCGGCTCCCCCTCCCCCACCGCAAACCCTAAATCACAATATTGCCGCACACCTCTCTCGCTCTCACCTCTCGCTCCGTCGCTCGCACTCCGACTCCGACCGTCCCCGTCGACCATCGTCCCTGACTCCGGTGACATCGCCGCCGCTCCCCCACCTCACCCTAAGTTCCCTGATCCCCTCTTCCTGTCTGCTCCCTTCTCCCTGTCCCTCCTTCGTCCTCTCGGTGACCATGTGAGTTCGTCTCCCGTCCGGCCCCTCTGCCACCGCTTGCCGTCTTTGCTAATCGGTGTTTCATTGCCTTTGGGTGGCCCTCGTCTTCTCCAGCGCCGGGCTCCGGTTGCACAGGTAAGAGCTAACCTTAACCCTAACCCTAACCCTAATTTGTCTCTGATCCTTCATCCTTCCCTGTTTGGCTGTTTATGCAGGTCAGTTGCCGATGCCTCTTCGTCTAGCTCTAGCATGAGGCGACCGCGCGCACCGTCGAGGAACGGGGCTGGAGGAAGGTCGTCCGCGGTCGAGGTCGCCATGGCGGATGATGATGTCGTCTATCCTGTCACCAGGAACGAGGACCTGGCTGCGGCAGGGCTTCCCACAAAGGACGATGACGACATCCATGAGGACGTTGCGGCGTTGCTCAGTGTCGATCTCCTCGGTAGCGGTAGCGGTGGTGCAGAACCGACGGCGACAGCCATAGGGACAACAGTGGCCTCCAACACCAACAGCACTGCTGATACTCCAACCTCTTATGTCGGTAAGCGTAAGTCTGGTGTCTGGGTTGATTTTGACGAGATCTATGAGATGAAGAATGGTGAGAAGATTTGAACAAAAGCTATCTGTAAAATGTATAGGTCCACATTGAGTGCTAGATCTATTGCTGGTACTGGTCACTTGATTAGGCACCAAAAAAATCTTGCAGGCAAAAGACTGATCATGCTGCTAGGGTTCAGTCAAGGCTTACTTTTAATCCTGATGGTTCTTTGCATAACTGGAATTATGATCCTTCTATTGCTCGGTCTGAGTTGTGTCGATTGATTGCTAGGCTTGATCTTCCATTAGGTATATGTGACACTGAGGCCTGGGAGGAATATATTGTTCGTGCTCATAGCCCTAGATTTTTTAAGTGCTCTAGAAGGACCACCACTAGAGATCTTGGTAAACTGTTTACTAAGCGTCGTGATACACTTAAGAATGTGTTGTCTGCTACTTCATCTGTTGCTTTGACATCTGACATTTGGTCTGGTAGTGCTAAGGAGGACTATATTAGTGTTGTTGCTCATTATATGAATGCTGATTGGGAGTTGCAAAAAAATGTTATTGGTCTTAGGTTGATTGAAGTGAAGCATTCTGGTGAAAACATTGCTGAAAGAGTTGCTGCTGTAGTTGAGGAGTTTTGTCTGATTGATAAGACTTTTGTTGTCACTCTAGATAATGCTTCTTCTAATGCTAAGGCTATGGAAACTTTGACACCAATGTTTGCTGGTTACTTGGGTTCTGATCCTGCACTGAGCCTGATGATCCTAATAAACGCAAGTATAGTCTTGTGCATCAACGCTGTGCTTGTCATATCATTAATCTGATTGTTAAATCTAGACTAAAGAGGTTGAAACCTTACCTGGAAGATTTTAGAACTGCAATTAATTTCTTGAATTCCTCTAATCAAAGAATTGCTATGTTCAAGAACTACTATATTGCTAAAGGTGTTAGACCTAGAAAGTTTAGCTTGGCTATAGATGTCAGATGGAATGCTACTTATCTTATGCTGAAACACTTGGTTCCATATAGTGAAGTATTTTCTGTGTTCATTAATTCAAATTATGAATCTGCTCTGTTGTCTCAAAATCACTAGTATATTACTGATAAGGTATTGGAGTTTCTAGAACTCTTTTATGACTACATTGTTGTTTTATCTGGTGTTTACTATCCTACCAGTCCACTTGTTCTACACCAAGTTTTGGAGATTGCAACTCATTTGCATGCTTGTGAAAGAGATCTGAATCTTAGACAATTTGTGTTTCTTATGCAGCATAAATTCCTTAAGTACTAGGCAGACATACCTCTATTATACTCATTTGCATTCATTCTTGACCCTAGAGCTAAGTTGAGAGGTTTCTTTAATGTTTTGAATTTACTTGCTGAAGTTACTGGTTCTGAATACACTACTTATTATGCTGATGTGAAAGCATAATTGTATAAACTGTTCAACAAATATGAGATCAAGTTTGGTGCAGCTAAATCTCAAAGGGTTGCACAGCTATCAAACCATGCAGGTAAGAGAAAACAGGTATGGGGAAGAATATTTGGAGGCTCATATGTTGTTGGTCCTCTCCCTGCCACTACTTCATCTTCATCTACCTCTGCCTCTGCTAGATCTGAACTCTCAGTCTATTTGGACAGTGACAATGTAACTTCTTATGAGGATGATTTTGACATACTTCTTTGGTGGCGTGACCATAAGCTAACTTATCTAGTCCTATCTATAATAGCCAAAGATATTATATTAGTTCATGTGTCTACTATATCTTTAGGATCCTGTTTTAGCTTGTTAGGCAGGATCATTGAAGAACAGCGATGCCGCTTGTTATCTGAAACTGTCGAGATGCTGACTTGCTTGAAGGACTGGGAGTTAGGAGAAAAGAGGGAACAACATAGAGCTGCTGACAACAAAGAGCTTGAAGAAACGTTCAACAATATGTACTTTGATGAAGAAGAATGTGCTGCTGCTGGTGACTGAGTTGAGATCTAAGAGTGAGACTTGTGCTTTTGGGTGAGATGAGAGTGAGACTTGTCGCTATCATCTGTATTTTGATGAGTTGAGAGTGAGACTTGAACAATGTTTGTAATAACTTAATTAAGACAATTTAGAGCTGGCTGCACTCTTTTTTTCCTTTCTAGAGTTTCTCACAAGGGTGAGTTTTACTTAGAAAGATTTTTAATGAGACAGCATTGCACAAACAACTCATTCTGTTATTTGTTGAGTTGATGAATGAGTTATCGAGTTGATCAGTTCTTATCTTACTGTGATCTATGAATGATGAATTGATGAAAACTGTGATCTGTGCATGATGTATTTAAATCGTAAGATGTGAAAATGTTTAAGTGTCTGAGGAGTTGAGTTTTTTAAGGTATTTTATATAAACCAGACCATGGGCTGACACGGCCCGCCAAATATGCCGTGCTTGATAGGCTGGCACGACACGAAAAAGAGCCTATAGGGCCGTGCCTAGGCCGAAGGCTAGGCCCGTGTGCCTGTTAGGCATAGCCCGCAGGACCCACGTGCCTTGTCGGCCCGAAGCCTATCGGGCCGTGCCGGCACGTTGTCGTGGCGGGTCGGCCCGTTGCCCATCTATACCAGTAGTGCTGTGCATTTCGCTAGCTTTTTCAGCTGCGAGGGACTTGGGATTTGCTCATCACTCACTCATCAGCCTGATGAAGACGTTGTACTATGTACCACCGACGTTTAATTTGTGGAACTGACGGCCGGCCGGCCATTGCTACATCCAATCCAAGTGCGCACACTGCTGTCCATTGCTCACCAGTCGCCACCACACTATGCTCCAGCAGTTAAGAGACTGCCAGCCTGTTCGTTTCGCTGGTTTATTGTGGCTGAAAGTACTGTTCGCTGGTTTGTTGTGAGAGAAAAACACTGCTGGATGACTGCTGATTCTGCTGAATAGCTCAAACGAACAGGCTGTGCAACTTGCTGCTCGGTGCTCCTGGACATGCATGCATTTGCACTGAGCCAGGTGCCTCTCTGAAAACGACGTGCATGCATGCGCACTGAACCTAAGGCTAGGCGACTGGCTGGCCCGTGGCCCCGATCCCCTTGCTGGGGCCGGCCGGGCCTCGGTGTGGGTCTCAGGATGTGTCTGTCTCCGATCGACAGCGACCGGCCGGATCGGAGCTCTCCCAATGGCGGGTCGACACACTGGAGGCGTCGCCGGCGCCCGGCAGATGGGTGTGGCTGTGCAGAGGATGCATGGACCGCCCGCCGGACGTACCTGATGAGAAAGATCGATCGAGATGTATGCATGTCGTTGGCCGGCCGGCCATGATCGCGGGCGGACGTACGGCGGCGAGTCTGCAACTTGTAGCCTCTCCGATCCAATCAATCAGAATCAGGTGCTGAACTGCAGATGTAGTGCGTGATCATCGATGGAGATTGGAGGCTACCACCACGGGCACGAACTCGATCACACGTATCGCGCACTACTACAGGAATGAAAACGGACGGAATTTTTCCTGTACTGTTTCGTCCCGTTTTCTATATTTTCCCGTCCGTTTCCGTATTTGCGACATCCCGTTTTCGTATTTGCGGAAGTAGAAAATGGTGTTTTCCGTCTGTTTTCGAGTAATCCTGTTTTAATATGGAATAGACCCGTATTTATTCCGTTTTTATTCCGTTTTCAATCTATACTCAACATGTTCAACAATTACATGTCCTTATGTTATGTTAATATAACTACGAATCACCAAATATGCCTGTTATGTTCACGTACATAGCATGTAAATGAATATTAAACTTGGTATATATTATTACATGACTATATATGTATACTTTGAGAATATTATATTATGTAATCTTAATTTAATTTTCCGGCTCTCCATCCGTATTTGTTCGTTTCCGTATGTCCGCATATTCCGATTCCGTTTTCGAACCCGTATTTTCCGAACCCGATCCCGTTTCCGCAAAAAAATATAAAAACAGAAGTAGAAATAGGATTTTTCCGTCCATTTGCGTCCGTTTTCGTCGCTAGCACTAGGATTGTGGTCCGTCGTCGGGGACCCGGCCGTTCTTCTTCTTTTTCGTTCGTGTTAGGGCCTGTTATGCAAAAATTTTGATAAAATTGACACGGTAGCGTTTTCATTGTTATTTGGCAATTAGTGTCCAATCATAGTCTAATTAGGCTTAAAAGATTCGTCTCGTGGATTTCGTCTAAACTGTGTAATTAGTTTTATTTTTTATTTATATTTAATGCTTCATACATGTGTCCAAAGATTCGATGTGACGGAGAATATGAAAAATTTTGCAAAATTTTTGGGAACTAAACTGGACCTTATTATAAAGGATGCATGGAGGGGAGGACCGAGCACGCGTGATCTGATTCTGATCTGACGCCTCCCGTGTCCATTCATGACATGATAGGCAACAGAGCAAGGCTCGTGACTCTCTGGTTAACTGCTGCCGCACCAGCGAAATCACTATTAGGTGATGGCGTGATGCTAGGGCCGTGTTTAGTTGCGCCAAATCGGCGGAGGCAAATTATGCACAGTAAAAGATTTTACACTGTAGTATTTTATTTGTATTCGTGAATTTTTGTCTAAATATTGACTAATTAGGCTTAAAAAATTCGTTTCGCAAAGTACAACTAAACTGTGCAATTAGTTTTTGATTTCATCTACATTTAGTACTCCATACATGTGTCGGTATTTTGATGTGATGGAAAATCTTCTTTTTGCATAATAAAATTTGGGGAAAAATTTAGTATCTAAACAAGGCCCAGGACGCTGGGTGTATCCTCGATCTAAATTATAAGTTTTTTTTATTTTTTTAGATATATATATCTTTTACTATATATTTAGACATATCGTATGTCTAGATTTATAGCAAATAATATATATCTAGAAAAGGCAAAATAACTTGCAATTTGAAATGAAGGATGTATTAGAAAAGAAGGATATGATTATAGTTGCCTGCACTAGCTCAATCTGCATTGAGTCTTTAGGCCTCGTTTAGTTCACAGAATAGGGGAGAAAAACACTGTATCAAAATTTCTGTAGCATTTCGTTTGTATTTGGTAAAATTATCCAAATTTTGACTAACTAGGCTTAAAATGTTCGTCTCGCAAAGTACAACAAAACTGTGTAATTAGTTCTTTATTTCATCAACATTTAGTACTCTATGTATTTGCAGACATTTTGATGTGATGAAGAATCTTCTTTTTTATAGTGAAATTTAGAGGAGAATTAGGGAACTAAACAAGACCTTATATAAAGCTGCCTAACTAGTATAGTGGAACGTAGCAATTTAATGTTTGGTTGCTTGCACGAACAAGCATGCTGACGAGGAAGCGGCCATACGGGCCGAGCCTGCTACGCAAGCATGCTGACGAAGTGACGAGGAAGGGCAGACAAATCGGGACTGCATCCATGGGCCATGTTTAGATACCAAACTTTGGAGGCAAATTTTGCATAGTAAATGTCGCGTCACATTGTAGCAATTTTATTTTTATTTGGTAATAATTGTCCAAACATTGATTAATTAGGTTTAAAATATTCGTCTCGTAAAGTAGAACAAAACTGTGCAATTAGTTTTTGATTTCATCTACATTTATTACTCCATATATGTGCCGACATTTTGATGTGATGGAGAATCTTTTTTTTTTGCATAGTGGAATTTGTGAGTGAATTTGAGTATCTAAACAAGGCCATGGATGTACTCTCTGCTCTGCTTTGGGAGATGAAAGAAGGAAGAAGGAAAAAAAGAGTATGCCATGTGGGCCCCACTTTGACTGTTGCTAGCGGGTCCTATCCTTTAAATGACCTTATCCCTCCAACCAAATACCAAACTAGGCCATCTTTGAAACACAGGGTAGAGGAAATACTGCAAGTTTGGAATAGAAAAAAAACAGGAATTGAGGCGCCATGTTTATCACGGCCTTGTTTACTTTCCTTTCAAATTCCAATTTTTTACGCTCTCTCTCCATCACATCAATCTTTAAATGCATATATGGAACACTTAATGTAGGTAAAAAAAATAACTAATTATACAGTTTGGTTGTAAATCATGAGACGAATCTTTTAAACCTAATTAGTTCATAATTGACACCAATTGCCAAATACAAATGAAAGTGCTAAAAATTTAAAAATTTTTTGCATCTAAACACCCCAAAATCCTATAGGAACTAAAAACATAGAAAAAGAAATGAGGGGCCGTTGGTAGCATCACATGAAAAACAAAGGTTTCTGATGCTCCCAAAATTTACCGCCAAATGCATGAAGCCCATCTCGGATGGGAGCGAGCGACATATGAAAGTTTATTTTCACGCTAAGGAAATTTTCCTCCAAGAGGTCTGAGCTCTTGCTTATTTTCTTTTGAAATCAAGCCATAGGAATGCAATCCTACAAAATGTTTTGGGGTGTATAAGAAATTTTTCAAAGGAAGTTGAATCCTTTAAAAATCTTTTTTTAAGGTCAGTCTTAGTGGAAATTTTATGTCATTATTTCTAACACATCTAGATTTTGGAAACAGTGCAGAAGAGTTTTATCCCCATGAAACTCTCTCTACTCCTATAAAACTCTTATTACCTCTCTCTTCATTAGTATGGTGACACATCAGCATAATTAATGCTCATAAAACTCTAATAAAACTCCATTAAAACTGACTTAGTGCTCCAGCTGCCTCAGCCTAGTACTGTTGATTCTTAGGATCGTTCTAGGTGGATCCAGTGGGTGGATTCTTTATTTACTGGATAAATGAGTAGATCAACTGGATCACGTACATCACTTAGAGAAAAGGGTAGAGAGGGGTTAGGCCGAAGTATCTGACCATCGGTGGGCTTGGTGTAGAAGCTCGAGTCCGCCATTGCTTCCTGTGATGATGTTGACGCGGTCCAGTGGTGGAGTAGAGGCGTCCCGTCGGCGGCGTGGACGTCGAGATGGCACAGGAGCGCCGCTGGTGGGGCATCCCGCCGCTGGCAGTGCCACCCTCGGGATCGGATTAGGGTTAGGAGTGGGGTGGCGGCTCGGCGAACCTCGTTACCTTCACCACTAGCCCCCACCCCTCTATATATATTGCACTGCGCGACGGGGCCCACCAGCCACTTCATTGGGCTGGGCGTCCCCGACCAGGACGCGTGATCAAAGGCCCACACCTGGCCGTTGGGCCAAGCGTGGTGGAGATCAAACCAACATTCTCCCCCTTGATCTCTCATCACTTTCTCCGTTCTTTTAATTTCTTACTCAAAATTTCAATTCATATTTTTCTTCCTTCTTTCCTATTTCATCATAGATTAGTGCATAGAACTGTCCCATCGTCACAGCAATTAGTGCCGCTAGACTAACAGCCACAATACACTTCTCCATTTTGAAATGATACTTTCTTTGGGCCCTTTGTTGTCTGGAAATCATAGGCTATACCATAAACCCATGTCGACTGTGCGTTATCTGAACACACTGGGTGGCAAGCTTTTATAAGCTGATCCGCAAGTACTTGCTTTTTACTTATACATTCGAAAGCTTTTAAAGATTCCGGACTTTCTCCTTCACAACGTCTAACTTCATGTCAATGTGTTTGGCAGCACACTTGACCCGTTGTCATAGGAGTCAATCACTTTAAATGGTAATTGCTGTTGTGTACCATTATCAATTCCGGGTATAAGTTAACCATTCCGCCTGTCCTATAAGCCTCATAATAAGTTTTACTATAGGTATGCATCATTGATGACACCACAACTGTTTCTTTGGAGCTTTTCCACAATAAAACTCCAACTGCGAGAGTTAGCTACTATGTGGGTTTCACTAAACATCTCGCCGAAATTCAACATTCTTGTACCCACAACCATTTGAGAGTACTTGTTCTTTCTTAGTCATCATGAGGCTTATTAAATCTTTGCACAATTGCAAGACATTCTAAATCTCCATTCCAGTGATCTATATCTGGACTGGACTTTCTGCCAAAACATCCCGGATAAATGAACTATGTCAGGGTAATATCATACTTGTGCACTCATTAACTGCAATATCATAGTTGTGCACTCATTAAGCTTTCAACAGCTGAAGCTTATGGATCCATATTCATTTGATCAATCTCATTTCGGTTCTTGTAACGTTAGAATTCTCAAATTTATTACCCTTGACTATATGAACAGGCGTAGGTTCACTTGCATGCATACTTTGTTTCTTTACAATCTTTTCTAAGCATGCCTTTGTGATGATCCTAATACCCCTTTCATCTGTCTCGGTGAATTTTAATTCTTACAATGAGTGTCATTTCACCGAGAACATTCTTATTGAGTCTCGAGGACAAGAACTGCTTCACATATAGTAGATTGACATCACTACTAGCAAGTAAGGTGTCATCCACATATATAGGATTAGGAAATGAATTTCCCATTCTATAACTTTGTACAGATACAATTGTCCTCTCAGTCTCTTTAACCCAAAATTTCTAGTTGACCTTTCAACTTGAAATGCCACTGTTTAGAGACTTGCTCTAGTTCATAAAAGGCTTTTTACAGATGGCATCCCATTCGTTCGTTCTTTCTTTCCACGACAAAACCTTTAGGTTGTGCCATGTAATTATTTTCATACAAATCCCATTGGGAAATGTTGTCTTTACTTTCATCTCAGATCATGATGTGCCACTAGCACTCATTGTAATCTATTCATTCTCTTTGTGTAAAATCTTTTGATTCAAATCGTGCTTTATATCTTATGTTCCCTTTGGAGTCACATTTCGTCTTGTAGACCCTTTACAGCCTACTGTTTTGGCTCCATTAGGAACTGCTTCTTTTCCTCAAACTTCGTTGGTTCATCGATTTCATTTCAATTTCCTTAGTTTCTTGCCATTCAGACGTGTTAACGCCTCTTATGGTTTCTTCAAATGAGGTGGTATCACCTTCCATTTGAATTTCTTCATTAATATATAATTTATAGCCATCAGAAATATTTGATTCTCTTATTCTTTGAGACCTTCAGGTCTTTAGCTAATGGCACTTCTTTCACATGGGGTTGTTGTTGCTCTTTCATTGCCAATCGATTCTATAGGGTCCTGTAAAACCGGATCCTTATTTTCTTATTCATCTTCTTGAAGGGCTAACAATCATACAACACATGTTGTTAAGCATTTGTCGATCTTGAGTCATTGGAGTAGGCACTGGTCCCACTTCTCTTCAAGTCGTAGATCTTTTCATACCATGCTCCCCCAGATTAATCCATCTCGTGTAAGGATAGCGTATCTTCAATCTTTCTTATTTTGGGTTTATTCTATTAAAATCTATCTGATTTGGTGCTTTGAGCACCGTCTTCGTATTTCTTAGTCTCATTGCTATCTTCCTGTTGAACTGTAAAAGGTTCAGGAATTTAGCTATTTCTATACTTAGGGGTATCTTTATTATGACCGTTGTACTCCCTCAACGATCACCTTCATCTTTTATAGATCACTTTTTCTCTAAATGCAAAGCATATAATGGGGAATTTCTTTCAATCATCTTTCTGAGTTCCTTATTCTTTGACTTTCTATCTTTCTCAATTCATGTCACAATCCTCCCCCTCGAAATGTGGCTCAAACTTTTCTGCCACAATTTCGAAACCTTCATAACTCTTGTGAGTGAGGAAACTTTGATTACTTCATCCACATGATTACATCATGGAAGATGAAATTGTTTCTTAATTCGTATGGAAGTATGTATTCTTTTTCCTCATTTCACTTCAAGAACTCAACAGAGTCCTTTCATCAGTACTTCTGCAAGTCATGCTTGCATGTCATTCTTATCATGAGGTTCATTTTCGACTTCCTTTTGTTCTTAAACTCATACTAGGATAGCATGAGAGCTACCCTAAACTTCTCTCCCTGTGCGGGATATACATGGTCATCTCACTTTCTCCTGCCATGCAGGACAAGTGCTATGCCAACTTTGCCCCACAACGTGGGTATTTTCTTAAATTTATGCCCCCATGCGAGACAAGTCTCTTGTAGAGACATAAATGCCAGGATTGGCTCATATTCAATCATCAAATTCAGGAATAAATTCGATATTCTTTAACACACATGCTTAATCCGACGTTGGTCAAATTAAACATGCATATCATTCATTCATATCATGATGATAAAAACTGAAAATTAAATTATTTTTCATAGAGAGTACATAAAACACAATTTCTCAAACTGAACTTTTATTGTTCTATTTCTTTCTTGGATCAATATCCCTGAAATCTTTGAAAAACATTTCTTTTCGAGCCACTCTTGAAGAGGACATAGTCTCTCATACAATGGCCTCCTTTCATATACACAATTTGTTCTCAGGCTTTTCATCATCTGAGTCACAAGTACCCAGTGCTTTTCTTTTCTCTTTCTTTTCTGCCTTCAAGAACGAAAGCATGAAGATTTTTGTCTGGAAATTATTCAACAATAGTTATCAACATTAAACTCTGATTTCTTTATGTTCTATTCTATATCACCGTTGGGCAGATATAGAACAAAACAATTTTCTTATACATTAATTCTATATCACCGTTGGGCAGAAATAGAATAAATGCATAAAACTCATAGATAAAATTCATAAAATTCTCTATCAATAACTTTTGCTAAAATTAGCAACATCATGAATACAATATTCTTGTACATTAATTTCACATCACAGTCAATTATCATTAACCCTCTTCAAAATTAAATTCTCCCGTTGGATCGAATTTAATTAGAAGATCATCATCATTATCATTGCAGCGGAAAATCATCTTTCTATTTCATGAGCATTTCTTGATCTTTATCTATTCTCTGAAAAATTGGTCACTTTGATGCATAATTTGTCAGAGATTCAAATTTCAACCTCAATCTCATAAATAAGCTTATAATATTGTTATCATCAACGTTGGTCAGAAAATAACAATATCATAATTTTACTTAAATCATAATATGAATATCCCTCTAATTAAAATTTTCTCGTTGGTTCTAATTTTAATTAGAGGATAAGCCTTTCATCATTTTCTGAACTCTTCAAATTAAATCCTCCCGTTGGTTCGGATTTAATGAGAAGGCAATATTCTTTTTCTTTTGCAGCGGAAACTTGAACAAAATTCTTGAAATAAAATTCATCTCCTTTTCAGGACAATATTCTTTTCTTTGCAGCCGAAAACGTGACAAAATTCTTAAAAAAATAATTCTTATTCAGAAGCATTATTTTGTACTTTTCTTCTCTCTAAACAAATTATCAAATAAATTTGAGTAGAGATAAAACATTTAAACCTGATACTATTCATTCAAACGGACTTCTGAAAAAAAAATAAGCTCAAGGCAGGCTCTTCTAACCATTCTGGCCCGGCCACAGCAGTGCGGCCCACGGCCCATCGCGCCATTTCGCGCGCTCTTCACCGAAGCCTGGCTAGCGCCGCTGCTGCGCGTAGCCCAGCAGATCAGAATCAACAGCACGCGGCCCAGCAAAACAGTCGGCCCAGCGGCAAAATCCGGCCCGTGGGCCATGGCCGAGCCGCACACGCCGCAGTCCCCGCGCCCAGGCCGCAACCTGGGCCTGGGCCGGGAAAGTGGCTGCCCGCCTGGGCTTCATTCGGTCCGGCTGCCGCCAACCATCGATGAAGATCGGACGGTCGTCCTCACAAATCGGAGGGACAAAACCGCTGGCGGCCGGTTCCACCCCCAACCCTAATCCATTTCTTGTTTTCTCGTTCTCATCTCTTCACCGCAGCGCCCGAAGGCGACAGCGGCGGCGGCCCAAGGTGGCCGTGAGCACACCGCCGGACCAAGTCCGGCCGACCCCCTTCTCCTCATTCCTTCCTCTCTATTCTCTTCTTCGCACAGCACCACACCCGCGAGCGCGTGGCCTGCAGTGGTGGCAGTTGCCGACGGCGGCGAGGAGATGGCCCGTCGGAGGCACGCTCCGGCGGCTCCTTCGGCCTCTTTTCTTTCTCTTCCCCTTCCCCTCTGCTCTCCACGCCACAGTCTAGTGAAAGGAGCAGCAGCAGCCGCCATCCATGGCGACCGGCGGAGGAAGGAGACGGCACCGTTGCGGGCCCCCTCGCCGGAGCTCGCGCTCCCCCGGTGGGTAGAGTGCAGCTCCGTCGAGCGGCCGCGCGTCGGTGCCCTATGCGCCCGTGACCGCGCATCGGCTCGGCTTCTTTTCCAGTGCGCCGGCGAAACGGCGTTGTGGGTCTTCTTCCCGCTCGACGGCGGTCTCGACGGTGGTAAGGAGATCCAGGTAAGTTTCTCCCCCTTCCGTCCCTTCTTTTCTTTTCTTTAGGGTTAGGGTTAGGGTTTCATGTTCATGATCCGATTCAAAATCGGTTCGATTTCTTTTCATTTCTTTTCTTCCTATCCCAACTGGATCCATACACTAGACCTGCTCCGGTACCAATGTTGATTCTTAGGATCGTTCTAGGTGGATCCAGTGGGTGGATTCTTTATTTACTGGATAAATGAGTAGATCAACTGGATCACGTACATCACTTAGAGAAAAGGGTAGAGAGGGGTTAGGCCGAAGTATCTGACCATCGGTGGGCTTGGTGTAGAAGCTCGAGTCCGCCATTGCTTCCTGTGATGATGTTGACGCGGTCCAGTGGTGGAGTAGAGGCGTCCCGTCGGCGGTGTGGACGTCGAGATGGCACAGGAGCGCCGCTGGTGGGGCATCCCGCCGCTGGCAGTGCCACCCTCGGGATCGGATTAGGGTTAGGAGTGGGGTGGCGGCTCGGCGAACCTCGTTACCTTCACCACTGGCCCCCACCCCTCTATATATATTGCACTGCGCGACGGGGCCCACCAGCCACTTCATTGGGCTGGGCGTCCCCGACCAGGACGCGTGATCAAAGGCCCACACCTGGCCGTTGGGCCAAGCGTGGTGGAGATCAAACCAACAAGTACCCGTAGTAACGATTTCATTTCACAGCAGGCAAAAAAAAAAGGGAAATGAACAAACAAATGGCAGATTGCAACAGCATCAGCTACTGTAGACTGTGGTGGGGCGAGCTACTGTTTGTGTCAGTCTATAGCCTCTACTCGCTCCACTCTCCTCACAACAGCTCACCTTCATCTCCCTCCTGCTCGAATCAAACCACCACCACCACCACCGCCTCCGCTCCACCTCCACCACCTCATCCTCCTCCCCCGGTTCATGTCCTGCCCATGTCGCCGCCTCACGACCATGTCGACTACATAGGCCTCGCGCCGACCGGCACCAGGGCCCACGACGACGACCTCAAGGGCACGGAGCTCCGCCTCGGCCTCCCGGGCTCCGAGTCGCCGGACCGCCGCCCCACCGCCGCCGTCACGCCCACGCTCAACCTGCTGCCGCCCAAGGGCGCCAAGCGCGTCTTCGCCCACGAGGCCCAGGCGCCACCAGGCGCAGCCTCCGGGGATGGCAACCAGGCGGAGGCGGTGGCCCGCGGGGAGGAGGACAAGAAGGTCGCCGCGCCGCCGCAGCCGGCTGCCAAGTGGGTGCCTCCTGCTGATTCTCTCTGGTTGTGGATGTCTCGGGGTATGTGGGATGCCGGATGCGTGGATGGGCGCAGCGCATTTGGATTTGGGGGTGGTGGGAGCGATTATTTTCTGCTTTAGCACACAAATTTGGCCAGTTGCCGCGATAGGATGGGTTTAGTTTAGTTTAGCTTCAGAAAGGGCCAATGTTTTGTGTAAGTTGTCGCATGCTGTTTCAATGCTTGCAGTTAGTTTGTAAAAGAAGTTGTCGCATGCTGTTTCAATTATTGCAGTTAGTTTTTTCAAAAATAAAATAAAATCTTGCAGTTAGTTTGTAAAAGAACTTCTTTTTAATCTTTGTTGGGTTAGAATCTGGTGCTCAAAGGCACATTTTTAGCCTATAGCTTTGGTTTTAGAGCCCCGAGTTCCGGATTTAACTTGATCTCTTGGGTTCGTGAATTGGGAACCTGCAGGAGTTTTTCTACCATCTCGGACTTCTTTTACTTAATTTCTCTGAGTACTCCTTTTGTCTAAGATTAATTACCTGTGCCTTTTTTCGTGGCAGCTTACAAGTTTGAGTTGAAAACTTGAAATCGTCAGAAACCAGCCTTCCTCACCAATTCAACTTCATTCTGCAAACTTTGTGCTTTGTTTCATCTTTCTTGGTTCATTTTGGTCTGAACATGGAGTTTAAAATTTAAATTCTTACTGCATTCACGGCCAGACCAAACTTCCTTGTGGTCTCCAGTTCTGGTTACATGTCATCACTCATGTACGGCTATGTGTTTCTTCAGGGCCCAGGTGGTGGGATGGCCACCAGTCCGCAACTACCGCAAGAACACAATGGCGACCAGCCAGCTAAAGAGCAGCAAGGAGGAATCTGATGCCAAGCAGGGTCATGGGTTTCTGTATGTCAAGGTCAGCATGGATGGCGCGCCGTATCTGAGGAAAGTCGACCTCAAGACTTACAAGAACTACAAGGAACTGTCTTTGGGGCTCGAGAAAATGTTTGTTGGCTTCAGCACCAGTAAGATTGATTGGCTGCAGTACAAACTTTAACTATTTTAAGCTGCAACCAAATTTCACGTGGAGTAGCAGAAATGTGTATTTACACTTCCAAAGAAATTTTCCCACTAAACTAAGAGTAGTTAATTCTTGTTTGAAAATCTCCATCAAATTCCAGGTTCATAAAGGCAACATGGAGGATTCTTTTGAGGCCTGTGAGTCTGTGTACTACAGATACAGTCTCATTTTGGGATTGTTCATTCGAAAATTTGGCCTTCTCAAGCATCAGACAAAAAGCCTATTTTGAGCTTGTAGTATTTATGTTGAACAAAAAAGACCTCTTCTATGTTGAAGCATCTCTTCCAGTGCTTAATGCTGATAAGTGGGGAGGGAGGGAGGGAGGGAGATTACCATAGTACCTGGTGTCCCAGTTTTAGAACGGGTGTTCCTTTGACATGTGCAAATTTTACTTCTATTGTGCATCAACGTTTGATTGGCAATAGCGATAACACCACTAGTTGATTAGCAACAGATCTTGCAGAGAGAACTTTTCTATACTTCCCCCTTTGATTAGCAACAGATTTTGTAATATGTTGAAAGGGAATACCTAACTGATGTTAGATTTCAGTATGTGCCAAGCTATTTAAGGATCTAAGCCTCTCACAGCACGAAAGGTAGGCGGATTTAAAATGGGGAACTTTCCTGTTTTTTATATCTCCTACTATATAACTATTCCTTCATGTTAGGGATATGTTACAACAACAATAACAACAACAACCAGGCCTGTCAGTCCCAAGCAAGTTAGGGTAGGCTAGAGTTGAAACCCAACAAGCACCCTCAGTCACGGTTCAGGCACGTCAATAGCTGTTTTCCAAGCACTCCTATTCAGACACAGATCTCTAGGTATATCCCATTCTCTCAAATCTCTTTTTATTGCCTCCCCCCATGTCAACTTCGGTCTTCCTCTGCCTCTCCTCATATTATTATCTTGACTTAGAACTCCACAATGCACTGGTGTGTTAGGGATATGTTAACAAAAAATAAATAACATGTTGTACAAGATCTATTGATTCATGTTAGGTATTGTTGCTGCAAGTTTTAGTATGAGAAGACAACAACAACAACAACATAGCCTTTTGTCCCAAGCAAGTTGGGGTAGGCTAGAGATGAAACCCAAAAGAGACGAGAAACAGGGAGACACAAAAAAGGACATAAAGGGAGACAAGTTTTAGTATGAGAAGAACTTCCTTTTTTTCTTTATGCAGGTAGGAGTGGGTCTAATGGCTTAAAAGGCAAGGATGGTGCATCTGAGAGCAGAAACGATGGAGAATTTGTGCTGACTTATGAAGATAAGGATGGAGACTGGATGTTAGTTGGTGATGTTCCATGGAAGTAAGTACAGTGATCTGATCTCACTAGAATAACATTAACAAAAGGGGGCAGACCCAGTGCCAGAGGCTCCCACACGAGTGGGGTCTGGGGAAGGGAATAACCGAAGCAAAGTCTTACCCCCGCAGAAATTCTGCAGAGAGACGGCTTCGAACCCAGGACCTGGTGACTCGGCGAGCTAGCACTCACCAACTGCACCAGGCCTGCCCTTCAATAACATTAACAAACAGAAAGTAAAATTCTAGGATAAGGCTTCTGGCTCTGAAGCAAACTTTTGAACATTTTACAGGATCCACTTATATACTTCTTTCTAGATAAAATGAGACGCTATCCTAAAGAAGATGTGATAAGATGATACCTTACGATTTTACTTGGTGATTATTTTAATCCAGTTATAACTGTGTTAAAAAGTGTACTCACTTTCATGTGGCACAGCATGGTAGCAGTTCTTGTGTTTCGATACTGCCTAAAATTATCTGAACAAACAAAAGAATCTGGATGCAGCCATTATAATTGTTATAACTCCCTTCATGAGGAAAACATGAAAATTTCAACGAACCATCAATTAATTGGCGTCTTTTTTGTGCAATCACAGGATGTTCACTGATTCTTGCCGGAGACTGAGGATCATGAAAGGTTCAGATGCAATTGGACTTGGTATGTTGTTTATACTGCACATTACCTAGTCTTGTAAAAGCATGGTATCACATGTTAATCTTTTGAAACATTTTTTTCATGACCTGACACCCACTATGTTATGTACTTTTTTCCCCATAACCTGACTTGCTGCTCTCCCCTTGGTGCTGAATTTTTATAGCTCAAATGTTTACCTTGTTTTAGTTTGAAAATCGATCTAGGTATTCCCACCTTCACATGTGAGAATTGATTGGATATGTTCTCTTTTTGCAGCTCCAAGGGCAGGGGAGAAGTCCAAGAACAAGAATTAAAGTGGTTTGTGCCTACAGTCAGGCATGTGAAAGATGAACTGAATGTAGGGCAGGTCTTGGAACCAAAACATTTTAAAGAGGAGATTGAAGACCTATATCATTATCATCACTACTACATACTTTCCTGTTCCGCCAGTAAAGCCTCATGGCACTCTTGTATTTTAGGCCTGCGATATCTGCTATCCTAGAGACATATATCCTCTATTTATCACGTGTGCGATGCCTATGTATGTGGTATCTGTTTTCTGTCCTTGTAAATGGGTTGGTTCACAGTGCACTTCTGTGATGATTGAGCATGCCTACCTATTTTGCTAGTGTTGTCCAGAACAGAACGGTTGATTCTGTCGTGAAAATGTCAATGGAGATGTCAATGGAGGTCACAAATCTACCGTTTATCTTATTTTGATGGGGAGCAAATTGCTCCTGAGTTTCTGACACTTGACTTACTAATCAACTGTTGCTTTTATAATGCTGCTATAAAAGCCTACTCAACTGGAATAACTCTAGCACGCTTGTGGACTTCTGATCTCAAATCTAGGCGTTCCATGTTGAAATTATTATTATGCCTTTTGCTAGTTATGGGCTAGCGGTGGTTACTGAGTAGAGGGATGCATGATGCATTCATTATTATTGAGAGTAGTGTGGTTTAAAAGGGTTCCTGATGCATCATTCAGGAAGTGTGGAATACAATAGCTAGGTGGTTAATGATGGCCTGTGATCCCTTAGAACCTGCTTCCTTCCTAGAACGAAATGGTTGTCCACTTTGGTTTCAGCGTCCTTTGTGCTATACTTGGTGTGCTCAACCTGTTCGGCAGGCTGTTTTTTTGGCTTATAAGCCGACTGTGGCTGATTTGCTGTGAGAGAAAAACACTGTTCCACGGCTGATAAGCCGTGCTGATAAGTTCAGCCGAACAGGGGGAAAATATCTTATAAACTATAATTGAAATGGAGTACCTTAGTTTAAATTATCTCAAAGGAGTCAAGCGTAAAGGTGTCTTGTGTCTTGCTTTCACGACACCAACCGTCACTTGATCAGTTGGTCTTGTGCTCTTTTGTATGCTCCATTGCGCGCAGCTTGCAGTCTGTTGCGTTTTCTAGTGCCGAATTAGTTCGCTGAATGCGGAGGCAACTACCAACTAGGGTTGTGCCAACTAGTATATCTGAATAACTGGTTCAGATTTCTAAAAAGCATCGTAGCTAGCAGTCCTGAAATCAGCGCTGGCACCTCAGTCCTGAAAGCATATGTAGCTTAGCTCAGTTCATAGCACGCGGAGCCCACACGTCAGCCTCTCTTTCCCTTGTCACGTGCTCTCTTCCTCCCCTGCTCGCCGCAGTGGCCCTCTGCTAGCCTCGCCGCCGCCCCCGCGGCCGTCGTGGCTCCCAGCTCGGCCTTATGCTCGCCCGCGCCGGTGCGATCGCCACCGCAGCCCCCTGCTCGCCCATCTCCACCGTCTCATTGCTTGCTCGCGCCACCGTCGCAGATGCGGCTGCAGTTTGCCAGCGCATCGCCTGCTTGCCCGTCACAAAGTGGGTTCATTCTAATTCGCCGTGTCTCTTGCCGACGGTTGGGTCACAACGGTTGGCGATCACGGCGGCGTGCTAAGTGGTACCAAGGTTGTGGCCATGTTTTGTTGCTCGCCGTCACCAATGGCTTCGTGGTCAGTGACAACACTAAAGTCGTCGCCATCGACAGGGCGGTGCTTGCTTTGCTTGCATGCAGGAAGCTGCAGATGAGCGTCGCGTACCTCTTGCTCTTCGGAGTCCCTAGTTTTACAGTAGCCCGTGTTTTGGTTTTCTTCGGTTTCGTCAGTCTAGCGTTTCTATTCAGAGTTGTTAGTCTGGTTCGTTCATGTTGTTGCACGTCTGTTCTTGAGTGAGCCTATTAGAGCTCGCCACCGATGAGCTATTGCTGGTGATCCCTAACACCTCAGGCAGCAATTCAGGTGGCCGGTGGCCGGCAGGCACCTCATTGGCTGCATCGTCGTCATGGGTAGCAGGCTAGCATCAAGTCTTCGCCCAGGGACGGCCGGACGGGTGGTTCCACGCCGACGTGACTCATCTCCCGCTGAGCTTCAGCTACGTAGCAGGCAGCAACGCCGATGACTTCAGCAGCGGCATCATCAGCTTGCACTCCCAAGCGGATCGCCGCATAGACGACGCAAGGCCATCAACGTCCGTGTTCGACTCCTTTGCAAAATGACCGGGACTCGCCCGATCAGGGCCGTTCGCATGCCCGATCCGACGGCCGGGAATGCCCGCCCGCGGTTTCTCCCGCGGATTCGATATTAGAAGATCATGTGGACGAGGTGTTTGGTACACCCAACTAAAATTTAGTCCCTATCACATCGAATGTTTAGACACATGCATAGAGTATTAAATATAGACTATTAAAGAAACTAAATACACAAATTGAGACTAATTTGTGAGACGGATTTTTTAAGCTCAATTAGTCCATGATTTGATAATGTTGTGCTACAGTAAATATTTGCTAACGATGGATTAATTAGTCTTAATAAATTCGTCTCACGGTTTACTGACGGATTCTGTAATTTGTTTTTTTATTAGTATCCGAACACCTCATGCGACACCCCATGTAACATCCGATGTGACACCAACTAAACTTTTTTTTAGAAAAGGACACCAACTAAACTTTAGTCCCTGCAACCAAACCTCACTTAAGTAGAGGCCAATTTTTTCCACCATACTCCCTCCGTCCTATTATACTGGATGTTCTAGCTTTTAAATTTTAGCTTGTTTAGTTTTCACCCTAAAACTTTACACCCTGTCATATCGGATGTTTGACATATGTATGGAGTATTAAATATAGACTAAAAAATAACTAATTACACAGATTGTGTGTAATTTACGAGACGAATCTTTTAAGCCTAATTAGTCCATGATTTGATAATAAAGTGCTACAGTAACACATGTGCTAATGATGGATTAATTAGCCTTTAAAAATTCGTCTTGCGGTTTACTGACGGCTTCTGTAATTTATATTTTTATTAGTATCCGAATAACCCATGCGACACCACATGTGACACCCAAAAACTTTACACCACGAAATTAAACAAAACCGTGTCACAAAGGAAGACATTATAGCCACTCATAGGTATTCCAGGCTAGGATAGACGTCCCATCAGTCCATCTATGCCTATCAGAGACAGAACCATCGATTTTGATTAAGGGGGTCGGACAAATATGATCGTATTTTTTAGTGTGATAAAATATACATAATTATATGTTTGAATAAATTTTCAAATAAACATACACTATTTCTAACCAAAACCATCATATTTTAATAAAAAAATAGGTGAAATTAATATTTTTATGTTATAAATACAAATATTTATATAGGTATTTAAATGAATCTACTGTGCTTAAGGTGGGTGGGCCCCCCTCCTGCTAGGCTACTCTTTCCGTCACCCGGTGGTGAATAAAAATAGAGAGAGTGAGTGGTGCTACGGTGGTGGTTTAGTCACGTCAAATCAAAAGGTAGCAGGTGTGTAAGGGTAATGCAGGTATTTATCCTCCTCATTGATCTATGTGACCAACTCTATAACGTCAACCTTTATGGGAAAGAGTAAGTAGCTCTTAACCATTCATCTTAGAGATCAATGGACCTAGTTCGTTAGGGTTTTTAAACTGGGCTGTATGATGGAAGCCCATGGGCTAGTGCTGGCAAGTCTTGCTATTGTTTCCAGAATAAATTTATTTTGTCTTTTCAATGATTTTTAAATGATTTGCAATTTTTTAAGGTTAAAGTGATTTTGTATGCGCTTTTGTAAAGTAACTCCAACTTGAACTACATGTCATGTAAAACAATTTTGTTGGAGATAGATGGAAAATTATATTATTTTGAAGGGGTAATTCCACATCCTTTTCTCGGGTTTAGCATAAAATAAAAGTGATTTGTGTGAAATAATGTTTTTGGTGATGGAGTCACCCGGGAGGGTCGAGGACGCGGGGGGCCGTGCCTCGTCCGCTCGCCGCTGAAGACGATGGTGGGGGTGGGGGCGCGGAAGCCGCGCCTTGTCTCGTCGGAGCTGGGGCGTACGGGCGGTTCGGCCCTACATCAACGGAACCACCCCTTGTCTCGTCAAAGCTTGGGAAACAATGTTTTTGGCTAAATTTTAAGTTTGTTTTTGGGAAACAAAGTATAGTACCACTTTGGTAAAATCAAGTCATATCTGGAATATACATGGTTTACAAAATGAATGTGTCGTTGCATAGAACCGTGACCACAGCTCCTAGGTTTCCAAAGTTCTCATGCATTTTGATGTCGTATGAGCCTTAAACTTTTTCTCAACCTTGTGTGTGCCACAGGTTAAGGACACACTAAGTTTCAGACTTTTTGAGATGGTTTGTTATTTTCTATAGTTTAAATTAATTTCTGCATGATGGTACCAAGTAATTAGATTTTGAACTAAGGCTACATCGGAAACGATCCAAAATGGGACTAGATTTTTATATTGGGTCTCACATGGCCTAGTGAACCAATTTTGGTAGAGGTGGATGAAAATTATATTATTTTGAAGGGGTAATTCAACATCTTTTCTCTAGTTTAACACAAAATAAATGTAATAATGACCAAAATTGATCGGAAAAATCTAAGATTTACTGTGGGGCCATAATTTTGGTCTGCATGCTTGCCATAAAAATTTTAAATCATTTTAACAAAGTAATACTATATGTTGTTCACAAATGGACAAATCTCTCACGTGGTTTATAACTATGTGAGAGAGATGTATCATTTGCGAGTAATGTATGGCATCTCTTTTTAAAAACATTTAAATTTTTTATTGGAACATTGTACACCAAAATATATTGTCATGCAAGTTTGTAGAATTTTGTAACAAAGTTTCAAATTATTACAATTATTTTATGTTAATTTAGAGATAGAAGGATGAATTATCCATAGCAAACAAATAATTTTTTTTCATCCATCTCTAGATATGGCCTAGAGTGAAACATATGAACATAAATATAAATTTTATAATGTTCTTCAAATCTTATTGGAGGTACCTACAATTCAATTTGAAATTACTTTCGATAAGCGCGTAGAAATTCATTCAAACTATAGAAAATAGAAAAACGGTTCCAAAAATTTTGAAACTTCTACACAACAGTATGTATGTAGCCTATTTTATGTACAAAAAGTTTGGAGTATGAAAGATATTTTTTAAACGTTGTTTCACAAGGTGCTTTCTCTATATACATGAATGGAAAACAAACATATGCAAAAGAACCAAGAAACAATAATTGGTATCCAAACAAATGTTGTTAATTGGTAGATCATGATTTTAGAAAGAACTAGGAAAAATAAACATATCATTTGGAGTTAGCATGAGGGAGAAAAACTAGTTACAAAATTTCACCGTAGATTAAAATGAGAACCGTCAAGATAATTCTATTTACCCTGACGGTTTATGCAATAACCGTTAAAAAATATGAAAGCGTCAAGGTAATTCTATTTACCTTGACGGTTTATGCAATTTCCCTGACGGTTATGTGCACTCACAGGTTAATTAGAAATTTCCCTGACGGTTGTTTAATTTTCCTGTGTGTTTTCTAGAAACCGTCAAGATAATATCAATTTTCCTGTGTGTTTTCCAGAAACCGTCAAGGTAATTCTATTTACCCTAACGGTTTATGCAATAACGGTCAAAAAAAATGAAAGTGTCAAGGTAATTTTATTTACTCTTATGGTTTATGCAATTTCCCTGGCGGTTACGTGCACTCACATGTTAATTAGGAATTTCCCTGATGGTTATTTAATTTCCCTGTGCGTTTTCTAGAAACCATCAAGATAATATCAATTTTTCTGTGTGTTTTCCAGAAACCGTCAAGGTAATTCTATTTACCCTGACGGTTTATGTAATACCCGTCAAAAAAATCGAAACCGTCAGGGAATTTTCAACACCTTGTTCGTTTCGCTGGTTTATTATGGCTGAAAGTACTGTTCGCTGGTTTATTGTGAGAGAAAAACACTACTGGATGACTGCTGATTCTGCTGATAAGTCCAAACGAACGGGGTGCAAGTTTCCAATAGTGGAGGGAGTATCTGTGTACCCTCTCTCATCTACCTACACCATGATGTTGAAGTCCAAACCGGTGGATTCCATAGCCCAGCAGCTTAATGCCCTCGCCGTCTTCTAGTTGGCAAAACACCAATGCTTGTTTGAATGGCATATGGCACTGGCCGTGGGGTGGAAAGCTGTTCTAAGTATAATTTAATTGCCTACAAAGAAATCAAGGAAAACAAACGTCATGGGATGTCTCCTGCAGATCATGTCTCATGATACAGAGATACTAATTCCACTTCTTAATTTTTCTGGACACACGACATATGTTGGCACATCAACTGTTTCAGTATGCTAACATGTGTCTCCCTATGCGTGTGTAATTCTCCAAATCAGTTTCTTTTTCTTGTATGGGAAATGATAACCCGCGGAGTCCATGGTGCTGAATGTATAAACAGGTCTAAATGCTTGCAATGCAGGTGCAGCAGTTCCATCCCTGACAACTGACTCAGAGAAGAAGGCCCCAGTGATAAGGCTATCCGCACTTATGGACCTCTATATTCATCCTCTATACATCCTAGTCAGCGAGATTCTCTCCTCTACACTCAATTCTCCCGCACCCATCCATCCTCTATATCATCCTCTATCCACTCTATCCACTGTAGGACCCACTTGTCACTTTATCTAAATATATCTATGTGTGATCTAGTTTTGAAGGATTTATTGAGACGAATTTAATGGTGCAATCGAAATTTAATTTGAATTTTTGGTTTGTGAGTTATAGCATTTTTTCCTTTATTTAGCTAGTGGGCCCGCCACTGCCCACTATAGAGTAAGCACTGTACTACTCTAAATATAGAGTGAGAGAAAGGATAGAATATTGTTTTAGAGTATCCAGTGCAGCAGTTTTTACTTTATATTCATACTCTAAAGCTTTAGAGTATCCTTCTAGAGTACCCACTGCGGGTAGTCTTAATGGAAATTCCACTGGGCCAAACCGGGAGGCCACTGATGTGAACGCGCACCAATGATCTACGGCTTGTTTAGTTTGCCTCAAACTTCCAAGTTTTTTCACTCTCTCTCCATCGCATCAATTTTTAACCGTTTGTATAGAGTATTAAATATAGGTACAAAAAATAGCTAATTACACAGTTTAGTTGGAAATCACGAGATGAATCTTTTGAGCCTAGTTGGTCCATGATTGGACAATATTTGTCAAATAAGACGAAAATGATACTATTTATCGGGTTGAAATTTTCTTCAATTTAAACAAGGGCCTAGTCAAGGTGCAAGAACTCATTGACAGTATCCATGTCATTGGCCTCCAACAAGTACCTGTGGGTATCTATATCTGTATCTTTTCCTTCAATATTTCAATCATCAACGAGTACAATTGTTGGTTAGTCCAGATATACCTAGCTGGAAAGTGAAATGCATGAGATTTTGTTTTATGGTCGTACTACGGGGTAGTAGACAGAGTAGTTTGAATTTGTAGACTTAAATACACAGTTGGCACAGAGCCCTCGTGGACGACTGGAGTCAAGAAAGGAATTACTCCTAGTGGTATGGGAGCCCTCGTGGTGGTGGCCGCTGCGCATGTCGTGCCTGAGCCTGATGAACGCGTGTTCGGGTAGATGGCCAGAGAATGGTCGCCGCGCATGTCGTGCCTGAGCCTGATGAACGCGTGTTCGGGCGGATGGCCGGAGTACTGCGACGACCACGGTGGTCCACTGACGGCTCGTCGGGACGTGCTTGCCCGTATCCAGTGGCTTAGCTGACTTGCTCTCTTCTTGTGGGTTCGAAATTGGTTTTCAAATGGTCAATGAGAGAATTATTATACTATTTCAGTAAATTCTACAGTCAGCAATATGAGAGTGGGGCAGAGTTTTGGCCAAGTGAAGTGTTCATGGGTGAAGTTTTTCACTTCTTCTTTCTTCGGCAAGCTTAATTATTCTGAAAAATCGTGTGTGAACACTAAAAAAATAGTAATATAAGTTGCTTCACTGTCCATAAATAATCTCTCATGGTTCTCGTTAGGATGCTATCAGAATTTATATCTTATGTCCTGCTGCTAACAACACGAAATCAGCGGTTCCTTGCTATTTAAACTGTTTTATGTTTTTGTAAGAAAAACACTTGCAGGTATATTTTTTGTCAGAAGAAAAAAAAATACAGTGTTGCTATATGTGAAACTTTCTTCCTTTATATATTTTTTCTGTGGCGGAGGTCAGTGGCATCAGAGGAATGACGGAACTTTTGCACGGTGTTCAGGCTTGAGAGCATTTTAGACTTTTTTCACCGTAGTTTGAGATAAAGTTGTACGGAATGGCGTGGAGGATAAAGAAGTTCCAACCAATGACACCTGTGACCCCTCTAACTTTTTTAATGTCTTGTGAACTTTTATAATAGCATATAGATAAAACCCTTTTTCTTTTTTTATTTTTCATCCTAAATCCCAAGTGCTTTGACGAATTTGCCCATGCCCTCTGCATAGGGCTTGGTCGGGGGTGCGCACGGCAACGCTGGCACGGAGCGAGCGGCCCGGCTAAAGGCATGTTTAGTTCCTTGAAAATTTTGCAAATTTTTTCAGATTTTCCGTCACATCGAATCTTTAGACACATGCATAAAGTATTAAATATAGATAAAAAAATAAAACTAATTACACAGTTTAGACAAAATGGACGAGACGAATCTTTTAAGCCTAATTAGACTATGATTAGACAATATTTACCAAATAACAACGAAAAGAGCTACAACGCCGTTTTTTTAAAAAAAATTGCATCTAAACGCAGCCTAAAGGCTGGTCTATGCGGCCACAGCGAGCTGGCGTGGAACGGCACGACGACAAGGAAGGGCGGTGTGCGCGCAGCCTCGCCGCCTCGGCGCAGCGACGGTACGGTGCCAGCGGGAATCGGAGTCGCGGTGCAGCGGCGGCACGTCAACGGAAAGCAGATGCGGCGCCAGCGTAGCCATGGCGAGGCCAAGTGTCCAGCCAACGCGTCTAATTAATATAGGTCTAGTCAAGTACTCAAGTGAGATGGTGTTGGAGAGGGCAGGGATACAAATTAACAAAAGATTTTAGTCCGAGAAAAAAAGAGAAGATAAGGGTCGGTGATATTGTATGGTTGGACAAATTAAGCATAATTGATGGCACAATCTAGATACCCTCTTTACTTGTTTATTTATTTATTGATGATATTTGAGTTAATTAACATGCCACGGAGAAAGTTTACAAACCCTCATTTGTCATAGGAAATCTTATGTGATCTCTATGCCACCACTTCAAAATTTTGTGCTCCTCATGCCATTAATTTTGTTCGCTTGGACTGAAAATAAGCGGCTAAAAGTACTGCTGGCTAATTTATGTGAGAGAAAAACACTGCTGACTGGCTAAAAATAAGCGACTGAAAGCTTAAGCAAACAGACAGTTGATCGTTTGATGCGCTCAAGTCAGCGTGAAATGATAAACCTTGCCCCTTGGTTACATGGCGATCGAACACAAGTTTTACTGTCTTCCTTGCACACCATCGTGCACGACTCCGATCACCTCTATTATGATGAAAATGCTACCGAGCTCTTGGATGCTTGACCTCACTCTCATTTGGGATACCATCTATCGGACATTAAGTTCATTTGTCTTGTCCGCTCGCTGCTAATCGGATCGGATGCCACGAACCCACGACGGAGGAGCCCAAATTCGGTGGGATTTGATGGCGGCATGTGCAAAGATGGCTGCTACATACCCGACAATTGTTGTGACCGTAGGGAAGGCTAGATTTTTTTTTTTTAAATTACATAGTACGCCCATAACACATACGAACATTCGTCCCTATGAACATACATACGCAAACTCTATCTCTATGAGCATCTCCGAAGAACTGAGCCAGCAGATCACGAAATTCACGAAGTCACCATATACGCCTCGTTGTCAATGGGAACGTCGTATACCATTGAAAGCATAGAGCTCATTAAATTCTGAAATAAATCTAGAAAAATACGAGCACCCATGCCAAGTCGAGGACTTAACCCAGATGGGCATGTTCCACCACAAGAAACCCAATCAACTAATAGATGCAGCGGTCAACCGGCCATGGTCATGTATAGTTGCAGAGCCCATTAAGTGAGATGGTTCTTATCTCTTCTCCTATAAAATAATACTATATAAAATAGCACATACTTGTAGACCTATATAATTAAATAACTACTCCCTCCGTTCCAAATTATAGTTTGTTTGACTTTTTTGACTTCAAGTTTGACCACTCGTCTTATTCAAAAAATTTGTGCAAACATAGTTAAATTTAAGTCATTCTTGAAGAACTTTTGTTAATAAAGCAAGCCACAACAAAAAAAATTGATATTTTACACAAAATTTTGAACAAGACAAGTAGTTAAACTTGGGATAAAAAAGTCAAATGAATTATAATTTGGAATATATTTAGTAATAAATAGTGATGCTATATGATATTAGAGCTATTATTACATATCTTTTATTATTGAAGGAGGAGACCTAAGGCCTCATATGGCACTTGGCACAGCTCCATACCCCATGAAACACAGCTATAGCTTTGGATTCTCTGGTGGAGCTGAATCTATTTGGAGAAACGTTTGCCAAAACGAATTCTCCGCCGGATTCATTTATGGATGGAAGGGTGGAGCCGAATTTTGAGTCGGTGAAACTACCTTTTTCAGCTCTACCATCGTACTGCAAAAATGGCTCTGGATTCTCCTGAATTATGTGGAGCCAAATATGGAGCTAGTGAAGCTACTACCTTTCTCAGCTCTACTATCATACTACACAAATGGCTCCGGATTCTACTGAATTATGTGGAGCCGTTTTTTCTAGAGCCCTTTGGTACAGCTAGCTTCAGGTGAACCCGTTTTTGGAGGTATGCCAAAAGGGCCAAAATATTCCTTTCGTGGCACAATACTCGGCCCAAAATTTAATTACCCGACCCGCAACAGCGGCCGTCGCCTTCAGTGGGCCGTCCCAAACTCGAGAGGAGCGCTGACACTCCGTCTCCCTTCTTAAGGTTCCGCCTGCCGCCGCTGTCCCCCACCCTGCCGGCAGGTCGTGATTTGTCGCTGAGCAAAGGTCCCCCTCTTCTCCTCCTCCGTATTTTTTTTCTTACTTATGCTCCTTTGAGACGTGGATGGTGGATTGATTGGATAAGAAACACGCCATCGCCGTGGCCGCGCCTGCTGCTCCTTCCGCCGTCCCTCCCTTGGATTTACTTGCACGCGCGGCGGCGAATACATTACACCCGGGATATACGCTCTGTATACGACGTAAGCTATCTAATCGCTCCCTTAATTTCCTGCTTCAATATTACCAATCTGCTGCACTTGATCGCTCGATTTCTCGGCATGACACAGGTACTTAGTTTCTAGCTCTGTTGCATTAGGAATTCAATGCCAGGTCGTAGGTTGGAGCTGCGCGATCTTACTCGGACGCTGGTGGGAGTCTTGCCAGAGGTCCAGAACCCCAGTGGCGAGATCCCTATCCGTCAAAAGGCAGCTTACACGGTCGCTTCCCTCGTCATCTTCCTTGTTGGCAGCAATCTGCCTTTGTACGGGGTTCGTCACTCGTCGGCCCCCGATCCACTATACTGGATGCACACGGCCAGCGCAGACAACTCCGACTCCATCATGGCTGACGGGATTTGCAGCCTCGTGCTGTCCGAGGCGTTGCTTCACTTCCTGCTGCGGGTCAAGATTATTAATGTGGGCAACGGCACCCCTGAGGATCAGATGTTCCTGTGAGTACTACTACACCTTACTCCAGTCAAACTATGTGCTCATGTAACTAACATCAGCTACCGTTATCTGTTCGTTGATCTCTCGTGAACTTGAGGTTCCAATATGTTTCTTTTCCTTAAAGTGGTTCCGTGGTACTCTACACTTTTCTATGTTTTATAAACCATATTATTACAGTAGTAAATTAGTAATTGAAGTTGTACTTTGCCCTTTTGGGGATCTTGTTGATGTTTGGGATCAGATGTGCTATTAAGTTATAGCTTGAGATTCCAATATATATATTTCTTTTCCTTAAAGTGGTTCCGTGGTACTACACTTTTCTATGCTTTTTAAACCATATTATTACAGTAGTAAATTAGTACTTTGCCCTTTTGGGGATCTTTGTTGATGTTTGGGATCAGATGGGCTATTGTTATAGCTTTGTTGCAAGGCTACTTGATGTCTTGTTCTCAATTTGTTTGCATTTTTGCCCTAGTATAATAAATCTGACAGAGAGAACTAATATTAATTTATCAGGAATGGGGTGCGGAAGTTGTTTGCGATACTTATTGCCGCTGCTCTCCCAGTCAGCAATGTGCTAGTTTCAACTATTGCAGGCAAACATAGCACGGGGCTGGCACTTCTGGTCGTGCTCCAGCTTTTCTCTGGAGGTGTTGTTGTCATTTATCTTGATGAGCTTCTTAGAAAGGGATATGGGTTTCTATCGAGTATCCCTTTATTCACTGCGACCAACATTTGGTAAGACCATAAATTCTAATACCCTACTCCTCCATTCATTTTATAGGGCGTATATTTACTTGAAACGTGAAAATTAGGAAGGTATGGCTAACAATTAGTTCAATTATGTGCATATTTTAATTTACAAAAGCTGCAACAATAAATTCATACTTCAAAGTGCTTTTAGTATGGTATCAATTTTGCAACAATCGATAATATATTGCAATAGAAATTAACCTTCGAACCGTCTATTGAAAACTTTTCAAATAAAAATATGCCTTAAAAATGAACAGGAGTACAAAAGAAAAATGCGCCATAGATTGCTAGGTTCTTCACTTCCTGCATCAAGCCCATCAGTTCAAATAGTATTCCTGGTTTGATCCTCTGGAGTACTGAGTTTTTGAACAGATGGTTGTTGCTTTGAGCACTCCTCTCCAATTTTAATTTATTCAATCGAGCACGTTACCGCTAATAAAATATATTTCCATCTTATATAGCTACAACATTAAATATTGGTTATTGAAATTTATTAAGGTAATTCGATGTACAAATACTTCAAATGCATAATTTTGGTTTCTTAAATAGATTGTCTCTAGTGTAGGGCACAAAGTTACAGTAATTGTTTATCATCATTTCTTGTTTGGATTAGCAATTCGCATCAACATAAATGTGAATCCATCTCACTAATTTATGGATTACGCATGTAAAGTGGCATAATTAGACAGGTTTAAACAAAAGAACTCGACCATGGGGAAAACATACGCCCCTAGCTCTTGTCTTACGAGAGAGGGAGGGGGGAGGGGCTTTCTAACATACGGAGACACTAGACAGTGTCGAGTGTGGCAGCGTCTGATGTTGGTGTATTCGTATAACAGATAGTACTCCATCGAGGAGGGAGAAGGAGAGGGAGAGGGAGAGGGAGAGGGATAGGGAGAGTTAAATTAGCAAATTTGACTTAGCACCTTGAGGCGCTATGTTTTTTGTTTCCTTTTTCTAGGGTGTACAAATATTGCCAATGAAAGCACTTAGGAGGGTGCACTACCATTTTTTTTAACTGACTATATGTTTTTCCTGTCATATATTATTTGATGGCAAGGAAAACAATGCTTTTTGGTAGTGCTGTTAAAGTTGTGCATTGTGATATGAGCCTTAATGGGTGGAATCATATTTTCACAACTACATCACTCTATCAAGATGTGGTTATTACCTGGTTTACTCTATGAACTTGCACACATTTGAAAAGCGTAAAAACATACCAATTTGTGCTGCCTATTTTACTTCCAATCTTAACGTATCATGTTTAATCTGCACAGCAAAAATATTTTTTGGAAGGCTTTTAGTCCCTTTATCATAAAGTTATACGGTGGACAGTGTGGTGATCAATACGAGGAAAGAGCTGCTATTTCGTCCCATATCCATCGTCTAATTGCTAATGGAGCTGATGAGTTGTCTGTGGTGCACAAAGCATTCAGCAGTCGAGACCTCCCAGACATGGCTAGTGTGCTCGCCACCTGCATCTTCTTTCTACTTGTTCTCAACCTGCAAGGATTCCGTATTGTGCTGCCACTGAGGTCCCATGAGGAGCCTAGCTTGCAAATAAACTACACCATCAGGCTTTCCTATCTCTCCTTCGCACCCCTCCTCTTCCAGGATGCGCTGGTCTTGACCCTATACTTGATCCCACAGGTATCATTTGCATTATTTTGGATTACCCTGTGTGGTCCCATTTTAGCATATCTGGTGGCTTTTGCAATTGCACCAAATGTTCGAAATGGTGCAAATCCGTTGGAATGCGAACTTGGAGTTCCCAAAATTTTTTAAACTTGGCAGGTGAATAGATGCTGATGTGTTCTACTGCTGTGCAAAAGTTGAAGTTCAAATTGATCTAGTTTAAAAGTTACAAGGATGACAAATTTTAGGTGCATTTAAATTAGATGACTTTTTTATCTTGTAGCCCAAATGCACCTGAAATTTGTTATTTTTGTATCTTTTAAACCAGATCGAATTTCAACATAAAACTTTGTGTGCATGTAGAACATATAATCATCTAAAGGTCTGCTAAGTTTTAAATTTTTTGAGAACTTCTAGATCAGTTTTCCGATGGATCTGAACCATTTCCAACATTCGTTGCATTTGCACCAGATATGCACCCGTATTCCCATATATACAAATCTTTATAGGATCTCTGTTGTCAAACCCATGAAAATGTGACTGTTCTTGATTCTGTGACCATATAAACATGCACATGGGGGAAAATTCACCGTGGATCAGCTACATTTGTTTTCAAATATATTATTCATAATGGTTCATCTTTTAAACTAAAGCACACGGTTTATTGCATTAAAGCTGAGAAATGCCAAAATAATAGGAGTATATGTATTGAGTGCTATGAGACTAATTTATGTATTATCATGTTATACTGCTGTTGCTTCAGATCGAGCGATTGAAAACTAATATGCAATGTGTCCTTTTGGGCTACCATTATGCAGTTGCTATACATGAAATTTGGTGAAACTAAGGTGGTCAATCTGCTGGGCAAGTGGAAGGAATCCAAGTATTTTGGGCAAGCTGTTCCAGTCAGCGGTTTTGCCTACTACCTCACTACACCACCGACGTGAGTATACAACCATATTCACTTTTTTTAAGAAAAGAAAATTGTGGGCTTAGATCAACTAGGAAAATTTTTAGGCTACATGTTGATATTTATTTATGAATCCAATTGAAAATTTTACTGACACGTAAAAGGAAATTAATTTCTCCTCAAATTTAAGGTTGGATGAGTTTGGAAGACACCCATTCCACGCACTTGTCTATGCGTTCTGGCTGCTCCTGGGATGCGCCTTTGCCTCGATGGCCTTTTTTTGAAGTTTTGGCATATTCAGAGCTATACATTGCCAGGTTACTTGGGGTAAGTAAATTCAAATTATCTGAAGAAATACTATGCGTGCAACATGCATGCATCTCTTTCACATAGTACAAGTAAACTGCTTCCCCCTGTCCTCTTATTCCCCCACGTTTCTTAGCACTATATCATGTTCCGGTTTAACTGAATGCAGGAGCGAAAAAGTGTTATAATGGCCCAGCCCGACTCTGTTCCTCAGCGCCGATGGAGGCGCTACATCGCCACGGCAGCATTTCTCATAGGACTGTGCATTGGTGCACTGACGCTTTTGGCAGGCCTTGCTGGCGTTGTCGGTTCTGCCAGCGGGATCATGCTCGTCGTGACTGTTTTGTACTCCTGCTTCGAAGAGATTAGAGGAAGGCCGGCTGGTGCCTTTGGTTTCTGAAATATGATCCACCAATAGTATCCCGTTCGGTAAACATTGATGCGGCTATACTCCCTTTGGAATGTAATATGGGAGAACGTACTCTCATATAAGTGTATACAATGTTCTTAAGTTAATGCATACCGTTACTTTTATATATATATATATATATATATATATATATATAAAAGTAACGGTATGCATTAACTTAAGAACATTGTATACACTTCCATCACTATTTATCAACTATTCAATTAGGGCATCCTGAGGCCCGAGCGTTTATGACCGACACCCGCCTTAAAGTAGGGTCCACACGAGATAAGGTCGCACGCTGATATGTAGTACACCTAATGCAATTCTAGCCCATCATGATTTAGTATCTTAAGTTCGATCAATTATAGATAAAAAATATTAATATTTATGATATCAAATAAATATAATTAGATTAATTATAAAATGTATTTTATAATAAATTATTTTAGAGTCATAAATGTAAATTGACGAACAAGACAGCGTTTTAAACTTGGACACCGGAATTAAGAAAAAGTGAAAAGACGTATTAGGAATGAGAGATGAAAAAGGTGTATTAAGAGAGGAGAAAGGTGAAAGTGTAAGCACCTTTGAACAAAATTTAAATCCTATAGATCAAATACTTTGGGACAAAGGGAGCATGCAGGATTCAAGTAAGGACCTGTTTGTAACCCACGAATCGAAACCAGTACTTGTCATTCTCTTTCCTCTGAGATGGCAAGATGAGGCACATAAGTCTCAGTTCGTTCAAGAGACACACAAGACAGGCATATAGGTCATAATAATTAACTGCAGGTACAGCTCATATCATGGTTCCCAAATTCTCAAGCACATAACACATTCCAGTCTTAACAAAGCACTCTATTCCGACCAAAAAAACAAAAGCTCAGATCTTGGATACATAGTCCTTCCACCAAACTCAGACAAGTTCTTGGATACATCAGTCCTTCCACCAAACTCCTTTCAATAGAAGAAACCTAGAACCTTGCCTCCAACATTCTTCCTACGGGCCTCCTCATGGTCCATAATGCCAGCAGAAGTCGTCAACACGATGTAGCCAAACTACATACCAGTCAAAAAAGCACAATTAGCACTATAGTTAATTAGTACTAGTCAGTGTGTACAAACAACTTAAATCAGTTTGTGAAAGGAAAATAATGCCACAAGGGTTATAGACAACGGACTGGACTAACCTGACGAGATGGGAGCAGCCTAGCAGTCCATCCTTCGATCTCCTTTACACCAACATCAAAGCGAGGGCTAATAACACCACATTTGTTTAGTCTTCCATTCAGTTCCACCACAATCTTCCCAGCACGATGGTCGTCCACGTATTCGAACTCGCCAATGTAGCCTAATAATAGAACACTAATCAGGGACGTATCCTCAGAATGAAGCAGTTGAAATGAGGCATAAGATTGAGAACTAACCATGACGCTGCATGACCGTCAAGAACTTGATGATCACCTTGGATGACGGCCTGATCATGACCTGCCTTTTCCCCCTCTTCTCAGCATTGTACATGGACTTGAGAGCATCGTTGAGCACACTAACCCTCACCATCCTGAATTTACCTGAAGAAAGAGATACAGTTGTAAAGGTCCCATGACGGACAGAATAGCATAGGAAACAGCCATTAACATCTATATAACACAACCAAAGGTGCAAGTAACTACGTCGCTACATCAATGCAAAATTATGTAAATGTTTGCTAATTCAGTACAAACATTCATCTACACACCCCAAAAAAAAATCCAGTGCTATATTGAAATCATGTAAAGAAATGCGTTGCTAAAGGAGACAACAAGCTTAACGACATGATCCATACCGTTGAAAGTTGATACTCAGAAGAAAAATGAGAAAATGATATGTAGAAAGCCAGCCCAATGTATGAGACAATGTAACAATAATAACAGGGTTATCCATGATATCGGCTCTAGTGGTTGTAAACTAACTACTCACCACATGTGCAGTGGTTTGTTTCATCAATGATATTATACAGGACAAAGCTTTAGTCCGTAAACAACAGACAATCAAATTAACACTAACAGTATTCCACACCCTTCATAATCTAGTTTGCAATTAGCCTGCTTTGATCAACAAGAACTAGAATCCTTGAACAATGCACCATCTAATTACCACAACTCAACTGATATTATTCTAAGCAGTCTTGGACAGGGTTTAAGCTACAACTAAACCACCTGCACAGCTGACCAGCAAGCACCAGATCGCTGCCAACTGGAGACCCACAAAGTGAGGGATCTCTCAGCACCAAACACCTGCAGCCTGATGTACTTAATTCACTAACTAACTAAACAGCCTCCCTGGACCAGAACCAAGAATCGATTCCATCACTAACATACATCAGAATTACTGCACATGTGGTCAAACTTCACCGATAATGGTCCAGAACACAACATTAGGCTGTTAGTAATGCATGGTCTTCACCGATAATGCACCGATAATGAAGGGTGTGGAATATACCAGTAAGTCATTCTTGAAGAACTTTTATTAATATACCAAGCCACGATAAAAGAATTGATATTTTGCACAATTTTTTTGAATAAGACGAGTGGTGAAACTTGGTGTCAAAAAAAAAGTCAAACGTCTTATAATTTGGGATGGAGGGAGTACAAGACAAGCTTCACCGATAATGCAAAAGCAGAACACAACATTACAAGAGAGGGACGCTTCACGGATCATGCAAAAACACAACACTCAATAGTCAATACCCAATACACGGTTAAAAATGGGAACGCACAAGAGCATCAGGAATCAACGCAATCGTGTAAATCATGAAGCCGACGAGGCGCGCGCGCAACGCCACCGTCGTCCTCCTCCACCAGCCCCATCCGCATCACCTGACACGCTCTACCACCTCCTCGCGAAACCGAATCAAAGGCCGGATCTGATATCGTTCGGGAGGACGGGAGGGAAAGGGAAGTGGAGACAAACCTCGACGGACGGCGCGGCGGCGGCGGGCGGCGGGCGGCGGGCGCTGGAGAGGAGACGCTGCTTAGGGTTTTGCCCAGCGCAAGCGCGAGGCTGTGCTACTTATATTGCGCTTGGCCCGGCGGACGCAGGCAGCACGGGTACAAAGCCTTGTTGGGCCAAGTCGCCGTCCAGCAAGTCCAAAAATCCCATGGGCCGTCAGCAAGCCCAAGAATCCCAGCCCAGGTGCCAGATCACACGGTTACGACCATTTCTTGGACTGGCAGGAATGGGGCGAGGCAGTGAGTGAAGGCTACGAGAAAACGTGATGTATAGGCACACTGTTGGCCACAAGCCCTGCATTCCTCTGAAATCTGCAGGTTCAATAGAAGAAGCTTGTTGATATGCTAATACGAATTTCAGAACTTTTTTGTTGTTTTTGATAAGTCGACAGGGGATCCCCACCTAATTTGTATCGTATTGTGGCTCCAAAAGCCAAATGTTTGGAAAAACATTACACGGTTTTGTACTGAGCGTTTACATTGCGTTAACTAATATTGAACTCTCTCGCTGCGGTGCAGTCGAAGATGACATGCGCTAGTGTTTCCTCTGCCCCATGACAGACCTCACACACACTCAGAGTTTTCCACGATTCCCTTTCTAGCCAAATTTGCTTTGCATTGTATCCTCCCTTGTGATAGCAACCAACCAAAAAATTGCACTCTAGGTGGCGCCTTGTTTTTCCAGATGAATTTTGCCCAGGGGTCCCGACTGGAGGTACTTGTTTTGACTAGCAAGGATGTATCAAGGTTACCACTTCGTTTGAGCAGCGGGCTGTGTCGTCGATCCTCTCCATCAATGAGTTGCTGCTGATCAACAATTTCAGAACTTACAAGACAAGCTTCATTGATCATGCACAAGTAGAACATAAACATTATAAGAGACGGGCGCTTCAGGGACATCCGTATTCATTTTGTTCCGATTAATATTTAATAAAACTTGTATATAGATGTCTGTATTGCATCCACTTCTGAAATGGATACTAAAATAGATGTATTTTAATCCGCTTTTCGTTATCATTTTCTATCTGATTTCATATCATGGAATATCCGATTGTTATCCCTGTCTACGAAAAATATGCTCCCTGTCTACGAAAAATATGCACATGCTGAGACTATTTAAAGGTTATTTTTGTGATGACTAAGGCCTTGTTTAGATGCCTTTAAAATTCTAAACTTTTACTTTTCGTTCCATCACATCGAATCTTTGAACACATGCATGGAGCATTAAATATAGATAAAAAAAATAACTAATTGCACAAATCACGAGACGAATCTTTTGAGCCAAATTAGTCCATGATTGGACACTAATTGCCAAATACAAACGAAAGTGCTACAGTAGCCAAATTCCAAAAGTTTTTGTATCTAAACATGCATTAAGTATTTGTTTTAATATTACTGATTTTGTATCCATTGAAACTATTTAAAAGTTCTCTATAAAGATTGATTAATGACTAGGTATATTAAATTTAATATTGGTATATAAATATTAAGTATGAATTAGTGCTATTTTGATTTAGCTTGAACCTTTTTGTATTTGTTATTATAAATATATTTGAGTACTTTTTAAATTGCTTGTTATCGTATATTATTTTTGTATAATTTAACTTAATTATTCTCTTAAAATATTTTAAATAAAAATACTTATTTATTTATGACATTTTGTTTTTAATTTGTTTGATTATTATTTGTATGGTATAATTCGAGATCCAATTCCACAGAGACAGATGTGTTTACACTTGTTGACAGTAGTATTTGGTTGTTAGATTTATGATCACCCGAATTAGTTTAGTTGCTTGTACTTGAGTTTATGAGTTGAAATTTGCTCAAAAATTGTACCAGATAGAGAAGAAGAATCAACTTTGGAATATAAGGGGACAGAAGCAAGCTTGATTGATGTTCAATAAAGGGCGCGACACCGTCAAGATTGGAGATTGTAAGCCAGGAATTTACGAAGCCAAAACGTTGATTGATGTTCAATAAAAGAGCGCAACACTGTCAAGATTGGAGATTGTAAGCCAGGAATTTACGAAGCCAAAACGTTGATTGATGTTCAATAAAAGAGCGCAACACTGTCAAGATTAGAGATTGTAAGCCAGGAATTTACGAAGCCAAAATGGAAAAGTAACAAGTTTAGCAAGTGGTCTCTAAGTTGAGAAGGTCTATATAAAATGTTCAAGTTAGTTTTTGGAAACTCGTATATGCTAGGGACGTTGCAAGATGGTCGTCTCCCAAGAACAACTAGCAGAAGGTATTTAAATAAAATATTTTTAAGTGTTCGGCAACAAGCATAATTGTTGCCCAAACAATAGCCCATACACGTATATTGCCCTTAAAAAACAGCCGATGCATGCATCACCTTTAGAACAAAAATAGCCGATGAGTTGACATCGTTGCTATTGTTGTCATGTGTTTCTAAACCATATATTTCGTTTAAAAATGGGGCATATGTCACAACAAAACAGGTTAGAGGGGTCACATTTGAATTTAGGAATCTCGTACAAGTGAAAAAAATCAAACTTGGCCAAAATTGGATAAAGTGGGCAAAATCCAGTAAAAACCAGCCTAGTCTAATTTCTACGGCTTCGACCAAGCCCCTATGTAAACCGACCCAAGCAGGCCTGATCCGTTTTTGGTTGTCCGAGCTCAATTCAAACCAAGTTCAATCCAAACTCCTCCGATCTCGGGGAAACATGCAAATCGTATTTTGGGAAAGTTAGCTCTTACTAGTGCATGACCAGAATCGGTGTCAACACCAATGTGTCAACGATGTCAACTCATTGGCTATTTTTGTTCAATCCACCCATTAGAGGATCACAGATGACTCAGATATCCCAATATACATTCAACTTAAAATCAATCTATTACTACTTTCTTCTGCCTTTAGTTCTTCCAACCTTTTGTTGTCCAGTGTCTCAACGAAATTCGTTAGCATTCTAGGCGGTCTTGTCGATCCTAAAGCAACCCCGTTGTGCTCATTTCCAATGGGTCTTCCCGGAGGTTTTCGTGGGCTTCTCTGGCATAGAACAGGTGTCTAAACCACACAATCGTCCTGTTAGTCGGCCTTGCTGCTTTGACCCCTCTTCATTGTGTGCTAGATTGTGTGCGGCTTTGGAAAAGTTAGCTCTTACTAGTGCATGACCAGAATCAGTGTCAACACCAATGTGTCAAAGCACCACCCGAAGCTCATGGCTCGGGAGGTCAACAACATCAACCTGGTCGTGCCCCACCATCTCTAGTGGTCCGAGTTTGTAATCTCCTTCAACCTCTTGAATCACCCTAATCACAAACCCTAACCTAGGAGGTTCCCTCTTGTAGTGGATGCTTCTATTTTTCTTGTATAAGGATACATCTCCTTAATGATTTGCAACCGCGCGCAATGCTCTTTGAATTATTAAGCGCCACCAAATATCTTATTCTAATAATCTGGGAATGAGACAAGAGGAGGGATGAGAGGGAAGCAAACAGCGCACACTTTAAATTGTAGGTACTGCTAGCGCCGGCATCCATTGCGCGCCCACGCGGGCCCCGGCCGCTCGGAGGCACCATTCGAGAGTTGCGTCAAGCGGCCGCTAACCACTGCTACAGGGGCGTGGTTTGCCCACCGCCACTAACCGCCGTGGAGGCGAGAAACACCGACCAGATGGAGAACCGCTGCACTCGCTGAAACATCCAAATGCAATACTTGAAACATACAAAAGAAGACAGATGAAGCATATGAAACATGCTTCTGAAACACTTGCAACAACACCTAAAAACACTTAAAAACCATTACAAACATACGCAAATATCTAGATAAAACACTTTGCAAAATATGTGTGAAACGTATGCAACATCCAATTAAACACACTTGCAACAATATGTCCGAAAACACAAATGAAACATTGGAAATAGACCTTTACAACATACATGTACAATTATTGCAACATATGCAACATTTTGATCTACTTTTGCAACTCCCATTTGAAACACTTGCAACATATCTCTGAAACATCTAAAACACTTGAAATATACGCTTGCAATATGTGTTTTCAACACATCGCAACATCTCCTTGTTGCTTGGAAGAATGGAGGGTCGTTGGTACGTGGAGTTCGCTGGAGGCAGTAGCCCGACGGCGCTTGTAGGAAGTGCCTCGACAGCGCTTGGTGGCGGCGACGGCTGCGCGACGCGGCAGGAAGGCAACGGCCGCGGACCGCGCCTGGCAGGGCCAGCAGCCGCGCGCCGCGACTCGCAAGCGGCAGTGCACCGAGAATGGGAGAGGGCAGTCGCGCGCCGCGCCTGGTAGGGCTGGCAGTTGAGTGCCGCATGCGGGAGTGTTTTTTTTAGAAATGGACGAGCGGATAATGGAGAGGGTAGATGGGTGAGCTGCACACGTGGGAATGAGCGGAGCGAGACGTCCGGACAGACTCATTATCGTTAAATTATATATACTCCCTCTATTCCAAATTGTATTTGTAGATAGTCCTATATTGCTTTATTATATATATCTAGACATAGTATATCTAAGTGCATAGAAAAAGTTGTATATCAATAGAAAAGCTAAAAATGTCTTATAGTTTGGAGTGAGGGAATATTCAAGTAGGCAACTATGTATTTTAGAGTTAATAACTGTTATCTCTCGGCTGAACAGTACCAGTATTTTTGGAGCAAAGGAACATTTTACTAGTAGTTGTATTTTGGAAGCAAAAGATTTTTTTAAAAAAAAACATTGGACAGAAAAACAGGGAATCCAGACGTTGCGATCTTTGAGTTGATCAACGATATCTTCGGGGATGATTCTATCCTGCTAGCTCTCTCTGAACGTACACGAATTCCGGCCGGTCGGGTACAACTGTTGATCGATCTTCTCTCCAACATTCGTAGTCCAGGTGCTTTGTTTCAGAGTGAATGTAAGGGGGTGTTTGGATCTATGAAACTAACAATTAACTGCTAAAAAATAGACTTAAATTATCTAATGTCTTACTATCACATGACTAACGAAGTTTTTTTATAAAAGAAGGATTTTATTAATTCACTGTCATTACATCAAGATACAATAAGAGTGAATTCACTTCTGACTTCTGCCTAAACACAAAGCCAAAAAGAAGAAAGTCCGACACTCTAATGGTCATCGATTTTAAGACTAGACTCCTACCCATGTGCCTGAGAGAAAAACGCAGTATCCACTTGTATTAATTGTTGCAATGCCTTCAACACCAAAGCATGTGCGAAGGGCTTTTGGAGGATAATCCATGTGCTCGCCAATGGATTACTAAAAAAAACTACCTGCAATTAAGGGAGAGTAAACAAGTTTGTTCTCAAAAACTAAATCATTTCTGCATAACCCTAAATTACCCGTGTAAATCGACATGACTAACGAAGTACCTATTTGCTGTTAGCTAGGTTTTCTATCGTTTAATTTGGGTGGAGAAAAATGGAACCTTGATTTTTCTTGCACAGTGGTAGGATATGGCGACGGTTAACGTGTCTGGTTGCGTGGCTACGGACCATATATATTCGGATACGATCTCCCAGCCCTAGAAAGATCATCAGTTCATGATCACATTCAAAAGGCCAGCAGGAAACTTGTAGCAGCAACCAACACGCACTGTTTGAAATCAAGAAAAAAAAGGGGGGAACCTGAGCAAATCAGCTGAGATCTGCGCAAATCTCTTGTTCTGTAGCTAATCACATCATGCTGCAAATAATAATCTCAACCCCAGACACACCGGCAAGTTGCACGAAGTGCATCGATTGGATTGGAGGAGTAACTAATTAGGTGCGTGAAATCCAACGCGTGCAGTAGTTTGAACTCCCGTATCTATCGAAAACAAGTCTATCAAACAACTAGCACCAGCTGCGCTCCCGAGAATCCAATGAAAGATGACTTGTTTGGTGGGGATTCTAAAAAAAAAAAAGATTCTCGGGACTTCGGCTCTGGAAGAGACAGTGGAGCTGTTTTTTAAAAGTTCATTGGTTTCTAGATTCTAGTTATTTTTTTAGGAAAGCCTCGTACGTTTCGTTAGCTTATGTTAATGCTTATGCTGATATATTATAAGAGAAAAATATTGTTTATTCGTTAAAAAGTACTGCTAAAGTAGTCCAATAGAACAGAGCCATAACTCATAGTAGCGCAGACGAGAAGCTAAGTCACAGGAAGATACGGTAAACAGGCCTTAAGCTCGTTTGAACGAAGCCAAGAATATTTATTTTGGGTCTAGTCAAACCAATAGAAGCCTCACAACGTGTGCACGGGTATCAGATAACCAATAACGTATCTCACACAGCTAGGGATACAATCACCACTAATTTGTACTTGGATCATTGGCATGTCAATCCAAATCTTGCTGAAATGATGGCATACCATATATGAATCGGTAAGGAGGCGAGACCGTGCGAAATGAATCAAAATGTAACATGTCTGCTCGATCAAAAAAAAAGTAACACGTCACCCAAACTAATTGGATCACATCATCCATATATACGCATGACATGATATCAAAGAGTGTGATACAAATGCACTAAAAAAACTTGTGATGCCCATTGCCTAATAACATACGTAGTAACATGACGTCCTCTATTTTTTTTCCCTAGATCGTGCTACTGCCGTTACATTCAGAGGTAAAGACAACGAATTGATGGATGAAAAGATCGATGACTTTTGCCCTTGGTTGAGATCTTGTTGGAATTTTTTTGTCGCCCCTTTGCTTGCCACTCGAATGACACATTTTCTGTTGGTCAATGGGTGCGCATGATTACAGGTTTACACAGTTGCTCACTTCATGCGAAGCGTGGCAGTTCTGCAAAATGAATGTTAAAGCCATAGCTCATGCATGCTCGACTCGACAAGCATGGTTGGATTGCCATCAAATTTAATATCACTATTCACTGGTGGAGCTTTATTAAAGAAAAGTTCCAAAGACTAAAATGCCAAAAAAAATCCAAAGTCTTTTGACGCCAGATAATCAGAAAACAAAAAGGAAACCTCCAAAGATTAAAATGCCAAAAAAGGAAAAGATCCAAGGAAAAAAAAACGTGGTCGGCAGGATTCGAACCTGCGCGGGCAAAGCCCACATGATTTCTAGTCATGCCCGATAACCACTCCGGCACGACCACTGTTTGATGCCTGAACGTTCGTAATTATGTTACCAATAAGGTCCGTGACCTCCGGCGTTTTATTCAAACACACCCACCAAATTCAGTTCATAGTTTGGTACAAAGACGTCGTCGACACGCAAACGCAATGGCATTTCCAGTAGCACTAGCAGAGCTCACATCATCGCATCGATCAACACCACAGATCAAAGCCATACGTACTGGTCTCACATCCAGTGGTGGATGTACCCTTAAGGGCTAAAAAAAAGGAGTTTGGGCAGCCAGCTCTCGACGAACGCGTTGATGACGAAGCGGTCGAGGCTCCGCCAGATGTAGGGCAGCGCGGTGTATATAGGGTACACATGTTGGCCCGGAAGTTGATGTCCTGCATTAGTAGATGTCGTCGTCAACTGTATAGCTTGCCGCCATGGCTTATTAGACGTCAACCGCACATGCTAGGTGCACAGTTGACAACCACATAGGTGGCTTACTACAAACAATGATAAATTCAACCTTGTGTGGCCCGATTAGCAAGTTTGGAGACCTAGATTTACAGTTTCAGAAGTTAGGGACCTAGACGGCACGTACTATCGTGCAAGTTTAGGTACCTCGTGTGTCCCATTTAGCAAGCTTGAGGGTCTATATATGCAATGTTACGTTGTAAGTTTGGGATCTACATGACATCGCCGTGCAAAGTTTAGATACTGGACCAACCATTTTAGATCCACGTTAGCGTTAAGTTAGCATGCCACATTAGCGTATGGAGTGGATTGAAACCCGTTTGGACCTGTGCTGGAGTCCAAGATAAGTTTAGAGACTAAAAAATAATTAAAAAAAAGTTTAGGACCTAGATGATATCGCCTAACTCCCAAATTTAGATACCCAGCGCAATTTACTTGTAATTTATTATATGTATCCTGGGCCGGGATCTTGATACGATCGATCGAGGACTCGTCCTTGGTAGCCTGCTCCCCTTTTGTTTACGTCAAGTCGACGACGAGCACAATAATATGGTGCTGTAATATATAATGGATGGATGGATGCGTGGTGTGATGGAGGGATCCATACATATATACGATCCTGATGACCGATGAGCTCGGCTGGCACAGGCAGTGCGTGTGCAAATTGCGAGGCGCGCGACATGCGTGTGGCTTTGTTTACGACACGGGGTGCGCGTGGTCCTCCCACTTGGTTGGTAGTACGTAGCTGTCAGAGACGGTGCGTGGCCACCGTACGGTCACTGACACGCGGGCCCGTACGAGCCACGCGCCAGTCGACTCGATCGATCCCGCGGCCTAGCTAATCAAACACACACCAGCTAGCTAGCTAATGATCGATGAATTATACTTTTTAATGTTAATACGGAAGGACATGATGGATCACACCGCAAGATGCCGCGAAAGTCAGTGGCTCCACTTGCGATGGGTCGATCGATCGGATCCTTCTCGGAAGTCGGAAGCGAGGTCGGAAGGCGGCTTGCATGCAAATGCAAGTGCAAGTGCATAGAAAATCGGGAGCCAGATCGCCCTCAAATCTTTCTTCGGATTCCAATGGATCCCAATCCCAAACCACACCACAGCTAGCTCGGAGTATCATATAAGTAATAGATAGTTGTTTAATTAACAGCCATGCGTCTCTCGCTCGTCGCCGTCGCTCTATAAAACCCACCCGCCGGTCGCTTCCAGATCATCGTCATCGCCCACGCGCGCCCCACGCCTTACACAGCTGGAGGAGAGATTTATTGCATGGGCAGCAGCAGCTTCGACGACTATTCGTCGCCAGCGAGGGAGATGTGCATGGAGATCGGCAGCGGCGCCGGCCGGGGGAGGCGCGGCGGCAGAACGGACGGCGGCAAGACCACCAAGCAGAAGCAGCCGCAGCGCGGGCTGGGCGTCGCGCAGCTCGAGAAGATCCGCCTCCACAACCAGATGCTGGCCGCCTACCGCTCCGCCACCGCCGCTCAGCAGCTGCACGACGACGCCGCCAGCACGACGGCGACGACGATGCATCAGCTGGTGCCGCCGCCGCCTCCAGCCGCCGTCGTCGCTCCCGGCGGCGGATCCTCGTTCCAGCCGTACCATCATCTCACGGTACGTTCCGTGCGTGCGTCATCTTCCGATCATCCCCTGCTGGGCTGCTGGCCGCTCGCCGGTGAAACGCCGCCGCATTTTTTTTGCTTGCTTGTTATTATTCAACGTCTCATCAGATGTTCCCGTCTCTTCTCCTTTTTCCAGAACCGCTGCTTCGAGGAGACGGACCACCACCACCGGGGCGTCGTGCACTACTACGACGGACTGCTGCCGTACAGCAGCACACCGACGAGCCCGCCGGCGCCGACGACGCCGTCGCTATACGCGCACGACGTCAGGGACGACTCGTCGGGGCACAGGCTGGGGCAGACGCCACAGCAACGCTACTGGATGGTGGGCAGCAGGAGCGGCGACGGGGCCAGCGCCGAGGAGCTCGACCTGGAGCTCAGGTTGTAGCAGCACCTGCCGGCGGCCGGCGTGCAGGCTGCAGCTAGCGAAGCGGCTTTTAGTTTTGTTCTGGCCGGTTGATGAGTTATGTATGTAAAATCGCCTCAGGATCAGTTGTATGCATCGCCAGACGACGCATGCGCGTCCATGGGCGAAGAAGCGCCATGCATTGGCTGATCGATACAACTCGATCGATCTCTGAGAAAGAAAAAGATCGGCCGGGAAATGAAGGATCCATCGGAGGTTAGCCTGCTAGATTAATTAAGCGCACGTAGCTGTTTGATACTGATCTAATTAATACTCTCAGCTAAAAATTAGCACTCGTCTATCTGTTTTCAAACATATATATGTGAGCAAAAGATATGAGACCCATAGCACTGCTTGACCCAATATTGTAGCCTAACTCAAGAAACGCATGGCTCATGCATGTTGTGCTTCCCCACTCCTTTGGCCCGCGTATTGTCGGCCTAATAAGCCGTCGTCCATCTCCAGCCGCTCCCGAATTCTCATTTGCTAACACCCCCTTGGTTGTTTCTAAAAAAAAAAAACACCCCTTGGTGTCTGTGTCTCCGATGCTCCCACAATAACGCACGTTCATCAATCGCTCCCACTCTTCTTCTGCCGTGGTGACGCCGCTGCCATTCCCTTCTACAACCGCAACGCCGCCCCTCCACGTCTCGGATCCACCGGATTCCGGATCTTCATCTCCCCAAGCCATTGTGAGTTTTGACAACCAGCCTTTCTCATCTCTCACAACCGTCGCTCCCTACCATCCTCCCATTTGCCGTCAAATGAAGCTTGTGGCCGGCCGGATAGCTCCCTATCCTCCGGCAACAGGGCACGACATCCCCCTTCCCTGCTCCCATGGTCGGCAGCATGCATGGTGGCAGCTGTGGCAAAAGCGGCATGGCGCCCTTATCACTTGCACCGGTGTGGTGTTGGCAAGAGGGGCCTCACCGGGCCAACGGGCCAGCACGACACGACGTTTTCGAGTTTTCTTTGTTTGGTATCCGCTTCTGAAAACAGAAACAAAGTGCTATGGATTCAAGTATGAATTTTATTTTAAAAATCGGAAATATACTAAATAAAGAGTGCGCACGCTCTAGTTGTTCCGCCCGCACGGTCTCCCCCCCCCCCCCGCCCCCCGCACGCACGGCCTTTCCTCTCCCCAACTCTCTCTCTCACCCGCGGTAGCAACCCGGCGGCGTCCTCCCCACGCCCGCACCCGCGCCGGCCATGGTAGATCCCGCGCCGGTGGCAGATCCACCGAACAGGCGGCGGCGGCGGCGGATCCGCGCCAGGTAGACCTCCTCCTTTCTCCTCCTCCTTCTCCCGGATCGGCTTTTCTAGAGTTCCGGTGAGCTCTCCCATTATCTTCTCCAACTTCGGTGGGTATAGAAGGGGCTGGCCGGGGGAGGAAGGCCGGCCAGGCAGTGAGGATGGTTGCTGGGCAATTTAGGGGACCTAGCAGCGGTAGCGGCGGCGGGGACAGGTCCGGGTGGGGGAGCTCCGGCCATGGCGGCGAGGGGGGAGGGTGATGGGCCCATGGCTCATCGAGATAGTCATAAAGGCAAGTCTAGCATTATTTCAAATATAGCAGTCAGTAATTCTTTGAAACCCTCTAATATTAAATTTGGAGCTATTATTTTTGATAAGAAATATAGCGAGAACATGATGGACAAATTTACTCCGGCTGGCTTGTCATCAAAGATATATTTTGGAGATACAACCAAGCTAAGTTTCCAGGGACTGCGGGAGCTGCCGGGGCCGTGTGTTGGCCTCCCCGGAGTCGCCACCACCGGATCCCGCCGTCGCAGGTGCTGGCGCATCCGAGCCGGCGGCGCTGGCGACCTTCCCCCCCGCATCTGCCATGGACGCCGCCGCCGGTTCCGCGGTCGGCGGGCTGCAGCGGCCGCCCTCCCCGCCCCCGTCCCCATCTACTTCGTCCCTCGCTGCTGCGGCTGCCAGCAGCGGCTGTGGACCCCCGCGTGCATCCCTACCGGTACCGGCGTCGCCGGTGGGGCCTGACGGCCCGCCACCGGGTGCTGGCGGCGCCTGCGTGACGTGCTCCACCGCGGTCATGCCTCCCCCGCAGCCCGACGGTCCCGCCGCCGGCATCGCTGCGCAGCGCGCGGTGCGCAGTGATCTCCCCAACGCCTTCCTCATCCGTCCATCCGCGCCCGCCCCAAGCCCGCCGACCACCCCTCTGGCGGATGAGCTGGTCCTCATCGAGGATGTCCTCGAGGGCGAGGACGAGGAGGAGGACGACGTCATTGCCCCTGTTTCCTCCGGCTCCTGCGGCCACCAGGCTGCCCCCTTCCTGAGCTCGTCGTCTGCCCTGTCCCCGCACGCCGTCCCTTTCCATCCGGGGGGTACGGGGGGACGACCCAAGGCTCGTCGCTGGGCCGATGATGACTCCGGCGAAGGCTCCGACGCGGATGCGACGACAACCTCCATGGCGCCCTCCTCCGCGCCCTACCGGGACGCTGTACTTCGGGAGACGCAGGTGCCGAAACCGGCGAGGCTGCGGCCAGCGCTGACTTTGCCACACAACCGGCCTTCGACTTTGGGCCATGGCGGTGCGGTGCCGGGTCGCCAGGGTGCGGGTCGTGGGCGGGGGAAGCGCCGTCGGCCGCGCCCTCAGCTGGTGCACGGCATACCGGCTCGGCCAATGGAGGGCCGCATCCCTGCACGTCACCGCCTTGGGCGCCGCGGACAGGTTTCCGCCCCCGACGATGATGGGTGGCAGGAGATCCTACATCGACAGGCGATGCAACCGGCGCCCAACTCGTCGGTGCCGCCAAGGCCAGCTCGCAGAGGCCGGTCGGCGAGTCATCGACCTCGGAGGCACATCCCGGTCGATCTCCAGGGCAAGTGCCTCAATTGCCTCTCCTCCGTGCACCGGGTGGCTACCTGCAAGCTGCCCCAACGGTGTCTGCGTTGCAAGGGTCTTTGGCACATTGCGCGCGACTGCAAGCAGCCACGGCGCATTGACTCTCGGAGCTCGGGTGATAGTGCCTCGGCTCGCCCCGATGGGCCGGCGGATCTCGGCGGTTCGCATGGCCTTGGAGGGGCCATGACGGGCACCACCGTCCCTGGCGGTCAACGGCGGCAGAGACGGAGACGGCGACAACGTTCGAGGCGTCGCGGGCGGCCAACTCGGAGCGCACTGGCATCACCGACCTTCACGCCTGGGCCCGACGACCTGTCCAGCGGGACGGGCTTCGCCCAGCCCGACCCGTTGACACTGACGTTGTGCCCAGGCGCCGCGTATGTTCGCGACATCACGGAGGACCCGATGTTGGAGGAGTTCGCAGCCTCGATCGCCAGCACTCGGCTCATCACGGGGCCTTCCTCTGAGCGCGCGGTGTCACCTCCCGTGGCCACCCCGCTCGAGAATGAGGCCTTGAAAATGTCGGCCGCCCTACTGGCGGACGAGGACCCAACAACAACGGACTTCGGCGTGTTGAGGACCCCCCCTCCGCGCGCCATCCAATGGGCGGGGGGCTCACCGACGGCGGCTGACCCACCCAGCCCGGAGCCGTTGGAGACCCCCTCTAGTGAGGTCAGCGACGACACCTTTCAGCGCCGCCTCGACTGCTTCACCAGCGAAGTGATGACTAAGAGGGACTCTCCTCTCATTCGTGAGCCTCCAAAGCAGCCCCCCATTATGCCTAGACTGCCAAAGCGGAGCAGGCGGTTGGCAGCTCAGCCACTCTCTCGAGTTCCTGCCTCCAAGCGGGGGGGAGGTCTTGATCATGAAGCGTATGGGCTACATCAAGCCGGGCGAAGCTCCTTCCGCGTCGGCGATCGAGAAGTATGAAAAGCTCCTCGGTGGCGACATGACTGCGGAAGAGGCCGAGGCGCTGGACGCGCTCCTCCCGGCCGCTCAGCCGCGAAGGCGCAAGGCCACCTTGTAGGTCGTGCCTGACGCCAACTTCGGTTGTTTCTTTATGTAATATCGACCTAGTGTTTTCCCGTTAGGATGGTCCAGCTACGGCTGTGTTGACCTCCGGCGCTCTTACAAGCGCGTTGTATGTTTGTCAAACTCTTCTTCTTAATACAATGATACGCAAGTCTTTTGCGTATTCGAGAAAAATGTGCGCAAGAAGCTAGCAGAGAAGGAACGGATACTACAAAAACTAATTCATGTTGGCACTATACAAATAGAGATCCCAGACAATCCAACTTGAGTTCATGCGTGGAAGGTAATTGCTTAATTGCAATATGATGAATAAGGAAGTTGATTAGCAATGTGACCATATTATTTTATTATTTCCACATATATTGGTGGCTGGTGCTTGCGTGCATGCACGAGGCGTAGATAGTTTCCTTTTCTTAATGAAGTTCCAGTCCGATTTATGTTTGGGTCGGTTTAGCTAGCTAGTCTGGTCGAGTCAGTCTAGTCGGCAGGCCTACGTGCCATATATGCCTATGGCCTGTGTGCCCTGAAAATTAGATTGGATTTTTATTGTGTGGAGTTATTCCTCGTCGAGCCGTCGCTCATAAAACCCTAGTGGGTGTTACTGGATCCTTGTGGATTTGCGTGGAGTACGTGATCGAGCTAGTACAGCTTGGGCGCGTCATTTGGAATTCTTGGAGTTCCCTCTCTTCTGATCGTGGTTCGTCGTGACCTCGGATGGAAGATGTAACAGAACCGACCAAATTATAAGAGTACAAGTACAAAAACAAGCACCGAAACGCTCAAATTTTTGAACTTGAGCCCATATAATCCCGGTAGTCAATCGAAACCACGAAGTATTTCAAAACAACTTGCTTACAACCAAGATCGCATCATTCAACATAACACATCACACGTTACAATCACAAGTAGTTTCGAAATCCACTTACACATACGGAGTCGCAAATTATTACAAACCAAGTTCATAAAGTAGCGGAAGCATAACACACACCAAAGTTCAAATACTACTGCCAGTCTTACTGATCAACATCCCGTAAAAGCATTAAGAAAAGTACATAACAGATGATCACGCCCGAGTGATCTAGTCTTCGTCACCCGCAGGGTGGAGACAGTTCTTGCAGAAGCCTTGGTAAAGCATATCATCTGCAACAGAAGGAAATAAACCCTGAGTACTGGAATATACTCAGCTAGACTTACCCGTCAAAAACCAGAAATAAGATGACACCAAGGATTATGCAAGGCTTTCACAAGTGGGCCAGCTGACATCACATTTTGCAGAAAGACATAAGTAATTGAAACTCTTTTAACCTGTACTAGCAGTTATTTTTAGCATTTACCTATCATCTATCTTAGCACCTGTACTAAACATACACTTGATTATAATCAAACAATTAATATCATTATATCCATAGCAGGTATAAATTGCGGCAACATTGTATCATTCGCTTAACCATCTGTTCAATTTAATGAGATCTACGTTACCGCTGCTCAAGTCAAGTGCTCACTAACCGGGAGCGATGGCGATTCGAATCGAATTCCTATCCAGCTGGAGGGGTATTTCTAACACTCACCGAGTCATGCCTGGCGAGGGCTGCTCAGGTCACCTTTCGTACAGTTTAGGAGCCGCGGGTCCGACTAATGTCGCATCCCCAAGGGCGACACTCTGCCAGGTGATAGGGACTCTAACCCCCTTGGTCTCACGCCAATGTCCCCAAGCACATCCTTTCTCTCTTCCAAGATGCAACCTACCACTCGATTTCCAGCCTGAACTGTATTACTCGGCTTCGCGGTCGGAACGACTTATCTGGCCAACTACTTCCTCCATCCCAAATTATAAGACGTTTGACTTTTTTTATCCCAAGTTTGACCACTCGTCTTATTCAAAAAATTTGTTCAAACATAGTCAAATTTAAGTCATTTTCGAGGAACTTTTATTAATATACCAAGCCACGATAAAAGAATTGATATTTTGCACAAATTTTTGAATAAGACGAGTGGTCAAACTTGGTGTCAAAAAAGTCAAACGTCTTATAATTTGGGATGGAGGGAGTAAGTGTTAGACTGCGTTCAACATGACTCAAGGACGTACAACGAATCGGTCCTTAAACGACTCAGACGGGCATAGCTCCGCACCCAAGACATGAAGTGTCTTGCGGCTGCACTATCGAACTCTCGCCCGGTCTCAATTTCATTTTAAGGCATGGTTCCATCCACGATAGCCATATAGCCACTCGTGACCCATTCCTACATCTCACGGATGATCGGAAATCACCTGACTTCTACCGAACTAAGCAGGGCTAAGCATTGACACGTGCCTAAACCTAATTTAAGATTAAGTACGATATCTGGACAAGGACAGGTATAATGCAACAAGTGTTTTCACACAACTCCTACAACTTAATGTAGTAAACAAGTAAAAGTACTCAAGATTGATTTATAAAATAATAGGGTCAGCATGCACCGGGGCTTGCCTTTCAGAAAAGAGGATGGCCGGTGATCTGGACACTCCGGTAATTCCTCAGTGGCGCCTCCTTCGCTGACTGCTTCTTCGGGATCCCCCGGTTGCTCCTGGATTTCCTTCGGAATTGCTCCCTCGAACTCGAGAAGAGTCACCCCCTCCGGAACACGTATTGCATGATTGCATAATAAATTTCATGGATGCATAATGAAGGATGCAGCATGCTCGGGGTGAAATGCATTACAACCACTCCCAAAGCTCTATTCAAATCACTTCAATTATTAAGTGTAAATTTCCTCTCCGATAGAGAAGTACTCACCTAATCTACTCAACCTAAGGTATAGTTGTTCCTCCTCTGTTAAGGCCCTAACACCTAACAATCACAAGAACAACTTAAGTTACCACATCCAAGTACACAATATCAAAGCAAGACATTCTGGACAGCAGCTAAGTGTTTCTATCATAACTGGAGATTCTTAAATTCAAAAGACATGATCCAAGACAATCTGGAAAGCTTATAAAATACTCTACAATTCATTTTTAGACTTCAACACTTAATTTCTAAGTTTTCCTGATCGAATTTCCAGAGTTCCAAACAGAGAGTAGCCATTTCTGGATAGTCACTTTAAACAGCAATAACTCCTAGACTACTAAGCCAAATGCCCCCAAATTTTGACACAAGCTAATTTATCAAATTTACTACCACTTTGTTATTCACAAGTTTTCCAGAAAACACTTTTATTAAGGGTCAAATCCACAAATGCTACTAGCTGTCCAGAAAAACCCAGAAATGTGAAGATTAAATATTTATTTATGTGTCAAACTTCCTCTATGACTAAACTAATGATACCAATAGTTCACACATGTCAGAAAAACACCAGAAAGTAATGTGTTCCCACCTAGAACATTCATTTCTACTCCTTTCTTAATTTAATTAATTAATTAAGTAGAAAATTAAACATATATGTAAACTGCTTATAAAATTCTACCAAAATTACAAGAGACTCCCTGACCTATAGAGAGGCTACAGTAAAAATTTTAACTAAAGTTATCCACAGAAACTCCCTACATAAAATTCACAAGCCAAAAAGGCTGATTTTTGTATAATTAACAAATCACATTGAAAAGTATCAAACAATAGAATTCATATTTTTCTTAAACACTTTAGGGTACCAGGACATTCTCCAAAAATTTATATGAACATTGCACATGTAGAAAAATTACTAAAATTCATTCCAGTATTTCCTTAAACAACATGATATCATCATAACTTGAAAAATACTCAAGCACTAGTACCCAAATTTTTACCAGAGCTAGTACATGTATAAAATAACCTTCCCACAAATTTTCACAATTTTTGGGACAACACAACTCCAGTTATTCATTTAACAAGTTTGTACCTAATTTAAGACATATTTCAAAACCCCAATTAATCCTTACAGAAAATAAACATCACATACCTATTTTATATTTTTCTTAAATACTATACTTCAAGAAGAGCCCAACAAAATTTAAATCATAATTTTTAGACAAGTAAAACCCTAGATATGAAATTTCTAAACATCATCTAAATATGTGACAAATTAAAAGAAAAACAAAATAAAACCCCATCTCGCTACTGGGTCAGCCTCTACGCTGACGCGGCCCAACTGCGCGCGCGGCCTGCTCAGGCCGTCCCGCGCGCGCGCGTGCGCCTGCCAGGAGGGACCCACTGTCAGCGAAAGAGGGACAGGGGAGTGGCAAGCCGAGAGCTCCGGCGAGCGGGTTCATGCCGCCGGCGGCTCCTCCGACCAAGCCAAGCACGTCGCTGTGCTCCCCAGACAAAACCGCACCTAGGCATGCACTTTTCCCAAAGCTACCGCACTGGAGCACCCTTGCCGACGGTGAGGGCGGACGACAGCGAACACATGGCGGTATGACGGCGAGCTCCGGCCGCTAGACGGCCGGCACAGGGGTGCACCCGCTTCCTGGAACCCTGGCGGACCTCCCGAGGCTACGCAAACGGATTGGGATGGAGTGGAGTAGCTTGGCCGCGTGAGCACCTGGCCGGCGGCCATGGCGCGGCAGTGCGCGGCCGTGTTCCGGCTTGACCGGACCGAGACTGGTGGTAGCGTCTTCACCCGAGCATCTAGGTGTGATGGGGAAGAGGGGACGTGAGCGAGGGAACACGGAGGAGTGCGGTGTGGTGCTGGCCACGGTGACCTTGACCACGGCGGAGCTCCAGTGGCATTTGGGATGGCGGAGGCGGCAATGCGTCTTACCTCGGGCTCGATTGAAGTCACGGGTTGGTCGAGGAGGTGCAGGGCAGTGTGGCGGAGTGAGGGACATGATTTGGCCGGTGGGAATGCAATGGCGAGCTCTCACGGCCGCGGCAAGGCACACGGCGGCGTTGCGGCTCGGTGCGTCCGCCTGAGCGTGGGAAGAGCGAGATGGAGAAGGCAGAGATGCGAATGAGGTTGGGACGGCATCGTGGCAATGTAGGGGCTCGTCCGGACCTGACCGGTGGGGCCTCGGCCGGCGTACGGCTGCCACCGCGCGGCCACACGTCGACGATGGCCTGCGGCTGGTCGGCCACACCGACTGAAGACTGAAACGATTGAATCGATGATGCCGGTAATGGTGACTGACAGGGCAACTTTGTCGATGAATATCTCCTAAACCAGCTCAAGTTAGCAGAAGATGATAATACCAAATTTGTAAAGCTACATGAGGACTACAACTTTGTCAATTGGCTCAAGGACTGGTTTGGCCTGGTTTGTGAGGTATATGGCGTCAAAGTGAGGTACATTGAAACTGAAACTTTGAATCTCAGACTTAGAATTTTTCTAAGTGTTGACAGCCCTTCAAACTGACTTGTGGGCCATTTTTGAGCATGTTCTGATCATTTTCATGAGATGGCCATATTGAGACTTTTGTTCCCTAGGAAATTCTCTACAACTTTGCTTAAGGTTGCTCCTCCATGCAAGGTCTCTAAGTTAGACTTTTTAATTGGTCAAACTAAAGCATTTTAGGGTCTATTATTGGTCAACAGCACATTGGAGGGCATTTTGAAAATTTTGGTCAACATGAACATTGCTCCACTAGTTACCCTAAGTGCAATTAAGGTGTTGTAGGATATAATTATCCACTCTACCCCTTAGTTACACAAAAACACTAGTGTCACATGATTGGAAACAAGCAAAACCCTAATACACCCAAAAATGTTGCATGCCATGTTGCACATGTTGCAGGACTTTGTTGCATCCAATGATCCCAACAAAATGTGCTAACCATATTGTCATATTTCAAAATGTGTGACTCCAAAGTTGTATCTACAATTTGCACCACTCACATTTCATAAGCAATCATTTTGTGAAACAAACACATAAGGCATGTGGCATACTCATGTTGCAAGCAAAATAAAACACAAATGAGATGATGAATGCTCATGCTTATGAAATGCAATGCAATTATGGAAGCTAAACATCTGAGGTGTTACAGAAGAATTATTCTTGGATTGGTTTGCATCTCTTGTAAGCTGATCCCTTTTTCAATATTATTACACCTGCTGGTGTTTGGTTGATCAATCGGAGCTATTTGATCTATTCATATTATATTATATCATGTTGCCGTGAATTTATCTTGGTTGAGAAGAAATAAGCGCTCAGATTTTTGCTTGTTGATTGTTGCTGTGGCCGACAGCCACCTTTGCTGTGAGAATTGGCGCTACCTGCTACTAATCGATTGGTTTTGGAACCTGCTGTACGTGAGTCCGGAGAATTGAGATTCACCTGAATACCGAACTGCTATTTTTCTCTAGATAAAGTGCTTGCCAAACTCTATATTTGGTTACGTGAGATTGATTTGAGTAGTAATCAGCGGCTGTTATACTGTTTCGGATTGAAATAATCTCATTCGTATTAGTCCTGTCGTGAGAAGCGCTCAGCGCCTGTATCCTTGCTTGCTACGAGCTATTGTTGCAAGGATTATTAGTATTATCTGGTTGAGGAAACATGGGTACATTTTATTATTCAGAAAATATCTAGGCTGCATTATTTGTGGAAATTCTTACAAAAATTCCAGAGAAGTTGCTCTTGCGATTATGTACCGTGAAAGATTGGGCAAGTTATTTGGACAGCGTAGGCGTGTCCTTATCAGAGGGGAAGAATGTGGTGCCATGGGCGAGCTAGGGTTTCGTCGGAGCTCCGTGGCCGCGGAGCTTCGGCGAAACCCTAGCTCGCCACGGTTGGGTAGTGGTGGCGGCGGGGGCGAGGGCGCCGGAGTCGGAGAAGAATAGCCGCCGAGTTGTTTTCGACTAAAAAAGCTGTGTGAGGAGGTGCGCGCGCTGGATGTCCAAATCCTTCACGCACGCTCTAGCAGCAACCTTTTAAAATATAATAGAATTAGAGATAAAGTTTGGAGGCAAGGTTGAGGAGCTTACGGCGTGTTTGGTACGCGGTATGCCAACAGCCATGCATGTCCTCATGCAAATTTCGGCTGTTTGGATGGTTGGCCGACGAATGCAACTAGGCTCAGCGCATGTAGCGAGCGTCTCCAGCCAGGCGGAAACGCGGATGGCTTTCGTTTCCAGCGAGCCAGGGCGGCGCTGTGTGACCTGCGCGTTCAAGACCATAGCAGGAAGGTATTTCGGATGAGAAAAACAGACAAGCAATCAAGATTTCGCTTCAGCCAGGCTAAAGAAAGATAGGAACCAAACACCATCAGCCTGCATGTACGAAACCTGGCTGGCCGAGCCAGGTTGCCGTGAAGCATGAACCAATCATGCCCTTAGTGTATCTTTTTACCAAGGTGAATGTACATAGTAATATATTGAGGTGCATAGCATTTGTATGGCCCTGACTCTCTCTCTCTCTCATGATTGCACGAGGCAGAGCCGCATGTTTAGTTATGGTTTAGAGTCCAGCCCAAAACGAACTGAAGTGCCTGAAACAATCGTTGGATTTGGATATAAATCTCTAAATGTCCCGTGTCAGCGTAAGCGGTGTACGTGCAGTGGAGTTGGATTAGGCACGTTGTGGAGTTCGATGACAAGACAGAGTGAAACGTATACAGTATCGTTCCAAGTGGCCGGTGCTACTAGTATACAAGAGAGATGGAGAGGAAAAGAAAAATAAAAAGCCATTCGTGTAACAAGAGTGGAGTGGTACGTCACCCCTCACCGGTGGGCGCGTACACCGGTCAGGTGTCGACGAGACGACGAGGATCCACAGCCACACACAAGCAATTCGGGTAGGGAAGTCCTCCCCACTGGCCAGTGGGACGGGAGTCTGGGACTCGAACTCGACGCAACTCCCACTCCCAGGCCACCCGACCGACCCGCCCGCGGCCGCCGCACCAGCGACGTCGGCGCTAAGCAATCCGAGACGCCGGCACCCACCCACGGAGGTCGGGGGAGGGGAAGGCCTCCTCCTCCTCCTCCTCCTCTCCTTCTAATACCCGTCCCCTTCGGGAGTCGGGACCCGGGAGGGAGGGAGTTGGGGTGCGTGTCGCGGACACGGCCACGGCGGCGCGGCGCATGGACCGCATCGTCGGCGCCAAGTTCAAGCTCGGCCGGAAGATCGGCTGCGGCTCCTTCGGCGAGATCTACCTCGGTGAGCGGCCCCATCCCCTGTTCCTCCCTCCCTCCCTGTTACTGTGCCTGACCCGCCGCTGCTCTTGTCTGTCTCTCCCTGTTTCAGCCACGCACCTGGACACCTACGAGATCGTCGCCGTGAAGATCGTGAGTGCCCTCGATTCCTCTCGCCTCCTCTTCCTTTTCCGTGATTCTTCTTCTGTGGGCTGCTTCCATTCATTGCTGCGTGCTGGGTTACTCAGCGGCCGGGGATAGCGTTGCGTTGGTCGGGTCTGGTGAACTCCATCGGTACGGATTGACAGGGTTCCTGCGTTCAAATGTGCCATCATCTTATTAGCTGTCCTCATCAACCGATGATCATATTTTTGTTTAGTTATTTGTTGTCATGATATTTGCCTAGTTTTTCAACGTTGGCCATGATTACATTTTCCCTAGGCTAATTATAGAGCCTCCTTTGGCAAATGCTGCTATGATTACAGCAGCAGGGGCGAGCGCCACGAGTTAGCACTTGCGCGTTAAGTTAAACCTCTGCTGCTGGCTACCCTTTTTTTTATGTATATATATAAAAGCGTTATCGCCTCTTTCGTGGTAGCTCATATAACTAATAATTTTATTACATACCAGAGGAACTAACCTTGGCAACCTCTCTGACAGGAGAGCAGCAAGAGTAAGCATCCCCAATTGTTCTACGAGGCAAAGATCTACAACACCCTCCAAGGAGGAAGTACGCACCGTCACGACACTCTTTGCAGCAGTTTACCTGTATGTAATAAAGATAAGATATAGCGAGCTTACGAGGGAAATGTTTTGGTGTCCAGGTGGCATTGCTAATGTCAAGTGGTGCGGTGTGGACGGGGAAGAGAATGTTCTCGTCATTGACTTGCTGGGACCAAGTTTGGAGGACCTGTTCTGTTATTGCGGACGGAAATTCACGCTGAAGACTGTCCTGATGTTGGCTGATCAGATGGTATTTCCTTGTGGCATGCCGCCATCTCGTGCATGATATGCAAATCTTGATTTTAGCAATGTTTGGAAATCTGCTTAATTCAATACGGAATACTTTGTTTATGCCATAGTTTTGAACAATATGTTGACAGACGTTCAAACCTTGCTTCTGTCTCAACAAATGTTGCTTATTAACATTGTTCACTAGTTCCACAAATCACATCTCTGTATTGATGTGATACTTTGTTCTTACAGTTTTTTTCAACTATGTCAAGACAGACTTCAAGACCTTGATTCCATTTCAGTTTTTATTATTTATATCACTCACTTGTTTCACATATTACATCTCTGTATTTAGTTATTTACTAGAGCATCATTTTGGTAAACATTTGTGGCAGATTACAAGGATAGAGTTTATGCATTCCAAAGGGTACTTACACAGAGACATCAAACCTGACAACTTTCTGATGGGTCTTGGTCGGAAAGCAAATCAGGTACTGGGTGTTACGGCATTCAAGTTCCTTATCACGGAGTACTTTATTAGGATGGCAATGTACTGAACTGGCTGCCAACAATTCCTCTTGTGATTATCAGGTATATATAATTGATTTTGGTCTTGCAAAAAGATACCGCGATTCCACTACAAATCGCCATATTCCTTACAGGTACAATTATATTTATGGGATATATTCTTTGTAGCCGGCGTTGGTTTTCTTTTGTAGAAATGTGAAATTTCAAATTACATTTAATCTATTTTCCAGACAATGGTTTGGGCATTTAGCTAATCTTGTACATCTGTGATCTTCGCTTACCCAACTGCTTTTTCTGTAGAGAAAATAAGAGCTTGACTGGTACAGCTCGCTATGCAAGTTGCAACACCCACCTTGGAATTGGCAAGTTATAACCTTCTGGAGACTGTGAATTCACCATCTTAATTTGATATTTAATCATTGTTATTGGATTTATTGGCAGAACAAAGCCGCAGGGATGATTTGGTATCTCTAGGCTATGTGTTTTTGTATTTTCTCCGAGGAAGGTAAGTTTATCTTTTATGCTGTGTGGTGCCACATATAGTAATGTTACTGTTTGTGAAGAGTGTTAGACAGTGTGGTGTGATATCTGAAAAATGCTGCTGTGAATTGCTATGAGCCTGTTTTGACAACTAGCAACTTTGGCAACTTATAATTCCACAAAAATTGGATATCACCTCCAATAAAAGTAGGTACTAGCTATTAAATTGCACGCACCAACCAATTCAACCCAAAAGCTTAAGCTCTTAGGAAGAGGTGGACAATGCACTTATACACACTTCAAAACCCCCACTCACGTGCAGCCAGGGAGAGGCGCGCAGCGAGAGAGCAGCAACCTGAGAGGCGCCAACGTGGAAATAAAGGGGTGGAGGACTTAAGTTGCCTCTACCAGGATTCGAACTCGAGACCTCTGGCTCTAATACCATGTTAAGTTGCATGCACCAACCAGTTCAACCCAAAAGCTTAAGCTCTCAGGAAGAGGTGGACAATGCACTTATACACACTTCAACACTAGCAAGTTGCATTAACAACTACTCTGTCCGTTCAAATTATAAGTAGACAACGTATATCAAGATGCATAGCAAACTATGCACCTAGAAAAGCCAAAACGAGTTACTATTTGGAACAGAGGGATTATTTAAGAAGGGTTATCATACTAGCAGTTAATAACTATAAGTACTAGAGGCGCAGCTTCTTTTCTTTTTTGAACGGAACTGGTATGCAGGGGCGGACCCACAAGGTATGCCACGCATACCATGTTGGCAGCCCAACATTCATTTGCCACTCACTAATTACGTTTTTATAATAATTATTTTCTGCAATGGACAACAAAAGAGTTTGTAGTCTGGTGGTATTCATTTTCAGTCCTAACCTGCAAGTTGCTGGTTCGATTCTTGCCCTTGAGCTGATTTTTTGTTTTTCCTATTTTTTTCCCCTGAACTAGGATCTCCTATTTTTTTATCCCCTAAACTAGGAGCATTTCTTACCGTGAGCTACAGTTTATTTTTCCGACTTTATTTATCCCATACAAATTAACTAATGGTACTTGCACTTTACGCCTTCTGGCTAAAGTAGAATACAAGGCGGAACTGTATTTTTTTTTCCTGCAGTCTTGGAATACAGCTGCCACATCTTAGCTCTCATTTATGCGCTTCTAGGCTCCCAGGCGCATATAACCCGTCCGTTACTCTCTGACACAACATTTAGTGTTTTTCTCCATCTGCATGTTTGGGTGCATGATGCTGTGTGGATGAGAAAAATGAGTGCACAAGGTTGGCAGTTAATTTCTCATATGAAAGGTAGGAGTGGGGCAGTTTCTGCATACGGCATGGAGGCACGCGGTAAATTAGACTAGTCCATATAGGTGGGCCATGCATGCTAATATGGATTAAGTAAGTATTTTTCTTTTAAAACATTGGAAGCCATGCTTTGGTCACTAAGCTAAATCAGGTATGTAACATCGTAAACAGAATCATTTAGTGACGAATTGCTCCATTGTCATGCCATATTCGTTATAAAAGACCATGTATATTGTAAATATATGTAGTCACATGCATATTTTGAACTATTAGAATGATGGTTGACCTTGACCTTTTATATAATATGCAAGTATGGAGATTAATTATTGAATTTATGATTTATTATATTGTTTAGTGCTTATATATACCTAATTTAATTTTGGAGCAAATTTTATGACTATTTACTAAATAGATATTACTAAATTACGTTTTTTTTGTGTGTGTGTGTGGCATACCCTTTGACAAAATCCTAGGTCTGCTACTGTGGCATGAGCTCTGCCTTTTAGTTAAGTTAGAAAAGAGTTGGTCCAGTTTATTTAAGGAAAACCAGGCCCGAAAACCTTAGAGGCGCAACTTCTAAGAACTACCCTTAAATATGAGAGTAACAGGCTCTAATCTCAACTGCCGGATCATATTTGATTGCAAAATGTGTGCACATGTTTTGCTCAAGTTCTACTTCAAATATTACCGAACTGTTGACCTGTTACACTTCTGTGAGTAACAGAGCTCTTTGTCCACCTCCTTTTATGTTAGGTCCAAACTCCAAAATGTGAAAGGGCCTCTGGCCCCGTGGTAGGGCAGTCCAGTGGGATGCTTTTTTCTGGATTTTTTTCCAGAAAAAAGTAGGGTACACGCACGCATGCGCGTTCGGTGGTACCGCTCGTTTCCCGTGCACTTGAGGCTAGAGAGTCTCCCAATCTCTTCTTTGTATGTGTACAGATGCGCGCACACGTGTGCGCTTGTGGTGTAAGTGTGTGGGTTGTGTGCGTCCAGTTGTACCTGATCAAAAAAAGAAGTCCAAACTCCAAAATCAGCGCTTTCATACTCTTTAAGTCTCAACATATTTGATACCATTTCATGATAAGTTGCTAACTCAAATTATTCTGTTATATATTGCTGTGTGAAGCCTCCCTTGGCAGGGACTAAAAGCTGCAACAAAGACACAGAAGTATGACAAGATATGTGAGAAAAAGCTAGCAACTCCTATCGAGGTTATCTCATAAACATATTAGACTATACAATCTCTTCTTTTTTCCTGGTATGTGTGTGTTTGTCTGTGTTTATTGCTGACTAAGAGAACTTATGGTCAGATCTTATGCAAATCCTGTCCGGTCGAGTTTTCATCTTACTTTCATTACTGCCAATCATTGGCATTTGAGCAGCGACCTGACTATGCATTTGTGAAGCGACTTTTCCGTGACTTGTTTAACAGCCAAGGTATTCTAAGTAATACTATGCATGGTGTTTCTAAGTTCTATTGTTCTAATATCAACATCTTTGCCATTTTTCAACAGGTTATGAGTTTGATTATGTCTTCGACTGGACAATTTTGAAATACAGACAAGGCCAAAAACAAAAGGTATGCCTGGGTTCGTTCTGTGTGTTTTTGTCCTTTGTGGTGATGGAGCTGATGGTATGTATTGATTGCATCTATACGGTTGCAACTTTGGGCATGTGATTGTGCTGTTAGGTTCTAGAGTTATTTCATGTGATTGGTCCTGTTAGTTTTTAAAATTTCTGGAACTGGAGGCATTCTGCAAAATCCTGAAAGAATCCCTGAACCATCTTTGAAATAATTACTTCTCCAGTTATCTCTTTTAGGAAGCATTCCACATAACCTTTTGGCAGCTCATAACAGTTATTAATTTGGACGATGGTTCAACTTTGATGGCTACATAACAAATTCTCTTCTACGTGCAGCAAAGTCCTGGGGCACCTATTGCTCGACCAATTCAAGCACATGTACAGAAACAAGCAGGTAATAGAGCCTATGCACCTTTTGATACTAAACTACATATGAGTAGATGTGGTTGATGATAAGTGAGATAAACAAACTATCTTATACAGAATTATCTGCATTTTGTTTAATGTTTCTGTATTCCATAGGACTGAGAATTGATTGATGAGATAAACCAAGGTTTGTTGTTTGGTTAGTGTTTGAGTTGTCGCTTGTGACTGAGAGATGATTGAAGAGATCCACCAAATTTTCACGTTTGTTTACTGTTTCTTTCTGTTATAGGATTCAGACTTTTGATTGATTAGATGAACTAGTGTGTTACCTTTTAACTCTTGTTAATTTATTTATTTTGACAGTGTGTTACAGGATTGGTAGATGATTGATTGGATAGACTATATGTCTTGATAGAACTCTATAGTAATTTCATTAATTTTTTTGTTGCAGTGTAGATTGAGCTTATTAGCTGATATATAGTTGGGCGAGAGGTACATTACATATGTACCTTTTGCTTCTACTGCAGAAAAAAAATATGTCATGGTTTCATCCACCAGCTATAGTATGACATTTTTCTTAAGCATTGGAATCCAACTTTTACTTTTATTTACTCTTATTAGATCTGGTCGTAGTGCTTTAGATCAAATAATTATAAATTGTCCTTCATGTTTGCTAAAGTTGGTTGTAGCATGATATGTATGTGTGGCCTTATGGTCAACAGGTGTAAATGGTGTTTTTCATCATAATGAAGCCCAGGAGCATGTAGAGACAAGTCGTCCAGCAGGGCAAGCTGCACAGTCGCAAGGCAAACAGGGAACCAACAATGATCGGAATTCCAATGTGCGGCACACCATGAGCCTTGTAAGTTCTACAGATCAGTGTAGCATGTTTAGGCCCTGTTTGGGTGTTGTGAAATTTTATACACCTGTAAATGGTACAACTGTAATTTATTGTGCACAAGTAAACCCTTGGAATGCAAATGATTTTTACACCCCTGGAAAAAAGCTGTTTGGGTATATATTGAAATGCTTGCAGGTGTTTTGAAACTGTCATCCGAATATCAACAGAGAGAGAGAGCGCAACCTACTTTAACATCAACTTGGATCTTGGAATTGAAATTGGATCTCGAAATTTGGAACTGAAAATTTGAAGAATTACATAGCAGAAACACATTCGCTCATCAGCAAACAGAGGGAAGAATTCTTTGTCCCCAACAGGCAAAGCAGGGCAAGACACTTGTGGCAGGTCATCATCCGGCAGCTGTTCTTCTCACCCCATGGATCGATCCAAAATTTGGTCACAATGGATATGCATCTCTCATTCCTATACCTTCTACCCATCAATTTGCTAGCCATTCAAGATAGAAGCTGCAAAAAAAAAAGAGAGAGAGAAGCACAAAGGAGAGGATCCAACAAAGGTGGAGTAGAGGATACCTAAATCGATTCACCCCAAGGATTTGTGCGACACCACAATCGATTCGTTCGCCTGCCGTTCCAGGGATTCACCTATCAGATCTCGCCATCCCAAGCTCGAGGCCGCCACCGCTGCCGCCGCCGCCAGCGAGGGAATGGACTAGTCGAGCAAGGAGGGGATGACTCGCGCGGTCACAGGACGGCCGATAGATGTCATTTTATTTTCCGTGCTGGAGGAGACGATTTTTATTTTCCAAGGGTTTTGGCCAAAATCGGTTGTAAAATTAATATGCTCACGGGTCATCCAAACAACAAATTTCGATTTGGGTTGGAAAAATTAACAAGTCTGTAATTTACAGGTGTTTTAGTCTAAATACCGGTCTTCCAAACAGACCCTTAATTTTCTTCTTAGGACCAATAACATCAAATCATCAATTGTATTTACTTTCTCAAGGCCCAGTTGTTCTGCGGTATCCTTTTGGTTTCCTATTAACTAGTATTGGATAGGAACAAAAAGTTTGAAGCTGATCGATTGTCTTCTCTTGTTGGAGTTTCCTGTTCAGGTTTTGTGCTGAGTTAGCCGCCTGAGAGCGCAATTTGAGTTTCTGGTATCCCCTGCAGTAGTGCCTTTACCATATATACAAAAATAAGTGAGCTTTATGATAACTGAGTTTGAGGAGCCATCCTTGAAAACTGACGTTTCATGCTAATGATGGTTTCCTCCTGTTATTTTGGTTCCTTGAGCAGTTGTATGATATCTAATATGACGGTTCACCATTTCAGGCCCAAGACATGGCTGCTGGAAAGGCGCAGCTGACAACATCTGTGGCTCTTCCTAGTTCCCAGTGGAAAAATTATAGCGATTCAAGACCTAAAGGACAATTTGATGCCATTCACCACAATCAGGGTATTGTAAACATAACTAGTAGCTCATCTAACATGCTTCCTACATTCCAACACAATGCCCCAGCAAAGTGACAGGTAAATCTGTAAGATTAATCTGATGATAGTATTTGGCTCCTGTTATTATTTCCAGCATCCTTAATGAATTCATGTCCTATATAGATCATATCTGGTGGAGCAAAGAGGAAATGCTTTGAGAGTTAGAGGAGGCCCCTGTTCCTTTGAGTTGGTTCAGAGTCAAGTCTTGCACAGTCTGTGGACTTGATGTCTCATGTATGTTAGTGAGGTGGCTCCTGAAGCACTGATGCATTTGATGATGTTGTTAGCTGCTAATATGGAAGGTTTGCTCGCTGTTGTGATGACTGATGAATGCTTGGGCAGTTTGTTGGACTGCTGCTTAAACACTTCTTTGTTGTAGTTCTGGATGCCTTGTAAATTGCTTACATGTTAGTATATGTATGGTTTGAGCATATTGCAAATAACGATGATCCGAACTTTGCACTTTCTGCTGTCAATTAAATACACATGTTGCAATATGAATATTTGTTGAGGTTTTGTCCTCTAAAATGTTTTAGCATTAGGTACTGCAGATGCTCAGCTGAACAGGGCAGAGTATGCCATTGTTAAGTTGAATGTCTACATGGGGACTTCTGTATCTTATTAAGCAGGCAATGCACAATTGGTGGAACGAATTTCACTCTACAAATGAAATGCTGTGTTGGTTATAGATGTCTTCAATATTTTTCAGAGTGATGCTTGCAACTCTCAGAAATCAGCTGGATATCTTCTGATGAAGTGCTGCGCTGGAGTAGTTCAAGTAGCCCAAAAAGGAAAGAAAAGGTACGGAGGGAGGTGTAGTAAGTGAAGTCATGGAAGGTGCTATAGTCTTTTGTCGGTCTTGTTCTGGCGATGTAAGTTTCTGACAATACCTTCTGGTGACGGCTTTAGAAAAGGTTGTGTTTTTGTTAAAGTGTGTAGTTGATGGATATTAATTTTATCGGAAGCAATCAGTTATGTTTGGTCTTTGGATGCTTAGTTTGTATTTTTTTGGCATGAACATCTATTGTAAGTAAATGAACTAAAATGCTTTGTACATTCGGCAGACTGGCTAAATACTATACTATAATCATAACAGAATCTTCCTACCATTCTTTCTTCTAGATTGCTATTCTTTTATCATTTCAGAGCTTTGGTGATCCTTCCCTATTCTATTTGATTCATGGTCCTACATACTGTACATTTGCGCCAGTTTGCTTGCTGAAAACTTGACCGCTGATAGATGATGAGTTTTCGGGTGCTCCTGGTTCCCATTTTATCATTATGCTGGCCAAGTCCAGCCATGGGAGTTGTCATGAGGCCACTTACCTGGTTGTGTATATTGGCTATGGATCTTGATCCCAAAGTTGAAAATGAATTCTTGCATTGTAAGTAATTTTTTCATATATAAAATGATCGTGGGACTGGTATTCCACTGTACTTGTGAGCAGCTTCCACGATTCTCTGAAATCCCTTGTTTCCAGCACTTTGTGCCTTTGAGCAAAGGTCGTGTTCATGAATGTTGAATTGTGGGCTGCTTAATTATGTAACAGGGTCCAGTAATTTTGTGTGTGCACTCGTCCTCAGTTCCTCTGTTTGCAGTTTGCACTCTGTCTGATTGGTTCATTTGCTGACTTGTTGCTGTATCAAAGGAGAAGACGTGCGACAGGGAACAGAGGCAGAGAAGCTGATGCCTGATGGTGATTTTCAGCCGAAGCAAACAAGGACAAGTCGGTGATCTTTTCATGTAAATTAAGATGTAACCTCGTGGAAAGCTGGGAGATGCCACGAGGTATGAACTCTCCCAAAATCTCAAATTCTACGCCTAGCTAGTGATAAGGACAGTGTTATTCCCCAAATCCATTGCTGCCTAAGTGCCTATGCAGGGTTATCATTTGAATTTGGCAAGGCAGCACTATGTACGGATACTGATGTTCACTCACTTTGACAGCTACGGATCGTTCTCATATGCTATGCATGTCATTTCCTGGACCAAAAAATTGCAGCTTTGGTTCTTTTCGCTTTCCTGTGCTAATCATGGATGTAGTCTACTTGAGACGTCGGTAATGCTCATTTGGTTGGCCATCGGGAGTTGGTGCTCCCCAAATTTAGGGTCTTGTCGAGCGAATGAACAGGGATAGGTGCTTCCACTACTGCGAAAGGGTCTTATCACAGTGTGGCAAAGCAGCACTTTTTACCTTTCCCTTGCACGAACGGCGATGATGAGACACTGATAAGTATTTCTTTTGACATGCAGGAGGGGGAGGAGGATGGAAAGCAGAAGAACAAAGCTTGTCAAATGAAGGCTGCCCCCAAAATTTTCGAATAGGAAACAAGTTTTCGCCTTATGCCACTTGTTCTTGATGTCAGAAAGCACTAAGGACAAGCTTTGGTCACTAAGAAGTACAGGAAAGAGGGGATGCTAAATCAAAGATAAATAAACCTTGTAGCATGCTGTATGGTATCATCAGCAAACGTTATGGAAGAGCTGAATTTGTTTGCGTCTCCAAATGAAACGACGATGAAAAACACTACACAGCACATCGCTTCTTGGAGTACTGCTAAAATTCACCTTGTACAGCTGTATCAGTTTCTTACACGGATTGATCCTCAGATTCAGATACGTGTTTCATACAAGAACACTTATGTGCTCGCTTCACCCGAGAAGCTATAGCAAAAGATTCTTCGCACGAGCTGCGGGAAACACGGATTGGAGGCAGCATCATTCTCTCCATTCCCCAACATGAGAATTAAAGAACTTTTTTTTCGATCAATGAGAATTAAAGAACTTCCAAAAAAAAGGGAAGGAATTAAACGGAGCCCTGCCACTGCCTGAACATCATTCTCTTTCCGTAAGCACCCAATCATATGGGCCATTAAAGCAGACAAAGGAGAGATAAGCTCAGTCAGGATATTCCATGAAAAACGCAAAAAGAAAGCACCTGTAATCATCAGCTTCATCACTCATCAGGCTGCTAATGCTAATGGCAGGGCATATTCCCCTCCCCTGTTGGTTTCCTGCGATTCAATGCTCACCAGGTGTTGCCAAACACTTCTCTTTCTTCCTCTAAAAAACACTTGTCTTCTCTCACAAATTGTACCTAGATACCATGCAGACATGCACTTAGCTCGATGTCACAGGCAGTACTGCACTTGATTCCCTTTATTTTTTTTTGAACGAACTTGATTCCCTTTATTTTACTGCTGAGTGCTGACCAATGATTCTGATCACGCGCACGTAATCACATTATCACCCAGTTACATACATTATTATTACATATATAGATAGTTCTAGCACCATGTAATTAACTCACATCTAATGATCACGCTCTGCCTAAAAATCCAAGACCAAGGAATCTACTTATGTTTCGCTCTTTCTCTGCTCTTTTCCTCGTTGAAGAATGAGAATGATGTGCATGGTTTCAGTGACTTTGTTCACTCTTTTTTTCCCCTTCTCTTTCAATTTTTTATGAACATTGGGTTGAGTCTTTCAGATACCCACACTGCAGACGCCTGCATAATTGAAATGGTTTGGTACTCTCAGAGTCAGAGACCGCCCTGTTCGCTTGGCTGATAAGCCACGGCTGAAAGTACTGTTCGTTGATTTGTTGTGAAAGAAAAACACTACTGAATGGCTGGCTGATTTGGCTGATAAGCTCAAGCGAATAGGGCGGATCTCTGGCAGAATATAATCATAGCTACTAAGATTAAGGGACTATTTGGATCACTAAAGCTAGTTAATAATTAGACTAAAAATTAGCTGGAGTTGGTTAGCTAGTTGGCTAACAACTAGTTGAATATTTGGTTAAAATAATAGCCCACCTATTAGCCATTATGTTTGGATGTGCTAGGGCTAATTTTAACTAATTTTTAGAGAGCTAACAATTATATCTGAATCTCTGATATCCAAACAGGAACCTGATATGTAATTGTGAAACAAGTTCAGTTCCCTGATCAAAGGCACGCACCAAACTCCCTGGGCTCCACGGTACAACAAAGGATGCTGATGGCCACAACGCCGCTTCACTTTGAAAAGCGAATTTCGAGCTCTTTTTATGGGATAAGATACCTTGGGAATGAAAGGAATGCCGTCTGATTAGACTTGTATGGAGCAAATGGAACAATATTTTTGTTTCTTGATGCATGATTTGGATTGAGAGGACATGCAGTGCAGATAAATACTAGGGCATTACCTGCAGAAAGCCAGGATGCAACTGTCGAGGAACAGTATAGAAATTAGCGCGCACTTGCTGCACGCATGATGCCATGATTCCTGAACATAATAAGTAGAAACAACACTGCCTTGTGCCCTACCTTTGTCTCTTCCATATATAGGACAAACCTGATAGTAGCAACTTCAATTCATATAGCAGAAGCTGTGTACTTGTGCTGAGCTGCTGCTGCTTTGCTTCTGACACAAGTGGAGATCATATATGATTGTGATGTGAGTTCATGCCACTGAGCCCCATCCTAGCAAGAAACAGATATCTCAGATTGTCAGCCCTACAGGATACCTCTCTGACAGCCTTCTAACCGTGCGTACGTATCATCATCCATGTAACCCTCCTCCTCAACTGCATACTGGTTTGTTTATTCTGAAAGCTATAACCATCAGGCTGAAGAAACAAACATTGTCAGGCAATGAAAGCTAGTATAACCTTCTTACTAATAACCATTGACGTTGGCATTCTTCTGCTTCTATGTTTGTTTTCTCGAGTGACTGCATACTTGGTTGATGGTTCCAAAAAAAAAAGAAGCAAATTTCGGTTCTTTAAATCAGCAATTCAGCACATTTTTAATTTTGGAAAATTTGATTTTATTGTCAGGTAGGCAATGGAGCAATGCGCCGACCACAGTGGGCAGTTCCCGAGGCTGGAGGGCATCGAGGAAGAAGGCGGCCCAGCCGAGAAGTGGGCTCCGACGACGGTCCGGCCACCAGAGACCCCGACGGAGACGATGGAGTTCCTGGCAAGGTCATGGAGCCTCTCGGCAGCAGAGATCTCCAAGGCCCTCAGGGTGCTCAGCTGTGGCAAGGCCGCCTCCGATTCTCCTCCCGCCGTCGCCACGTCCACGACGGAACGGGGGCCAGCACCGCCGCCACGTGGCAGTGATCACCACCAGCACCAGTACCAGCAGGTAAAAGCAAGCTACTAGTGTATCCGATCAAATGGTCGGCGACCTTGCATTGCATGGTACATGAGCATGCTTGATCCTCTGTCGCAGAGGGCAGACGCGGGAATGGCGGCAGGTGGCGAAGCCGGCGGAGGAATGAGCCCGCCCATCTCTCCCAGGGCGAACCTGGGCGACGTCAAGCTGCTCCGGGCGGCGGGGAGAGGGAAGACCGTGGGCGCGTGGATCAAGGAGCAGAGGGAGAAGAAGCGCGCCGAGGCCCGGTCCCGCAACGCGCAGGCGTACGCGGCGACGTCCGTGGCCGGCGTCGCCGCGGCGGTCGCGGCGCTGGTGGCTGGCGCGGTGTTCTCCTCGCCGGCGCCGGAGCACCGGCCAGCCAAGGGCAGCGGAAGCGGCGGGGCCGGCGCGGGCAGCGGCGCCAAGACCGCGGCGGCCGTGGCATCGGCGGCGGCGCTGGTGGCGTCGCACTGCGTGGAGATGGCGCAGGCGATCGGCGCCAGCCACGACCAGATCCTGGCCGCCATCCAGTCGGCCGTGAACGCGCAGACCAGCGGCGACGTCATGGCGCTCACCGCCGGCGCGGCCACGGGTACGTACGGACGCAGGCCGGCGCAAGAAACTGCTTTGGAATGGAACGAAACGGAACGGTGGCATCTGAACTGACGACACGTTGCCATGGATGGTCTCTTTGGTTGCAGCTCTGCGCGGCGCCGCGATGCTGAGGGCGAGGCTCCACAAGGAGATCCAGGCGACGGCGTTGCCAGGCGACGGCAGGGAGCCGGAGAGGGACATCTCGCCGCTGGTCTTCGTGTCCCGGGGCGGCGAGCTTCTGAAACGCACCAGGCAGGGCGCCCTCCACTGGAAGCTCGTCTCCGTGTACATAAACTCCAGTTTCCAGGTAAAGTACCAACACGAACACGAATATGACCACAAGACACCATGTGTATGTACTGTATGTATCTATCAACACAAGCTCAACTTTTATTTGCAGGTGGTTCTCAAGATGCAGAGCGCACATATGGCCGGCACCTTCATCAAAACCAAAAAGTGTAAGATTCATTCAAAGCTTTTGTTTTTTTTTTGTTCTGAATGTTGTTACTGCTCGTAAACCTGATGCTAGATGATGGAGTGTGACGTTGGATTGCATTCCAGGTGTGGTTCTTGACGTGTGCTCGGAGATACCGGCCTGGGCAGGCAGGGAGGTGGAGGACGGAAGCCATGGCCATGGTAGGAGCAAGAGGGGGTACTTTGGGATCAGGACGGTGGAGAGGGTGATCGAGTTCGAGTGCAGGAGCAGGCACGATCAGCACAAGTGGGTGCAGGGCATCACGGAGATGCTGCTCCGCCGCGACAGCATCAACAATGCCGCCTGCTTGTAAATAAACTTAGAAATTTGCCGCTCTATCGATCGGATGGATAGGACAGCGTTCTTGCAATTTGTGACAAACATTGTCTGCTTGTATATTTGAAACTTTTGTGTAGGCTGTCGAAACCGAGTGTTCACGACTCCATTTTTGTCCCTCCCTTGATTTGATGAACGGAGAACGATCGCGTCTGTTACGCGTTGAAGACGACGACGGCAGACCGCCCTAGCAGTGGGCAAGCGCGTAACGCCGTGAGCTCGAGATAAGGATGCACGTGGGGATGGCTTATGTGCACACACAACAGCCATGGCTAGTCTAGGCCGCTATTATTAATCGTGATTGAAAACAGGGGTGTTTCGTGAACATTTGATCATGTATGTCAATGCAGGAATTTTACAAAAAATGTACAGGAATTTGATAAAAGGACCGTTTACGACCATTTGAAATGCAGGAGTTTTACAGAAAATGTACAAGAATTTCAAAAGAATCATTTCATTTTCACATAAAAAACTTTATTCTCATAGGAAAATCACAAAAACAAAATAGAAAAAAATTATCCATTCCAAAGGGGACCTTATTAGTCTTGATTGCTATTATTAATAGCGATATAAATTGGTGGGTGTTTTTCATATATTTGATCCAAAAAAGAAGATTAAAACGAGATTCCTATTATGAATTGCACGCCATAGCAAACATGCAAAAAAACTTGAAAACGCCATAGAAGGATTGCAGATTTGAAACTGAAACCTTCTCACGACAATGCCCCTAATGAGGAGCGTGGCGTCAAAAATATCACCATCTCGATATATCCTGAAAGTCTCCCACCTCTATAAAAAACCAATGCCCCTCTATCACCATCTCACGACAATGCCCCTAATGAGGAGCATGGAGTCCAGTGGCGGAGGAAGGAACTAAATTAAGGTATGGCGAAGCGGCAAAGTAGACAACGTAGATAGCGTAATATCTAAATTAGAGTTTTTTTTGCGAAACATTTAAATTAAAGTTTTGTACATAAACTCTTTGCTCCTATCTTAACTGAGAGACGGATCTCCAGACATGTTTTCGATAAAAAGATTTAATTAAAGTTGGTTCATATACATGAAAATTGTGTTGTTTTTCATTCGCCAAATACGAAATATATGAACAAGAACATATGATAATATATAGATGAAAAATGTTAAGAACAGAATTCTGATTAATTTTATATTAAATTGGCCATCTACAAGATTACAATATATACATGTTGTTTTTTGGTCTTTTTTTGGCATTGCCCTTTTTCTTTTCTTTTTAATAATGGAACGGTTCTTCTTTTGGATCACTTTTAGTTAATTTTGTTTCCTAAATCAATATGCTTTATTATAAATTAATCAACTACAAACTAGAAAATAATAAATAATTAATTACCCAACAAATAAAATAACTCCACAAATTAAATCATCTTATCCTGATCGGCTGACGATGGAATTGGATTGGGACATGAGCTAGCGGGGTCACTCCTTGCCTCCTAGTTGCTAGCATAGTCGCGTAGACAGATATGGCCGACAGACCATAGAGCCACCGAGGGATGAAGGATGGATTGAACTCATCAAGACACGATACACAGCAAGGCGGAGCGTAGGCCAGGTGACAACCACTGCTACCGGCTCAGCTCTCTCAACAAATGTGTTCATACCTTATGTTCTTCTTCTTCTTCTTCAGACTACTTCAGAGCAACAGATTGAGATCTCTTCATAGCGTTCATGACATGAGATGATTTAGGAGGGAGAGCTGTTGAAAATTGAGATATGGCAAGTGCCATACCTCTCCATATGGAAAGCTTTGCCCCTGCCAGGTACTACAGTTGAGGTTAACTCCACCAAAACCAATGCCCCTCTATCAAAAAGACCTCTACGTACTTAGATTCAAGGAGACATAATAGTGGGAGGCTAGTGTAGCAATTGCTACAATTGTAATTTGCAATGGTAAAACTATGAGATAGTGGAGTGTCACCGATGTCGATGACGGGAGGCGAGGGCTCACCAATTAACCGATATTATAAAGGCAAAAACATCTTATTGCTAGTGTGGTAATAACAAGTTGCGATAGATTCAACAATAATAAGAGCCGGTGTAAGTGCAGGGCGACATCTCAAGAGAGATTAGCTCACCAGCAATAAGCAAGTGAATCAAGGAGAATGAAGAATGTCAAATCAAAATAGAAATCCTAGCCATCAGATCTCAATTTCATATGCTAATGCTGAGAAGCGAGCGTCCGTCTACCCAGACACTCCGTTGGTGGGCTGTGTCGTCAAGTCCAACAACCCTCACTCCTTTGTTTTTCAAAAAAAACTACTTATCCACTCGTTCCCATCGCTCCTATCCGGTCACCTGCCACCTATGAGCGCACGGCTGCCGCTCCTACGGTCCTACCAGACATGGTGCGCGGTCGCCCCCGAGGCGCAGCGCTTGGCCTTGCTACAGGCACGACGCGCGGGCTGCTGCCTCCCCGTTGCTATTCGGCTGGAAGACTGCTTGCCTCTTGCCGTTGCACGACTCGCACTTCCCAGGTGCGCCGCACTGTGGTCGTGCCTCTCAACCTGTCACTTGTAAAGGGTCTGTCCGCGGCCGCGGGCCGGTGTACGTGCGTGCGTCGACTTCACTCCGCATCAGACGCGGTCGGTCGCTGCGATTGCGAGCCATGCGAAATGCGCCCAGGGCCACTGCCTCCGGTGAACACCACATGCCGACGAGCCTTCATTTTTCCGAGAAGCAAGGAGATGTTGCGTTAAAAGCGTATGTTTCAGATGTTTCGGAGATATGTTTCGAGTTTTTTATATGGATGTTTCAAAAATAGATTGGGATGCTGCACATGTTGCAATGGTTGTACACGTATGTTGCAAGCGTTTATTTCAAATGTTTCATCTGTTTTTTTACGTATGTTGCAAGTGTACTTATTTGGATGTTGCATATGCTTTCACACGTATGTTGCTGGTGTTTTATCTTGCGTATGGTTTGTAATGGTTTTCAAGTGTTTTTCATGTGTTTTTTCAAGTGTTTCAGACACATGTTTCAAGTGTTTCATCTGTCTTTAGAAGCATGTTGCAAATGTTTCATCTGAATGTTTCAAAAGTATATCAGATGTGTTGTACATGTTGTAATGTCACCCACCTACCACCCCCCTTGCTGCTACTGGGCCGTCGCCTTGGGTCACTGTGGAGGCGCCTGAGGACTGCTGACGCCTCCGTGGCACGCATCCGCAGGTGGAGTGAACGTGGGGTTATGGACGCGCTTTTGTTACAAAGACGGGACAGGGCGCATTACTATTACATGGGGACAGAACGGAGCACGGTCGATACACTCGAACGGAACGTTCCCTGCGGCCAGAGCCGGATGTCCGAGCGTTAGCCGTTCCGAATTTCATACGAAGAAAACACACTTGTCAGATGTTGGCTGATCGTGTAACTCTTTAAACTCAATTTTTCAAAAATCCAACCCGGCTTCAGGTTTCAATATTCTTTTTAGAACGCAGATTTCAGATGGGAAACATCTTAAAAGAAAACACGGGAAACATCTTAAAAGAAAACACATTAGATCATCACGTAACAAAAAACAAAAATCGGCGAAAAAACAGCCACGGTCGTACAGTCTTACAGAGAGAAGCCTGCGGGATCGAGGTCGCCGTTATGAAAGCTCTATGTTTGGTGTTGGTAATTAGCGACAATGCCTAAGTACTAATCCTATGACTAAGTTGTATATAGCATATGAGGATTAGTATATTCCAAGGTTGGTGGCAAGATGGACATGGTGATCATGATGGCCACACTTGGATTTGGACGCAACCCTACATGATCAAGGCAAAGGTATATATTTAAGGGTTGTGTTTTAGTAACCAAAACACCCAGTGGGTGTGGTTACATTATAGGATAGATAGCCGTACTATAAAGAGGGGAATTACGCGGCTATTGAACTCCTAAGTGCCTCTAGGTGTGTATTTTATAATCATATGTATTTGGATAGAACTAATAACGCCTCGAAAAATGATTATGAAAATGCTAACACACTCGCACATGACGTGATCACTTGGTGGTGTTAGCATATTTACGAAGACGGTGGAGTTTGAGCGGTAGAGAGGGTTTGGGGTTCTCTCTCCCTCCCGCCGAGCTTGCGAGGCGGGATTCAGACGTTTTCGAGGAATTGAAACGCCTATTTTCCACTACGCCGGAAGTCGGAAATCAAACGGAGGCAAACGGAGGTCACAGAGGTGACCGGACGCGGTCTCTGTTTGACCAGACGCGTCCGGTCAGTGTTCAGCGTCTACGCGTGTTTCAGCTTTTTGATCGGATGCGCAGCGCGTCCGGTCACTGTCGATCGGACGCGTTCGGTCGTTGAGGGAGCTTACTAGACTCCAACCGGACGCTGAGTCTGTGGCGTCCGGTCAGTTCTGCAGCGCGTCCGGTCGCTGTTTCGTTGTGCGCTGCTCAGGCTTGACCAGCGCGTCCGGTCGAGCTTCGCGCGTCCGGTCGTTGCGTGCAGCGCGTTCGATCTGTGGTTCGCGAAAGTAGCCGTTGTGCGATCGGCGCGTCCGGTCAGTTTGAACAGCGCGTCCGGTCAGCGCGGCTTCAACTGTTTCAAGTGACTAACGACTATATTCGAAGGGGTATGTCTATAAATACTCGTTGGCCGGCTCAAAACTCCCCTTCTTAGACATTTGACATACTTATGAGCACTTTGAGCTAAGCAACTCCTCTCCCACTCATCTCTCTTTCTTCTTTGCTTATTCGAAGTGAGATTGAGTGATCCGAGTGCATTTGCATTGTGAGATTGCATCTAGTTGGCACTTGGTGGTTGATTTGCTGCGGAATTCTTGTTTCTCTTAGTGGTTGCCGCCACCTAGATGACTTGGAGCAACTTGGAGACGTTGGCAAGAGTTGATGATTGTTCTTGGCCACCTCCGGTGATTGTGAGGGGTTTGTGCCTACCTCGACGAAGCGTCAAAGGCAACATTAGTAAATTGCTCGTGTCATTGCAACCTTTTGCCATTTGGTAGGTTCTTGTGGCGCATTTTGAGAGGCTCGGTGTGAGACCGATTAGCCACCGAACCACGTGGTGAAGAGGGACACAACGGGGACTAGCGTGCCGGCAAGCACGTGAATCTCGGGATAAATCTTGTGTCATCACTTTCATATTGTGATTGATTGATCCCGGTGTTTAGTTGTCTTGGTATTCATTGTTGATCTTATTGGTTGGCTTAATACTTTGCTCCTCGGTGAAACTCTCCTAACTCAACTCGGCATTACCTTCTTAGTTACCTTTGCTAGCTAGTTAGCTTTACTAGAGTAGCTCTTTTGTATAGCTTGCTAGTTGTAGTTGTAGTTACCTTCTCGGTTTGACTTGTGCGGTTGAGTACAAATATTCTAGAATTGTGAATTGGTTAGGTGGCTTGCAAACACCCCGTAGGCTAAGCAAAACTCGCATCTCGCTATTTGTTTTATTGATAAACTTGTTTAGCTTGTCTTTATAGAATTTTTAAAAAGGCTATTCACCTCCCTCTAGCCATCAAGACCTTTCACGTTAGCAGTTAGACGAACTGCACTGGGCATCTTCAAATGTTACTGAAGTAATACATAGAGAAAGAAATGGCTGCACCACAGTATGTTATATCTTTCGGTAGCATGCCGTTCACACCAGATTTGATGTTGTCCAGGACACGCGCTATCCTGCACTAGGCCTGCCAGAGAAAGAGCACAGAGGGAGAGAGGTGTGGGAGAGAGGAGAGAGAAGAGGGAGGGAGGTACGGGCCCACTGTTTCAATACTTAAAAAATGTTTTACTGACAAACCATAAATTCAAATTAAATTCTGATTGCACCATTATATTCGTTTCAATAAATTCTTCAAAATTATATCACATATGGATATATTTAGATAAAATTTATTTAAAATGATAAGTGAGACCGCTATTGGTGGTTGATATAGAGTAGAAATATAAAGAATCAATGAGTGTGGAAGAAAGTGGTATAGGGCTGGTTCGGCAGGTAGGAAAGTCGACAGGTTTCGGCTGATTCAATAGTATTATGTGAGAGAAAATAAGCTGAAATAAGTTGAAATAAGTCGAAACATGACCAACAGAACAGGACGATATAGTAGAAAATCTTGATGACTACAGCGGATAGACGATGAATTTAGAGTACCACCACTGCGGATAGCCTTAACCCGCACCAGCTGCAGCACATCCCCTCGTCGTCGCGCCCGATCCAGCCGCGTGTCCGCCGGGCCGTCAGTTACCGAGCTCGCCAAAATCTTTCCCCGGCTCGAGGCCGCCCATGTTCGTCTGCAGGTCTCTCCTCGCAAGGTGCGTCCTTCCCCCGATTCACCCCTCCCCCCTACCTTCCTATCCTACCCGGCGCATCCTCCTACTAACGAATCCTCTCCTCGTCCAGTTCTTCTCCTCGTACTAAGGCATCCTCCGGTTAGGATCTCATCAGTTCAATTCCTCCTTTTCCTTGCTTGTTTCCGTTAGGGCTAGTCGGCTCACTCGGCCTGCGATTCCATGCGCCGCCGGTTCGCCAATTCGTTACATCCACCAGGTTAATTGCTCTGCTCCCAGTTTCTTGTCTTCGTACGCACAAGGTTCGCTCTATTCATTTTTGTACCGGATTTATACTAGCCACACTTTAGTTCCCAGCGATTTGTTAGTAACTCGGAGCAGACAGTGATGATTTCAGTGGAATGCAAGCACTAGGAAATAGGAATCGTGGTGACAAAGATGGTCCTTTTTTTTAAAAGAAATTTCGCAATTCGCGATCACTGTTGTCAGAATGACCCTGAATTTGTTGGGTATCGCAGTTCAAGTATCAGATTTAGGAGTGCCTACTTACTCAGCAACCTTGCAGACCTGAAAATATCCTAGCTTTGCAGTGAATTCTTCACCGTCTCACCTTTTCACCGTGCTATGCTCAGAGTTCTGTCACTGTGTGAGTCTCTCTAAATTAGCACCTTGGTCATTGCAGGGATCAGTTTGTCGAAATAAGTTGGCCTCATTTGTGATGGAAGGGGCACAAGGATCAAGCAATGTGGCAAAACACAATAAAAGAAAGTCTCCTGTGCAGAGATGGAGGCCGGTTTCAACAGAAGCAATTCCCCAGAAAGGTTTGTGCGTGCGCCCTGTTCGCATCATGCATTATTGTTGCACCTTAACGCAATATCATCATAATTCACAATGCATTCAAGCATTCAACTTTCCTTGGAACAGAATTCCCAAAACATAATACATTTCAACCTTGCCATGTCCTAATTCAGATCTTTCGCCTACATTCTATGGAGATACTTACCCTTTTCTAACACGATCGTTTCAACATCTATATTAAGTGCTAAATTGTTCCTTTACAGCCCCTTTTTAATTTCTTCTCTTTCTTTTGTTCCTTCTGTTGTGTGTGGCGCACTACTGCCATTTCTGAACTTTCTGATAATGACACACAATGCAGATGACATTACCGAGACATCAAATTCTGGAAGCAAGAAAATTATAGAGGATTGCCTAGCTTCTAGTGAGAATTTGGCATCAGATGTAACAGCCAATGTTGTTGTTGAAGTTACCACCAACGATGCTTCATCATCAAAAAATAATTTAAGTTTTGGATACAGTTCAACTAAAGTAGTTATAGAAGACAATACGGAGGTATCTGGCTTCAATAAGGATCTAGCTGGGTCCAATGTCTCTGGGACATATTCCTCCTCTATTGAGGTATACCATTCACATGCATCTAAGTAATCTGATTTTTTTTTTCAATAACCACTTTTTAGTTTATATCTACCCACTTAACATGTGAGTTATCTTTACACTTACAGTGTTCGAGAAATGTTAATAGATTCAGTCGTTCTGTTTCAGGTAGATGCTCCTTTGATACGCTTTGTGAAAGGAAAGGGGTAGTGATCTCTTGATATGTTTCACATGTGTACCAGTTTTTGTTGGGGATAACACTTGGACTGTATCTCTGATCATAATTTCTATTCCTTTGAATGTAGTGGGTCTACTCAGAAGCAGATTGAAGAGGATACTGGAGTTAAAATTATCTTCCCATCATCAAGGGAGGGGACTTCAGTTGGTATAGATACACTCATGCTTCTTCTTGAAATCATGCTTGATGTGATAAGCTTCAAGTTAGTTTAAGAGCTAACTATGTAATATTTTTCAGTCCTTGAAGGTAAAAGTGCTGAAAGTATTAGAAAAGCATCACAGATGATTGCAAATGTTCTTGAAGAGGTAGATATCCGATGTACTTCTCCAATAGATGATTGGCACATGCTTAGATCGTTTACTGAATCATTCTACATTTTAATTTTCCATTGTTATGATGATGTGGAAAATTAGTAATTTGCTATGTTTGTTTTTACATACAAATTTCATGAGATTGACAACTCTTCTTATTTATACCACCCATCATTAAATATACAAGCTTAATGCTGATGCTACCTCCATAACATATCAAAAATTACATGAGAGATCAACATAGCTCCCAACATGTGCTGCAGAATTGTTAGTGCTAATTATCAAATGCATCACATAGAAAGTGAATACTGCTGCCTACTGTAAACTAGCTGTTACTCCCTCTGTCTAAAAAAGAATGCAATTCTAGGCATGAATCTGGACGTCCAGACTCATGCCTAGAATTGCATTCTTTTTGGACAAAGGGAGTATTTATAATAGTTTCATGCTCATTTATATGCACACGGTTGTCAAAAGATACTTCTCCTGGAGGTATCTGAATTCTTTGTTGCCATTCTGCTGCTCAAAAACATTTATTCACTGCAGATCTCCGCTGCTTGTTTTCTCATTTTCCCAGTTTTGTTATTCACTGGATCATAATAGTTAGTCTGTCCTTACCCTGTTTTTCAGGCTGTTCAAAGTCGACAGCTCGACTACTCTCATTTCATATCACTTCCATTGGCTCTCCACCCAGATCTTGTCGACAAACTGAACCACTTCCAGAGTTCGATCCTTGGGGAAGAAGACAGTGACAAAGATGAGAGCCGAAGTGAAGGTTCTATTGATGAAATGGATGTTGACCGCAAGCAAGCGGATGGCTCAAGTGTTTGCATCAAGCTGCAAGTTCAAGAAGAAGAGTCTACTGAAGCAAAAATGGGTAGCAAAGGCTACCAATCAGGTTTGAAAGCTTTGCTGGTTATTCCTAGAGTTAATACCATCAATTTGCTTATGGAACTTCGGTGTAGTTATATAAAATTCCTTGTCTCTAAGACTCTACCTAAAAGAGCTTGTTTGAAACTTGTTCTATAGCTTGGTTGGAATATCCAAAGAAACTGCAAAGCACCATCTCAAACAAAATCTCTAGAAAGTTTTCCTTGTGATTAGGATTTGAAATATCAATTCTGTTGTTCTATGAATTTCCAAATTGAAATGTCTTGTCCCCTTCAGGCTTTGAGTTCTTATTTGTCACCTGTAGATTTTGACATTGACAAGTCAATATTTATCAAACCCAAAACATTTCACCTGACGGTTCTTATGTTGAAGTTGTGGAGCAAGGATCGTATAGCTAAGGCCTCGGATGTGCTCCAGGTATTGTGATGATTCACTGTACTAACTACTAAGGAATGTATAGCTGATGTAACAGTAAGGAACTTAATGCACTGCTTCTTGGATGCAGTCAGTATCTACCCAAGTAAATGAAGCTTTGGAAAATCGACCTATCTCCATACAGCTTAGAGGTCTGGTGAGTTTCCTTTGGATCTGAAAATATGTCTTTCTTGAGTATCTGGGTTATCAATACTGATATTTATTGACTAGTAATTGGAAGAAAAACATTGGGTTGAGAATCTGAACCAAAAAACAGCATATTCATTTCTGAACAATTTTCGACAGTCCACAGTATTCTCTTTTGGTTCCCGGAGGGGGAATCTGATGTCTAAGCAATACTATATTTGCCTGTAATTTCAAAATACTTTTATTGGTTTAAACACAGTTTTTGTGACCCTTCAAGTTTCAATGAAATTCAGACATGCATGAAAGGCTCTCCAGCTAAGGCTCGGGTGGTATACGCTCCAGTGCTGGAAGTTGGTGGCGAAGGGCGCCTAGCACGTGCTTGCAGTATCCTTTTGAACTTTGATGAAGTGGTATTTGTTAAATAGTGTGTCTACTTATTGTTAATCCTCTGGATTTTTTTTTCTAGGAAGTGATCTGTGTATTTATTTGTACAGTACATGTCGCTATCAGTATTGGCTTATTGCTGCGATACCATCTTATGCATATGTTTCACTTGACTAACTTGCACTTTATCAGAAGTCATAACTGACGCCTTTGTCAAGTCAGGCCTAGTTTTTGAAAGGGATGCGAGAGAACTGAAGGTGTGTAATTACTAATTAAATGGCTAAATACCTTCGTTTTGTTCTTTAGCCTTCTCATTTCTGGTGGTAGCATATATAACTTCTTTTCCCCTAAGAGATTATCAGTTATAAAAATTTAAGGGCAGTAACATTGCCTGTCAAAACACACTGCAATTCGTTGCGCCTGTATTTGCATAAGGGACTCGTAGTTAAATTGAATACAGCATACATAACTTTTTTTTTTTGTTTTGCTATAATTGTGTTGCTCTTTTGCCACTGCAGTTGCACGCGACCATAATGAACGTGCGGCATCGTAAGAGGTGCAAGCTATAACCCTTTTCTGCTGCATTTTGGACCTTTGGTGATGCTGTGTTGTTCGCTTATATTGTGTCTGCCTTGTTATGACAGTACAAATAAACGAAACCAGTGGAAGGATTCGTTTGATGCCCGGGATATCTTCAAGAAATTTGGGAAAGAGGAGTGGGGTGAATATCCCATTCATGAGGTCCACCTTTCTCAGAGGTTCAAGTTTGACAAAAGTGGATACTACTATTGCTGCTCGTCGATCCCCTTGCCCACAAAGGCGCACACGGAGTGAGGTCTGTAGCTGTGGTCATGTTGTAGGCTTGTTGCATAAAAAACACTGCAGTTCACGAGGTGTTTACCTTTGTTATTAACGGTATGCCCTTAGGGCCGGTGTTATGGTGTATCTACTGTTTTGAATCACCGACTTGAGCCATGTGTTTTGAGAAATTGGATGGATGCTGTTGTGTACACCCTTCGTCCCAAAAAGAGTGTTGTTTTTGCTATGAATTTAAACAAATGTTTATCTAGATTCAGAGCATTGTTTTTGCTATGAATTTAGACAATGTTTATCCAGATTTATAGCAAAAACGACACACTTTTAAGGACGGAGGGAGTATATTGTATCATGTATGAGCATGCTAATGGTAGTGGACTCCCTGTAGTTGGTGTTAGACTGTTGGTTGACATTGTTTTTCATATGGCCCATTCCATGTGCTGTCAACTCACAGGCAGTGCCTATCTCTGCTGGTGACCTGAGGTCCTCTTATCTATCTACTCTAGTGCTTTCTTTGCACTCTTCATCATGTGTCTCAATTTGTCTCCTTGGTCCCACTACCTTGGAAGAATATACATACTCCTATGTCCATGAAGGGTTTAATCTGTTTGGGTGGAAGTGTGCATCACATCACTCTTAGACCCTCCTATCCTATATTCCTAGTCTGTGATTGCCCTGCTTTGCTGGTGAATGGTGATAGCTATAGAGGAGGAAACCACTGGCCTACTGCCTGGTACTGCTTGGAGTTGTAGACATCCCTTTTTGCACCAGTGATTTCAGCCAGTTCCTACTCTCTGTCTGTGTGTGTGTTGCACAATGGTTGGCGAGGTGGTCAACTAAAGCGTGCACGATAGAAAGAAATAAAAGCAGCTTTGTTTGTGGCCAAATTCTGAGTCCAGATGCTAAGGACAAGCAGGCGAGCCTTTTCTGTCCGGTGTCATGGCTGCAGTATCTCAAAGTGGATTCCAGAATCCAGATGCGTCAGGCTGAGGGCGATGATCCGGATGCGTCAGTATGTTGTATACTTGTGCTGATGTTGTTATTTACTCCTTTTACTCGTTGGCCAAAATGCGTGCCTTAGTTTTTACTAGTCTGCTAGCTGAGATTAACGACGTAATAACTATCCAGAATTGTGGACGCCGACGGTAACAACACGGAGGAGGCAGCGGAGACCGGAGTGGATGCCAGTCAGTAGCTAGGATCTCAGGCACTGCTGGTGCTGGCTTTCTTTCACAAGCTATAAGGTAGGGGACGAGACGAGAAGGTGACGGGACCCGACGGTGGCATTGCATTGCATTGCATGCATCGGTGTGTGAGTGGTGGGCGATGGATTCGGGAATCCAATCATGCCGCCGCTGAAGGAGAAGAGGCCCGGCCTCTGCTTAGGCTATCCACACTTAGGGACATCTATATTCATCCTTTATACTTCATAGTCAGCAAGATTCTCTCCTCTATACTTGATTCTTTTGCACCCATCCATCCTCTATCCACTCTATCCACTATAGGACCCACTTATCACTTTATCTAAATATATCCATGTGTGATCTAGTTTTGAAGGATTTATTGAGACAAATTTAATGGTGCAATCAAAATTTAATTTAGATTTTTAGTTTATGAGTTATAGCATTTTTTCCTTTGTTTAGCTAGTGGGCCCCGTCACTGCCCACTATAGAGTAAGAACTGTACCACTCTAAATATAGAGTGAGAGAAAGGATAGAATATCGTTTTAAGTACTCAGTGCAGCAATTTTTACTCTATATTCATACTCTAAAGCTTTAGAGCACCCACTGCGGATAGTCTTAGAGCCTGTTTAGTTGCCATGCCAACTCAAAAAGTAAACCCAAAAAATGCTACAGTACATGTCACATCAAATCTTGCGGCACATGCTTGGAGTATTAAATGTAGACGAAAGAAAAAACTAATTACACAGTTTAGTTGTAAATCATGAGACAAATCTTTTGAGCCTAATTAGTCCATGATTAGACATAAATTGCCAAATAAAAACGAAAAGTGCTACAGTAGAACCCAAACTTTTTCACCAACTAAACAACCCCTTAGGCGATATGATGACAACCCAAACTACTGCAAGCAGCTATATATATAGCTACTACTAATAGTGTGTGTATATATATATATATATATACCTCATAGCTGGCTACAAAATAACTTATTCTGTAGCCACTTTGAGTTACGATAATTGCTATGCTAATTTACGAGATTATAGTAACTCCTTACTATATGATTTACTATAACATTATGGTAAATATCCCCATGCGTTATAGTAATTCAACTATCGTAAATATATACTAATATTGTCGTAAATTAATATATAGAATTATCGTAAATAGAGGTGGCTACAGAATAACTTATTCTGTAGCCAGCTATAGAGTATACTCTCCCTATATATATAGTTACTCCCTCCCAAATTATAGATCCTTCTGTTCAGTATCATTGATCGCGCGCCATGACAACACCTTTGCCAGCCTGACTAACAAACTAAGCAGCTCGTTGTGTCCTTGTCACGCCCTGTACTCAATTCAATGGAGTCAATCGATTGGTACAAAATAATAATAAAAAAATATATTTATATATGCGTGTGATTAAGATTATGCTCCTATTTCCCTGCCCATGCTGAACCTTGAAGATGAAATAAAAAATCAGTGGCCAATATAACCAGGCAGGGCAGGGCAGCTGAAAGATATATACATGCATGCATTCCAAACACAAACAGTCTCGCGCGCTTTACTAGGCTTGTACGACGCTTGCGGATGGATGCATCTGTCTCCGATCCGTCTCCCCACCTATATATCAGCGTCGTCAGTCGTCAGCCGTCAGCACTCACCAAGATCCAACAAACTTCCTCCATCTCCATCCATATCGGATCAGCACTTCAGCACTAGCTAGCTAGCCATCCCGCGCCCGCCATGGCAAAGTTCGCTCTTGGTCACCACCGCGAGGCCTCCGACGCCGGCTGCGTCCGCGCCGTCCTCGCCGAGCTCATCCTCACCTTCCTCTTCGTCTTTGCCGGCGTTGGCTCCGCCATGGCAACAGGTAGGTACCGTATAAGGCGCCGTGGCATTGGCAACAGCAGGTAGCAGTTCCCTCTGGTCTAAGATTCTAAGAAGAGAGCGTGACCATGAATACATGCAGGCAAGCTGGCCGGCGGCGGCGGGGACACGGTGGTGGGCCTGACGGCGGTGGCGCTGGCGCACACGCTGGTGGTGGCCGTCATGGTGTCCGCGGGGCTGCACGTCTCCGGTGGCCACATCAACCCGGCCGTGACGCTGGGCCTCGCCGCCACGGGCCGCATCACGCTGTTCCGCTCCGCGCTCTACGTGGCCGCGCAGCTGCTCGGCTCCGCGCTCGCCTGCCTCCTCCTCGCCTTCCTCACCGCCGGCGGCGCGCCCGTGCCCGTGCACGCGCTGGGCGCCAGCGTCGGCGCGCTCCGGGCCGTGCTCATGGAGGTCGTGCTCACCTTCTCGCTGCTCTTCGCCGTCTACGCCACCGTCGTCGACCCGCGCCGCGCCGTCGGGAGCATGGGCCCGCTCCTGGTGGGGCTGGTCGTCGGCGCCAACGTGCTCGCCGGCGGGCCCTTCTCTGGCGCGTCCATGAACCCCGCGCGCTCCTTTGGCCCAGCGCTCGTGGCTGGGGTATGGGCCGACCACTGGGTCTACTGGGTCGGGCCTCTTATCGGTGGGCCACTAGCTGGGCTGGTCTATGATGGCCTCTTCATGGCTCAGGGCGGACACGAGCCGCTTCCTAGGGATGACAACGACTTCTAGTCTAGTAGGCAAAATATGTGCCCTCCCCTGAATAATTTGAATTGAAAACCCATGTATTGAGTCTTTAATGTTGGCAAAGTCTATGTGACGACCCATCACGCTCTGGTTGTGTCGTGCGACGCCTCTACTCGATTTCTTCTCTTCTCTTTTCTTCGTCTCCCTTTCTTCTTCTCCATCTCCGGCGGGCTTAGAAAGGGGGCAGGGGAGGCAAGCATGCCTGGCGGTGGGGACGGGCGAGACGATGGCAAAGCGGAGGTGGTGGCAGCACCGTCAGAGTGATCGGCGGAGGAGGCGGCCGGGCGGGGTTGGGGCAGGGGCAACCATGGCCATGGTGACGGCGGGGAAAGGGAGGAGACCGTAGTGGGCGCGGTATGGTCTCGACGGAGCTCTAAGGTCGTGGCCACATCTGTGGAGCTCCGGCAAGACCCTACCTTGCCACGGCAGCGCGTGGCGCTACAATACCTGATTGGGAAAGCGACGGGGTCGCATGCTCGTTAATAGCATGACCTGTCGCGTGTTATTGGCGTCCTTTAGTGTTTTGGTTTCGATTCAAAGTAACAGTATCGAATGAAAGCCGTGGTGAGGTCGTAAGCCGCTTAAATACATATTGAGTACAATCATGATGATTCCTTGCTGCTACACCTACAAATATTGAACTACGTACACATCATGACACCATCTCCAATACCCTTTCACTATATGACAATTGGCGGAGGAGGGGGAAACTAAATATGTTTTTTGAGTTGATTTCCCTTAGAAGAATTTGAATATCACAGCTAGCAATTCACATCTTTTTAGAAATCCTGTCTGGACATGCACAGAACTGAAGAAAACTCTAAAGTATCAGTTTTTACAAATTAAATGATGATACAATGCAACTTCCAATATATCTCAGTGTACAAATACATATGTCATAATAGAAAAGGATCTAAATTCAAACCTGAACAGCATTCAACGGCACGTTTCCAGAACTGACGGCAGACATTGATTATCAGAGCTGCGACGATGACCGATAGTTGGAACTGTATAAACTTCTGTATGTTTGCATACACCGAACGACCCCACCATCTGACAACCTGAAGCCAGAAACAAACACCATGAACTACAGTAGCAGAAGGCTAACAAGAAAATATAAAGAGATTAACTTACCCTCACGACTGATGCGAAATTGTCATCCAAGATAATAATATCAGAACTCTCCTTAGCAACTTCAGTTCCCTGAATGCCCATTAATAGACCAGTATCCGCCTGCAAGTTTCAGAGTTCGTTAAGTACTACCAAAAGATGCTTCTTGAACATGAACTTTCAAGATCATTTAAAGACAGACGTCAAAATTTAGAAATCAAGGTTGTGGAAAAAATCTAGGATACAAGATACAGCCTGAAGGGGCAGCAACAACTGCTATAGTGGTTTTGTAATCATTCAATTTCTAGTGTCGTTGATTGGTTACAGACAAATACTGACAAATTCAGTGAAAGAAACTGATAAATAGATCAATTCAGATGTAAGGGACATAATAACAGGTTTTATTCATTTACAGGCAAGAAGCAGAAAATTAGACACATAATAACAAATACTTCGTGTGAAATGTGGAGCAAATAATATTGAAAGATAGCATTAGCAATAAGGACCAGGACCATAGATTGGCAGGCACTGGGATACACCCCACGAGATCTCTCGGAACTGGAAGTGCCATTCTCACAAGGGGAGACCAAGGACACGATAACTTCGATGCCGTCGGATAAGGCCCCGGGCCCTGACGGGTTCACCGGCGCCTTCTTCAAATCATGCTGGGAAATCATCAAAGACGATGTCACGGCGGCCATAAATAATTTGTTCCATCTGAACTCCCAGGGTTTCGAACTCATGAACTCGGCGAACATTGTCCTACTCCCAAAAAAGGAGGATGCACTGTGGATCACAGATTACAGACCCATCAGTCTCATACACAGCTTTGCAAAGATCTTCTCAAAGCTCCTGGCGAACAGGCTCGCCCCCATTCTCAACTCGCTGGTCTCCAATTGTCAAATTGCCTTCATAAAGAAGAGAAGCATCCATGATAACTTCTTATATGTTCAGACCACAATACAAAAGTTGCACAAACAAAAAAACCCGGCCCTCTTCATGAAACTAGACATCCACAAAGCTTTTGACACGATCAACTGGAGTTACTTGCTCGAGGTGCTCGAGGCACTGGGCTTTGGGCCACGTTGGCACGAATGGGTATCCATCCTTTTCCGCACGACCACTTCGTCGGTGTTGCTGAACGGTCAGCGAGGGCCTAATTTCAACCACGGCAAGGGGGTCCGCCAAGGTGACCCTCTATCGCCCATGCTCTTCATCCTCGCCATAGATCCCTTACAACGGCGGCTAGAGCTGGCCACGCAACAAGGAATCCTCTCTCCTCTACCATCGGCTACAACAAGGTGGAGGACCTCCATGTATGCAGATGACGCGGCCATCTTCATAAACCCCATAAAAGAAGACCTGGAAGCTACCAAAATGGTCCTGCAAGCATTTGGGAATTTCTCAGGCCTGCACATAAATTTGCAGAAAAGCTCAATTCACCCAATCAGGTGTGAAGAAGTGGACCTGGACCACATTCTGTCTTCTTTTGCGGGAACCAGAGGTGCTTTCCCTTGCCGGTATCTAGGACTACAACTGCACGTCCGTAAGCTTCGGAAAATTCATGTCCAACCGCTTATAGAGCGCATTGGCCAAAGACTGCCTGGGTGGAAAGGAAGATGGCTCAACAGAGCTGGTCGCCTCACTCTTGTCTCCTCGGTCCTCTCATCCATGGCGACCTACCACCTAACAGTGTTTCCCCTTGCGGCTTGGGCTAGGAAGAAAATCGACAAAATCAGGAGATCTTTCCTTTGGAAAGGTGAAGAAAATGCAAATGGTGGTCACTGTCTAGTGAACTGGCCAACAGTTGCTAGACCCAAAGACCTTGGCGGTTTGGGGATACTGGATCTAGAAAAATTTGGCAGGGCACTTCGCCTACGTTGGCTTTGGCAGGATTGGGTGGATGAATCCAAACTTTGGGCGGGCGCGGAACTGCCTTGCAACGAAGCCGACCGGCTGCTCTTCAACTCATCAACCAAGGTCACGATTGGCGATGGCGCAAAGGCCCGTTTCTGGCATAACAGTTGGCTGGACGGTGAGGCACCCAAATATTTAGCACCACACTTGTTCGACTTGGTTAGAAGGAAAAACAAATCGGTCCAACAGGAACTTCGAAACTATGGTTGGATCCGATCGCTAAGAGGCAGGATCACCTCCGCAGTCCAAGTCGAGGAGTTTGTCTCCCTTTGGATAAGGCTCCAAAACATCCAGTTGGCACCGAGTGTTCGCGACTCCATAGTCTGGAGGTGGACAGCCGATGCTTCTTACTCCACCCGTTCAGCGTACAGGATCCAGTTCGAAGGTTCCTATGGCGGATTCCGAAATGACCTCATTTGGAGAGCACATGCTGAGAATAAAGGAAAAGTGTTTGTTTGGATCCTGGTGCAAGAAAAAGTCTTGACGGCGGATAATCTCCAGAAGAGAGGTTGGCCTCATCAGGACCAATGCGCCCTATGTAACGGACCTTTGGAAACATGCCTTCACCTATCACTCCTTTGCCTTTCGCCAAGGCAGTGTGGAGCCAAGTTCTTTCATGGGAGCATTTCGATGTACAATTGATCCACCCCACTCAAGACCCACCTCACCTGAAGTCTTGGTGGGAAGAGGCCGCAACCAAGATAGCGAAACAAAAAAAACGGCGCTTCAACGGGATGGTCATCTACACGCTATGGAACATATGAAAGGAAAGGAACAGAAGAACTTTTGACAACGCCCACGAGTCGGCAATGCAAGTGGCATTAAGGGTAAAAGAGGATATCGAGCAAAGAAAGAGGGCTTTAGCTTGGGGAGGAGGCAATATCGCGGAAGGCATCGTGTAATCATAATGGGGGCAATGCCCCTTCTGATCTGTACATAAACCTCTTTACCCTTCTTAATTGAAAGGCAGAGCTCCTGCCATTACGTTCAAAAAAAAAAGACGGAGAGTGCATCTATCAGAATATTTCAAAAATTAGCAGTAATCAAAACTCTTGAATACGTTATGTACCTTTATTCACACAATTCCGAGCATAATCACGTTATCTTCAGGCAGTTTCCACTCTGCCCTCTGACCTTCGTCTGGAACATCATCCATCTTCAATGAATTTCTTGAATTCAGCAGAGGCTAGCAGCAGCCATATCTTCAATGAATTTCTTGAATTCAGGCAACCTGAAATATTAATAAACTACACAGGCATGGATGTGCAATAAATTCAAAACAAAAATTGGCAGGATGCTTCTTTTATCTAGTCACTGATAGTGATGGCGCATATAGGCTTCACTAAAACCTGAAACTCAAATGCATATATGCTATTTGTTTCCCATGAATGCAGATGAGTAACCTCAGGCTCAGATATACATCCAGAAGTGTTCTGTGCAATTCCTTCAACAATCAGCCATGTGACATCAGCAGATAAGATCTGAGAATTATCAGTGAGTCCATCTTCTTTCCACCAAAATACAGTTTAGATGCATACATTTCCAAGCTTCATTAAACAATTATTTCAACCAGCTAAACGTACCAACTTACAACCATCTAGACATTGCTTAACCTCACCAACTGAGGAGGCAGAAAATTAACCGAGACTATCAAAAGAATAGAGTTTAGGCATCACATATAGAGGACAGTAACAGCCACCACTCTGCAGAAAAAAAAAAGCTTGATCTTCTAGATAACAGGGTCACACCACCGCATCAGCCGCTCCGCCAAAACTCTGTTCAGGTTGTGATGACTTGGCTAAGCTCATTTGTCGTCACCGATCATCAGCCGACATATTCAGGCGCCGGGGTGCAGTAGTGGTGGATGCCGGGGCGGGGTCGGAGGCGCACTAGTTGTAGCAGAAGAAAAGCTTTGGGGTCCGATTTTTACAGGCAGGCGCCCAAGCCAACAAATGTTGCCTGCGAGCACGTCTTCACGGTGTCCGTACGACATGTATATATATATATATGTACATCAAACATCAATGAAAACGTACTACGGTCGCCAAACCTCCACACGCCAACCCTACCTACCCCTCTCCGTCCCTCCCGAGCCGTCGACTCTTCCTTGCCTGATGAGCTCCGAGTCCTCCTCAGCCCCTCCCTCATCCCGAGCTGTCACCGGCGGGCAGATCTTCATCAAGGCTGCCTCCGATCCCGCTGCCTCCGTCGCCGGCGATCTGATCTCCAGCGCTGCCCCCGTCGCCGGCAAGCAGATCTTCATCGAGGCTGCCTCCGATCCCGCTGCCTCCAGCCTCAACAAGGCCACCGATCCGCGGCTTACTCCCTTGTACCAGGCTACCGGTCCAGCGACGCAGAACCCCTATCCCGCGATGCGGAGCTCGCGGAATCCGTTGCACCGGGCCACACGTTTGATTGGCTCCATGACCAAATTCCACGGCCATCGATCTAAGGGCGGCCGCGTCCCTGTCACGCCCGTCATATACGGACCGAGAGAAGTTCCGGATGATTGCAGCGGGGTCGAACAAGATGACTACTACCGAGTTGTTGCCAAGATCGACAAGATGAAGGCGGGGGTTGCCAAGGTGTATCTGGAGAGTGGGTACTGCTGTTGCGTGGGCCTCCTGGATCCCATAACAAACATTATCATCAACGGCTCCATCTTCAGCTGTGCTGAGTCCTCGGGTCAAGTCCAAGGAGGAGACATGGCCAAGTATGCCAAGTCGTCGGACATGGCCAAGCGGTCACTGGATGACCTCCTCAACTTTCTAGCTTGCCTCTTCCCCTGCCTTCCCTACGGGGAGGCCCTGGCGTACCTTGACGTTGTTGATGCTGACCCCATGGCTGTTGCTGCCCTCGTCCTTACCAAACGAGGGGTGAAGTCCGACTACTGCTCCTTTAGGAACGCCGCCACTGCCGCCACCACCATGGAGATGGCCCTCAGATGCGCAGCAGTTGCCGCCAAGCATCCACACCCATCGCAACTTGTGAAAGGGTGGAAAATTGTTTCACATAAGCTGACTGAGGTCAACTTTTGTCTATCAGGCTCAGGCCCCTGTCCTGACTACGATATCGATTCTGCAGATTTTGTACACCGCCTTCTTGGGATGGCATTTCCCCATGTTGAGGTTGGAGAGGGGTGGAGACTCGCCAATGTCAGGCTTGGACATTGCAGTTTTGGCTTAGTCACAGAGCTTCCTTCTGTCCGTGCAGTCATGAAGCGTATGCTCCTTGCAAGAATCCATGGATTCTACCTGAAAGCATTGAGCAGACTCCCCAAGGACAAGCTGACCAAGAAGTATCACCGTGCTTTGGTCATGGGTGGCTACTGCTATGGACCGCTGAAGCCTGTTACCAACATCATTGCCAACATTATTTTCGCTTATCCAATCAATTATAAAATAGACCTAGCCAGCCCCCGCGTCGCCCCCACGCAGGCGACACGGGAGGTCCCAAACCCTAGTAGCTGCCGCCCCCACGCTCCTCCTCTCCTGCCGCGCCGTCGCCGGAACGGGACGCCGGCAGGGCCGCGCGGATCGTCATGATGGTGGCGGCGGGGCCGTCTCGCATATGGGTGGTGTGGTGGCGCAAGTTTCGGCGGGCCGGCGGGGGGTGGCTGATCTCGGATCGCGTGGGGTTCGGCCGGCCACCTTCTACGACTGCGGCGGCGCCGGCCAGGGCTCGATCGGGCGGATCGGTGGCAGGGCTTCTCTCCTCCTCCAACCACCCCTTCTCCTTCTTCCCCGTCGATGGCGACGGCGCGGCTAGGGCTACGGGTTGCCAGAACCGGTGCCTGAGCGGCTGATCAGCAACCTTGGTGACCCGGCTAGGTGCGGCGGCCGGCTGCGGTGGGGCTGTGGTCGGAGCTGTGCAGGCGCGGGGGTGTGGCGGTTGGGTTCTTCGCCTCTGCTCGCCCCCTTCCCTCGCTACGATGGCGGTGGCTGCGCGCGGCTGGCCAGGGCAGTACTGCTAGTGGCTAGCAACAGTCAGCCAGGTCGCGTTATGGGTCGCCTAGGGCAGGGCTGCCTGTGGCATGGCAGCCGGCCTGGCAGCCTGATGAGGATGGACGGGCCGGGGGCGACGTACGCATTAGTGGAGCATGCGTCGCGTGGCCGTTGGCGGCGTCAGTCGGCAGCGGTGGCTGCTGGTGCCATTGCCGGTGGCGGTGCTCGGAGCTGCTCGCTTTCAAAGATGGAGGTTGCCGGCATCGATGACGACAGGTGGCTCGGTCGGGCAGGGCGGTGGCTAGCGCAAAGGACAAATCATGGCCAATGGTGTGCACGGGGTTGAGGTGCCATGGCGAAAGCTTTGCCCTCTTGGGCCGATGACGACGACGTCTCCAGACGCCGTTTTCTTCCTTGGAAGCGTCATCGTTTGGGCCTCTTCCCTTTGTGTGGCTTGTCTTCATTGGGTGAAAACCTAGACCTTCTGGTCAGGCGATGGTGGCGTCAATGGCGTCTCTTTCCTCCTTGGAGGCGTCGTTTTGAAAGGCGGTGCTCGATCAGTTTACTGCGGGGGCCAGCGTCGTAACAACGAAGCTAGAGACCTAGTTGAGGATTCAATATTGCGGTGTCAACGACGGAGGAAGGCGGTTAGAAGGAAGGCGTAGGCGTGGCAATTCAACGGTCTCGCATCTGTTGGCAGTGGACCACGAATTTGGCGAGGAGGCCAGCGTGGGAGGCGCCCATGAAATTGGCAGAGACCGGCGTGGGAGGCAATGGCCAGCAGTTGAGTTATCTGAGATGACCTGCGTGTTTGGCGGCAGACGGTTTCGCATTGTGGCGGCTGTTCTCGGCGTCAAGAGGTGTTCTGACAGGCAGCTGGAGGACGTGTGTAGCACTTTTATTTTTTTGATGAGTTAACTAGGTCGAGAAACTTTGGTGTGCGTGCCTTGAGTTTGAGTTTGTGTGAGTTTGAAATGCTTTGTAATAAGGAATAGCTATATGTATCGATCGATGCAGAGGCTGGGATATTAATATATTTCCTTTTCTAAAAAAAATGGTATGGTATGAGCAAACCTTTCCAACAAGCATAGAATTTGAGTCAGCCATGATCAGCACTCGCTTCCTGTGCAGAATTGTGGCTCGGTCACTATATGGTCTCATATCCTTCCCGTGTGCCCGCTACCCGCTACTCACACCTGACCATGCCATGCAGCGCCTGCTGGTGGCAGATGCCAACTTGCAGCTTGCTGATCCCAATCTTTTTGATACGTGTAGTAAACAAAAGTTGGACTGGTCTGATTGTCCGCAAATTGGTTCAGGCAAAGACAATGATAAATTTCAGGAGAGAGCAGTTCGGAAGGCCGTTGTCAATGTCCCAGAAGCATATGCTGCTGCAGCCACTGCTGCGTTCCACCCCAGCCCAGCTGCACAGAAAGGGTTTCTTGGATCACCGGAGTCTATGAACATTCTCGGTTCTGCCTCAAGTGTGTTTCATCTGTATGATGATGATTGCCAGCTCTCGAAGCAGGGAATTTATTTTCTCAGCATGCATTTACTCAGCTCCCCCTACTCTCTTGGCATGTCGCACCTGCAACGGGAACCTGAGCCTACAGAGGAGTGCAGTGAACATATTAGATGCAAAAGGAAGTTCTTGGTACTGCAGGATGAATTCAAAACAATGGTTTTATCCGCACTGGAGAAGTTCAACAGATATAATAAATCCCAGTATAGGCTTCATGTCATCTGTGGTGTCAATGAGCTCGTTTCTGGCCCAAAATTGTGCTCCCATGAAGATATAGGATCCAATCCGAGTTTTCCTTGCAAATTTCTGCATTGCCATATCAACTTTCTAGCGACTTGCTTAGACGAAGAACTGCACGATCAACCTACAAATCTCTACTTTGTTGTTCAACCTACAAAGCTCTTCTTTGCTGAATGTAGCCGTGCTGGTGATGATTCTTGGTGTGCCCCTGTGGATTGTTCGCCCGATGGTGGACAAGCTCGGTGCTTTTACTGTGAGAAACAAGGGAGCCAAATCATCCATCCAGCCTGGCCGGGTTTCCATGGGTCTGACTTTCAGGATGCCTTCTTTGGGTCAACTCCAGACTTGTACGGTAACGACAGTCTGATCGGAATGGCTTATTCTTTGGATTGGGTGCATGGTGTGGAAGAAGATGTCATCTACGAAAAGAACTATAAACACCGAGTTCGTGATGATGGTAATGCTCGTAATGGGTTCAAGTGTATTAAACTTGAGCCACTTGATGGTGATGATGCTGGTAATGGGTTGAAGCTTATTAAATTTGAGCCACTTGTGTTTGGGTGACAGTATATTATAGTAAATTATGTCTACCTTAGGTGATGACCGTCAAGTGACAAAACTTGACATAATGTATGTCTACCTTAGGTGAGGACCGTTGAGAGAAAACTTAATGTTCATCGCCCTTAATGATGTTTGTTTAGTGAAGTATACTGCTAAATGAAGTACTATAATGTAACTTATATCTACCTTAGGTGATTACTGTTGAGAGACAGAACTTGACGTAATGTTCATCACACTTAATAAAAAAAAAGATCAATGAAAACTCTCTGGTTCATTTGCAATACATAGCGTTCCATTTACATTCCAGTTTTCATAAGTTATCAGCACGCTACGCTCGCGATCTGTGCTCTCGAGAGGGAGATCAGAAGGAGGAAACGAAGGCCGGCGAGAGGGCCGGCGAGATCGAGTTCGTGAAGATCCAAAGGTACCATGCCTCCAATGCGCTACGTACCTCCGGCGATCCTCGTCGTCGATCTCGTCTTCTTGATTCTCCACCGCGCCATCGACATGAACATCCCGTTCAACCACCACTACATCCGCGCCGAACTCCTCAACATGTTCCGCTACCTCCTTGGCGACCAGGTCGGTGAATGCCGGGGAAGAGGGAGGGGACGGGGACTTCGGATCCGCGTGGGTGGTCGTGGTGGTCGTCGTCGCGCCGTCGATGCTCCAGTGGCCCCTGCGCCACCGCCGGCACCTGTCTGCCCCGAGCATGGACTGGGACCGTGTCCGCGTGGTTGCCGCGCTACTGTGTCGAACACGGCCACTGCCCCTGGCCGCTTAATGTGCCTCCAACCCCTCTAGCCCCGGACGTCGCTGGCCCCTCTAACTGGGCCAGCCCTGTGGCGATGGACGTCGAGCCGGCGATGCCGACTCCGCCCCTCACCGTGGCGGGCTTGAGGAGGAGACGGAGCTGCTCTCCACTGACAATCACGGCCCACCGCTCCGCGTTCACGCCGGCGAGGCCGCCAACCACCGCCCGAGCCTCCGCCCGACATGGCTCCATGTCCCCCATGGAGCCTGGGCACATGGCCTCCCCAACGGCCATGCCGGACCAAGCGGCAGCACGAACAAATCTAAACCTCTCTAAATGGATTCGGTCTCGAATACGGTAAAAAAAAATTCGTACTGTTTTCGTGCCGCGAGCATGCCGCCGCCGGGATAAGTCGGTTTTGTTCCGAAGTTTGTCCACGTGTTGCTTTTCTATCGATCGATGTACTGTAGTATGAGTTAGACGTGCTGGGCCAGCTGTCAATACAGGCAACTTGCCCCGCCGCGTCGTGTCCGGCAGAGCGCCGAGCGGCAGCCTCGGTCCCCGCGAACGGCTAGAACGCTAGTACTAGCATGGAGAGTGAGGCGCGACGCGCGAGCCGTGCGGTGGAAAAAAATTGCATGCATACCAGGTACACAGAGGCAGGGGCGGAGCCAGGATTCAAATACAGAGGGCCGGGTCATCGAATGTCCACAGAAAACTATCAAATCTTGATGTCAGTTTAAAAATTATTATTTTGATGTTGGCTTAAAAAATTATAATAAATTGTATTTAGAGCATGTCCAGAAGTTTTGTAAAACAACTCTCATTTTGGATTTTTAGAAAAAGAAAAAAGGTGTCCTCCAACTGTTCGGTAAAAGGGCTCCTTAAAAATAAAAAATTACTAAATATCCTCTACAACGTGTAAGTTTCTGCAGTCAAGTGAAACTCCGTATTTGCTCCCTGTTTAGCATTTTTCTCTGGAAATCGATGTAAATTGGACGTATGAGAAAGTGGTAAGAGACAAAAAAAAACTATTAAAAAGGGGTTTAGTTCGTAAAAAATAGTCTAGGATTCCCATGCAAAATCGTTTAGAAGCTATTATAGGAGACTATTGTAGAAGGACAAAATTTAAGGTTCCTATTTCTTCTGTTAACTTGCTAGATCTATTAGTTTTACAAGTAAACTATACCAAATTCGTAGAGATGCTATTAATCTTTTTATTTAGAAAAATGCTAAACGTCTAAATTGAAAATAAAAAGGTTGTTCATAGGTCAATGATACCATCATATTTACTATATTTGGACACTTAACATTAGACAATTAAGAGATTTATTTGAAAAGACATTTTAGAATTGACTAAGAAAGCTTCCCCCTGTTCGGCTGAGCTTATCAGCACGGCTTATCAGCCGTGGAACAGTGTTTTTCTCTCACAGCAAATCAGCCACAGCCGGCTTATAAGCCAAAAAAACAGCCTGCCGAACAGGCTTGTTTATTTAATTTCTAGTGATCTGTAAGAACTAATGAGAGGTACTAATAAAAATTATGCATGATTAGGTGGGGCCAGGCCCCTGCCCGCCCCTTGTCTCCGCCCCTGCACAGTGGTGCCATGCACATGGGTCCGATGACCTGTCGGCCTCCCACGGGCCGACTGGTCCTGTCGGCCCTCCAGCTGCCGACAGGGTCCCTCCAGTGGGCGACGGCCCGTCCGACAGGATGCATCTCAAACTTTTGTATAACCGCTTCTGGATTTGCAATTAAAAAATATTATTTAAAAAAAGTTCCGTCGTCTGATCCTCTCTGTGCTGTGCACGACTGCACGTTGCAATTGCAGTCCATTTGCGCATCTCTCGTCGTTGTCTTCTCTCAACGGCTGACCGAACCTGATACTCAACTGCTCTGCAACTTTTGCCCTTGTTGCTATACAAGTTCTCCTACAGCAGTCCATGGCCGGCTGGGTTGCTGTAGGTTGTACTGTAGTGCACTGCACTTGGTTTGCGACGGCCGACGGCAGAACGGAGGAATAATAAAACGGGAGTAGCAAGGGGTGTTTGGTTCGCCCAGCAGCTCCAATCTCGCTAAAGGGGACTAAAAGCCCATCCTGGACAGGCGGTGCCCCTAATTATTGCCCTGTCCAAGCCCACCTGCCGAACCCTATCCGCTCACTCTCAGCTCACTCTTGCTCACTCTCGCGCTTGCTCTCCTCGGTTTGCTCCGACTTTGATAATTGCAGTGGAGTTATAGATGGGACACATGTACCTGTCACTGTACCAACTGAGAAGGTAGTCCAATATACAGGAAGGAAAGGAATCACCACTCAGGATGTGTTGGCGGTACGTGACTTCGATATGAGATTTACTTTTGTTGTGGCTAGATGGCCAGGCTCGGTTCATGACTGTTCAATGATGCACTTGAGAAGTTTAGAAACAACTTTTCACATCCACCTGAAGGTATGCATATGCTCTTCAATGTCTTCTTTGTCTTAGTTGTAGTATTTGTCATTTTCCTTACACAAGTTTTGTGTTGTGTAGGGATATTCTATTTGGTTGACTCATGGTACCCAAATCGATTGGGTTTTCTTGCACCGTACAAGGGTACAAAATACCATGTCCCTGAATGGAGACAAGGCCCTGGGCCGAGAGGTAAAAAAGAGTTGTTTAATTACACACATTCTTCACTTAGAAATATCATATAGAGGTTTTTTGGAGTTCTAAAGATGAAGTGGAGAATTTTGTTGGATTTAGCTAGCTTTCCCATGGTAAAGCAAAGCAAAATAATCGTGGCATGTATGGCACTACACAATTTCATTAGACAGAGTGGTTTCATGGATGACCTCTTTGACTTGTGTGATCAAGATGAAAACTATAACCTAGATGAGGAAGGAACTTCTTCTCAAGCAACTGGAGGCAATACACATTATGGAGACGAAGATGAAAACATGAATCAATTTCGTGATTGGATAGCCAATTGTTTGTTTAGATGGTCATAGATGTGCTATGGTTTGTACTAATGAAGATTTTTGTAAACTATTTGAACATTATTTGTGAGTGAGATGAACATTGCAAATCTAGATGATGTTATAGGAAATTTACAAGAATAAGTGCCTGTTGGCACTTGGTAAGCCGACTGGACACGTATCGGCTATTGGCTATGTTATTGGAAATTTAAAAACTTACTAGAATAGGTGCCTATCGGCACTTGGTAAGCCGACTGGACGTCCTGAATGTTGATTATTCAAACCTAAGAACGGCCACGTCAAAAAAAAAAAATTGTGCCAACAGACATATCGGCATCCGAAGGGCCGACTAGCCCTCCAGCCGGCCAATCAGCTGTCCTGTGGCTGATAAGCCTCCCTCTGACACAGCAACGTCCAGTCGTTCCTTCAATCCCATTTACATTTGACGCCGTTTTACTTCTTTACCTTTGCATTTACTATTACTACAATACTACTGGTGTGCCTGTTGCATGTGCTTTCGGCAGTGATGGAACTGGACATCAAGTGTTTCATTCTGTAAGAATTCGTATCAATAAAATTTGAATATAGATATCTCTATTCATATTTATTTTATGCTATAGTAGAAGATTTAAAGCCTTACAAATGATTATGGCTATTGATTTAAAATCTAACATTCATATGTAAATATTAAGTGCAATTTGCATAAGAACTTGTAGCCTACTGGAGCCTCGGTAGGACCTCAGGGCCTAGATTTGATTGCCCGTGAGAGCGACTATTACATGATTTAACGGCGTTTGTGCTTTCAGTAGGAGGTGACGTTTCCGTTGACAGCGAGGTCTTTGTGGTGACTTCGTCAATCTTGAGGATTTGTTGGCTCAGTCTTCGAAGATGTTTATAGGGTAGGGTTTACGTACGTATGTTCACTTTTTTTTTGCGCAAGTGCGTGCATATGTTTATAGGGGTGAGTGTGCGTGTGTTGTGATTTTCTGCGTTGTACTGTGTAATTCAAAAATATATTAATTAAGTTTAATTTAATATTGTTTTGAACGGATCGTTTTGCAGTGAGAAATGTTTCGGATTCCTTAGGCTAGAATTTTTTTATTTCAGCCTAAAATACCTAATATTTTAAAAAGAGCGCATCACAAACGATGGAATATACATAATAAATATATTTGAAAACATAAATATTGATATTTCGTAATAAAGATTTATATTTTTTTGGGATCAAGGGAGTATTTATGTTTTATCAATTTTTTAACTGTTTGACGGATTTTGTATACCATCACAAGTATTTGCAAACTCTCAATGCTTGACAATTGGATAAAAGAAACGTACAATGATATATGCACATTAAAATGCATGGAAACTATAACGAGCTTTGAAACCACATGGTATTTAGGATTTTCTTAGAAACATTATCTACAGCCCGCTCTGCCTACGTTATATGGAACTGTCTCGCAAAAGGAAAAATAGTGTAGAAGTTTTTTTTATCTCAAAATAGAGTAGAAGTTAATTACCGAGGAAGAGAAGGGGCTCCCTCACGCGAACACACGCCAGGAAGAGAAGGGGCTTGGTAGAAATTTCGCTATCAAAGCTCGTTCAACACGTAGAAAACTCAAAAAAGATCTAATAGAGCACATATGACAACGCTATGAAAACAAAGAAAATTAAATAGAAAGCGTTGCAATTATACAAATGTAATCTGGCAATACAATGGTATATAATCCTATCTTATTACCTGTTTATATGATAGATTCGAGGTGCTTACAGACGACCCATCTGTGAGCTGTACATGCCCTTGCACTCCAGTCCACCACGGCCTCACTGCCTCACGGACTCCCTCCCTCCCTTCGTCTCCCAGAGGAGAGGATGGCCGGAGCCGGACTCCTTCAAGAGCATGCCGCCGCCGGGACGCGTCGGTTTTGGCCCCGTTCGGCTGTGCTGATAAGCCGGCTGAAAAACACTGTTGGTTGATTTGTTGTAAGATAAAACACTGTTCTGGCTGAAAAAGACGAATTATAAGCCGGATGAACAGGGCATTTGTTTGAAAGTTGGTCCACGTGTTGCTTTTCTATCGATCGATCTACTGTAGTACTCTATGCGTTACTAGGGTCTTGTTTAGATGCCAAATTTTCCCCTAAATTCTACTATGCAACAAAAAAATTCCCCATCACATCAAAATGCCGGCACATACATGGAATACTAAATGTAGATGAAATCAAAAACTAATTGCACAGTTTTATTGTACTTTACGAGACGAACGTTTTGAGTCTAATTAGTCAATGTTTGGACAAATTTTATCAAATAAAAACAAAATGCTACAGTGCGCTACAGTAGAACACATGCCCTGTTTGGATCAAGGGGCTAGAGCTAGTTTGAGCTAGTTTACACTCAACTAGCCCAAAAGTTGCCAAACAGGAGGGCTAGAGCTAGTTTTTTGCAACTAACCCACCCAAAAAAACTATCCCTCTCAAGGGGTGATTATTGGGGCTAGTTAGGGCTAGTTCTGATGGGACCTACAGAAAAATTATTATTTTTCCTCCTCAGCCACACTTGAGCCACAACTAGTCCGATGGGCCCACAAAAAAATTAATTAATGATTGGAAAAAGTATATTTAATATCAATCTAACCATTCATCTAACCCTCGGATCTAAACACCTCTTTAGTTAGAGCTAGTTCAGAGCTAGTTCTAGGTTAGAAACTAACTCTAACCTCTAGCTGAGCTGAGCTAGAGTATCCAGACAGGGCTACAGTAAATCAGCCGCCTCCTATTTGGACAACTAAACGAGGCCTAGACGTTGCCGGGGCAGCTGAAAAGGACACTGCGGCTTTCCGTCCCTTCCGACGTCCATCGGGACTGCCTCGCCCTTGTCGCGTTGTCTTGCCCCGCCGCGGCGCGTCCGGCCGAGCACCGAGCGGCAGACGCAAGCTGGCTTTTGTGTCAGCCTCACCGGTCATACACCTCACCACCAGCGAGCCGTGCGGTGGAATGTGGAATAATGGAACACTCAGGCCATGTTTAGGCGTCGTTTAGTTTCAGGACGTAAAATTTGGGTATCACATCGGATATCGTACAGGTGTTTAGATACTAATAAAAAACCAACTATAAAATCTGTCAATAAACCGTTAGACGAATTTATTAAACCTAATTAATCCATTATTAACACATATGGTACTGTAGCACTTTGTTGTCAAATCATGAATTAATTAGGCTTAAAAGATTCGTCTCGCAAAATAATCGTAATATGTGTAATTAGTTATTTTTTAGTCTATATTTAATACTCAATGCATATGTCCAAACATTCGATGAGATAGAGCGTAAACTTTTGTAATTAGTTCATGATTTAACAATAAAGTGCTATAGTAACACATATACTAATGATGGATTAATTAGGTTTAATAAATTCGTCTCGCGGTTTACTGATAGATTATGTAATTTGTTTTTTTATTAGTATCTGAACACCCCCTTCACGTGTGATACCCCAAAACTTTACACGCCGGAACTAAACAAGACCTCAAGTCATCCAATCCAAGAGTAGTAACTGTGATTGACGGTGATACGATTTTGATGGTAACGTTTTGGTAGCTCCAATAATCCCAAATGGGTGTAGCCATGCTGGATTTGTCTCTGGAGACTAGAGAGAGCGCAGACAGAGGGCCTCCATCTGATCCACATGCATGATGATTTTGTACCGATCGATCGGGTGACCACCATACTCGGAAGTCGGAACCGCCAAATGAATGAAAACGCTTGCATTTCTCTATCAGCAGGAAGGAACATGAAAATGAAACCGCAAAGGCGTAGCAAGAGAACATCACCAAGCTGTTGACACGTCGTCATCCATCGTCGATCGAGGGGGTCCCGACCGACGCCGGCCGCAGCTACTAGCAGCATTCAACAAGTCGTCTGTGTGGATGGAACCAGGTGCATACAGTGCAGCCTTGTTTTGCTTTGCTCTGTGATCCCCAGTTATATCGGCGACTGGCCGGTGTTCGCGGTGGCCAACTTGTCGGCGCCCCAGCGACCGACTCGCCCTATCGGTCCTCCATCTGCCGACAGCCTACACCAAATGCCGACTGGCCCTGTTGATCCTCCACCCGCCTCTGCCGTTGCCCAAGGTTACACCAAATGCCGGCCAACCTGTCGGCTTCCCACGGCCTGACTGGACCTGTCGGCCGTCCACCTGCCGACAGGTGTGTCTTCCTTCTCCTGCCACGGCCCCTCCCGGCCTGACCGAACCGGATGCTCCATCGCTCTGCTACTTTGCCCTTGTTACTATACAGTTCTCCTACTGTATTATTCAGTCCATGGGTGGGTTGCTGTAGGTTTGCGACGGCCGACGGCACAACGGAGGAACAAGGGCCTGTTTCCGTTTTTCTATGAAAAGCAAAGGAGCTGGAGCTCCAGACTGTCTAAAACGGCTCTGGCTCTGGAGGAGCACTGTAGCAACAAATGGGAGAGCTGTTGGCTGTTGCCAGTTTAAGGCCATGTTTAGTTCAAAAAATTTCAAGATTTTCCGTCACATCGAATGTTTAGACACATGCATAGATCATTAAATATAGTCAAAAAAAAATACTAATGGGTAGAAAACCACGAGACGAATCTTTTATCAAGATTCCTTGTCACATCGAATGTTTTGACACATACATAGAGCATTAAATATAGATAAAAAAAAACTAATTACACGGAGTATTAAATATAGATAAAAAAAACTAATTACACGGTTTGGTAGAAAACCATGGGTAGAAAACCACGAGACGAATCTTTTATCAAGATTCCTTGTCACATCGAATGTTTTGACACATACATAGAGCATTAAATATAGATAAAAAAAACTAATTACACGGAGCATTAAATATAGATGAAAAAACTAATTACACGGTTTGGTAGAAAACCATGAGACGAATCTTTTGTCAAGATTCTCCGTCACATCAAATATTTAGACACATGCATGGAGCATTAAATATAGACAAAAAAAAACTAATTACTCGGTTTGATAGAAAACCACGAGACGAATCTTTTAAGTCTAATTAGTCTACGATCCGACATTAATTAACAGATACTACAGCAGGCCATAGCAAAAAAAAAAAAAAATCACGAACTAAAAGCACCCTAAAAAACCACACAGTTGAGTTGATGTCGATGGGCAATTTGCGTGGCTCGGCGGATAATGCGTCTTAAGGGTGTTTACTTCCCTTCAAAATTTTAAATTTTTACTCTCTCTCCATCGCATCAATCTTTAGACGTATGCATGGAGCACTTAATATAAGTAAAAAAATAATTAATTATACAGTTTGGTTGTAAATCACGAGACGAATCTTTTTAGCCTAATTAGCTTATGATTGGACACTATTTACCAAATACAAATAAAAGTGTTATAGCTTCAAAATTCTAAAAATTTTTTTCATCTAAACACCCCTTAGCATTCGGGAGACCGGACCGTGTCGGCATACAGCTACTGACAGCACAGGGGCACGAGGGCTGTGTTTAGATGGCGAAAATTTTTACAAAATACAACTGTAGCACCTTTTGTTATTATTTGATAATTAGTGTCCAATAATAAACTAATTAGGCTTAAAATATTTGTATCGTGAATTATGGCTAAACTGTGTAATTAATTTTATTTTTTATCTATATTTAATGTTTCATATATGTGTTAAAGATTCGATGTGATGGAAAATTTTGAAAAAATTTGCAAAATTTTCTATAACTAACAAGCCCAAGGACGATGGATGAATGTACAGTACAGTACGAGTATGGGAAAGTCTGGTCACCTCACCTGCTGCTTTTTAGAAAAGGACCTCACCTGCTGCTGCTTCGTCTGATCTATCTTTTCACGAATCACGTTACATACAGGGGCCTCGTTAAGTTGGGAGAAAAACACTGTATCAGAATTCCTGTAATATTTTATTTGTATTTAGTAAAGATTATCTAAATTTTAACTAACTAGGTTTAAAATGTTCGTCTCGCAAAGTACAACAAAACTGTACAATTAGTTTTTGATTTCATCAATATTTAGTACTACATACATTTACCGATATTTTGATGTGATGGAGAATTTTTTTTTACATAGTGAAATTTAGGGAAAAATTAGGGTGGGATGCATGGGCACTGCCGTAGTGTACAGCACGAGACGCGACACGCTCGCTCACGAGTCACGACTCACCCCATGCCATGTTGCAATGAACGAACATGAACAGCAATTGAACACCGCATACACATGCACATGCACCTCCGTCCGGCCCCGAGGGCCCGTTTCTCTACCCTAAAAAGCCGATACCGGAGACGTCAACACACTCCGACGCGCCTCTTCAACGTGCCCGCACTCCACTCCACTCCACTCCAGAGGCCACCGCCTTATCTGTTTCTCTCGACATCTTCTCTCTTTCCGTCCCAAGGTACCGGCGCTCCCGTTCCCCTCGCGCTCGCCTGCTTGGCGGCGGGCCGGAGGTTGCCCACGCGGCGGTAGGGCCAGCGCTTCCCCACGCACTCGCCAGCGCGGCTGCAGGCCACGGCACGTGGCGGAGGAGCGCAAGTGCCGGCAGTGGAGGCCGTGCCCACGGCAGAGGAGTGCCACGACGGAGGCCCGCTCGTGCTCGCAGCAGCGTAGGCCGTGCCCGCGGCTCGAGCTCTTTTCTCCGGGCGGCCCCCTCCCACCGGCGCTCCGGCGGCCACGGCGAGCACGGGCGGCCCCATCACCTCGACGGCGCCATCCCCAAATCAAATCCCGACGGCCTCTCAATTCCCGGCGCCGAGCTCCCCAACCCCGAGAAGAGCGCCGAGGAGCGGAGGAGGCCGCGCGGCCGAGCTGCAGCGCCGCCTCGAGCCCGCGGAGGAGCACCTCGCGCTCGCGCACGCGCCTGGCGGCAGAGGAGCCCAAGGTCGCGCACGCGAGTACGCTCCGGCGCCCGCTTCCTCGCCTGCTCCATCGACCTCCCGTCTCGCCCAGCCGCCGCCGCGGACGCGACGCCGTCGTCCGCCTCTCTTCCTCGCCCTTCCGCTCGCCGCCGGCGCCACGGACGCGAAGAGCTAGAAGAGTTAAGATATTTCAGTTCAAATCATTGTTGACCGATGTTTTTGGACATACAGGCTTTGCTTCTTCTAGGTGAGTATTCTCTCCAGCTGAATATTGGCTACAGGCTATATTGATTTGTAAATGCAAAACTGAAATTTAGGCATCTAATTTCTTGCGTTTCATTGTTTTCAACCTGTAACATGTTTAGTTTGATGTTGTGTGTGCTCCTGCAATGCTTAAGTATGTGAATTAAGGTTCACTGAAATATTTTTCTTGGTGCATTGTTTCATTGAGAAATAGTGCAGACACTAAGTTGTTGAATAGTGTTATATAGATTAGCTTATCAGATTGGTTGCTGGAGTGAGAACCTTAGCCAACATACATGGCAGGGCAGGGCAAATTAATTGATAATTACCAACAAAAAGAGTACATAATGTCAAGGGATAATCTAGGTACTCGAGCTCCTTGTTTAGAGATTGTCAGTTATTATTACATAATAGCATTGAGGACTTAATGCAATTAGGTAAATGTTACTCGAGCTCCTTGTTAGAAAAAGGCAAATTACATAGTTTGACATGTTAGGGAGGTATCCATGTGAGGATAAGATATTTTAAAAATATCATCAAGTTCTATACGGAGTGCCATCTTCGAGTCTTATCATTTGAGCTCAGGTGTAGTGGTGTACTGAAGAGGTAAATGGACATCATAGTCCTTAGTCTGTGACAGTTGAATTAGTTTAGTTAAAAAAAACTTCTTTTGTTGTGTTGTCTAACTACCTGTCATAAACCAATTGGTTGTTTACTACCTGTCATAATACATGAGCTTTCCTATTTGAGGGCTGTTTTGATTTGCTTGATAGATAAGTTTGTGCATCCTTCAATTATGCAGTAATCAATCTCTGCTACATGGAACACCCCCCCCCAAAAAAAAAAAAGAATAGTGCAAATAGTCAGTAATCAGTTGCAAGATGATGCTTGCTAAATGCTTCACATACAACATTGAACAATGAGGAAAATATTTTTTTATGGTTACCATGTAGCAGCTTGCTGCAGCCCTTCTGATAAACCTCCATAGATCAACTTTTGGCACATCCAAATCCAACCATTTACCTTAATCTATTTGATCAATCTCACAGATCAGCTTTACTTTGTTCTTTTTCGAAGCACATGTCTTTTGCAACTACAATAAACAAATTGACTATGCAAGTGTATGTGCTTGTGTGCCTTTGTGAGAGAGACAGAGAGTCCACATTGAAGCATCCTCCTCACTTTGACTGCATTTTAGCTTGCAATGACATCCTGGACGTAGTTCTCTAATACTCCTTGACCCAAACTTGATTTTGCCTGCGTCTGAAAAATTACTATAGTTTGGACTTGGACATCTCTAAATTTAGGTGTTCTCGTGCAATAAATGATATAAGTGTTGTACTTTTTTTGGCAGCCAACCAGACAAAATCAGTCGAAACCATGGTGCACACAAGATATTTCTTTCATATGTGTTACTAGAAAATACATAGGGTCATGTGAATTTTCAAACCCATAGGGGCATGTACTCAACTGGGGATCAGTAATCCTGATATTACAGGAGTTGCATTGATCCGTTTAGAAGAAGTTGGCTATTTTCTCTGTATATGTGTCCTTGATGTTTTCTTTTCCCAACTTGCGCACACATCCCTTTGAGCTGAAGTTGGGTACAATATGCTAGCCCTGTGATTAATTCTATACGGCTTGTGTTCATTTTCATCCATATCTTCCTATATGTATGCATTCTAAAACAGGGATCCAAATTGTTTATGTATAACTGTACGTTAAGTCTAACAGAAGTTTGCCATCTTTGTGCAGTGCTTGAGTCACTGAGTGGATGCCGTCCAGTATCCTCTGACGAGATTGACAAACTTGAAACTTTTTGGGCAACAAAAAAAGGTTTGTCAGGCTTATTCGGAATCACAATGGGTGAACAATGCTTGAGGCCAAATAAATGCTCAAAGCTTAGAATATTTTTGGGGTTCACAATAATTTGTACGTTGATAATGTGAACGTGGTTGAGATTTGTTTATACAAATGGTTTTGTTTTTTATTCTTTTCGAACATGGTTCTCAATATTTAAATTTAATTAAATGTACACAACTGAGATTTGCTTGATTGGCCTGATAACTAAGTTGACATGTCCTTTACTCAGGCTACATACAATATCTTCATCATTTTTGCTTTGATTCTTTGCGGTCGATCTTTGCCTCATGGACACAGAAAAAATAGCAGTGCGTGCACTCCATTTGGAGACCTGACTAATACTACCAATGCGGGTAAGTAGGGAGACACATATACGACAGATTCATGCATTAGGCTGTCACACTAAGTACATCCACTTATTATTATAAACCAGGAAGTCACAATGCGTCCAATTCAAGGATACAAGTCAATGACCCTAAGGAGCGTAAAAGGCAGAGAGAAAGAGACCGACGGGCGGGAATGACTAAGGAACAAAAGGTTGAAATAAATAGAAAGCAACGTGAAAACTATCACAAAAGAAAAGCGCAAGCTATGCTGCTAAGAGAATCCGAAGATGATGGGAGTGTTGACTTAACTAATAAAACACCTCAACCCAGTCCAGGTGTTACAAGACCAGTGGAAATAGTAGGAACATCATTTTCATCGAATGACATGAATAAAGTTGATTGTGTTACCCCTACACCCTCTGCTATCAAACTATGTACGCAAATTACATCAAGAAGTCAGTACCTCAGTGAGTGGTATAAAAATATGACACCACAGCAGAGGGAAGCAAGGCTTGAACGCCAAAGGCTGCACAATACTCTTCCTGGCCATAAGCAGGCAAAGAAAATCTCTAAAGAAAGGTTAAAGGAGGTCCGAAAAAACACTCTTCACCAGGAATCCATTGCCATGGAGAACCCTATCTATGTTCCAGAGCCTGTGTGGTCCACTATAGAAGTCTCCGAGCCTCATAGAACCACAACAACCACCGATAAATGGTTAATCTCTGAGGTCAATACAACACCCCTTTATAGCCCACCAGATTCAGTGGAGATGATGGAGATGGATAAAGATGCATGTAGTGATGTACTACCTTGCAAAGTGAAGCAAAGGCGACGTGTGCCATCTTGGAGAAAACAAATATTGTTGACCCACCAAAACATGTTGTTTGAAGAATGCATTGGTGGGAAACAAAAACAAACTACTAAACAAAGTGAACGAGATAGCGCGAATGAGACGCAGCTCGTAAGTCAATTGACAGAAGGCGTCGGACCAAGCATCCATCCTACCTCAGATATACACACACAACAATTCGTTGACGATAGTGGTAATTTACAATATTGTTAACAATTCCTATATGTTCTCTAACCCATAGTTCAAATAAATCAATCCCCTATGATGAAAACAGATGATCACGACGGTGAAATATTTGAGGACGATGAGGAAAAGGATGAGGGATACCTATTCGCTGGGCAAGGTACCTGTCACAACTTTTGAAACATTGTTAGTTTCATCATTTGTAGTCTAAATTGTTGTGGTATAAATACCCTTACAGATGAGGAAGCTGAAGAGGATGTCCAAATCGATGAGTCAGACGAAGATACATCTTCTATCCCTGAAATACCCGATCCATATGAAAAGGTGTATAGTAACATTCCGACAGATACACATATTCTCAAACCTGCCAAAGATTGTAAGCATTGTGGTGCAAAAAAGTTTGAGTTCGAGCCACCTGGGTTCTGTTGTCGTGGCGGAAAGGTGAAGCTAAATGCACCTGACACTCCTGATGAACTTATGAGGCTTTGGTCAAGTACAGATGCTGACGCTAGGCACTTCCATGACAACATTAGGTTCTTTAATGGCCATTTCTCATTCACTTCTCTATACTGTCATCTCGATAGTGCTACCACTAATATGAAAAATAGTGGCATTTACACCTTCCGTGCACATGGTCAAATCTATCACAACATAAGGTCATTTGGTACTGAGGATGGTAAGGAGCCTAGACATCTAGAGCTATACTTCTATGATGATGATCCGAGCCTTGATCACCGATATCGAAAGTGCCGCAAAGAGCAATGCCAAAAAGATAAAGAAGTGATTCAAAGGTTGGTGGCTATCCTTCGAGACAACCCATACTCACAACATCTCAGGAGTATGGGACAGGTTGAACACCTTGAGGACTACTGCGTCACACTAAACCTTGACCAACAGCTTGACCAAAGAACGTACAACGTACCATTGACTTCAGAGGTGGCTGCGGTTTGGATCGAGGGCAGCGAACGCTTGGGTCAGTTCAAAAATAGTGTAGTACTTCATGGGAAAGATAGAGGCATACATGGCATACGATCGTATCATGGATGCTATGATGCTCTTTCATACCCTTTATTCTTTCCTAAGGGTGAGCTTGGATGGCATATGGATATTCCAAAAAAAGATGTTAGTATGGAGGAAGTCAATACGGCGCGTGCCCTTCGTAAAGCTCGTACTGATGGTACAGAAGACGATTCAGGTTCATTTTTGTTTTCCTACTTTTCATGTAGACTACTACATTTATGTTAGAAACAACTCTAATCCATGATTCTTATATGTGCAGTATCTCCTGGTAACCTATGTGTGTCTGTCCGTGACTACTACTGCTATAAGTTCCAGATGCGGCCAGGAATATTCAATCCAATATTTTTTGGAGGGCGCCTTTTCCAACAGTTTGCGGTTGACACGTACATCAAGATTGAGAGCTCTCGACTGGATTATATACGCAACCATCAGAAGGATATTAGGGCTGACTTGTACCAAGGATTGGTGGATAGCCTGCATGCTGGTGAGGGTAGAGCTGAAGCTATTGGAAAGAGGACTGTGATGCCTTCATCATTTATCGGAGGACCACGAGACATGAGACGTCGGTATATGGATGCCATGGCTCTGGTGCGCAAGTTTGGGAAACCGGACATCTTCCTAACTATGACCTGTAATCCAAATTGGGATGAGATCAAGAGTGAACTCTACCCTGGCCAAACAGCACAAGATCGGCCAGATCTCGTTGTGCGGGTCTTTAAGGCGAAGCTTGAAGAGTTGAAGAAGAGGTTGTTGAAAAAGGATATTCTTGGAAAGGTTCGGGCCCATGTTTATGTGGTGGAGTTCCAGAAGAGAGGTCTACCGCATGCACATTTTTTGCTGATCATGCAAGGGAAGTACAAGATCACATGTCCGGAGCAGTATGACCTCCTTATCTCTGCTGAGCTTCCAAACAAGAAGAAGTACCCAGAATTATACAAAATGGTCACCAAGCATATGATGCACGGGCCATGTGGAATGCTTAATCGTAATTGTCCATGCACAAAGGGTCGTGATTCATGTAAGAATCGATACCCGCGACCTTTCAGTGAGGTCACAGTACAGGGTAAAGATTCATACCCGGTTTATAGGAGACGTGAAGATGGCAGGAAAGAAAAAATTCGCAATCATGAGCTGGACAATAGATGGGTCGTGCCTTACAACCCTTACCTCTTGCGGTTGTTCAACCGCCACATCAATGTTGAGGCATGTGGGAGCATCAAGGCTGTGAAGTATTTGTTTAAGTACATTTACAAGGGTCATGATCGAGCGTCTGTGGCTTTGAGAGAGGCAGACAAGGGTGACAATGAAGGAAACATTGATGAGATCAAACAATATAGAGATGCTAGGTGGGTGACCCCTCCAGAAGCGTTGTGGAGGATATATGGGTTTGATTTGAGCGAAAGGTCCCCTTCTGTGCTATCCTTACAACTCCATCTTCCGGACATGCACATGGTGTCATTTCACCAGCGCGAGGGTGTTCGAGGAGTGCTCAACCGTCCAGGTGTTGAAAGGTCAATGCTTACAGCATATTTTGAAAAGAACATGATAGATGAGAAAGCTCGTGGTATCTTGTACCGGGACTTTCCCAAGTTCTATAAATGGGTTGCAATGGGAAAAGAATGGGATGAGAGGAGAACAAATAGGGAAGGACAGATTGGAAGAATTGTCTCTGCCAATCCAGCCGAGGGGGAGCGCTATTATCTTAGGGTTCTTCTAAACCACATGGTTGGCGCTACATCCTTTGAGGATCTAAGGACCGTTGATGGAGTGACTCTTCCAACCTTCCGTGAAGCAGTAGAAAGAAGGGGCCTGATCGAATCAGACAACACACTAGATGAGAGCCTTGCTGAAGCTACTCAGTGGATGATGCCATATGCACTGCGACGACTGTTTGCTACAATGTTGGTATTCTATGAGCCGAGTAATGTGTTCGGACTTTGGGAAAAATACAAGGAAGCAATGTCAGAGGACTATCGACGCAATAATCAATCTAGCATTGCAGTGGAACAAATGGTCCTTGTAGATATTAGGAAAATATTACAATCAATGCAGAAGGACATAAATGAATTCCCACTTCCTCATATCGATGACACATATGACACCTGCAATGATATTCCTAGGGAGATTTATGAGGAGGCAAGCATTGAGGCCAGCAATGATGATGTCGCTCTTTCGGACACCCTTAATAAGGAGCAGAGGGCTGCCTTTGATGAGATTATGTCTGCTATTAATACCAAACGTGGGAGGTTGTTCTTCGTTGATGGACCTGGTGGCACGGGTAAAACTTATTTGTATAGGGCCCTTCTTGCAACTATACGCAGTCAGAACAAGATTGCCATAGCAACAGCTACATCTGGTGTTGCAGCATCCATAATGCCTGGCGGCAGAACCGCACACTCGCGCTTCAAGATTCCTCTTACCATTGATGATGGAGCTTATTGTAGTTTCACTAAACAAAGTGGCACTGCCGAGCTTCTACGGACCACATCTATTATTATTTGGGATGAGGCTTCCATGACAAAGAGGCAGGCTATCGAGGCGCTAGACAATAGCCTTCGTGATGTAATGGACCAACCTGACCTACCGTTTGGTGGGAAGACAGTGGTGTTTGGTAGAGATTTCAGGCAAGTCCTCCCTGTTGTTCGAAGGGGGTCAAGGGCTCAGATTGTCGGTGCTTCATTGCGGATGTCATACCTTTGGGAATCCATGCGACACCTCAAACTGGTGCACAACATGAGGGCACAAAGCGACCCATGGTTTGCAGAATACCTTTTACGTGTTGGTGATGGATCTGAGGAGTCCAATGGTGACAATGACATCCGTCTTCCTGAAGAGATATGTGTGCCACATACTTGGGGAGGATGGTGATCTCGATACTCTAATAGATTGCATTTTCCCAGGGCTCAACGAGAACATGACAAAGAGAAAATACATCACTTCGCGAGCAATATTGTCTACACGGAATGACTGTGTGGATATGATTAACATGAGGATGATAAGTCATTTTCAAGGGGACGAGATGGTGTACCATAGCTTTGACTCTGCGGTAGATGATCCAAACAACTACTACCCTCCGGAGTTCCTTAACACTTTGACCCCAAATGGTCTGCCTCCACATGTGTTAAAGCTGAAGATTGGTTGCCCAGTTATATTGCTTAGAAACATCGATCCCGCAAACGGACTTTGCAATGATACGAGGTTGATCGTACGTGGGTTCCAAAAGAATACAATCGACGCAGAAATTGTTTTGGGACCACATGCTGGAAATCGTGTTTTCTTGCCTCGCATACCTTTATGCTCGTCTGATGACGAGATGTTCCCATTTCATTTTAAGAGAAAGCAATTTCCGATTCGGCTTAGCTTCGCCATGACTGTCAACAAAGCGCAGGGGCAAACTATCCCGAATGTCGGACTGTACTTGCCCGAACCAGTGTTCTCACATGGTCAGTTGTATATAGCGCTATCTAGAGCCACAGCTAGATCGAATATCAGGATCTTGGCTATTCCAGCAGTTGAGAAGGAGGTGAAGATTGGAAAGAAAAAGATCACAACGGTAAATGGTACATACACAAAAAACATTGTCTACAAAGAGGTGTTAAATCCTTAACTAAGGTAGTGTCTCGTGTTTATTACATTTATTTAATATTTTTGTTTTCCAAATGTCGATTCTAAGAGAAAATGGTGGTGGCAGAACGTCACGTCGAGGCAAGGCGGAAAGGGTGCTGAGGAGGGACTGCTATATTTTTTTGTATTGTCGGAGGCACGCCAGTTGAGAGAGAACCAAAAAAAAATTCGAACGTGCAGAGCTTTTGGTTGTCAAAGATGTGCATTAATTCTATTAGAACTTTTGAAGGAGTAGAAACAAAAAAATATTGATTATGCAAAGCTTTTGGTTGTCAAAAGATGTGTATTGACGATTCTGTTGGAACTTGTGTAGGACTTAGCCCTGTGCATGGGTCCTCTAATCCACCTAACCCGTGACAAGCATTGTCAAATGGATTGGGTGGATATGGGTTATGAGTTATGACCCATTAGACCCATGAGTTTCAGACGCAAGCTGGAGGCTAAAAAAACAAGGACGCCGACATATACTCTCTGTCTCTCTGACACCGGCAGCTTGTTCTAGAACTCGAGTTAGTCGTGAAGGTCGTAGTAGTTGCGGTACCCGTCGACGGCCAGGCACATGTCTTCGAGCGGCCACAACCTGCTGTCTAGACGCAGGTTTGCTGGCACTAGCGCGCTCCGCATCACTACGTCCACGACGGATGGCGGCGGCGTTCGCGCCAAGCGGCGGCGCCGGCGCTGTGCACGACAACAGAACTTATGCTAGCAGCAACATGCAGGTTGTGGCCGCGTTGTGCTCCCGCAAAGCAGCATGCATGACCAATGTGTGAGCAAAGCAGCAGCTCACGCAGCATGCATGCAGGTGCACATCAATCAGGTATTCATTACTAAAATTCAAGAACTCAAGTGAAAGATGAGTGATTCACGGGTTGATTTAGTGATTTTACAGAGGTCTCAATGGTCTGCTTCTAACAGGTAAATGAGTTCGTGACTCCATGTATGATCAGCAGTAGTAGTATTGGGATAAGAGAAATAAATGTAACCTCTGCTACATAAATTTGCGAAATCTCATGTCAAAGAAAATAGACACGGAGTAGCAGTATTTGGGGCAACTAAAATCCATATGATGACACATAAAGGAAGAACCATTACACGCCAACTTAGGCAAAAGCTACGACACCATTCACTCGTCACCACATATTCAAAATGAGCCAAAAGCCATATCACTGCATACTCAAAAGCACTGCCACAACAAAAGATAGTTCCAACAAAATGCTAAGACTCGGCTTTTCTCCATGACTACATTCTTCATTTTTGTTTGATTCGTGAAGAGTTCCTGCCTTCCAAGAAGGCATTAGTCTGCAGGTTGCAGCAGCTTCTAGAAATGGCAACAGCGGCAGCCAAACCTGCAGCGATCAGGTGAATGGATCTCTGGTTCTCCATTAATCCTATAAAACAATTAATTAACAAGTAATTAGTAGACAGTATAAATGAAACATAACTCCAATAAATAAAAGCTATAATAACCTTCTCCTGGCTTCATGCGCAGCTGCGATCTTCGGCTCAAAATGAATCCTACTAAATTCCGTAGTCTCGAGTCGGCTCTCTAATCCAATTTAAAAAGAATAATGGCAGCAACATTAGTTTTTCATAGACAAGAGCACCCTAATAAATACTATCCAAATAATACATAACCAACATGATATACTTACCATCACTATTTCCACGCAACATTGTCAACACAACAATCTCACGATCTTCTTGTAGCTTTTTCCATTTCATTAGATTATCCGTAACTAACTTGTCGAGCACCTTTATCTTACAAATATTATGGCTACAAATTCAATTAAGATTACAAGAAAACATAAGAAATTTGAATTATCTTAAATACTAAAAGTTAAAATCCATGATATATAAACATACGTGCTATCCAGTAGAAGCATATGTATAGTTGGGATCTTTCGATTATAGTCACCATCAGTTTGTGCAAATGAACTAACCATGATAGGCATACCAATAATATCTGACATTTGAATATAAAAAATAATAAATATTTGGTTAGAAAAAGGACATTTACAGCCTACACAAAAGGAAATTGGAGCACTTACCAACATATGTATCATTATCCATATAGAACTCCCATATTTTGTTAAAACGCATAAAAGGTGGGAATAATGGAATTTGCTTCTCGTCCATGTTTCTGACCTCATTAACTGTTGTCACTGAGGTAAAACGACACACGGCATCATTATCTGCCCACTTGTACTCCTGAGATCTCATAGTTGGTTGTGCGAACATCCGCCCCACAAAATACACTCGACCCTCTACAAGTAAAGGCTCGAGGCGATCAACTTCGCGATCATATATCACTGCGACCATTTTTTTAGCCTGTTACAAAAAAGTAAATAGCTTGTGATGATCAAGGTTACTTTAAATATTGCTAAGTGTAGCTGAAACTAAAGGAGTAGATATGTATTATACCTTCTCATCCAACAACACCATGTAAAGCCTCTTTCTGCCTGGGGCAAACCTCTCCACGTGGAATTTGTGGAACACTCGGGCACATAGAGTCCATGAGGTATGAGGATGCACGTCCTCAAAAGTTGGGATGCGTGGTGCTTCAACTCTCTTACGCTTCAGCGACCCAGTCATCTTGTACTGAAAGAAGAATTGAGCATGTGAACCAGAAGATATATCAACTTTATGCAACTGTTTAAGTATTATATGTTCTTTCCTAGAAAAAAATGTGAGATCTAAAACTAAGACCATGCATATCAGAGTATAGTAAAAAAATGGAGTACAAAGTTTACCGATTCACGATTTGCAGATAAAACATGCGATGTAAAGCTTAGACTTGCATATCAGAGTACAATAACATAGATGATTCCCAGAAAAAAGATGTGATTTAAAGCTTGCACCATGCATATCAGAGTACAATAATATAGATGCAGTACAAAGTTTATGGCACGATTCTTCTCAGAAAAAACATATTATGATCTAAAACTTGGACCATGCATATCAGAGTAAGACAACATATCTAATTATGAACAGAACACAAGAATTGTTTTTTTGTATTAGAAGGCACCTTTAGCCCAAACTGCAGGTAGGCTTGAGGCTCTTGTCAACGACACCCACATGTATATATAGGGGAGGACTGATGACAAATGGACACATTTTGAAGGCGCGAACAAGATGAAGAAAATTTGGCGCGTGAATTTGAAAGAGAGTGAGGAAGAGGGAGAGGGCGGCAGCAGGTGTTGCTCGGGTAAACACGATTTGCTACTCCTACAAAAGCAAGATTTGCAGTAGGGGAAGAGGCTAGCGGCGTCGAGCCCGAAGGGCAGCGTAGGAGAGCACGTAGGTTCTATGGCAAGTGATGCTTGATTTGACTGCACGGACAGGGGCGCCGTGTCCTGCCTCCCCGGCCAGCCTTGGCGTGCGACAACCGAGCGGTCAAAAAAGAGGGAAACAATGGAAGCGGCAGCCAGCAACACTGCACGGCGGCTGCGCGTGGCGCGGCAGCCAGCAGCACTGCACGGCGGCTGCGCGTGGCGTGGTAGCAGCACTGCACGGCGGCTGCGCGCGGCGTGGGGGTGATCCGGCGTAGCACCATGTCATGATGCTCGCTCGCTCTCGCACGCGCGCAAAGGGAGGGGTGAGGGATTGGACGGGAAACCACAGACGCTGCTGCTGCTCTCGACTTTTCCGCAGCCAGCATGCCCGTTTGCGTTTCCTTCTCTGCTACTGCGTGCGGCTCACAAGCTTTATGTCCTGAGGCAGATGCAGGGGAGCGGACGGAGCGGGCCTGTCACCGAAAAGGTCACGCGCCCCATGCACTCTACCACTACAGGTCTAGGCATGCAGGGGGATTGATTGGAGACTGCTACGCAAGCAGGCACACAGCATGGTAAGGTCACATGTGCCAGGGCAGCGGCCAGGCGGCCAGGGCCTTGCAGGCCATCGCATCAGCCGCAAGCTAAGACTTGGACCTTGCAGGCCATCGCATCAGCATGGTAAGGTGTGCTGCTTTCTCCTGCCGGGCCTTGCAGGCAAGAAAGCTGCAGGCCGGTGGTGTGCCGCCCGGAGAACACCTAATGTTCCATATAAGCTTGATTTGACTAGACCCACCATAGGCCATCGCATCATCCCCAAGCTAAGGTCTGCTGCTTTCTCCTGCCGGGCCTTGCAGGCAAGAAAGCTGCAGGGTGGTGTGCCGGGCGGCTAGGCAATGCTAAAGTCAACACATCGCCGCTAGGCTCTGCCCACTTCGAGCCAGCGGGTCAGCGGGAGGTGCCGTGCATCCCAGACCAGTGTGTAGTATCAGGCATCACATGAGCGCATCCTAGACCAGTGTGTAGTATCACGCCTTGGCCAGCACCGTTGCCCCTCCCGCCTCAGTCTTATGGCTTCCACCGCTACCTAGCCACATCAGCTCCTCCTCTCGGCTGCAAGGAGTTGGACTCCGCGGGTTGAGCTGCGCATGTCTGACTGCAGCCACCTGAGGAACTGCAGCCGCGCACCATGGACGACGAGGCGACCCAGCAGCAACAGTCGCCCGCCGGCGCCGGCCGCGGCCCCTGGGAGGTGACCATTCGGCGTAGCGACGAAGGTGATGGCGTGGAAGCTGCAGAGGCCGCGCAGACGCTGGCGCTTGGTCCAGATGAAGGTTTGCCCTCCTCGGGCAGAAAGGTTTGGCCTCAACCCATAATTTTAGATGTTCTCAAAATAGGAAGAATGCTAATGTAATAAAGAAATTAGGCAAGCTGAATATTGGCTACAGGCTATATTGATTTGTAAAGATGAAGGTTTTGCCCTCCTCGGGCAGAAAGGTTTGGCCTCAACCCATAATTTTAGATGTTCTCAAAATAGGAAGAATGCTAATGTAATAAAGAAATTAGGCAAGCTGAATATTGGCTACAGGCTATATTGATTTGTAAATGCAAAACTGAAATTTAGGCATCTAATTTCTTGCGTTTCATTGTTTTCAACCTGTAACATGTTTAGTTTGTTGTTGTGTGTGCTCTTGTAAGTATTTTTTCTGTCCTTAATCTAAAGATAACCATCAGCAGCCAATGTGGTCTCATAGAAACACTAGAAAACAGCGCGGCTTTGCCATGCCCTTCATTGAATTTGGGCCAGTGTTTGGCCACCTTCAGATGGAATGTGCAAGAGTATTGCGCACTGGTTAATTTAGTTGAACGCAAATGCAAAGCTTCAAACTTATTTTTTCTCGAGTACAAAGCTTCAATTTTTGTTTTGCATAAATGAATAGAATTATGCATTGATATTACAGCATGCTGGTAATCCCTGAATTCATAGGAATTGCTAATGATGAATATTATTGATTAAACCTTGGTTTGTTTTCTTGTATATTCCTTTTGGTCTTCTGCTATTTTCTAGAATAATCACAAATGTCATAAAGATGATGTTGTTGGCTAAACTATTAATATGCAATGCTTAAGTATGTGAATTAAGGTTCACTGAAATATTTTTCTTGGTGCATTATTTCAGAGGTTTGCCATTCAAGCAGAATTCAGTCACACGGTACCACCCTAGGAAGATCAAGCCCGTTCAGCAGGAAGCACAGTGAAATCCTGAATTCCTGATGGATAGTGCCCTCGGGCTGCATCCAACCAGATCATTTGTATCCACTAGATCCTAAAATCGCAGTAGATATGGAAGAAATTAAGCGACAAAAAAACAAACATGAAAAGTGGAAGATAACATATATTCACAAATCATCACCTGCAGAGATTTGTAGAGCTCTCAATAAGTCAAAATTCAATAAGTTTGCTTCAGTAAATAAATACTATTTGCTTATCTCCTTGACCTGCTGAGGGTATAAGTATTGATGATTAATCCACTTCATGCTTTATGGCCAGAATTCTGCAAAAGAGAAGAAGAGGAAAAAGAGCCACAATAGTATCAGTACCTCCAATATTTTGCCCCAAAGGTAAACCATACTTAGCTGATCTTGGAAGATAAACTTCTGTGATTTTGTTTATGATGTCATGAACTCACTATATTTTGGGACAAGTAGCTTTTTGCAGCAAAAATGTGATGGTAACCAAGATGTCCAAGAAGAGATGCTTAATAATACAAAAAAAGATAATGGACTTCCATTATGTGAATCTGAAGAGACATCACTGGATATCAAATCTGAAAAATCAATGTCAATTGTTGCTATCCCAGAAGGTAATAGAATTGTTATTCCTTTTTTACATGTTCCTTCCCAAAAAGTAAATTATATTTTTCATGTGCTACATTTGTCATCTTCCTTACACAACTTTTGTGTACAGATTATGTTTGCAACCAGGCTGATCTTGACATTATTGAGCCTATTAAAAAAATCCCTTGTAAACCTGGAAAGGAACAAGTTGTGCTCATTGATGATGCTTTCATAGACAGAATGAACATGGAGTGCCTTTTTCAGCCGAATGCATTTTTAAATGATCAGGTCATAGCATTTTTAAATGACCAGTTGATACATATGAAATATTTTTCCCAGATATTTATAGTTCCGATTACCTTACTTGTGCAGGTCATAAATGCATACATTACCTTATTAAGGGCTCAAGATCATCTGAAGTTGAGGGCTTGTGGTGAGGTCCTCCTCGAGAATTCTCTTATCTCCAGTATCCTCAAGAGGGATGGTGATGATAAAATTAAAATGGAGGACCTATATCCCACATATGACGAGAATGGAATTAGAACCATTGAGAAAAGGGTTTTAACGTACCTGGACCATGACATGGTAAAAATCAATTTATATTATGATTTACACTGCTGTATACAAAATATATACTTGTCTGATTCAATATGTACAATACTTACTAGGTGTTTATTCCAATAAACATTGAAGACACCCACTGGTATCTTGCCGTGGTTAATGCCAAAAAGTACGAGATACAAGTGCTTGATTCAAAGGGCAATACATTTGGTCGTCAAGACCTAACTCTTACTGTAAGTGTTTTTTTTTTGCTATAAAGTGTTTTATTTGTTAGTTCATAAATAGATAATATATTTATGAAGCTAAAGATACTGTTCTGTCTATTGTCTACAGATCAAGGGACTGCAGAAACAAATAGATATTGTATCGCAGCACAAGAATCTTAATAAAGATCACAAGTGGCTGGACATCCAGGTTTCTTCTTGGCCTGTTCGAGAGATATTCGAGCAGAAAATGCAGACAGATAAGTTCGTGCCAAATATTGTATTTAATAGAATTTTACTGTATTTATTGGATGTGTGATGTTCTTTTTGCTACTGCAGTTGTTCATGCGGTCTTTTTTTATTAAAGTATGTTGAATACTGGACTGGGGAAGGTCTGTCTAAAACCATAACTCAGGTATATCACATATGGTTACCTTAGGTTGTTACATGTGCACTTAATGATATGTATTATAAAATGCTAATGCATCATATTTTGTAGGAAGTCATGACACAATTTAGGACAAAGTTGGCTGCTATTTTATTGTCGTCAGAGTTAAACAAGAGAAAAGGTTGTCTGTTAGTCAAAGTTGACGATGAAGCAATTGGAAGCCCGTCTGACGTTGAAATACTATAGAGTCCTAATAGTCCACGCAAGAGGAAAAAATACCATCAAATTTCTCCAGCATGCTCTCCTGATGGAGCTATGGACCCATTTTTATTGTGTGGCCTTTCCACATTTGACATGCCAACAACCAAGGAAGATTTGATAGACATGTTGTGTGACTATATCATGACAATTAATGATGCTGAGACATTGGAGTAAGCTTCTTATAATTTTGTGCATGCAGTAATATATATTACTCAAATGATCATATTATGGGTCATAACTTATCCTCTTATAGGACCAGTTGGGTACGGAGCTTCCAACCTTACAATATCTCCCTAACTGTCCGTCAACTCCAAGCATCACTAAGGATGAATGAACCAATGCCCACGGAATGTTTCAACATGGGTGTGCGGCTACTTGCATACAATGAGAATAAAAGGTTGACAAGTGCTAATGTGATGGTTTCAAAGCATTACATGGACCTGAGATTCAGTGTGAGTAAACTGTTTTTTATTATATAAGTATACTCTTGTGCATTTTCTTAATTAAGTAGTATATCCATAGTAAGTCGTCTTTCTCATGTTTCTAAATATATTTGTTTTCTGTAGACAATATACGAATCTGCGCTAAAGCCACAATCAGAGAAGCTTAATGTTCAAGAGTTGGCTAAATCATTAGAAACTTGGCCATATATGAAATATGATGCCTCACGCTGCAGATTTGTAAGGACATTTCTCTATGATTATTGTGAGCCCCTTTTTAAAACCCTAATTCCAATCATTGTGCAGCTTCTTATGCCATGGAAAAGAGGAGGCCTTAACCTTTTTGTGTTTGACCGTGAGGAAAAGACTCTCACTGTGCTTGATCCTACTCCTATTCCTGATTGGTGTAAAGATATACCATACAAATGCTATGTGCATAGAATTATCAATGTTTCCAACAGTTATAGACGTGCAATGGGAGTGGATGTCTTTCGGTGGAAACATATACTCCCAAGTAGCATTCCAGTCATAGAAGAAAGGTATCTTCATTTGAAACACCTTTTATTATGCTTTATATAGAGAAATGGACCGTTAAGTTGAACATTTTATTGTGCTATAGGGATTTAAATGCCTTCATCCTTCTGAAATTCATGTCTGCATGGAACAATGGAAAACTCATGCCAATCTCTACGGTGAGCACAATATTTTTATGTTTGTGGTCATCTATATATATGTATTTCCAATTTATTATTTATGTTTGTCTTGTGCACAGGATGGCCAAAGACTGCGGAAGGAATTTGTGATCAACCTATTGACGTATGACGGGAATTCACGGCGGTGCATGATTCCTCTATCCGTACGAGAATATCTTAGCCGCATCACGGGCTTAAGACAATGAAAGAGATAGTTGTGGAAGCCTTATCTATCATGCACTTATTTTGACATTGTTATTAAATCTGAGACTTATTTATTTGAATGTGGCTCGAAACATTATGTTGCTAAGCCAAGTTAAAATTTATTTGTTTTCATTTTGACCCACTACTTTTTTGTACTCTGAAAGCGTTGAAAATTTGAGCTCCTAATCTACTATTTTTTCTTACTTTTATTGTGTTGAATTGATTTGAAAATTTTAAGATTCCCATAGCAATGCACAGGCATTTATCTATATCAAAATAATAATGAAAAAGACATGGGGATTTAGGGATTCAGGCATTCAGGCAATCAGACAATAATATTAGCATAGAATTTAGTAGTACGTACCAATATAGAAGGCATTCAGGCAAGAGGAAATATTTGCAGACTAGCAGTACTAATACAGCAGCTGAGCAAGAGAGGGCAGATCCAATCACCCAAGTGCTTACCTGCATAAGCAGCTGCTCCATTAGGGCCTCCCACTCCTGTGCCTCCGGTCGCTCACCCTCGCGACTCCTCATGAGAAGGACAAGGCCCGAGGTAGGCGCGGGCGTGGCCGTCGGGGTTGGAGCGAAGGAGCCGGCCAGGGCATGCGCGCTGGGAAGGAGCCTCGCCGGGGCGCCAGTTGACGGAAGCACGAGCTGCCGGGGCGCGCGTGCGGTACAACTTCGCAGGGAGCCCGAGCCGTCAGGCCGCGCAACCTGCCGAGGAGCGGGAGTCGGCGAGGCACGCCAGCTGCCGGGCCGCCGGATGCCGGGGAGCGCAGGCCGAGCGGCGGGGACGGAAGGGAATGGGAGGAGGAGACGCGGAGACGGTTACGGGAGATGGAGAGACAAGGTGGAAAGAGAAAAGGAGCCAGGAGAAATAAAATAGAGAGGAAAAATAAAAAAAGAGAACAAGATATTACGGGTAAAGAGTATTTACGCTTACCAACGATCAAAACAAGCTGCTTTTAAAAGAAAAAAATTGATTGGTGAAGCTTAGCTGTACCAGACGCGCATAGAAGAGAGATGGATCTGATTTTGATTTTCTTTTTCCATATAAATCTGATTTAAAAATTTTATGAATTCTTCCAAATATATTTGACTAAACCTAAATATTTTAAACGAAAAATACAATATAAATGTCTTACTACAAATCATGGGTGAAATCATAAATAGCCATAAAAACTAGGGGTAAAACCAATGGCCATATTTGTTATTTGTACACAAGTTAACATAGTTAGAGGAGAATGATGGAATATGGGCAAAGTGACGCTTCATTCTGAAAACACAGATGTAAATCTACAAAATAAATAAAATATGGGCAAAATCACAATTTTCAATACAAAATTATGATCTTGACATGTCCAGCGGACCAATTCTGATTTTATCTTTATTTTTTAACTTCACCTCGCTTGAATCCTTAGAACTGAATTCTCGTAATAGACTATAGTTGTGGAAAAAGAATGAATAGAATCTAAAATTGGAGAAGAAAGAATCCATATATTCTATTTTTCGTCTTTCGCCTTATGAATTTAAGATAGGATCATATGTGAACTTTGAAAAGTTATAGAATCTTAAATTTCAAGCCAAAAAACCTAATTTTTTAAGTAGATTTCAATTTCTCCAAAACGGAGAGATCCAAACGGGACCCATGATTTTTACCTTGCTAATTTTTCATTTGCCCTTATTAGACCATGTACCGCTTTAACTTCATTATTGGTATCAAACATCGTTTCGAAAAGCCCTTTTTAGTGGAGTAACAAATTGAACTAACATAGTTTTTTCACCCGTAGCAACGCACGGGCATTGGCTAGTAGAACAAAGAATGCAAAACGGAGGAATCGAAAAAACCGAAGGAACAGAGTGGAGCAAAAAGTAAAGAACTACAGGATTCTAAAGCACGAAAATTGATACTTTGAGCTGTTAAGAACTACAGGATTCTAAAGCACGAAAATTGATACTTTGAGCTGTTTGGATTGCAGGAATATGACAGAATCATCACATGTTCCTAAACTATATATTAGTTCTAACCATTGCTTCATTCTAAAGTGATTATTTAGGACTCATAGATTGTCTAGCAAATTATTATTTATTTAGCATATGTACTCTGTATTCATCGAGGGGGTGTTTAGTTCTCACCCAAAAAATTTTCACCCTATCATATCGAATGTTTGGACATATGCATGGAGTACTCAATATAGACGAAAAAAAACTAATTGCACAGTTTAGTTGGAAACAACGAGACGAATCTTTTAAGTCTAATTAGTCCATGATTAGCCTTAAGTGCTACATGTGCTAATGACGTCTTAATTAGGCTTAATAAATTCATCTCGCGATTTCTAGATGAGTTATATAATTAGTTTTTTATTAGTATCCGAAAACCTCTTCCGATATCCCATAAAACATCTGATATAACGTCCAAAAACTTTTCACCTACAAACTAAGCAACCCCGCATCCATTCTCTCTCCTGGACGTTCTTATCTCCTCAGCTCTCTCTCTATCCGAGGCGAGAAGACCGCATGCAGCCGTCATGAGCCACCGCTCGCTTCCTTTCCTCCCGAACGGAAATCTCCTTTCCTTTGTTCCAAACGCACCCACGTGCTTCCTTTCCTTAGGAATGGCATCCTCCAAAAATCTTGTAAAAATCCTACAATATGAAATAAATATTATTAGATTTATCATGAAATATATTTTTATATTCAAATTTCCTATCCTACAGGTGCCTGAAAGGGAAGACGATGGACTACTAGCAAGGGAAAAGTTGTTCGGCCAGGGTTGAGAATGATTACTGATCGTTGGATTTAGACCAGATGGATGGTGTTCGTCGCCTGAAAAGATTATAAAAATCAGGCGCCTGTGATTTAGCAGCTGCCTTTTATATTATATCTATTTGGTGTCATGAATATTGATGTTCTTTTCTATAAATTTGGTCAAACTTAAAATAATTTGACTTAGGACAAACCTACAACGTCACTTACTTTGGGGCGGAGGGGGTATTAGGTAAGATATTCAAATATTCCTCTTGGTAAGGCAACTTGTTCCAGGTACAAGTATTATTGAAAGCAAACAAAGAAACCCATAAAATTCTTAAAACAAAGAATTATATAGATCATTAACCACAAATGGCACAACTCACTTTCTCTTGAAAAAGAAGTCCCAAGGTTGTTTACCTCAATATGCTTTGGTAGGTTAATATCTCTTCTTAGCTGAAAATGAAGCACCATGCCAACCATGTCTCTAAATTTGTTAAATAGTGTGCCTCAGATCCATTTCTGGACCATGCCAGCCACTACGGTGCACCATTTAACAAGTTCAAGGACTAAAAAAATGTGTTTCAAAGTTTATGAATTAAAGTGGAACCCTTTAACAAGTTCAGGGGCACTCATGTACTTAACTCTACAAAGAAAAAGTTTTTTGACAGCAAACAAATTAAAAGGCCGTGTGGTCAATCGATGATTCAATATCAATAAAGTTAACTTCTAAACCAATATATATAATGCAAACAAATATATCCCGCGCGATTATATTGCTGCCATTTTAACCCATGGATCGGATATATGCACGTACGGACTTTAGCACCAACTAAAGCAAACGACTCATCAGCTGACAATTAAGCTAATTAAACCCATGGCTCGTACGTCCAGTCGTCGTTTGTTTGTCCATGGATCAACTTCTCTCTCGTGTGTATATTGGTATATATTTTTCAGATAATAAAGCGACTTCTCCACATCAAAACAAATAAGAGCATCTACAACAGATTACTTATCCTCTATCCATCTCCTAAAGTCTATATTGAAGATTTCTTCTTAGTGACGTATCTGGTGCAAACCAACCTCTCCATGCAATCGTGCAAACTTCTAATCTGGGCCATATGATGTTGATTCAAGGGACACATGGGGATTGGGCAATTTTACGCTTAACCGCCCGTTCCTAATCACACTTTTGCAAATCCCCCCTCCCACTCCCCCTGCGCCCCCTTGGATCAACATCATATAACCCAGATTAGAAGTTTGCACAGTTGCACATAAAGGTTGGTTTGCACTAGATACATTACCTTCTTATTATTGATAGTGTAGTTTTTTCTTCTTTTCCTCTAACAGATTACCGATACCTTTTAAAGTGGGTAGGGGAGAAAGAGAGGAGAGTGGATTTGAATAATCATTTAAAACTTTTAGGCATTGAGGATATGATGAGTAATTTATTGCAGCATTCTTTTTAATTACTTAATCGATAGGAATGCATCCTTCTGTTGACCTATATATGAGCAGCAAATATTGCAAAAATAAATTGGTCAACTCACTCTATCTATATCATGGAAATTTAATTATTCTTTGTCTGCCGTCCACTATTAACCCCGCGCCATGTCTACCAAGACACTACCTATTTGACTCTCTATATGATACAAGAAAATTATTAGACATTATCAGGACTCTATAGGCATTTTTACTTGATTTCGCATGCTATATGCTTCTTGGTGGGTCTCATGAAATAAGAATATGGGGCAAGGAATGGTTCCTTCCTGACGTGCTCAACTCCCGGCTCGACAACACATGACAAAGTATTCATATGCTCATTGTCAACTTAGTTGTTGTATTGTTACTCCTCCGACAATGCATAAATGTAAGATTGTTGAAATTCTCAAGATTGGAATTGCTCTTGTGTCATTATGAAAGTACTTTCATTCTATATAAAACTTTCCATACATGATGTAGTTTTATAGATAACTACTTTATATAATGTTGCTTTATTATTATAGATACTTCTCATGGTCGGCTGAGTACCATATATATTTGAGACTATGGCGACATCTAATGGAATTTAATATATTGAACAAGTACTTGTTTTCCTAATTGTATGTTGTCTTATTTTTTTACTAAATATTGCTTCGTTTCAGTGACTTTACATTATTTTTTCAGATGAGACGTGCTGGAAAAAAATATTATAAGTTCTCACGCAAAAGGAAATTAATATCAATCAATACTATTGATTTTGTGGGTTCGAATAGTTAATTCACAACTCTACGCTTTTGGATCCAACATGTTTCTAATAGATTACCAATATTTTGTCATTACAATAACAAACAACACATCCTCATTCTTCTATGTTGCGCATACAATTTGTTGCTATGAAAGAAATCAAAAGAGGTATGCAAGTGTATACTTTTAAAGTACTTACATATGTTATTATGAATAAATAAATAACCCAAATATATGTCTAATGGTATTTTAATATAAAATATCTCAAAAGAACTAATGTGCTTGCTTCTAGATTGTTGACTATGAAAAGATCAACTTAAAGTGCCCTTGTCATGCATTATTCGACAAGCATTTCACTTAAACTTTTATTTTAGGCCTTTCTCTCACATACAAACATACTTATATATATGGTGCAGTCTAGAGACCAGAGTTACAAAAGAAGGAAAAACAAAATTTTGTTCTATGGATCAACACACATATAATGAATATATATAGTTGCTCGTATTTTCTGGATTATTTATTGCAAGATTTAACAGTACTATCATTTCAGTGGTATGCAACATGCATGCTCATCGACGGCAAGATGCTCTGCCGGCTTAGACTTTCGGATATGCTCATAAGAGTAGGTTGTACGTGCACACATTTATATGGGCCAGGGTGAGTATGCCTGCTTCTTGGAGCGTTTGCGTCTATATTGTGTGCGTTTAAAAAAATCAATATTGGAGTTTGGTTTAGGAAAGAAATATACACCCTCCGTCCCAAAGTAAGAGATATTGTAGCATTCTACACTTGTTCCAAATTATTTGTCATTCTCACTTCTTAATATACATTTCTCTTTTTCTAATATAGCTCTATCTCTATCTCTGTCCTTGTTTACTGTGCACCGTACCTTTTGTCACTCTTCCTTAATTCCTATGCTCAAAGCTAAAACGACATTTGTTATGGGACTGAGTGAGTATATAGTAAGGAAATTTATTCAGTGCATGCACATCAGTGATCTCTAAATCAGTTTGGAAAGTCATACTTTTTTGAACGGACGGTAAAAACTTCGCCGCTTTTTTATTAGTAGAGGAAAACAAAAGGAAACTGGCCAAGCAGACAGCACCACTTACAAATGACTTGCCACTACCTTTATACCCACCGACCACCCTTGAAAGAGAATAGAAAGAAAGGGGGAAAAAAAGGAACACCAAGCCCTAGAAACTGTTTGGAGACATTGCTCGACTATACACCTCTACTGCTTTCTTATTCAAAAAGGCTATGTCCAAAGGTTTCTTTGGTAAATGATATTGCGTTCATTCCAAATATTCCACCAGAAATAAGCGATTAAGCTGCATCGAAGTCCCGTCTTCTTTTCTTGTCAATCGTTAATCTCGCCATTCTCCACCACTTGTACTTTAGAAAGTTATACTATCCATTAGTTTGTAAAATATCCATGCCCAATGTATTATGGTGCTGGCATATACTAATAGCAAATTTGCCAAATAAAAATACTCCCTCCGTCCTGAAAAGAATACAACTACGGGTTGCGTGCCAGCAAAAGTGGTTCACGATTTAACAAATTTCTAATGAATACTATTTACATTTACAACTCCAAAATAATTTATTATGAAAATACATTTCGTAATTAATCTAATGATATTCATTTGATATCATAAATATTGATATTTTTTATCTATAATTGATCAAACTTAGGATACTAAACCATGACACTGTGTTAGAATTGCATTCTTTCCTGGACAGAGGGAGCATATGGCAAAAAAAAAACTAGGTAGGCAAACTGAATATATAGTGAGCCTACGTTCTGAAGTACTAATTTGTTCAGTGTTGACCATGACAAAGCGTGGAAGCTACGTAGATGTAATGTGTTTATTGGCAGTGAGACGCCTATATATGATCACTTTAATTATCAATCTTGTCTAGAATAGTTGATCAGTCTCACATATAGATTAGCTGTATATGTGCGCATACAGCATACTGTATATATGTGAGCATTTGTATTGTATTATGTTTGAAAATTAAAGAAGAAAGCCGGCAATAGTTTGGCCTTGTTTAGTTCTAGAGAGTAAAGTTTTGGGGTGTCACATCGGGTGCATATGAGGATGTTGCATGGGGATGTTCGGATATTAATAAAAAAATAAATTACAGAATCCGTCAGTAAACCACGAGACGAATTTATTAAGCCTAATTAATCCGTCATTAGCACATGTGTTACTGTAGCACTTTATTGTTAAATTATGGACTAATTAGATTTAAAAGATTCGTCTTGTAAATTACACGCAATTTGTGTAATTAATTATTTTTTTAGTCTATATTTAATACTCCATGCATGTGTCTAAACATCCGATGTGATAGGGTGTAAAGTTTTCCTTTAGTGCAAACTGCGAGAACTCGTCTAGAATGAATAAGTACAATAAGGCCTTATTTAGTTCCACGGTGTAAAGTTTTAGGGTATCACATGGGGGTGTTCGGATACTAATAAAAAAATTATAGAATCCGTCAGTAAACCGCGAGACAAATTTATTAAGCCTAATTAATCCGTTATTAGCACATGTGTTACTGTAGCACTTTATTATCAAATCATGGACTAATTAGGGTTAAAAGATTCGTCTTGCAAAGTAGTCGCAATCTGTGTAATTAGTTTTTTAGTTAATATTTAATACTTCATGTATGTGTCAAACCTTTGATGGGACAGGCGGTAAGCTTTTGGAGAGCAACTAAAGCCTACCAATGCGCGTGCATGCATTTTGATGCAAATGTGATGTACTATGTGCTATGGATCTGAAACAGTCAGTAGTAGAACTGAAGCGTGTTTGGAGTGACGACGAGGCGACATCATTGCGTACGTCGTGACTCGTGAGCCCTCCTCGGAAAATCAGTAAAAAGTTCTCTGATGATGGAGCCTGTGCAGCGGTTGAATGAAGTGATATATACTAGTATGTTGACATTTTCAGAGAGAGTGACTCTAGGCGACAGAAAAGATTATATATATTGTTTACTATATTTGATTTGTCCTGCTAATTAATATGCATATGTATGTTAATTTCTCCGGCGACAGACAAGTAACAATCAACAGCCAAGCAAGGAGCTAATTAAGAAAGAAGCCAGACTTGGTAGCTAGTACGTAGTCTAGTACTAATATTTGCGTCGTTGGCAACGTGTTAACGACGACTAACGTTGTTACTCCTCTAGTAGCTTTAATTTCTTAATTATTATAATATGAATTAGTAAGAGCATATATCAGCATGGTATATATTTAGTAAGAGCATGCAAAATAATGAACAAGCACTGAACACTACTGTTGATAGTAGCTCCTATATTAGTGGACCGGATCGGAGGCCAACATGGCGTGAGTCCCAAAAGGCAGAAGTGTTTTGTTCCTCTATATATGCATGCAATGCAACTCAACGAAAGGTGAACATACATGCATACAGATCTCGGTTGGCCAGGCCAGGTCGGTTCCAAACATGTGTGCTTCACACTTGTACTTTGCAAAAAGTAAAACCGGCCGGCCGGGCTAAGTAGGTAGCGTGTTACTGTTGCGCCACATGCTGGCGCCGTGCGTACCTGCTGCACAAGTTACTCTCAGACACAGCGGCGAATTATTAAGCGATCGAGGTGTAATTTTCATTTATTTACCGTACGTGCAGCTAGCCTAGCCTTGCATTGCATTGCTTGCCATTGCCAACCATATATACTATATAGAGAGAGTCATCAACAGGCTTCGCGTTGGACGCAATGTTTGTAATTCATCAGCAAGAAGCAGTAAGTACGGCTCCATGCTTTTTGACTTGTTGCATTATTGTGATTGTGATATGATATTTATATATAATCGATCTGCTAATATATAGCTCCGATCCATCATCCCTGTGCTTTATTTGACGATGTTGCTTGCCTTGCGCCCTTGCCTATATATAATCCATAACGCTAGCTTGCTTGCTTGCTTTATAACACGCACAGGCACAGTTACACCATCAAAGGATCAGAGCCTATTCAGCTCTTGCGTTGTATATTTCGCAAAAAAAAAAAAGAAGCTTGCGTCGTATGTGCCATATAGATATATATACCCATCCCGCCTTTGCATCGATCCATAGCTTTATTAGTATAGATTTCTTTGTGGATCGATCGATAATAAGATTAGGCAGATGGGGAAGCTGAAGTTGGGGCACCGGGGCGAGGCGTCGGAGCCTGACTTCTTCCGGGGCGTCCTCGGCGAGTTCGTCCTCACCTTCCTCTTCGTCTTCATCGGCGTCGGAGCCGCCATGACCGCCGACGGTATGTGTATGCATGCATGCAGCTACCATCGCACGCACGCATTATATATTAGTTGCATGCATGGATCCCAATAATCCACTAGCGGCAGCTGGAGTAGTTCCATCTCCTTAATTTATTTTCTCCAAATTGTGAATACAACGAAGATGACGGCTGGCCAACGTGGTTCCTCTTTCTTCTTCTTCTTCTTCTTTGGCGAACGGTGTGGTTCCTCAGTTCCTCTTTGCCTGTCTGTTTGTAGTTCATCAATTATTCATCGATCCGTTTAATTAGAATAGTAGTAACTGCATCCACGGCCAGTAAATTGAATTTTCAGTCAACAATTAATCAGAGAGAGATAGAGATCTGCAATAGTATAATCAATTTTATACGAAGAATCTAATTAAACACGTCTCTATCACGTACTACAAGTACGTACTCCCCCTCTGTTTACATGTTATCAGTTTTATAGTAACTCAAACATTTCTAATTTTGATCATCAATTTCAAAACATGTTAACAACATAAGATCTATTTGTTAGATTTATTATGATAAATAGTGTCAATTTATATGTTGTGAAACGATATTGACTTTTAAGAGATTTGATAGTTAAAGATGCCAATATAATAAAACTAATATGACATGTAAAAAAGAGCTGAGAGGGTACATGTAAGAAAATCCACCTCCGGTTGGGAATATACACGACTTTCACGACCGGATATTTGCATGCAGCAGCAACAATTAAGCAAACCCCCTTGTTCAGAAAGGTACGGTCTGGCTTTTCTGACCCGGTCCGGGTGTCAATGAATATTACCGTTTCCATCAGTCCTGTATAGATAAATATGTTTGTGCGGCACAAAACTTTTTTTCCAAATTGTTGATAGCTATACGTATTCCAAGAAATTATTATATATTCTTGTACTAGCTATAACTTTTCATATATGTTTATATTCACTACTTGCCCGGGGTATGTTTAGTTTTCTCGCATGAAGCAGTTTTCAGTTCACAAAGTAAAAGAAAAAACCAATAGTTTTACACTTCTCCTATATTTTAGGTGTCTGAATTTTAAGAAAACTTTTAGGCAACACTCTTATAATACCAATTAGTACAAGTAAATTATCACTTTTGTGATTTTTTTATTTGTTCTTGTATCATAATATATCAAATTTTTGTCCTTGTCTAGCTATAGAAATAATTATAAATTTTTAAATTGTCTTTATGCCAACACATATAAGATTTTGTCAGGTTTGTAGTTTTGTCTAACGGGTTTTTTATTTCAAAACCAAAAATTACAGATTGTGTCTACAAAAATTGCAACGAACTAAAACTGTAATTTTAGTATAAAATATATGCAATAACTAAAATTCAGGCACCTAAAGTTTAGCAAATCCGATAGTTTTAATATAGATGTTCTTTAGTCCTATCTCCATCACTTATAGTACTAGCTAATTCAGTGTACAATAGGCTGCAAATTGGGCCAATCACTGCAGGCCCCAAAGGTCGCAGGAGGTGTTCTCTCACTCTCCCTCTCCTTAGAACGTCCAAAACTGAATGAAAAGTCAGTCTATAAACCACACTTCTCCTATATCTTAGGTTCTTGAATCTTGATTTTTGTTGTTTTTCAGGCAGCATGCAATTTTGTTATTGTTTGGCTATAGAAAAAAAACTATGAATTGTCTCTTATGGGATGCCATTTTAATTATAGTAATACACTAAATGATTGTGTAATATAATTAAGATTGTTGCCTGAAAATTTAGCAACTCCCTAAGTAGACCTATTCATGAGCCACTCCAGCCAACCAACCTGACCTGACCCGACTCACCTGAAAAAATCCAATCCGTGTGGGAAGTTTGGGCCATGATTTTTGACCTGTGGCATGACCCAACCCAAATAACCTGGACAAAGGGGGAAACCATGAGAAATGGTCCCAGCCGACATGTTGCACTCATACCAAAGAATTTGACCTAACCAGTTTTCCCGCCTCAAACCTGAACCTGACCAGACCCAACGTTTGATCCGATCTATCCATAAGTATTGGGGACATGTCAATCCATAAAAATCATACCCAATAGCTTGTTTGGATGCGCTTATATCTACCTCAATTCACGTATGTTGAAGTGGATTCATGTGGTGCAAGTGCATCCAAATAGGCTCCGATAGCTTGTTTGGATGCGCTTATATCTATCTCAATTCACGTATGTAGAAGTGGATTCATATGGTACAAGTGCATCAAACAGGCTCTAAAAACATGTTTAGATGAAATACATGGATGTGATAGCACCCAAACTTGGCCGGTTGGCCCCCATATGTACTAATGCCGCACTGCCATCGTACTACCCTGTGTTTTGTCTGACAATGGACCGCCGGTTAATTGCATGCATGATGCACATGCAAAACTACCGACGTCGGCCAAATCAATCGCCGATCGGAAGAGCTGTACACGTGCAGAGGCGCAGAGCAACTGATGGATCCGCTGCATGCATGCGTGCATCCATGTGCTTTAATTATATTGGTCCTGTTGTACCTCCGTTCAGGATAGTCCAAACTCCAAACGTACGTACGTACATACATGTGCTACAGGAGGGACGACGAAGGGTAGCAACGCCGGAGGCGACCTGACGTCGGTGGCGCTGGGGCAGGCGCTGGTGGTGTCGGTGATCGCGACGGCGGGGTTCCACATCTCCGGCGGCCACGTCAACCCTGCCGTGACGCTGTCGCTGGCCGTCGGCGGCCACATTACGCTGTTCCGTTCCTCCCTGTACATCGCCGCCCAGATGCTAGGCTCCTCCGCGGCGTGCTTCCTGCTCAGATGGCTCACCGGCGGGCTGGCCACGCCGGTGCACGCGCTGGCGGAGGGCGTGGGCCCGCTGCAGGGCGTGGTGGCGGAGACCGTCTTCACCTTCAGCCTGCTCTTCGTCATCTACGCCACCATCCTGGACCCGCGGAAGCTGCTCCCGGGCGCCGGCCCGCTGCTCACCGGCCTCCTCGTCGGCGCCAACTCCGTCGCCGGCGCCGTCCTGTCCGGCGCGTCCATGAACCCGGCGAGGTCCTTCGGGCCCGCCGTCGCCACGGGCGTCTGGAAGCACCACTGGGTGTACTGGGTCGGCCCGCTCGCCGGAGGGCCGCTCGCCGTGGTCGTGTACGAGTGCTTCTTCATGGCAGCCGCTCGCACGCACGATCTGCTGCCCCAGGACGACCCATGATCAGCATGCATCATGCATTGGATTGAGCGGCGGAGGGTGATTTGAGCTGGCGTCTGGCGACGGATTGTGATTCAGGCCGACCTATTACATGCATGCATGCTGTCTCGGCCGGTCCAGCCTTTTGTGCGTGTGCAGTAGTGTTCGTGGTATATACAGTGTACGTACGCGAGCTTGGGTTTCTTCTTTGATTTTCTTCATCTTTTCTTTTGTTTGAGATTTGAGAAGGCTTCTTCTCATGAAACTGCAAAATTTCGTGCGGGGCTGCGTACGTGTGTTCCAGTAATTGCATGGTTGAGCGAATGGAAGCATACACGTTAATACATGCTTACAGACTAATTAGAATAGCACTTTTTTTGTTTTAACTAGCTAAAATGGACACATAGAGCAAATATATTTTAGTTAAAATGTGAAAATATGGCACAAGGTGCTAACACGTACTTCAGCCATATTTTAGCATCTATGGTTAGTGGCCTTAGAAACACTTCAGCCATATTATTTTAGCGATGCTTTTTTCCTGGTTTTCACTCAAAAACTAGACCAGCACTTATTTTATTTTGTCCTTATAATAAAATTTGTGGCAAAGTTTGTGCTGTCCTTTCGAAAAAAGAAAAAAAACATTTTAACGGCACTGCAGTAGGAGCCTAACAGGAGAGAAATATGACCCGTAGAGCATGGTCAAGCATGCCAATTGATGCAAAAGCATTCTACACAATCCACACAAAAAGGCGGCGCTGTGGTGCTGATGACGCTCAAATAACCAGAACAGTGAATTTCTGTCTTCGTTCTAACATGCCAACAAGATTCTTCTTTCCTGCACAGGTCGAGGCAGTATTTGTTTTTTCAAGCGCCTCCCAGTAAAATTTGTCAAGAAAAAACATGGGATCAGTATGTGGTCAGTACATTTTGTTGTTATACGCGTGCAGCAGCTGCATGCATCGACAACGAACTGCGCATTTGCTTGCACTGCTCAGGCCCCACAGCATGCAGGAAATTAATGCAAATATGACGTGTGCCTGACACCATGATAGATAGGAGTGCCCTTGTTTAGTTCCCAATTTCTTCCTCTAAATTTCACTATAAAAAAAATTCTCCGTCATATCGAAATATCGGCACATGTATGAAGTAATAAAAGTAGATGAAATTAAAAACTAATTACACAGTTTTGTTGTACTTTGCGAGACGAATATTTTGAGCCTAATTAATTAAAATTTAGACAATTTTTATCAAATAAAAACAAAAATTGCTACAGTATAATATGACCTACACTATTTTAAATTAGAGCACCCAACTTGCAAACTAAACACGGACAGTATTTGCTACGACGACACCACAGCAGAGATTCCTTTTATTAATTATTTTGCTGTTGTAATAAAAGCTGATCGATCTGCAGCGCACCCTGCTGCATGCATGTGTCCCACATTTTTTTGTCGATGCATGCATAAACACAGGGCCGGTTTAGTTCTAGAAAATTTTGCAAAATTTTTCAGATTTCCCGTCACATCGAATTTTTAGGCACATGCATGAAACATTAAATATAGATAAAAAATAAAACTAATTACACAGTTTAGACGAAATGGACGAGACGAATCTTTTAAGCCTAATTAGACCATGATTGAACACTAATTATCAAATAACAACGAAATGTGCTACAGGATCATTTTGCAAAAAATTTTGTAACTGAACAAGCCCACAGAGCACGTTGTACCGCTACATGCATCCTGAATTCCTGCATATGCAGATTGCAGAGGCACAAGCGAGCGGGGCCCCGGGCCGGCGGGCCCCCGGCTGCCCGGCATACGGCATTGTTTGTTGGCGGATCCGATACACCCTGAATGGACATAATTGCAATTCAAGGCCACGGCTGCACCACCTGCTGATTAATTAATTCACGATAACGAGATGGATCCTGCATGCATGCATGCTGTTCTCCAATCACAAGTCTCGATCGCCAGCTGGCCGGCGCCTCTTGCTGCCTGCCCGTGTCGACGACACTGTCGTCTCTGCCGTCGCCAGCACCACAGCGCAGAATGCATGGCGATGAAATTAAATAATAGTATGGGTGTGTTCACTTCCCATGCAAACCCAAAATATTTCCTCTTCCACCTATCACATCGAATCTTTGGACGCATGCATGAAGCATTAAATGTAGGTAAAAAAGATAACTAATTAGTTTATCTGTAAATGTCGAGACGAATCTTTTGAGCCTAGTTAGTCCATGGTTGGACAAATTTTATCAAATAACAACGAAAAGTGCTACAATAACTTTTCAACCACTTTTCACCAACTGAACACAACCCCTCTCTTATTTATATATATATATATATATATATATATATATATATATATATATATATATATATATATATATATATATATATATATATATAGGGAAATTATTTTCTACTCCTAGGGAGTAGTTACTCCCATGTTTATATCTCAAGATTTAGGGTGTATATGACCGAACGAAGCGTATATACATGAAGTATATGATCATACTAGACCATCTATGGTATTATATATGTCAAGTATGCATCCATACATAGAGTATATGGTCATACTTATTTTATATAGTACAGTAAGTGGCATTTTCGTAATATATTAAAAAGTATGGGTTCCTTTGAAATTTTTTCACGTAGAAAGATTTGGAGTATCTTAGTATGAGTATATAAACATATTCAAAGTGATAAACTAGTATGAACACATACTTAAGATGGGTTTTTAAAGATGGGAGTAACTACTCCCGGGAGTATAGAAAATGCACCATATATATATATATATATATATATATATATATATATATATATATATATATATATATATATATATATATTTATATATATTTATATATATTTATATTTATATTTATATTTTGCCTCGCGCGTGGCGTCAGACATGCATATGTAATAATAGTGCCCGAGCTAGCGAGGACCAGCCGCCCGGCGGCGATGGCGCCGGCGACGGATCCCTGCATGCATTCAAGTTTCGCAGCTGCGCGGAGGCCTCGACACTAAAAAAAGAAAAGAAAAAAAAAAGAGGACAGAGGGAGTACCATATTGCATGGGATGATTCAGTCCAGTCACGTACAAACTATAGTAGCTACTACAGTAGCTAGCTTGTGTCTTTGTCTTTCGTCTTCAAATTAAAGCCGCATGCTGAACTCAGTGCATGCGTTGCGTACCAATTTGGCCATTCGATCTATCTGCTGATGCATCTGTATATACCCTGAAGATTGTTTTGTCGCCGCCGGCCTGCCGGAAGCATCAAGAAAATAGAGAGGCCAGGTGCCATACTTCGTAACCTCTTGGACCTCTCCCGGACGTTTTGGTGAAAAATGTATCTATACCTTAATGTTAAAGAGCAAAGGGATTTATTGACGCAAAACGTGATCTCATGCACACCAAGGTACTAGAACACGTGGATAGTAGATCTCATCAAGAAAAACCTTTCGAACACCGGCTAGGGAGCGGCGGCGAGCGGCGGAGGGGAGTGGCGGTGAGCGGTGGTGGAGAGTGCGCAGCAGATTGGGGCGACGACATAGAGTAGAGGAGAGAGATAGAATGGAGAAGAGAAAGATTGAGGAAGAGAAAGGTCGTGGGAGAGAGAGCGCGCTCGATGGAGAAGAATGCGGCAGCTAGGGATCAAGATTTGGATTTTGGAAAGTGAGCGGGAGCTGCTCGGGAGAGAACGGGAAAGAAAAGGCAGTGGAGAAGAGATAGAAGTGGAGACCACTTTATATATGGTATAGAAGTAGTATAGGCAATGTATAAGCACGTATATACATAATGTATAGGAGCAAGAAGCAATATAGAAAAGGAGCTGTCAAAGTCAGTGCACATATCTCGAGGTTGGCTAGACGGCTAGGATAGTACCTGCCCAACATGTACAGACAAAAAATTTTCTTTGCATAGGGGTCATTGTTCTAAGGTCAACAAGCTAGAAATTAGGGTTAGAAAATTGTTTATTGTTTACTACTACAGAAATGATTTGTAGCAACACTGTCTCTATTTTTAGTAAAGGCAGGGTTCTGTCTAAAATCACCTCTAAAACTAGTTTCCAAAACAAAGCAAGCCACCTCTATAGATCCATTTTTAGGGGTTGTTGAATCTAGACCCCCTAAAAATCGATTTTGTGGAGGTGGTTAGATCCAAAGGTGTCTCTAAAAATAGGTGTGCCATAGTAAAATTCATAATTGTTTCAAACAAAATTGAATGAAGATAAACTTCGTATCAAAGCAGTATCTCTCGAAGAGGTCTACAACTTTGTATTTGGCAAGCTTTTCACATGAAATTATTTACATCACGTAAATTATGTTTGATATTCTCTATTTTGAAATTCAATTTTTTTTATTTTTCAAACGACCTCATATGGAGAAATGGCCCAAACCAAAGTTACTTATCTGCAAAAGACAACATTCCATTTGATAATTTTTTTTCATTTCAAATAATCTATGGTTCTAAAATTCAGTTTGAAGTCCCCACACTTTGAAATTCAAAATTTTAAAATGATCTCGGATGGAGAAACAAGAAAACCCAAAGATGTGGATCTCGAAAAGCTATACAACCTTTGATTTCAAATTATTTAGCCAAGAAAAAATAGATTTCCATTTTGAAATTCAATTTTTTCAAACATCGTTGGATGGAGAAATGGCCAAAACTAAAGTCGTAGTGCTCGAGAAAATCTACAACTTTCCAGTTGAAACCTGTTTTATTTGTATTCATTTAGGGTCCCAAATATTTGTTTCAAAATCTAGTAAAAGTAATGTATATCTACCCTTTAGTTATATTGATTTTTGGGTGGAGTGAATAGGAGAGCTATACGCGAGGCCATAGGTTGCAGGTTCAAATCCCAGGTTGCACATGCTCATATTTCGCGCGACAAATTGACATCTCTGGTCTGGTGGGGGCTTCCGTGGATCACAGATTGACCTCCCTGGTGGAATTGCTGAACACGCCTGATGGTGCTGTGTCTAACCATCTACTAGTGCTTGATAGTGTCGTAACAAGTAGCGTTAGGATCGGACCATCCATTTGACCATTTACATGTACGCTCAATAGTGTTATGTCTAATTTAATTTTCTATTAGTGTTTGATAGTGTCATAACAAATAGTGCTAGGATCGGGACGTCTATTTGACCATCTATAGACACGATCGCCGAGCTGAGGTTGTTTGTTTCGTGTCGTGAGAATCTTGCATCATATCTCACACGTTCGATCTTGAGTGCCTAGAGCCGTACGCACCTGCATGGCCCGGTGATTAGGGTACCATCTGAACGCGATGTACCCGATGGTGCACGACAACACACACGGCCGGCAACCGGCGGCGGCATCGCCGGAGTGATACGCCGGTCGCAACATATATGCCCAATCATACACGAATGGCGATGATTGAGTGGTTTATGGGGATAGGGGCGCTCCACCGCTCCGACATCTTCTCGGTAGGATTCTGGTGAGGGGACGAGATCCCAAGCAACAACACGTAGGAGAAATTGATCGGCGGACGACGCTGCGTCGTTTGACCGGTGAGTTTTTTCTTCCTCGGGCCTCTCTGTTCCTCTCCTCCTGGGTTTCTCACGGGTAGTTGGGTGCCGCCTTGCCATGGCAGGGGAGTTGAAGCTTTGTGAATTCTGTTCGTAGGTTGCGAAATTTTTTTTGTGACGTGGACCAGGCGTATCTCTGTGCTGAGCAGATTCACGGGGACTACGTTGTTGCTCATCGGATTCATCGCAAGCGCATTCAGGGAGGTGATGCTCTGGTCTCAGGGAGCAAGCCTACTCAAGCGACCGCAGGGGCCGGGGGTTGGTCGGCGGACACGAGGGGGCCAGAGGTGTCGGATTCCGCCTGCGTAGCCCGCGACGTATCTCCGTGTCCAGTCGATGGGGGGATTCCTGGGCCGAAGGGAGCTAAGGGAGCTCTGATTCACCATGAGGGGCCAGGTGTTTGGATGATTTCAGCTCCTAGTACTTCGGGGACAATGCTAATTGATGGGGAATGGCCGTCTCTGGGATCAACTCCGGCGAAGAAGGGTGGTCATCGCCGATTGACGTTGGCCCCGATAGCTACCTTCGTGGATAATCAGCCGGGCTCCAGGTATTGTCCCACCACCAAAGGGGGAAACTTTTAGAACAAATAAATTTGGCTAATGAATTTTGCATGCATTTGTTTTCCCCTGAGGTTGATACGGCGATGGCGCACCTGGATGACTCCTGTGCCCATCTAGAAGCTTCCATGGGTAGGATGTCTCAGGTCCAATGGGGAAGTGCTGCGGCGCAACATGCTCGACCCGTCCCTGGTGAGAAGCGGGACAAAGAAGATGACGTAACAGATGTTCGTTTCAATCACTCCTGGACACCGAGGGGATTGGACCTGGGTTGGGCTGGTTCTGGATGCCCAAAGGGAGTTTATTAATGGATACCTATTATCCAGCCTGGTTACTGGAGATAAGGCGTTTTGGGCACTTGGCCAGATGCATCCTTTGCCTTCCACCTCCAGTATCGTTCCACTAAAGCTTTGCTCGTACCGTGGAGAAAGGGATAGCGAATCAGGGACCAAATCGGCCCCTGAAACACAGGCAAGAAGGCTGGCAGGAAGATTGGATGGAGGATGATGACCTCCTTGGGGAAGAGCAAGATCTTCGCTGCCAGCTACAGCGTGGAGCAAGAAATTTTGGAGAAAATAGCCAAGGGAGGAGGATGGAAAGCGCAAGCCACCAGGGGGCTATCAGAGGCGACCAAGGGCGGCTTAACCTGGGCAAGGGTGTCATGGGTGACTACTTTGAAGCCAACAGAGGTCCACCCCAGCAGAGCAACTGGAATCAGGGCCAAGGGGGCCGTTCCAGAGAGCAGCAAGGGGGTTGGCCTCGCCCTGATCGACGCTCAGGACCTGATAACAGGAAGGAGGGTGTTCGTGAGAAGGCCTTGGTCATCAGTGAAGGTAACCATCCTAAACCAAATCCTGACATCAAATGTTTTCGTTGTTTGGGGACAGGACATTTTCAGGCAGACTGCACTAACAAACTTGTTTGTTTCAAGTGCAAAGAAAAAGGTCATATGGTTGTGGACTGTAATTCATTAGGTTCTAAGAAGCTTAAGATGTTTGGCTTTGGAATCCCAGGACAAGGATTTTATGCATTCAATTTCCCTGATTCTAAGATCAAAGCTTATCAAGCTATAGGGTTGCTGACCATCCTTGCAGGAGATGCATCTGAAGAAAAAGTTGATAAGGAATTGAGAAATTTGGTCAAGGAAAATTGGGATTTTAAGGTCAAACAAATTCATCTCCAGGAGTATTTGGTTATTTTCCCGAACATAGGGTCCTTGGAAACTTTCACCAAACTTTCGGAGTTCCAAATGTCCTTGTATGGGCTTAAAGGCACCATTGAGAAAACAACACGTGACTATACAACATCTTCCATGTTACATACAGTTTGGATCAAGGTGCATGGGGTGCCTGATCTGACAAGAGAAGTGGACTCAGTTAAGGAAATTGTAAGCCTTGTAGCTGAGCCCATTGTAGTGGATGAACTAAGTTTGATCAAAGAGGAACCAATTAGAGTCCAAGCTAGATGCAGGAATCCAGGAGCAATTAGGAGGTCTATTGAGATCTTTTTTAATGGTGTGGGTAAGCATATCAGCTTTGAGGTGGACGGGGGGTAACCAGGGCTCTTTCAAGGGAGGGAAAGGGGGTCCCCTAGGTCTGGTAAACTTGATGATCAAACTGATAAGGACAGAGACAAACATAAAAAGGGGGACAAGCCTAGAAAGAGCAATGACAAATTTAACAGGTTTGGAAAAATTGACAAAGACAATGAGTCGGGTCATGAAGACTATGGAAGAGGAACTTGAGTAGTTTGAACAGCATACTACTGCCCCTTCTGATTCTATACCAATAGCAGCCTTCCACCCAACAATAGGGTTCAGTTACTAGTGATGCGCTGGGAAAGGAAGAACAAATGACAGAGAAGTAGGAAGATTTCCATAGCACTGCCATCACTGCTACACTGCAGCATGATCCTGATTCTCAGTTTATTGTTCATGGACGGGACAATCCCTATTTGATGGATAAGAACAAATGGCCCAATCTGACGCTTTCTGAAGACTCTCCATTGGAGGGCTTGACACAAGAGGATGCTTTGATGACTGATTAGGTGCAAGGGAATGCATTCTCCAACCTAGGGTCCATGGCTAGGGTGCTAGTGGAAACTAGTGAGAAAAGGGGAGAACTCATATCTACAGAAGATGATGAGGACATCATGGACTCATTATCTAACTTGAGCAAAGATTCTGACATCGAGTAGGGAAATCTGAAGTGGCAATCACCTAAACCAAGAAAAATCAAGAAGAAGGGATTTGAACAGGTGGTAGTTGCTACTAGAGCTAGTTCGAGGATTCCAAGGGATGGGCGCACCATTGCTGAAAAGGCTACTGCCAGGGCTATGGCTAATAACTCCACTACAGGTAACACTTGAAAACCATCTAACCCCTTCACTATCCTCAGTAATTCTGAGATTTCTTCTTTACATAATGTTCTCGATGATTTGAATATTGTGGTTAGTGATGTGAAAGAACAAATTGGAGTGTTCAGGGCAGAGGAGTTAGCCAGGGCTACGTTAGCAGAAGCTAACTATAAAGTTTTCTTGAGAAATAGAAGGAGAGAGATAAACCTTTAACTGATGATCTTTTTTCTGAACTATCCATGGAATTATAGATAATTCTATTAGACTAGAAAGTAATAATAGAAAGATAGAAGATAGTAATACTGTTTCCACACTACGCACCCTGGGAAGTGTTGTCAACAAGGTCTCCAATTTGGAGCACTCCTCGAGCAGTAATACGGAAAGAAACAAAACAACCTGCGCGGTTGTTGATCTGGAGAGTACTGTCCCACTGTCTTCCAAGGGGGGAGACAACAATGACATACCTCCAAACAGTGGGACTAGTGGGGATGATCCTGTTGTGGTGCCTGGTAAAGAGAAGAAAGTGACCGATGTGGTTCCCAAGGGGCGAACGCACAGAGGCAAGAATGCTGAATCTAAAAAATGAGGATCATTTCTTAGAATATCAAGGGTCTAGAGAAGTCCCATAGAAGGAACTGTGTTAAAGAACATATTATCTTGGAAGATCTAGATATTGTAGCTTTGCGGGAAACGATTAAACATGATTTCTCTGATTATGAGTTAAAAGATGGCTGGACCTATTAATTTTCAGTGGATTTGGGCTCCTGCCAGGGGACACTCTGGGGGGCTTATCACTGGAGTCAAGTCTGATGAATTTGAAATAGAGCAGTCTACTGTGTCTACGTACTTTCTCGCTGTTTTGGTTAGAAATAGAAAGACTAACCACAGGTATTGGGTTATGAACGTTTATGGTCCTGCTCACCACAACATGTCTGAGGGCTTTATCCTTGATATCAAAGACTCCTGTGCTGAGCAAACGTTACCCATTCTTATGGGAGGGGGTTTTAATCTGATCCGGAATAACAATGAGAGAAACCAAGGTCAAGGGGACCCAAGGTTAATGACCTTGTTTAATGATTTTATTGGGGACCTCCAACTAAGGGAGATTTTTATCAGTGGGGTGAAATTCACATGGTCAAATAAACAACAACACCCCACCCTAATCAAACTAGATAGGATCCTAGCTTTTTCTTGCTGGGACATACATTACTCGTGCTATTTTGCATGGTCTAAAGCTAGGATTGACTCTAATCATTCTCCTTTCTTCCTTGATACTGGGGAAAAAGAGATAATAAATCAAAATATTTCTATTTTCAAGAAAAGTGGCTTCAGGGAGAGGGTTTCATGCCTATGGTTTGGGACAAATGGGAAAAATTCAAATCTTCTTACCCTGATTCTAACTATTCTCTGGACACATGGCATGGGTGCCTATAGTCTCTGAGGAAATTTCTAAGGGGGTGGAATCTCAAAGAAATTGAGAAGCAAAAGTTAGTCAAACTAGAGATGTCCAAGAGAGTTGAAGCAATTGACTCCATTGCAGAGCATAGGCTCCTTTCCATGGATGAGTGGGAGGAGAGAATTAACTTGGAAAATAAATTAGAAGAGATGAACATGTTAGAGGATCTGTAGTGGAAACAAAAGGCTGGCAAGAACTGGGTACTGCAAGGGGATGCAAATACTCACTTCTTCCACCAATTTGTCAATGGGCGCAGAAGGAAAAAGCAAATTACCTTCCTAGACTCTGATTACGGGGAGATCAGAGGACAGAAGGACATAACCAATCACATAGTGGACTACTACAAACAGCTGTTTGGGCATAATATGTCATGCTCTATGCGCTTAGGGGAGAACTTTTGGTCAGCAGATCTTAATCTAGGGGAGTCAAATAAGGTCCAACTGATTAGACCTTTTAGTTCGAAAGAAATCAAAGAAGTTGTTATGGACATGAAAGAAAATTCTGCTCCTGGGCCTAATGGGTTTAGTGTGAGTTTCTTTAGGAAGTTTTGGGACCTTATTAAGGGTGATATGATGAAGATGTTCCAAGATCTTTGGAATCATCAGCTAGATCTTAAAAGATTAAATTTTGGGGTTATCACCTTGGTACCAAAAATAAAAGAGGCCAACACTATTAAACATTTTAGACTCATTTGTTTGCTTAATGTCGACTATAAATGTTTTACCAAAGTTCTCACTAACAGACTTGTTCCGGTGGTTAGAAAAATTATAAGTAAGAACCAAATCGGATTTATCAAAGACAGAAACATCTTAGAGGGGGTTGTTGTGCTTCATGAGGTCTTACATGAGCTACACAGATCTAAGGCAAGAGTCCTGGTGCTCAAGATTGACTTCAAAAAAGCCTACGATAGAGTTCACTGGGATTTTTTAGAAGAGACCATGAGAGGCAAAGGGTTTCCTCAAAAATGGATCTCTTAGGTCATGCAAACGGTTAGAGAAGGTCAGGTGTGTATTAACGTGAATGGTGAGAGAAGTCCATATTTCAGGACCTTTAGAGGATTAAGAAAGGGGACCCTTTATCTCCCTTATTGTTCAACCTAGTGGCTGATGACCTTGGGGTTATGTTGGACTCGGCTGTAAGACAAGGACAAATCACAGGGGTTTTAAATAATCTCATTCCAGGGGAGATTTCCCATATACAGTATGCCGATGATACTGTAATTATGGTGGACACCTCGGTATAGTCTATTAAGAACCTAAAGCTCATTTTTGTACTGCTTTAAATAGCTCTTAGGTCTTAAAATTAATTACCATAAAAGTGAGGTTTCTGTTTTTGGAGTAGCTCAAAAGAAAAAAGAGAACTTGGCCAATATGCTTAACTGCGTCTTAGGGGAATTTCTCATAAAATACCTAGGGATTCCTATTAGTTACAAGCATCTGAACATGAGTGCCTTCAGTCCTATCACTCAGAAGATGATCACTAGATTGGATCCTTAGAAAGGGAAACTTATGACTTCAGGGGTAGACAAATTTTGAACAACATTTGTCTAAGCTCAATCCCTCTTTACTATATGGGCTTCTATCTTCTAACTGATGGGCTTCATAGTGACATGGATAGCGTAAGAGCTAAATTCCTCTGGCAAGGGGCTGAGGGAAAATTTAAATACCATATGGCTAAATGGGAAATGGTTAGCAGACCAAAAGATCAAGGGAGCTTGGGGATTATTAACACTAAGACAATGAATGAGAGTTTGTTAGTTAAATGGATCTGAAAGATCCACTTACAACCTGATGATCTTTGGTATAGAATTTTGAAAGCAAAGTACTTAGGGGATAATGGTTTCTTTGATTCAACTAGGGCTGGAGGGTCTCAGTTCTGGAAGGGGCTGCATAAACTTAATCACCTCTTTAAATGGGGGGCTACATTTAAAATTGGGGATGGAAAGCTCTGCCGGTTTTGGCAAGACTGCTGGATTCATAATGTCCCGCTTAAAATCCTTTACAGTGACCTTTATCCTTTAGTCAGGGATCCCAATGCCTATGTCAATGAGTGTTGGGATAATGGAACTTGGACTGTTGACTTTAAAAGATGCTTGTCTAGGCATGACTATGACAGATGGCTTGGGTTGTTGAACATGCTGAATGATTGTTCCTTGACTGATAATAGAGCTGATTCTGTACAGTGGGCATTGGATAAAAAGATGCTCTTCACCACTAAGTCCCTATATAGATTTCTTACTGATAGGGGTGTCAGTAGTAGAATGGTTGGTTATGTTTGGCGAAATAAAGTCCCTTTAAAAATCAAATTCTTTCTTTGGCAAATTTTTAACAATAAGTTACAAGCTGCTAGTAATCTGGTGAAAAGGGGTTGGAAAGGGTCCATCTCATGTTTTGTTTGTGGCTGCCTAGAGGACACTGATCATATCTTTTTCAAATGCCATTTAGCCAAACTTGTGTGGGCAATGCTTGCTGAGATTTTCCATTTACAGTCTTATCCTATTTCATAGGATGATTTCTGTGGGACTTGGCTAAGAGGCAAGGGGCCTTTTCCGATTAGGTTAATCATCTTTGTGTTTTCAGGTTTTGCCTGGGCCCTTTGGATCACCAGGAACAAGATTGCTATCGAAAAGATGATTCCAAAGGCACCAACTGATGTCCTGAACATTGCGCTTTCGCTAATGCAGAAATGGAGCGTGAAGTTTAAGGAGAAGGACCAGAACCACATCATGCAAATCAAGAACTCCATCGCTTGCTGGCTCAAGACTTTCAAGCCTAATGAAGTCCATTCCTTTTAAACTGGTATCCCAGTATGTTTACTGCTACCTTACTTTCTTAAAAGCAGAGGCTTGGCCTCTTATTAAAAAAATTCATACACGAATGGCAATTATTAATTAATTAATTAATTAATTAGTTGAAATGAAGACAGGTCGGTCCTAATTAGCAGCCGCGTCCATCCTACCTGCAAAAGAGAGAGGATTCTCTAGCTACCTACTGTAGCATTCATGCATTTTACACATGGATCTCTGTCACGTACGCTATTTTGTTTCGTGAAATAGCGTGCATGCATGGCTGCCGGCCGCGGGCCACCCTGTTTTTCTTCGGCTTCCATTCTCTCCGCGGGAGCGCCAGCCACAGTGGCACCCTACTGCATCCATCGTCACTCGTCAGAGAATGATGCATTCATGCATGTCATCACTCATCACTGGCTGATCCAAGAAGAAGGCTGTGGCAATGGCAATCACCAGGAACGGGGCCGGGGTCCGCCGGCCGGCCGGTACGGTCGATCATCACCCACGGCTTGTGTGCCGCCGCTTCTCCACCCACACCGGCGACAGCACCGGCGTGGGCCCCACGAACTCGGGCTCCTCGGTGTCCTCCACGTCGTCCCTGGCCACAGGGATCGCGTGGGCATGCGCATCCCCGGCGTCGGCCTTCCCTCCCGCCATTAATATCTCCGCCGCCGCCTCGGGGTCGTCGTCCTCGCCGCCGTCCCCGTCTAGCTCGTCGTCGTCGTCTTCCTCCTCCTCCTTCCCCACCACCCGTATCCTCCACACCTTGACGCTCTTGTCCAGCCCGGCGCTGTACACCACCATGCTGCCCTCCACCTCTCCGGCCTCGCCGCCGCCCACGGCCAGGCACCGCACGGGGCCCCGGTGCCCCTCGATCACGGCCAGGCACGTGTGGGCCGCGCCGCCGCCGCCGCCACCCTTGCTGATCCCCTCCCTCCTCCACACGCGCATCGTGGCGTCCTCCGACCCGCTCACCACGACCCGCCCGCCGCACCCGGACGCCAGGCAGAACACCGCCAGGCGGTGGCCCTTGAGGTACCCGGCGTGCGCCGGCCGCCCCACCGTGGCCTCCTTCTCCCATACGTTCACGTAACCGTCCGAGGACCCCGCGTAGAGGAAGCACCGCCTTGCGCCGCCGCCGCCCTGGGCGTGGCACAGCGCCAGCGCGTTCACGGGGGACAGCTCGGAGCGGAGCACGATGATGAGCGCGTGCGCCGTGCCGCCGTACACGCGGCGCCACATCTTGACGGTGCCGTCGGCGGATCCCGTGAAGACGCAGCCGTCCGCCTCGTTCACCACCATGGCGTTGACGGGCCCGTCGTGCGCCACGAAGGAGTCGACGCAGGTCCCGTCGGAGAGCCGCCACGCCTTGACGGTGTGGTCGTGGGAGCCGGTGTAGAGCAAGCCCGCCACGGCGTGGAGCACGAGGCAGGAGACGGTGTCCCGGTGCTGGTTCTGCCGCCGCTTGCCGAACGGGTTCTGGAGGAGGAGCGACGACTTGGCGGGGAGCGTGGCCGCCTTCTTGGCGCGGACGTGGTCGCACACGGCGGCGGCGCAGACGGTCCAGACCCGGACGCGGTGGTCGCGGGCGTGGGACGTGACGAGCGTGCCCCCGCAGGCGGCCAGCGCCGGGACGCGGCCGCGGCCCACGTCGAGGTAGCCGCGGTTGAAGCAGCCGGGCGCCGCCCACGCGCGGACGCGGCCGCTGTCGGACGCCGTGAACAGCACGCCCCGCGCCACGGCCAGCGCGTGCACGTCGCCCTCAAGCCGGTGCAGCGCCGCTAGGCAGTGGTAGATGGCGGCGGGCGAGGGAGGGAACCGGAGGCGGCCGTGCAGCGGCGACTGCACCCACGGGGAGCAGCTGCCGGCGGCGGCCTGCATCTGCTGCATGGGCGGCAGCGGCACCTCCACCCCGAGCCCGGGCACCGCCGACGACATGCTCAGGCGCGCGGGCTCCGCCACCTCCCGCGCCGGCGACCTCCCGCCCCCGCCGGCGCGCGCGTAGTACTGGTGCACGGGCGTGTGCGCGCCCGGCCGCGACGACGACTTGCGGTCCTCCTCAAAGAAGCTGAAGCTCTTGCGCCGGCCGAAATCCATGGCGATTGGCGGGCCCCGAGCGGAGCAGAGCAACGCAACGCAAGGCGCAAGCTACCTACCACTACCGCCGCGGCGCCGTCGGTCGGCTCTCGTCGTCCTGGCGGCCGGCCCGGCTATGACTACGTGCGGTGAATTGAAGGAGCGATAGGCACATGAGCCAGCCTAGCATCGTCGTCGCAAGTCAGCAGACGTATAAATTGAAGGAGTAGATGCGGGGCGGGCGACGGAGGAGGAGGTCGATCGACGGGATGTGAGTGCGTGGTACCACGGCGGGCGCCATAAACGACTACTCGGGGTCAGTTAATGGCGGCTCAGTCGTCCTACGATTCGATGGAATGCCATTGCCATGTACGTGGACCGTAGAAAGATATGGTGGGTCATCCATGGATGGAGAGGACGGAGGAGCTGCAGACGAGGAGGATCGCTGGTGGGATCTCGATGGATCTCAGCTCGTACGAGCGAGAGCAATGAGCTCTGCACTGCACTGCACTGCACTGCATGCGAGTCTCTGTACGTACCATCTGCTCAGCTCTCCTCGTACGGAGTACGTAGCTGCTAGCTCTCGTACGGTTGCCGCCATTATATTGATGGCCACGAAGATGCTGGACTGGAGGAGTATTATGTTTCATTTATTCACTGCGGTGTGCGGGCGTACCGCGTGCAGTGCTGCTGGAGCTGGACCCTGCATTTGCCTAGGAATGGATGCATGGACTGACTCACTGCTGGATCGGACCTCCGCTAGCATCACATCACAATATCACATCAATCTACCGACGCCATAGTAGCTTCACGCTAACTATATATGGACTAATTAAGTTTAACAGATTTATCTCGCAAATTAGTCTTCATCTGTGTAATTAGTTTTATAATTAGCTCATGTTTAGTCCTCCTAATTAGCATCCGAGCGTCCGATGTGACACGTAGTCTCTGGATCCAAACACCTTACACTACTACATAAAACTTTTTCGAGACGGGCATAATCGATTTACCTAGGCGGTTATCACAACCGCCTCGAATCAAATGTCATTGTTAATAGGATCTTATCTGAGACGGTTGGATGCCCGCCTCGGTTAATCAAATTAAGAAAACAAAAAAATTGAAATCCCATGGATAAGCCCAGCGAGCCCATCCGCAGGCCCGCTGAGCCCATCCACGTACTGCCACCGCCACCGCTCGCTGGATCGACACGCCGTCGGAGCTGGTAGCCAGATATGGGCAGCAGCCACCGGATCTAGGCACCTGCCGCCGAATCCGAGCACCAGGTCACCGGATTCGGGCACCCGTGAAAGCTCTATGTTTAGTGTTGGTAATTAGTGGCAATGCCTAAGTACTAATCCTATGCCTAAGTTGTATATAGCATATGAGGATTAGTACATTCCAAGGTTGGTGGCAAGATGGACATGGTGATCATGATGGCCACACTTGGATTTGGACGCAACCCTACGTGATCAAGGCAAAGGTATATGCTTAAGGGTTGTGTTTTAGTAACCATGACACCTAGTGGGTGTGATTACATTATAGGATAGATAGCCATACTATAAAGAGGGGAATGACGCGGCTATTGAACTCCTAAGTGCCTCTAGGTGTGCATTTCATAATATATGCATTTGGATAGAACTAATAACGCCTCGGAAAATGATTGTGAAAAATGCTAACACACTCGCACATGACGTGATCACTTGTTGGTGTTAGCACTTTTGCGATGGCGTTGGAGTTTGAGTGGTAGAAAGGGTTTGGGGTCCTCTCTCTCCCTCCCGTCGAACTTGCGAGGCAGGATTCAGGCGTTTTCGAGGAGTTGAAACGACTATTTTTCACTACGCCGGAAGTCGGAAAAGAAACGGAAGCGAACGGAGGTCACCAGGGCGATCGGACGCTGCACCGGACGCGGTCATGGTTTGACCGGACGCGTCCGGTCAGTTCAATGCAGCAGTCAGGCGCACGGGTGTTAGGGTTTGCAACCGGCGCGTTCGGTTCCTCGCAGAACCGGAGCGTCCGGTCGGGCACCCAGAGGAGTAGAGCGTGGCGAAGAGCTGATCGGACGCGCGGCACGTCCGGTCACATGCGATCGAACGTGTCCGGTCGCGATGGGAGCTCTCTGGACCGCGACCGGACGCTGGCACTGTCGCGTCCGGTCATTGCGTGGAGCGCGTCCGGTCGGTGCTTTGCGAGCATAGGCGCTGTGCGATCGGCGCGTCCGGTTAATTCTTGCTACACGTCTGGTCACTCTAGTGCGTGAACGAGTACTTTTAAGTGACCGTTACGATCGAACGAACGAAATTCAAAGTGAGACACGTGGCGTTCATCGGGGAGGTCGCGGTGGAGCGACCGGACGCTGTGCGCGTCCGGTCACCCCGAGTGTGGCTATTTCGTGAGCCAACGACTCTATTCTTTTGGGGGCTCCTATAAATACTCGTTGGCCGGCTCAAGGCTCTTATACTTGCACTCTTTGACATACTTGTGAGCACTTTGAGCTAAACAACTCCCCTCCCACTTATCTCTCTTGCTTCTTTACATATTCGAAGTGAGATTAAGTGATCCAAGTGCATTTGCATTGTGAGATTGCATCTAGTTGGCACTTGGTGGTTGATTTGCTGCGGGATTCTTATTTCTCTTGGTGGTTGCCGCCACCTAGACGGCTTGGAGCAGCTTGGAGGTGTTGGCAAGAGTTGGTGATTGTTCTTGACCACCTCCGGTGACTGTGAGGGGTTTGTGCCTACCTCGGCGAAGCGCCAAAGGCAACATTAGTGGATTGCTCATGCCATTTGCAATCTTTTACCATTTGGTAGGTTCTTGTGGCGCCTTTTTGAGAGGCTCGGTGTGAGAGCGATTAGCCACCGAACCACATGGTGAAGAGGGACACAACGGGGACTAGTGTGCCGGCAAGCACGTGAACCTCGGAATAAATCTTCGTGTCATCATTCTTTTTGTAATTAATTGATCCCGGTGGTTGTGTATTGTGGAATTCATCTCTTGATCATATTGATTGGTTGGCTCAATACTTCGTCCCTCGGTGATACCCTTCTAACTCTCTCTTGTATTATTTTCTTAGTTACCTTGCTAGCTTGTTAGTTTAGCTCTAGCTTGTGTAGCTAGTTAGCTTTAGTTGTAAGCTAAGTTGTGCGATTTGACTTGTGCGGTTGAGTGTAAATATACTAGAATTGTGAATTGGATAGATGGCTTGCAAACACCCCGTAGGCTAAGCAAAACTCGCATCTCGCTATTTGTTATATTGATAAACTTGTTTAGCTTGTCTTTGTAGAATTTTTTAAAAGGCTATTCACCCTCCTCTAGCCATCAAGACCTTTCAACCCGCCGCCGGATCGGGGAGTAGGCACCGCCGCTGCTGGAGGAGGGCCAAGCCCCGCGCGCTGGAGGCGCCGCCCACCGGAGAGGAAAGGAGTGGGCGCCGCTACTGCTGGAGGAGGACCGGGCCTCGCGCGCGCGCCGACACCACCCTGCCTTGCCGTTCCTCGTGGCCGGCCCGCGCGCCACCGGCATGGGGAGGGGGCGCCGTGCTCCCGCGCGAGAGGAGTGTCGGGCGGAATCAGTCGAGGGAGATGTGTGGCTGAGTGAGTGAGGAGAGGATGTGCAGTGAAACCTTAAGTCATGTATATATACTCCGTGCGATATATCGGGCCAGGACGGGTCGAGATGGGCTGTTTGGGCTATGAGATGGGCCAGTTTTAACCGAGGCGGGTCTTATAGTATGTCCGCCTCGGTTAATATATTAATCGGGGCGTTTGTGTTACAATAACCACCTCGATTAATATCGATTAACCGAGGCGGACACTTTAATGTAACCGCCTCGGTTAATCGATTTTGCGAGACGGTTTTTTGTAACCTCCTCGGTTAATAAAAAATGACTGCCTCGGTTAATGTTTACCATTAACCGAGGCGGTTGAAAGTGTTGCCCGCCTCCGAGGGCCATTTTGAAAGGTCACGGTTAATAAATTTTGTAATAGTATTAGCCTCGCTCATGCATATTTGACAAATATACTACTCCCTCCATTCCAAATTATAAGGCATTCCAAGAATCTTGGAGAGTCAAAACATCTTAAGTTTGACCAAAATTATAGAGAAAATTATAAAAATTTATAACATCAAATAGGTATACTATGAAAATATAATTAATGAAGAATCTAATGATACTTAATTGGTGTCATAAATATTATTATTTTATCATATAAATTTGGTCAAACTTGAGATCCTTTGACTCTCTGAGATTCTTGGAATGCCTTATAATTTGGGATGGAGGGAGTAGCATTATTCATCATCAGCCTGTGTACGTGCGGCGTTCATATTTACTAGCTTTAATTTCTTGCTTGCACATATACTACTAAAATACAATGTAAAAAACTGTTCTTTTGTAATCCGATCATGCATGTTTTTTTCTCTCTTTCAATAGACCATCGAGAATTTATTAGGAGATTAGCAACCGCGATGAGGGAGCCGTTTGTTTACACTCCGTACATGCACTAAACTAACCACAATGTGTGAGCAGAGGTTTGTAGATTGCCGGAGTACCGATTTGTAGATTGCAGCTAGCGACGCCTGAAGAAATATGCTGGCATCGAAGATTCTTCACTCCTCGATGTTCGATCAGAGTGTGCGCACAGGATAGAGGGGGGAGAATGAAGCGAATGCTTGTTGAAGGGGAAAAAACATGTGGACTGTGAGGGCTAAAATCATTTTTTCTTGGGTACCAAGATTAGAAAAAAAAACTTGTTTTTTATAAGATGATGATGAGACAACGATGCATATAGAGTCTGCACTCCGCAACAGCGGCGCTCTCTCCATGTTTCTACACACATACTCTCCCACCCTATTAAAAGTATCATTTTTTACTTTTAGACTTCTTATTTGACCGTTTATCTTATTCAATTTTTTATGTAAATAATAAAATAAATAAATCACTATTAAAGTATGTCTAATGATAAAATAAGTCATAACAAAATAAATAATATTTATACAAAAATTTTGAATAAGACGAACGGTTAAAGAAGAAGTTTAAAAGTCAAAAACGACATTTTTAAAGGACAGATGGAGCGTGTTTGCCTCTGATCATGGCAAAAGTCGTCTCCGGACCATCAATTTCCTACACCTAACGACTGAATTGACCTACGTGGCAGAGCACCTAGACTAGTCTCCCAACCAAACACACCCTAAATGTCTGGCCACTGGGATGTAAGTACAAGTAGACGGACCATCATTATATATATTGTTTATATTTCATTTATATAATTTAAAAGGTATATATACATAGATAGTACGTGGGTCCAGATGCATCTAGCATATATTGTCATATTGTTTATATTGTCATATTGTGGCTACATTATATACGTACTACTTGCCGCCATAGCTGAGTGAGTACAAGTAGATACACATACACATGTGACCCCTGATGCGGTTGTCGCGCTGCAAGGAATTCATTTTGCTCCAGTGTAAAATCACTAACACTGTTCGCCATTCATATGGCCCATATATATATCAATGCGCATTGTCCGGCCGTATTACAAACATACATATACAATACATGGGATGATATAACTCGTTCTAGGTCGACCATTCGATGCACGTTCGCGCATGCCAAGATTGGTTAGTATAGCCTTGCCACAAGCCATTGAGGTCATGTCTGGGTCGTCTAATAAAATAATTAAGTTGCTAGTTGCTAAAAAAAACTCTACATTATCTAGAGTCTAATTTATAGTTTATTCTGAACTTATTAACCATTGTGCTTATAAAGAAGCTATTATATATCTGACTCTGTCCACCTATTATTACAACATATAAAAAGAAAAAACTATGTAGTGCAACATCGGAATATAAGCATTGCAACATCACAAAAATATGTAGCGCAACATCGAAAAACATGTACTGCAACATCAGAAAAATATGTACTGCAACAAAGAAAATTATGTACTGCAACATCGAAAATTATGTATCACAACATCGCAAAAATATATAGTGCAACATCGAAAAAACATGTACTGCAATATCGAAAATTATGTGCTGCAACATAAAAAATTATGTACTGCAACATCTCAATTAGTAGTACTGCAACATCGGAAAAACATTTGTTGCAATGACCCAAAAATTCTATTGCAACACTCGAAAATCATCTGTTGCAACATCCTAGAAAAACCATTGCAACACGGGAGAAACAGCAAAAAATACGTACAAAACAGCCACTGGCCCATCACCTTCGAGCTCGCCGGAGGGAGGAGGAAATAGGACCCCAGAGCTCGCCGGAAGCCTAGCCACCACCGCGTCCCTCAGATCTAGTGGAGGAGGAGGAGGATGACTCAGATCCAGAGGAGGAGGAGCGCTCATATCCAGAAGAGGAGGAGGAGGAGGGTTCAGATCCAGAAAGGACCGACCTATCTCGTTGGAGCCGCCGTGGTCGTCCTTGTCTCCGATGAGGGAGGAAAGGAGGGAGGGAGCGCGGGCAGGCGGGATGGCAGCGAGCTGGCGCACGGGCGCGACGTCCGTCCTGGGGGGTGCAAGCAGGCCCGAAGAAGTGCGCGCAGCGATGCGGCAACGAGTGGGCACGGGGGACCGCGGGGGGGGGGGGGGGGGGTGCCGTCACGGGCGCGAGGGAGCGAGGGGGTCACGGGATCAGAATAGAATGGGATGCATCCTGCGGAGCTGAGGATGAAGGTCCTAATAGAATCATTATCCTTAATAAAGCGAGTGGATTGCATGCCAGCGGTGATACAGTACCATCAGGACCAGCCTATATATCTATATATACTACTCCAGCCCAACATGCATGAGACCATCATTGGAAACAAATTAAAGGACATTAGCTATAGAATCTGTCTGGATCTCATTCTTACATTGAGATTATGGATTCTAGATAGTGAATATAGAATCTAAATTCTGGATAAATGATCATTGCATTTGTATAGTGAAAATATCTAAATAGTAAGTTTGAGGTGGATAGTTGGATTCTAGAATCTTACTCTAAAATCTAAATATTTGGATCTCATTCTTATTGCTTATTCTCTTTTTTAAAAGATCCAAACAGGACTTTAGTACATTTATGGTAAGGACCTGAGTGGCAGGCACTGCTCCTGTCCTCCTCCCTGGCATGGAGCTCTCTATCTAATAATAACTAGATAATACTCCGCGTGTTGTTGTGGAATTCTGTAGCATGATACAAAAGACAAAACGTTTTGTAATTTATGATAGAGGGTGTATATCAGTGCACATTATCCGACCGTATTTCAATACATAAAACATGCGATATATGTGTGAATTCGTCCTAGGTTGACTAATCGATCCACGTGCAAACCAAAATCTGGTACGTGTATTCTAAGCTATAAGCTACTCCTAATTAAGTCACTAAGGTCGTGCTTGCATCGGTTTAAATAAGTTGCTAAGCTGCTAAAAAATTATAGACGATGGTCTAGATAATTCAATTTATAGTTTATTTTGACACGTCTCCTCAACTTCAGTCGCCTGAGCTCTCAGGCGACGAGCTAAGAGCACCGGCTGCTGCTCAGCTGCTGAGGTGACGAAAGCAATCAGAAATCCGATGACCACTAGCCAGCAACTGTCGCCTAAATTTTTTTTTTTAAAAAATAGGCGCCTGTGCAATAGCAATTCCCTTATTTTGAATTCAACCACCATGCTTACAAATAAGCTGTTAGTTGACTCTCTCCACCTATTACAACTTATAAAAAAAAAATAGCTGATCTAAACGGTGCCTAATTAAAACCACTACATTCGGCCATAAATAAGAGACATTTTAGGCAGTCTTAGCTGATCTCTTACGTGAACCACTTCAAACTAAAATTACAAATTGTCTTTTGTGTTTTCAGACTAGATATTGCGTACATTTGTAACCCGATCACATACTTGTGTGTTGAACTTACATATACTAGTCACAATAGTATAATTTATCGTCAAATTATGTGTTACTACTAATATATTATACACGCATGCGCATTGCGCATTGATTTAATTAATTTGGTGACGTATGTGTACGTCCTTCGAGCTTGACATTTACAGTGAAAAATAAAATTGTTTAACTTGCTCAAGCAATTTATAATGCAAGAACGAGAAGCACGCAGCGCCGATGATATATAAGTACTACCCAGGCAAGCAATTTTAAAATCTCGTCTGCGCTAGTTAAGTGAGTGCATTGCATGCCAGCAGTGGTAGTACAATCAGGACCAGCCTATATATATTTTCGAAAAAAAAGGACCAGCCTATGTTGTGGACCGTATGATCGGCGGATAGTCGAATCTGGAACCCAAGGATGCATTCTTTTAACTCATAGAGATCTATCTTGAGATCGTCCATATATCTCTTCATCAATCCCATCATGACTGTTTTAAAGGTTGTGGATCATTTGTATATGGCAGTGGCGGAGTGAGACAAGCTAGACCGGCGAGTGTGGCCGAGAGAGAGTAGCTCGACAACTCAAATTCATCATGCGCTCAGGTGGACCATTCAGTGTCTAAATAAACAAGACTTAGGTTGAAATGCACAACAGGATCAGACCGTCTGGTGGTCTCTGTTGAATTGTTCACCACTACTTTGCATTGCCAAATTTGATACTTGTCAACATATATTTTCTTTTGCTTAATAAAGATATATTCTTTACAATAAAGTTTCTAATGATGCTTAATGTCACGATGAGGATGTTTAAGCAACAATACAAAGTTGGGTGGAAGGGTTTTGGGGAGGGGGCAATTTATTTATATACGTCACTCCTTGCTCATCTAATGATCGTGGTTTACCTAAGGCCATCTAACGATAGGGAGGGTCAGGTTGACATATAAGGTGTTGGTTTGAAGAATTACTCAATCCTAGTTTCTAAATAAGATGGTGCATTATTATGACTCAATTTCTCAAATTTGGTGGAACTAACTTCATTCCTCGTACTAGTTATTAGCTTGTGAGGAATAAGACGATGACAAATCGACATATTCTATTTCACAAACAAAACAAAAAGCAAGAAGTGAGTAGATGATGAGCTAACTCAATCCTCAAACCAAACACCCTTGTGCTTGGCCTAAAATCGTGTTGTTCCTAGACCAACAGTACCGGTTGGGGTGTTAATCCTGGCACTAACAACGTATTACGCCAAGCTGACACTAACATTAAGGTCATCAAATCGAGTCACGCTAGTGTCAATGATTTTTAAGATTGGGCATTGAAGGATAGATTGTGTGTCCATGTGGCCATCCATAGATCGAGGTTTGATGGGATGGAAAAAAAATGGCCAGGTAGATGGTTCATGGAATGGAAACGAGAGCTTACATACTAAGAATTACAAGAGAGAAAAGAAAAAGAAAATCTAAACCACGCGTGTCTCAAATATCCCCATATAACAAGATGATCATTACCTCTTATTGCATCTCTATGTTCCAAAAGCTCTAATCAAATGGAAGGGATCACTCATCCTTAGCTTCCACCATCCATGACATCAAGCAAGAGACACGATTTTTTTTTCGCGATCATGCCCAACCCTAGGCGTGTTTTTCATTAAGCAGAAAAGAATTTCATCAATTGTTTTCTTCTTTATTAATATCAGACTTATCAGTAGATGCTGTAATATGGTAGCTCATATTCTAGCTAGGTCAGTCTTGTGATTCAATCTGATTTCATGAGACCTCGGATTGTTGATTCAACAAAAGGCTACCGATTACTTAAAAGAAGTTTATATGTGGAAGTGACACTAGCGTTAAGGTCATTGGATCGAGCCATCGTGCTTTTCAAGACTGAGCCTTGAACGTTTGATTGCAGTACATGTGGACTTCATAGACGGAGGTTTGATGGGATGGAAAATGAGAGCTTTACAAGAGGTAAAAAAAAGAAATTACAAGAGAGAAAAGAAAAAGAAACCACCCGTGGCCGTGTTCCTTACCCGGTCCGGTCCGGGCGGTCGCGGCCCCAAAAGTCCAAAACCCCCGCCCCGCCGCGCCGCCGCCGAATAAAACCGGCAGGAGGAGAGCACGCGCGAGCCATGCCGCAGGTGGCCGCCCCTCTCCGCCTCCTCCTCCCCCTCTCCCAAACCCTAGCGTCGTCCCCCGCGCCTCTCCTCCACCTCTCGCGCCGCCTCCTCTCCTCCTGCTGCCCCGGCCCATTCGGCCGCGCCGCCAGCCTCCGCGCCCTCGCCTACCGCCGCCGCCGGCACCCCGAACCTCGCCGCGGGAGCAGCACGCTCGGGAAGGCGCCCGCCAAGGAGGAGATGGACAGGGAGGTGGCGTTCAATAAGAAGCGGGCCCAAGGGAAGGACGGCGGGAAGCGTGGGAGCATGGAGCTCAAGACCCGCAGGCTCAACCCCGTCAACACCACTTGCTACGTGCAGGTGAGGGGCTCACTGGCTTGTGGTTCAATTATAAATACCGTGGATTAGTAGTTCCAGAGGTCACATTTGCGTCTGTTAGCTTACCATTTTTAGGCATGAACCAAGATGCAATCCCAAACTGATGCGTTCAATTAAAATTTTTAGGCATGAACCAAGATACAAAGAATACAAACCATAAGCCTTTTATTATTTATTTTTTTAAACAACTATCATTGTTTAAATTATAACATGTTGAACGGTGCGGATTTCACGAAGTGAAGCTACAGGATCATCACATTGGTTGCACCAAGCTATTAGTGCGGGGCAGTTTCTTCCCTTGATCTAGTTCATGAGAATTGGAAGTGTTGTTGTTTTGGTTTTCATCCAGTCTCACACCCCTTTATTCTTGCTGCGCAGATACTTGGTACAGGAATGGACACACAGGACACTTCGCCTTCTATTTTACTCTTCTTTGACAAACAAAGGTTTATTTTTAATGCGGGCGAGGTATGTTCTGCTGTGATCTGGTTCCTATATATATATATCTTTTTTCTGAACAAGCTAATAAATAGCAAATAATTGTAGTTAGCTGAAAAGAGAATTTTATTTCTTTCTCTTTTGTGAGGTATTGCAGAAAGGATTTTGAAAACCATGGTCTTATGCTGCGCTGCAGCGAATATAAGATTCAGCATAAAGATCTGGAGAAAGTTCATCTTGCTCTTGCCATTTTGTGCTGATTAAACTCAAATCTTGCCATGTGACAGGGTCTTCAACGTTTCTGTACTGAACACAAGATAAAACTATCAAAGGTATGTTATTCAAACCCCCTCCACCATGGACAACTCACATTCTTGTCCTGTTTTTGAATTTCTTACATCCTAGTCTTATATATTGTAAAATGCTAACCTGCTTACAAAACAATCCCTTGTTACCCAGATTGACCATATCTTTTTGACTCGCGTGTGCTCAGAAACTGCAGGGGGCCTTCCAGGTATTGTTTCTAAAACCTTATTCTTTACCATCTAACACAATTAGTTTGGTTTGCTTAATGTAATGATATTACACCATCATGACATAGCCTTTTGTATTATGATATATTGTAGGCCTGGTGCTAACTCTAGCAGGAATTGGAGATGAGGGCATGTCGGTGAGTTCACATGGTTTCTTTTTCTGTGTTTTTGCTGCCAACAGATGCATTCATGCATCCAGTATTAAAAAGTGTTTCAACCAACTAACTGTGGTCTTCTTCCTGCTAACTGGAAAACAGGTGAACATATGGGGACCTTCTGATCTTGACTTTTTAGCTGGGGCAATGAGATCTTTTATCCCAAATAGAGCAATGCTTTACACACATAGCTTTGGTGCTGGCCGAAATGCATCTTCACCACAATCTGAAGACTCTGTTATTATTCTTGATGATGAAGTAGTTCGGATATCTGCAATGTTTGTCAAACCAAGGTACCATAATGGAACTGGTAGTTCAAATGATAGTGACATGAAGCCTGGTGATACTGCTATAGTATATGCGTGTGAATTGCCAGAAATTATGGGAAAGTTTGACCCATCTAAGGCTGCTGCCCTTGGCCTTAGGCCTGGGCCCAAGTACCGTGAACTTCAACTTGGGAATTCTGTGCAGTCTGATCAATTTGATGAAATGGTTAGTCATGAATAAAACAATATTTGTTATGTTTGTTATCTTTTTGTAGTACCTTCTCTTTTCAATGAGGCTTTTGCCATCTAGGAGACCAATGCTGCCTTTTATTGACCTAGTGTTGTTGGATTTTTGGAGTCTGTTTAGCTTAATATTGCATTGGGATGACATGACATTAAGTATTTCCTCTTTCCTAACTACACTATGGAAACATATGCTAGTTGTCCTTGGTCTCGTTAATTTTACATGGCTATTTTAACAGACTAAGGCTTATCAGAAATTTTAATAGTAGTGTCACTTTTGAGAATCCGCTACTTTACAATTATTTAAATGCTAGAATGTAAGTTTTTAGTATATGTTGGCCCTCGATTTCCCTGCACTGGTGAGCAATTAGCTCACCACCATCCTCACTCACTCATGGCTCGGTAGAAGAAGAGCTCTGAGAACAGAGCACACACACAGCACCAGCACTTGCTCTGAAACTCTGAATGCATAGCTGCTGAACTGCTTTTCTCCATTGTCTTTGATTGGTATATATACAAGTGTACTAGGTGAGTACTCCTACTACAATGGCTGAGATCAGCCTGACCAACTACTATATGGCTGATGTATGCCACTACTAATAGTGGCCTATTGCCACATCTAATTGTACAACTAGTACAAGGAGGTGATGGCCTATTGCCATACCTGAACAGGAGCAAGCAAGAGCTGACTGAAATGGTCCAAACTCTGCTGCAGCAAAAGACTGGAGAGGGGGAGCAACAGATTATCTTACAGTATAAGTTTGATGTTTGAACAACAATTGCATGCACCATTTATCTAGTTTGAGTTTCTTTTCTAAAGCTCTTTATTTTTTGTCAATTAATGTCTAGGTTCATCCAAGTGATGTTCTTGGTCCGTCAATTCCTGGACCAACTGTTCTTCTGGTGGATTGCCCCACACAATATCATATGCCAGAACTTTTTTCACTGCAACCCCTTAGCTGCTTTTATGAAGATTCTCCAGAGCAAAGTGGCAAGAAAGTAAATTGCATAATCCACTTAGGTCCATCATCTGTGACTAGATCTGTTGACTATCAGAACTGGATGAAAAAATTTGGCGCAACACAACATATCATGGCAGGACATGAAATGTACGATTCAGTTCCTTTTTTTTGGATGAAGTCCATTCTGTGTATAGATTTCCTATGTTAGTTTGAACTGATTGACACTGCATGCAAATCCAAAGTTAACTACCATGTTGCTGAATAAAATTGAAGTGAAACGACTATGTTCATATATGTTAGTGACTGCTGCTTCTTAGGGTTAAATTTTCCATAATGATATGGGAAAAATACATTGTACACCACTGTTTAAGTTGTATTTTCAGTTTGTGCCACTGCTTTTTTGGCTGATTGGCCTTATGCCTTTTTTCCGTTTTTTGATGCATGCAGTAAAAACATGGAAATTCCTATCTTGAAAGGTAGTGCAAGGATATCATCACGCCTCAATTTTATATGCCCTCAGCTCTTTCCATCCTCTGGGTTTTGGTCTGTACAACCTCCAAATGATGTCATGGAGAATGATAAGGTAGGTTCCAGTAGCCTATATAATAACTTGAAGCTTGGGTCGAACTGCTAAACTGTGTAATTTCGTTGCCTTGGTAATGAAATTCGGTTTTACCGTTGTGGAAAAATATAATAACTTGAAGGTTGAATTACTGCTGTTTATAAAATATTTTGTTTTCCTTTCAGAATGCTTCATTGGAAGCCTGTGGAAGTGTGTCTGCGCAAAACCTACTAAAGGTAATTTTGTTCTTCCATCCTTGCTGTATCACACCTGTTATGTGATCATAAATGTATTAATCTGGCGTTCTGATTGGGGCTTTGATGTCATTTTTTATTGAAATCTTTTTATTCAGCAAACCATTAAGACTGGGAAGGTAGAATGCGTAGATCCAATTGGGACTTCAAAATTGTTTGGATCTTTTATCTTCATTGGTAGCATGTATTTGTAGACAATCTTTTACACAAAGTTGCATGTTCTTTATCAAAGAAGTAGTTGAGACCTTTGTTTTCTTGTTTTTGTTTTTTGCACTAAATAAATTTCAAAGTCAATTCCCAGCATGTGATGTCTTTTACATTCTAATAACGATGTATAATAACATACAAGTAGGGTTGTAGGGGAAGACTCTTCTTGCAAAGAGGTATGTAAAAAGAAACTAAGGAGGCAATAAATATGGGTGTGTTATTTAAGTTTAACTTAATTTGGTTAAGTGCAATATAGGACTGAATATTACTATCCTTTTTCTTCAGTTTCATCTGCGTCCGTATGCTCAACTGGGTTTGGATAGAGCTTCTATTCCAAACTTGTTCACCTACAAGGATATTTTACAAGAGCTTGTATCTGAGATCCCAGAGGTTAGTGAAGTCCCTGAACAGGTTCGCAAATTCTGGCAAAATAATGTGGATCATAAAAATACACTACAACCAATTGGCAATCGTATGGCTGAAGAACCATGGATCAATCAAAAATCAGATAAGCTAGATGAAGGCACTCCTTTTCAAGAAATTGTCTGGAGAAAGCATCCAAGGGACAATCAGGAGACCCCTTGTTGTGTGGTGGATGCAACAAGGGAAGATATGGAGATCACTTTTTTGGGTACAGGTTCATCTCAGCCTTCAAAATACCGGAACGTAAGTTCCATATATATTAACTTATTTGCACGAGGAGGTATACTTCTGGACTGCGGTGAAGGAACTTTAGGACAACTGATAAGGAGGTTAGTTCTTGCAGATCTTCTAATAATGCATAAACCTATATATTAATTATGTTCATGAATACTGTCTTTTGTAATAGATTTGGTGTAAATGGTGCCAATGAAGCTGTAAAAGGTTTGAGGTGTATTTGGATTTCCCATATTCATGCTGATCACCACACAGGATTGGCTAGAATTCTTGCTCAGAGGTCTAAATTGTTAAGGGGGATGCCTCATAAACCCTTGCTTGTGATTGGACCAAGGCCACTTGAGAGATTCCTAAATGCTTATTCAACGCTTGAAGATCTTGACATGCAGTTCCTAGACTGCAGGCATACTTTGAAGTCTAGTGTTGAGGCCTTTCTCAGTGAAAATGGTACTGAATCAGCCATACCTCAACTGGAGAACACAATGTTTGCCCCTGGAACTAGAATGGAGAACTACAACAGGAAGCCTGCAAGTCCAAGGGATACCACAGCTCTTGCTAATTTCAAAGAAGTTCTACAGGAATCAGGTTTAGAGATTCTGTATAGTGTCCCTGTACTACACTGTCCACAGGCATTCGGAGTTGTTTTCAGGGCCATGGAGAAAACAAACAGCGCTGGAAAGGTTATTCCAGGCTGGAAGGTTGTATATTCTGGAGACACGCGACCCTGTCCAGCTCTTATAGATGCATCCAGAGACGCCACAGTGCTAATACATGAGGTAATCTGAAGATTTTTTTTTTGTAGTTTTGTCCTTTAGATATCCATATCTTATTTCTTGCTGATATAAGTGGCATCATTGTTATGTCACAACTTCAAATGGCAGGTGGCTTACAAAAGCCGCAATATATATATGTTGTCCACACTGCTGTATGTGTTTCATGCTCTGACTAATGCTGGACCACAAGCACCATTGTACCCCAATACTTAATCTTGCAGATATCGTATCATATTGTTAGATGCACAATATTCTCTTGTACTATTGCTAATGATAGATGGCATTAGAATATATATTCTCTTTGCTGTCTTTGTAATACTCTCTATATATTTTTGTCAGGCAACATTTGAGGACAGTATGAAGGATGAAGCGATCGCGAGGAACCATAGTACAACCAAGGAGGCCATAGAAGTCGGCACATCAGCTGGAGTGTACCGGATAATTCTGACCCACTTCAGCCAGCGATACCCAAAAGTCCCAGTTATCGACGAGGTTGATATGGAGAAGACCTGCATCGCCTTTGACCTGATGAGCGTAAACCTTGCGGATCTGCCAGTTGTGCCCAAGGTTCTGCCACACCTGAAGGTCCTGTTCAAGGACGAGCTGGCAGTTGACGAGGCCGATGAGATCCAAGAGGCTGCTGTGTACTGATATAGATAAAATGATGTACATTAATTTTGATCGCCTTGTAGCTTAGCGACATTGTTTTTGACCTGAAGCTCCAATCCAATTTAAGGCCGCACACATGGGTCAAATTGTTTCGGTAGGAGCTGCTTGTCCATCCGGTGCAGGATAGAGTAGGGCTGTATCGTCTGTCTTTTTTTTTTTTTTATGTTTGCGTCGATTTTGACGGTTTGTATTTTTGGGTGAGCGTTGTGAGTTGAGTTGTGATCACAAAGATAATAAACCTGTGCCCATTTGTAATTCTTTGATCGGAGGTTTTGGTTCTTGTTTTGTTCATTGACACGGGGTTTTTACAGGGTCCGTTGGAAATGGTAATTCGTTCGTAACGCATGCAACACGCACACGTTACGTTTACCGTACTCTGAAGATAATAAACCGTTTCGCTTTCCAACTTTTATACATATATATACAAAGCCTCAAATCTCAGTTGAAGTCAGCGGAAATTAAGTGAAATCTCAACACAAAGCACCAATTCAGCCGGTTCGTAAGGATTTCATCTTATCAGGGTACAAATGCAAACAGCTTGCCGTTGCAGTCGTATCGTAGCATGGCAAATTAGCAGCCACATCACATGACGGGGTTCTGAAGAAAGCGAAACGGTTGTTGGTTGTACAGGCACAAGAGTGGGAAAAGGCGAAGGAAAGGCAGTCAGACCCGCGCGCCATCCTCTAGAACCTTCCACGGTCCACCACCTCCCTGCCTTGGCCCTTGGCTGCCTCCCTCGTTCCTCCGGCGGCTCATCCCCAGCCCTCGCTCCACGCCTCTCCTCGTCGACGAGCGGACCTGGTCCACCGTCCACGCCCCCACCCCCACCCGCTCCCCATCCCAGATCCCGCCCTCCGATCCGATCGGGGCAGCAGCCATGGATCAGAGCCGGCGGGCGGTGGAGTCGTACTGGCGCTCCCGGATGGTGGACGGCGTCACGGCGGACGACGACAAGGTCGCGCCCGTCTACAAGCTCGAGGAGATCTGCGAGCTCCTGCGCGCCTCCGACGCCAGCATCGTCAAGGAGGTCGCCGACTTCGTCCTCAAGCGCCTCGACAACAAGAGCCCCCTCGTCAAGCAGAAGGTGGGTGCCCCTGCCCCTGCCTCTGCCTCGGTCGCCTTGCCTTGTTGAGGGATATATGCTGCTGGTGGGGCAGATCGTCCGACTGTTATTCCTTGCGTCACCGGCGGCGGCGGCCGTGCCGTGCTGCTCCCCGTAATCTGATCTGACCAAGTAGGAGTGTCTTGAAAGGGGTGCTTGGGTTGCTTATCGTGGGATGATGATGATGCATAGGGGGATTTGGGGGTTATAGCAAGCGTGACTGTTGCCATCAAAGGAAAACTAGTGCCTCCTTTAGCATTCTCCATGGCTCTATGTACCCGAGGTTGTTTCATGTGGAGAACTTGACTCAGATTAGACGATTGGCATTATAATTTACGATCACTGCTGGGGCTCTCAGAAATAGAATTAGATTTTGGTGATGCTGTGGTTGAATCTGAATTGTGTTCACTATGTACGTGATAAATGGGATAACAGGACCTCTCTAGGGTGATCCAAATTATTCTGAAGAACATAATAAAGTTTCAGTTTTTGTATCCACTGCATGTATCATGTTAGCTTAAGCGCATACATTTAATAATCATACAAATTCTGGAACCAGGACTGCCCAATTCTCTCTTTCTGATGGTGGTTGCTGTCTAAGGGAGCGCATATACTTGCAATGGGAATTGTACCTGCATTAGCTTCATGTACATTGCCTGTTGAATCTTTTTTTGGACATGTAGTCTTCCAGCTCAATGGTATATGACTCGTCTATTTTTGCTCTTCAGGCTTTAAGGTTGATCAAATACGCAGTTGGAAAATCTGGTACTGATTTCAAGAGGGAGATGCAAAGGCACTCAGCTGCTATGCGCCAACTAGTTCATTACAGAGGCCACCCTGACCCCTTAAGAGGGGATGCCCTTAATAAGTCTGTTCGCGAAACTGCGAATGAGGCTATAGCTGCAATTTTCTCCACAGAGGACCCTAAAACCTGCTGTCGCAACCGAAAGTCTTGGCAAGCGCATACAGGGCTTTGGAAATACTAATTACGAGCCATCTAGAGATGACAAGAAGTCTTTCCTTAGTGAACTCAGCGATGTAGTGGGTATTGGAAGTGCATCCATCAAGCAGGGTTTGAGCAACTTTGCTGCAGCGCATGCAATGATGACAAATGACAATGGTAGCACATACAAAAGCCCTAATCTCCGTAGATCTTTGACCACGGAATCTGAAAGATATGGTCGGTATGATCCAAGTGAGATTCAAAGTGAGAGCCGTGCCTCATCTGGTGCTTCAAAGAATGCGGCCTCTGGTTCTTGGGGTCCAACTTCCAGCTCTGTACCAACTGATGATACTAGTTCAAGTCAACCAGGGATTAAGACTCGTGAAGAAAGACTTCTGGAGACAATAGTTACTGCAAGTGGTGTGCGATTGCAACCAACGCGAGATGCTTTGCAAATTTTTTAACAGAAGCTTCCAAATTGGATGCAGTTGCCTTGAGCCGTGCACTTGAGAACAAACTGAATTCACCATTGTGGCAGGTGAGTTTATGTGGCTCACTCATTTTTGTTTAGTTTCACCCCTTATGATCCTTATGCACAGTTAGTCAGTTAATATATAGTATGTCGAAATTAGTTCCCTGTCATGTTACCTAACTCTCTTGAAAGCGGTGGTAAAATAAATTTATCATGTGCTGTTGCTTGAAGTTTTACATGTATGTACTTTTGAATTTCGATTAAACGCTACTGTGGGATTTCTCGGAAGTGCAATAAGCTATCCAGAAGTGTCAAAGGGAAAATATGTAAGCAATGTCAAAGGGAAAACATTAGGTAGAAGAGAAATATGCAGTATCTTTACTTGGACAGATGAAATAGATTACTATGACTGTTGTTGATGTTCTATGCTTTTGTATTGTGCTATCAGTGGTTTAATAGTTAATGGAGGAAACAGCATTGTCAACTCAATGTTTAAGTTCAATGTAGTTGCCATAATCTATAATTGAACAGATGTACAAAATGTGTTGATGCTTGACTTAGTTACACGAAAACAAGGAATACTATGCAAGCATGACTATTGTTGCATTGCAGTTCACAATATGTTTAGAGTATTTATCATACAGGCTGGCAGATTAATCATGAATTCATGATATTATATATTAGGCAGGTAGCAGCAAACCTTAATTTGTAAGTGGTGTTGTCTGGTTTGTTTGCCTCGCAGCTGGTGTTTGTGAGTGGGTTTAGTTGTCCTTGTTGGAGTATATGTTTAGGCCCATGAGGCTAAGGCCCATGTGGCCCATGTATGGAACCTATTTAGCTACCCTTCTAGGGTTAGCCCTATGCAATAGAGAATGGCATATTCCAACATGGTATCCAGCCTAGGTTAGCTTCTCTTCCTCCTCCCTGCCGCCCAGCCGCCGCCACCTCCCTGCTGGCCGCCGCCGGCTTGCTGGTGCGCCATGGCTGGCCGTCCACCTCCCCCTCCCTCCCTCTACTCTCACTTCCCACCCCTCTCCTCTTCCTCCTCCACCTGGGCCCAGGTGCTCACCGGTGCTGCTTCCCCTGCTACTGGCGCCGCCGGCCTTCTCCCTGGTGGGGCCGCCGCCGCCGCCGGTCTTCTCCCTGGCGCGGGCCGCCGCCGCCGGCCCCTTCCCAGGCGCCGTCGGCCTCCCTAGCTCCCTCCCTGGCGTCTCCCTCCCCTGGAGCGGGCCTGCATACCGCCCCTGCCTCCATGGCGCTCCTCCCTGGAGCGGGCCTGCATGGTGCTGGCCTGGAGGGCGCCGGTTCCAGTGCCGGCCGTCCTCTCCCTCTCCTGCCGCAGCGCTTGTCCCAACCGCAGCCACAGCTGCGCCAGCCCCTTCTTCAGCCCCTCCCTCCTACTGCCGCCCCTGGGACACCCGAGCCTGCCCAGGTCCTCTCCTCCGCGGCGGTTGAGGACCCGGGAGCCGCTGATGGGGCCGATGGTGACCCTCAGCCCCACCTCCCGGCTGCTGATGGTGCCCAACCTGCTGTCCAGCAGCCCCAAATCCACCTTCCCGGCGCCGGGCTGGACGCCGGCACCCTCTCTCCTGCTGGTGCCCAGGCCTTCCCGGCCCCGCCACCTCTTCTTTCCCAGATCTACGCCGGCCGTGACGCTTCGTCTCTCGCCGCTGCCCTCGTCGCCGCACGTGCCTCTGCCGCGGAAGGGCAGGCTCGGGTGCGGGGCGGCCGCCCTCGTGTGGGAGCACGAGCGCGAAGCGGCCGATGCCCTGGCTCGCCAGATCGCCGAGGCGGAGCGGCTCCTCACCTCCCCCGTAGGCCAGGACGTTGGGGCCCACTCCTCTGCCTCGCCGGGTCGCCGCGTGTCTCACACCGCCGTCCTCTGGCACGACCCGGCCAACCCGCTCGTGGCTCAGCTGCACTACCAGGCGGGGGGGGGGGGGGGGGGGGGTCCAGAACATTCGCCTGCTCGTTCCGGTTGTTCTCGAGCCGGAGTCGCCCTCGTACGCCCGCTGGCGGGACCTGGTCCTCACCCTTCGCCGCTACGCCCTCGACGACCACGTCCTCATCGACACCCTGGTCGTCGTCCAGACGCCGTCGTGGCTTCGTCTCGACAGCATCGTTCTCTCCTGGATCTTGGGGACGATCTCTCTGGACCTCCACGACCTCGTCCGCACCTCTTCGGATGCGCGCCGGGCTTGGCTTGCCCTCGAGGGCCAGTTCCTGGGCAACGCTGAGGCCCGGGCACTGCGTCTCGACGCGAGCTTCCGCACCTTCGTCCAGGGTGACCTCTCCGTCGGCGAGTTCTGCCGTCGGATGAAGGGCATGGCTGACTCCCTGGGGGGATCTCGGGGTGGCCCGTCGAGGATCGCATCTTGGTCCTCAACGTCCCCCGGGGGCTCAGCGACCGCTACGCCCACCTCAGGACGTGGATCACCCGCCAGAGGCCTTTCCCCACCTTCCTGGAGGTCCGTGACGATCTCGTCATGGAGGAGCTCACGCAGGGCCTTCAGCCGGGCTCTACCACTTCCTCGTCTTCCTCGACGGCCCTGGCTGCTACTTCGCCCGCGTCCTCCTGCTCCACCGCGGTCGTCGGGCTCCGCCATCGTCGTCTCTCCTGGGCCCTCCTCCCTCCGGGCCAAGCGGAGGTGGGGGGGGGGGGGGGGGTCGTGGCTCTCGTCGTCGCCGTGGGGGGGGGGCCGCGGGGGGTGGCCGGGGTGGTCAACCCCAAGCTCCTGCACCGTCTGGGACACACGGGGGGGGGGGGGGGGGCACCGTGGCCTTCGTTCCAGAACCCGTGGTCCGGTCGCATCTCCATGTGGCCCTACCACGCCCCCGGCGCCGATACTTGCCTACCGATGGCCATGCTCACCGGGGCTCCTCCTGCCGGTCCTTCGCCTGGTGCTTTCCCCTGCTACGTCGTGGGTTTCCACCCTCCGGGACTCCACCGGGGGTCGCCGGCTGGGATCAGGCGGCCCTGGCTCGCTCGTTCAGCACCATGGGCCTGACACCTCCGGTCGGGTCCCGAGTGGATCGCTGATTCGGGGGCCACCTACCACACTACTCCTGACCCCGGTATACTTTCGTCAGTTCACTCTCCTTCTTCCTCTCTTCCTTCGTCCATTATGGTCGCAAATTGTTCCTGTATTCCTGTCTCGTCTGTGGGTACCGCCGGTGCTCATGGCTCCTTTCGTCTTCCTGATGTTCTTGTTGCTCCTTCTATGGTTCATAATCTTCTTTCTATTCGACGTTTTACAGCTGACAATTCTTGTTCTGTGGAATTTGACTCTTCTGGTCTTACTG